>OX411560.1:2706489-3906489 GCA_948146395.1 Fragum whitleyi
CACCAATGCTACCCACTTTTACAGCCAGGTAGTCTGGGGCTCCGCTTGTAAAGTTTCCTGCCCAAATACGTTGCCTGTCGCCGATGGGCCTAGACGCCGCAACCATCAGATCGAGCACGTTAACAAGTAGGACAACGAGCCACTTAACCAATGGAAGAACCAGGAGCATTTCAGACGGCACGCTCCGAAAATCAACGATGTTTCACGGAAAGAGCCGAATGCATAAATCATTGGCTGTGACGAATTTCATGTGACAGATGACAACTATATGCGGTAATAAGACGTCGTTTATATATTATATATGTGGCCCGTCTAAGGGAAAGGGACCATTTGGCTTTCTGTTTTGTTTGGAGTTTAACGCCACTTTCATCTGTTTTATAGTTATATTTCAAAGGATGGTGCATCTACCCATGGTTTCATGTCGTTGCTCACACCAGAACAACGTCAACACCTCACCCAAACCACCATTGCTCATCCCATTTAGGCGAATTATCATTTGTCTTATAACTATACAATTATCAGTGTGATAACATCCCGTATGATTTTACTTATGATATCACATAGTTATTTTTAGAACAAAGATATAATGCGGTTATTTTTAGAAGCTTGCATATCTGTTAGAAACATCGATGAAAACATGACAAATAGAGGTCATAAGATAAATATAATACATACTTGGTGCATTGTATGAAAAAAATATCTAACTCGGTTGTGAGAATTGATAATTCTCCCAACCTTGTAAGATATTTTTTTTCATATAATACACTAAGTACATGTATGTATTATATATTTACCCATTGGCGGGATACAAATGGCGCGAGCTACAATGATCTTTGTCCGGGATACGAAGAAAATAACCGCTCTAGTTATATTGCTACATCGTAAAATTGACAAGCTGAAAGATAATGGAATGATTTTGGATCGAAATTGAAAGAGCGATAGGAGTAGATGTTGAATGAAAATAAAGGGAGGCAATCCAGTATCTATAATTTTGTTCCCTTTAATACAAATTGCATACAGATTCTATAAATAGCTTTTTATGTCTTCGCTTACCAACCAGACGCTTAGAAAATTCAATTAGTCAGTGAAATCGTGGATTTTTTCTAACGATTTATTAGTTTGAATGAACATGTAGTTGTTGATCTAATCTATTTGGTGAATTCGGGGCGTTTTTGAATGGTTTGAGTGAGTGTTTAAAATGAATGAATGCAGCGCTGAGTGAGCGATTTGGAATGGTGTTGGTCGGATTTAGTGCCAATTCCACCATTTTGCTAACTGCACGTGTTCGAAGACAGACCAGAGTAAAAATCTTTCGCTTTCGGTGCGTTTTCTAAATTCAGAATGGCATTTCGTCCGTCCAATATAATACGCCTACAATTATTTCTTCCAATTAATTAAGCCTGTGCGTGACATTTCCAACAATTTGAAAGTGCGTGAATCGCAAGCATTGAGCAGCGTAGAAAGCCAGATACTGCAAATGTGAAATTACCTAATTGTCTTCGCATACTTTGAGACATTATTTATCTTCAAAATGCACAGTGAAGACTCTGGTCAGACTGTGCGGATGCACAGGCTGGTAAGAGTCTTGGCTTTGCACATATTAGAAATTGTTGGAAATGTCACGCACAGGCTCAATTTGTTTCACTTTAATGAGTCTGAAAATCATTAATTGCTATGATCATTATACAGTGAACGATTTTTTTAAAATTATTTCGGAATGATATTGACTGAATGATAGGAGTGATTTTTGAATTAAGATAAGGTATACAATATCGCTGGACAAAAATCGGTGATTTTTTTATTATCCCCCTTCAAAAGAAATCTTCGTACTTTTCTGTTTTTGTATCTTTTGTGACTCGTTAAAACCATAGTCTTTCAAGGTTTTGATAGATTTGAATGACATTTGATCGTTTGAACGATTTCGTTTTTTGACTGTGTTCGATCCCCGACGGCGGCACTCATTCTTTCCTACTATTTATTTCTCACCAATGGGTTGGTAATCGTAGACCTATGTGAGATGGAGCTGGATGCTAGGAAAGGATGTGGTGGTTGTACTGGTTATAGAAATACCAGGAAACCATTGTTAGGTGCTCCAGCCGCTGCGATATAATTGCAAAAAAATGTTGAAAGCGGCGTTAAACTCCATTCAATCAACCAATCAATTATTTTTGACGATTTCGGAACGTTTGGAGTGATTTGATTGAGTTTTGAATGCATTAAATGGTTTTGATCGAAATGAATGACAATTCTGAGGCGGTTTTTAATTGCAGAGACGGGTAAATTGTTTTTATAGTCCGAGTGCGAAGTTAACGCGAAAATTAGATCAACATCACTATTAATGCTACATTTTAATGTTAGACAAAAAACATTTTTACGATTTTTACTAACTAATGTTTATATTCTTCAACGTCGAACGTTTTACGTATTTTACACAAGATGCATTAATTCATATATTGGGACACGTGTTGTAGAAAAGGATCAGTAGGCCTATCGTAGAAATTGATTTATGATATGACCTACGTCGCCGGAATGAAATAACCCCGTTGAATATTTTTGATATTACATGGGTGTTATTACACTAGTTGAATAACTATGCAAATGAGCTCAGAGCGAATGGCAACGCTATTTTGTGACCGCAAAAATGACGTCATGATGTATATATTGTGACGTCAGGTTTAAACGGCGTAATAAGTTTCGCGGAAAAATTAAAATGTTAAATTTCCAGAACTTTGGAAAAAATCGTGGTCATATTGTAAATAGAATATAAAATTTGTGATAATAAAATACAGAATTTATTAAACGAGTCATCTATAAATAGATAAAAACTCGGCGCAGCCTCGTTTTTATCTGTTTATAGATGACTTGTTTAATAAATTCGGTATTCAATGACCACTCATTCAATATCCTCTATATAGTGTATAGTCCTAGCTAAGATCGAGGATACCCATAAAAACCACAACAGCAACAAAAATAGGACGTTAACGACACGTGAATTTAAAAATTAATCCACGTTTTCTCCCGCAAGCCGTTAACGTGTGCCTTTCGCGACTCAAAAACTTGCAACAATGCATTAATTTTTCCATAAGATTGTTGACAGTTAAGTTCTATTTTATATTGGAGTTCGAATGATGTTTTAATTGCCTTTTGCAATGCAAATATTAGGTATGTCTAATTAGTATATTTGAGAACAAGAAAGGCTAGAATTTCTATTCTGTTCAATTCCTAATTGGATCAATTATAGATCGGATTCATTAGATAATAAATAATGACAAAAGACACAGCAGTCGCTTTCCCACCAAACGTCGTCTCAATTTTCATTTATTTGTGACCCGTCACGAGAAGATGGACTGATTGGGAACTCCGTAAAACAAACGTTTGTAAACGATATTTGATCAAGTGAAGGTCAACCATTTCAAAAAGCTTTTTATAGGAAGCTAGAATGATCATTCTAGGTTCATAAAACCAGCAAAGTGCGAAAAGTATCTACCCTGGTCAGTCTGCGTAATTTGCGCAGTCTGACAAGGGTATCTAATTAACGCACTACCAAATTGGCCCCTTTTTCGAAAAGAGAAACAAGTATTAATTCAAAACCCAGCACCAAGGAGACGTATAGAAATTGTTTTCTGTTGTGACCAGGACATTTTAATTTGATATGTCTCTGCATGCGGAATGTTCAGTTTTGAAGAGAACATTGAAGCGCGGATAATTGATATTTAAGGAGCTTATTTTAAAACAAAAATATTTAATAAATTTATTCAAAATTAATCAACAATGTGCTTTTTATTACGGTTTTGAGGGACGGATTTTTTCCTTTTATATATTCCGTTGTTTATATGTATATGTACGTACAACTTTTACATTCGGTTAGAATTATGACCTAAATTTTTCTGATCGATTATGGTGAACAATTGTATTTCGCGTCATTATACCATATTATTGCATTGACTTACTTCCAAAGAAGTGCCATTTAGCTTATCTGCATAGTTATTGTATTTTCGGTTGATTCAGAATTATGACCCATCACGTGAGAAGGGACCATCTCGGAACTACATAAAATAAAATCTTGAAAAAAGAGATTTGTCCCAGTAGAGGTCAATCTGTGGTCGAATTTCAAACATTCTTAAGAATGTAGAATTATCATTCTAGATTAAGAAAATCAGCAGTGAGAAAAGTTTTGGCCCTAAGACAGTTTATGCAATCTGCGTAGTCTGACAAGGGTCGACACATAATAATAATAATAATAATAATAATAATAATAATAATAATAATAACGACTTTATTTAAAGAGGATACATATTTGGTATTACCAATCTTCCATAATGGTCCTCAGCATTACACAGATGTTCCATTTCCTCGTGATGGACCCCAAATATTTAATATGGGGCCAACTTATTTCTGACCCCGGGCGGGTATTGTTTGCTCGCTTTATCGGAGTATCTCTCAGACAGCGGGCTACCAGCTCTAGACTGGTCCAACTTTCGACTATTTGAATAGCCTGGAATAGGCTATTCTGGTAGTTGAAAGTAGTGCCAGTCTACAGTCGGGTAGGATCCGGGTCAGTAATGAGTTGACCCATGGTTATAACAAGTACATGTAATTCTTTACGATACTTTCTTACTACTTAAAGCAAGCTTACGACGTGAAATGAAGCGTTGGATTTTCATCTTGGCCTACGCGCTGGTTTCCTGTACTGTGAACTCAGGAGGATTTGAAATGGAAACATGCAGGTGGTTCAATCCTTCGAAAATGTACCTCAAAAAGAGATTGGACCACCATTCAATGACGTCACTCATGACGACATCATTGAGTCTTTGCCTGGATGCATGCATGCTCAGAACTAATTGTTTTTCAATTAATTATGAGCGCGAATCCAATACATGTGAGTTGTTAAAAGTCAATAGTACAGCTGAATCTTTATTCGAAATTGGATACGTTCATTTGGGATTGGAAGACTGGCTTCAGGTATTGACCCTTTTCCTCGATTTGATTTGCTTCGTTTTTCCCACACTAGAAATCTATACAAGTGTATTTTACAAAGATTTACATGGAATTCATTGGTGTTGGTATCACAAGAAGCAATCTTTGAATTGAAATATTGGCTTGATAATGTTAGAAAGTTGAATACGATCGGTAAACCGTTAAGAGATCAGAGAGTTGTCGAGCTCTTACTGTTCACGGATGCTAGTCATGCAGGATATGGCGGATACATAGAAGTATTGGGTGTGCAGAACTCGGAGATATTTTATAATTCAGTTGTAAATGATATGAGTCCGGTAGGGTTGAAACAAAAGGAAGGTAATACAGGGCTCCTGGAAGAGAGCAGGTTATATGCATATAATGTAGGGCTCCCGGATGAGAGCACTTTGTCATGCGGTAATAATACATCAGGGCTCCCGGAAGTGAGCAGTTGTATAGAGTCGGATATAGGATCCGTTATGCTCCCGGAAGAGAGCAGGGAGGTAATGAGGTATAGAGAGCTCCCGGGGGTGAGCTTGGATTCTACAGATAATATAGTTAAACAAGGTAGTATCAAGAATACGAAGTTTGTTAAGACTTCAAGTTGGAGTCTGGGCGAGGCTGGAGGTAAATCGGAACTTATTTGTTTGGAAGAGTTTTCGGATAGCAAAAATAGATCCCGAGGAGGTGAGGTAAGGTTTAATCAGGGAACGGCAGTTAGGTCATATGAGATGTATGGATCTTGGTCATTAAGCGAATCAAAGAAAAGTTCAACTTGGAGAGAGCTAGAGGCAGTCAGGCGGGTTTTAATGGGTAATATTAGTTACCTACAAGGTAAACACATTAAAATATTATCCGACAATAAAAATGTAGGTATAATTCTATTTACAGGAAGCAATAAATCAGAGTTACATGAAATAGCTATCAGCATTAGTGTTGTCTGTAAACAAAACAACATATCTTTTGTTTCGGAATGGATTCCTAGGGATCGTAATCTTTTAGCCGATCAATTGAGTCGGTGTTTAGATCCTGATGATTGGTGTATTAGTAACTCAGTGTTTGAATATCTAGATAATAAATGGGGACCGCATGACATAGATAGATTTGCCAACAATCTGAACAATAAATGCACTAGATTCAATTCTAAATACTGGGTACCAGGCACTGAAGCTGTAAATTGTTTTGATCAGAATTGGTCCGGTACTGTAAATTGGTTAGTGCCGCCGCCAAAATATGTGTTAAGGTGTATTGAGAAACTTGAGAAAGAACGCGGTTGTGGTACTTTGATTATTCCAGAGTGGAAATCCGGTCCGTTTTGGCCTTTCATTGTACATAGCAACGGTGAGTTCAGGCAGTTTGTTAAAGACAGTTTTGTGCTTCCGTACAAAGATGCTGTAATCGCTGGAGTCTGGAATAAAGGATTGTTTTCAAAAGATCTATCGTTTCGCATGATTGCATTGAAATGTAATTTTATAATTTAACAAATATTCTAGAGTTTATTCTATCTCTGACAGGTATTGGTTTGAAAGACTCTTTGAAACGCAAATTCGATGAAGCAGGGGCTAGTATTCAGAACGAGCAGAGCTGTATAGACAGGATGGCTTCTCAGATACTTGGTTCACGAGCCGATACAACTGTTTCGAAGTACTCTTATCAAATTAAAGCGTTTGACAAGTTCTGCTCTGCTCAACATTTATCTAACAGACCGGCCCATGCCATTCACGTGGCTCTGTATATTTCACATCTAATAGATGCTGGACAGTCGTATAGTGTTATTTCGGCCGCTTTTTACGCGATAAAGTGGTTACATGAACTGAATGACTTCCCAGATCCAACAGTTTCATCGACAGTGTGTAGACTTCTTGAGTGCGCTAAACGCCTGAATTCCAGACCTACCACAAAGAAAGACATTATAACTACAGATCATTTAGTTAAGTTATGCGATACGTACACTGCGTGTACGGATGTTTTGATATTGAGAGATTTGGCTATGATTTTATTAGGGTTTTCTGGTTTTCTAAAGTTCAATGAAATAAGTGCTCTCAAATGTTCAGATATTGAATTCAAATCAGATCATTTTGTTTTACATATTAGAAAAAGCAAAACCGATATATATAGATCAGGGAAGCATATTCCTATGGTGGCACTCGTTCTTTCCGACTATTTGTCTCTCACCAATGGGTCGATAATCGTAGACCTATGTGAGATAGCAGCTGGAGGCTAGGAAAGGATTTAATGGTAGTACTGGCGTGAGAAATACCAGGAATCCATTGTTAGGTGCTCCAGCCGCCGCGATATAACTGAAATAATGTTGAAAGCGGCGTAAAACCCCATTCAATCAATCAATCCTATAAGTAAGGGTGAGACAAGTGCTTGTCCTTATTCTATGCTAGAGCGATACATGAAATGTGCTAACTTGTCAATAGGGGTAGAAATGTATCTTTTTAGACCAGGGTGTAGATCTGGATCAAAATGTTTTTTGTTGAAGCAAGACAAGCCTTTGAGCTATACTAGAGCAAAGGAATGTATTGTTTCTCGTTTACATACTGTGGCTCCCAATCTTAAACTGGGAACTCATTCATTGCGTGCTAGTGGGGCAACTACTGCGGCAAATGCTCAAGGAGTTTCAGAACGTTGTTTAAAGCGGCATGGTCGTTGGAAATCAGATTTGTCGAAAGATGGTTACGTTGAAGATTCTTTAGAGAAAAAAATATTTATTACTAAACAATTGAATTTGTAGACTAAATTCGGATAGACTTACTTTACTATCATTTGTCTGCGTTCTATAGAGGGTCTTGCCCCTTGCAAAGGTATTTGCTGTGTTGAGTATGGTTAAGACTTGCGAGTTCTCTGCGGTACGCAGTATAGCAGAGAACGTATGTCTTCACATATACGGTAACACAAATATAGATTTGTGCACGGGTTTATCGAGTGTGTGTATGTATATAAGGGTGGTTGTCGGGTTTTATAGTCAGTTCTACGCAAGACGTCCTTCAGTTTATTTATTACGTCTATCCGAATTTAGGTTTTACGTTAACGTTAACGAGATAATTGTTGGTCAGAATGTTGGTCAGAATTTTGGTCAGAGAAGACTAGGTTGGATGACCTTGAAATCATACGGATTTGAATCCGAAGGCTAGTCGGAGTTAAATAAGGATGACTACTCAAGGTTTTCCAGAGTTTTTCACCTTAAGTGTTTTTATCTCTGGTTTTTAATCCTGGGTTAGTCTTGTAAAATGTTCTGTTAAACACAATTCTTTCATTCGAATTGTATTTTCTTTATTTAGAAAGTGTGTATTGTAAACCAATTTTCTTTTGAATTGAATTAGTATGGCTCGAAATAAATGGAGGGTCTTGCCTCTTGCAAAGGTATTTGCTGTGTTGAGTATGGTTAAGACCGGAGTATCTCTCAGACAGCGGGCTACCAGCTCTAGACTGGTCCAACTATCGACTATAAGAATAGCCTAGAATAGGCTATTCTGATAGTTGAAAGTAGGACCAGTCTACACCCGGTAGGATTCGGGTCAGAAATGAGTTGACCCATGGTTACAACAAGTACATGTTATTCTATACGACACTTTCTAACTACTTACAGCAAGCCTACGACGTGAAATGAAACTTTGGATTTTCATTTTGGCTCTCGCGTTTATTGTCTGTACTGTGAACTCGGGAGGATTTGAAATGGAAACATGCAGGTGGTTCAATCCTTCGAAAATGTATCTAAACAAGAGATTGGACCACCATTCAATGACGTCACTCATGACGACATCATTGAGTCTTTGCCTGGATGCATGCATGCTCAGAACTAATTGTTTTTCTATCAACTATGAGCGCGAATCCAATACATGTGAGTTGTTAAAAGTCAATAGTACAGCTGAATCTTTATTCGAAATTGGATACGTTCATTTGGGATTGGAAGACTGGCTTCAGGTATTGACCCTTTTCCTCGATTTGATTTGCTTCGTTTTTCCCAAACTAACAGAGTAACTCTATTTTACCTAGACATAGGTCTAAAGGGAAAAAAGCAAAAGCGATAGTTTAATATGGTCACGGAGCCTTTTTTGACCGCATTATGTCATTGTTCTAAAAATATCCATGTGTAAAAAGTATCATATGGGATGTTATCACATGTATATTATTAAAGTAATTAGATAAAATTGATTGACTAACAGAAAATTGTGGTGAGTTTTTGAACGAATTCGAAGCGTTTCTGGACAATTGAAGTGAATGATTTGTAATGCTTAAATGGAGCACTAATAGCGAGATTGAGAGTGGTTGGATCGAATGAGTGTAAATTTTACGATTTAGCAATTGTAATGCGGAAAGGGGCGACAGAAATGAAACTTCGCTTAGTATATTGATTAAAGTTCATATTTTGTCCTTTTTAGGAACGATATAGGAACCCATGTTCGGACAAACCGTGTGGACTGAAACAAGTATGTGTTCCTATCTATAGACAAGAGACATTCTACGATTGCTTCGATATTGGTAAGTATTGAATAGACATCGTTAAGTCTTCTGCAAGTCTTTAATATTCACTCCAAGGTGATCTAAAGGAAAGAGATTCATTATGATTGAATAGAAATCGGTAAGTCTTCTTTTAATCTTTGATATTAACATGGCTTGGCTCCTAGATGATTTTTTAGGAAAGAGATACCTCATGATTGAATAGAAATCGGTAAGCCTTCTTTTTATCTTTGATATAAACATGGCTCCTAGGTGATGAATAGGAAAGAGAATCCTGACGAATGAAAAGATATTGGTAAGTCTCATGCAAACTTTTTTATATTCACTCCTAGGTGATCTAAAGGAAAGAGATTCCTCATGATTGAATAGACATCGGTATGCCTCCTGCAAATCTTTGATATTCACAAGGGTCATAGGTGATCTATAGACGTGAGATTTCTAAAGATTGAATAGACATCGATAACTCACCAACAAATCTTTGATATTCACAAGGGTCCAAGGTGATCTATAGACGAGAGATTTCTAATGATTGAATAGACATCAGTGACTCTCCTGTAAATCTTTAATATTCACAGAGGTACTAGGTGATCTATAGATGAGATTTCTAATGATTGATTAGACATCCCCTCAAAAACTTGTGAGGGCATGTGTAGTACTGGGTCTAGTACTGATGATGTCCACGATGAATGTGAATAAGTGTACTTTGTCGAGATAAAACTAAAAAGTTGCGTTAAATACCATTTCAAATCAAACCTGAAAACACTATAGGGATGAGTGTCTTTTTCACTGCGTAGGGCGTTATGTTTAAGCCATGTGCTAAGGCAATTGCACTTTATACCCCAATAAACGCAGTGAAAAAGACACTCGTCCCTTATAATTGCAATCATATAGATCGAAGAAACTATTAAAATACTCGGTCAAACAATAAAGCTTCAAGTCTACTTTCTCCGCGTAAAAAATTACTCAATCTATTTTTAGATCGTGTAGTGTTTATCTCACTATCGAAGTGAAATGTCATAAAGGAAAACAAATGATACACAAATAAACGACAACATAAAATTTGTAGAGGTATTTATGACAAAAAAGCTTGTTTCTGCCATGTTAATCTGTATTTTTCAACGAAAACGGCGTGATCGGTCTTAGTTGAGAGGGTTGCTTGGAGGTCTTCGTCGACTTGATGTTTTCTAAGTTGACGTCGTCTCAGAATGAGAACTGCATGCTTGTAATCGTAAATTCTTTCGAAAATAACTTAATCTATACTTAGTTCCAAAAGAAAGTGTGCAGTTTCACTTTTTTGTTTTCCTTTTTTTCTGCAAAGTTGGAGCAACTCTTGCTCGTAAAATATAATGCATGTTTTAGATATGACCCTTTAGAGACGAGGCATGAAATCCGATTTCGAAAAAAAAAATGCGTATACTGTGGGCACTTCTTCAGCACATATAGTGTTGAGATTTGCCCTTCTAGAAGTCCTTTCCCGGTAAAGAGAAATTTGCTTATATGGTATTTCCTAGTTTGACAGGGGACTCCCTACCATTTCCAAACAAAAGTTTGAGTTTACGTACAGACGTCACACCTACACCTACGTTAGAAATCGCTACGTTGATTGGACTATGACGTCAGATACAACGGTGCAATAGCGTTATACAATATTACTAGATACGTTACAGAGGAAACTCAAGCGTATACATACGATTTCTATAGGAATATGAGTGTTAATTCAATTTTATGGACAGTTTTCTTCTCACGGGGTTAATTTTCGCCCACACACGAAATTCGTACGACAACCTACGTTGCTTTATAGAGTGCAATTCTCATTCAGATGTGAATTTATTACATTTTAGGTCTCAGAAATTGAACTGAATGCGATTCCAAAAAAGTGATTCATCAACTGTGGGATCCAAAGGCAAATCACTCAAAATCAAGGATCCTCTTCTAGCATAAAATTGATGAGTTCCGTATGCCTTATTTCTCAAAGTATCGGTGGTTAATAGTGTCAAGATTTGTCATGCAAAATTTTGTGACGGTACATTGAGTAAGTTTCGAGATATTCGAATTTTAAAAGTGCACACTTTCTTTTGGAACTGAGTATATAATAGATTGACTAGAAATGTTGCGTTGGTGATCGGGAACTAGGTTAATTCGAGTTCCTACAACACAGGTCTTGCCGATCGAAGTTCGGAGGTTTCCCGAAAGACCTATTGCATTTTATACAGAAATAAAGTGCAATGGATTTCCCCACGTGATGCGATTTAAACCAATCAGAATTCTTCATTTATTGGATTGCAATTATCAAGTGATAATCTATAGTTATAGAGAATAACATGTTCGTGTCTAAAAATGCCAATGTAATCCTGTCGATGTTAGGAGAATTTATCATGGCGAGGCTTTGCCGAGTCATGATAATTTCAACCAGCCGGGATCAGATAACATTGATATTTTATGACACCAACATATTATTTCATTTATCATGCAATCGTTTTTCAGTGCTTGAACTTGACGAAACATTTAAAATAAAAGAAATGGGGAGGAAGTTATTCTTGTTGAGATCATTTATATTCAACTTCATTCTAAAAATAGACTACCTGATAACATAAAATGATATCGGGTAGAAGATATCAAGTCAATATTGAATGATAATTTTCGATAACCCATCAAAATTTCCCCAAACAAACACTCTCTATTTTCTTTAAGAACATGACGATTGCGAGGAAGTCTACCTAGTAAGTGGACCGTATGGTGTTCCGGACGATCAACTAACGGCTTCTTCGGTCGAGCAGAACAATACTTCACAACACGGCGCTCACAGGGCAAGACTAAATCATACCTCGAGCTGGGACCCGGGGACCGAACCCGGCTGCTACATCCAGGTAAAGTTTTTGGCAAGGGCGTAGTCCCCATTACGCAATTTACGCAAGTGCGTAAAAGAAATAATCATCTGTTGAAAAATATCGTTGATGAATGATCATAACATCGAAACTTCAGCTTATTTAAGCTGTAGTTGCGATATTTTGATTATTTACTGACGCTCAAACAATAAAAAGAGGGCGGACGGAGGGCATTTATCTTTTGTCTCAGTCCATATATCGCCTTTTTCCTATATATTATTTGGTTGTCGCCTTCTGACTGCGTATAAATTTCAAAGTCCTAGATACGCCTATGTTTGGTCTTGTTTTGTCTTAAGGTAGGGGACCCGTAATAGTTCCGCAACATTTCGGACCACATATTCTTTAGTTTATACTAATTTATTTTAGATCGATTGCGACGAAAGCTTAAGCTTATTTAATCGCTCTCGAACACTCAATCCTGATGTTTTCACGTCCCTGAGAGAGAGGCAGTGGTTTAAACCCACTGCTACCCAATTTTACAGCTGGATGAACTGAGGCTGGCTTTTAAGTGTTTTGCCCATATTCTTTCACAATGTTTACCGAGGTTTCCTAATAAAATCATTATAGAACCTCGGTTATCACTGTTAAAGTCATTACTTCTGAGATGTTGAAAAACTATTACGGGTCCACTACCTTAATGTCATACTTATTTCATTAAGGTAACACTTACATTGAATGAGTGTAATGAGCGAGTTTTGAGTGAAATTAAAGGGAGAAAATCCAGTATCGTTAATTTTGTTCAGCATGTAGCAGGGTTGTGAACAAACTACCGATATTTATTACGCCCCCCCTTTATTTAATAAAATAAGCATACACGTTCTATAGATAACATCCTTTTTCTCCAAAGAACTAATCAGATTCTTGCAACTTTAATTACATGTATATCAATGTATTCACATTTTTGCTTTTGACATTTTTAAAGTAGCTGTAGATTATATCTTTTTAGTCAATTTTGAGGAGAACTTGATTTACTTGTTTCGACTTCGAGGAGAACTTGACTTACTTGTTTCGACTTCGAGGAGAACTTGATTTACTTGTTTCGACTTCGAGGAGAACTTGATTTACTTGTTTCGACTTCGAGGAGAACTTGATTTACTTGTTTCGACTTCGAGGAGAACTTGACTTACTTGTTTCGACTTCGAGGAGAACTTGATTTACTTGTTTCGACTTCGAGGAGAACTTGACTTACTTGTTTCGACTTCGAGGAGAACTTGATTTACTTGTTTCGACTTCGAGGAGAACTTGACTCACTTGTTTCGACTTCGAGGAGAACTTGACTTACTTGTTTCGACTTCGAGGAGAACTTGACTTACTTGTTTCGACTGAGTGTCAGACCAAAACATAGAGGATAATCGTTTGTTTCAGTGTAAGATCGATTTATATTTCATTGAGTGAACATCAAAAGCTAATTTTCACGAGTGGCGGAGTCACGAGTGAAAATATAGCTTTTGTTGTTCATGAAATGAAATATTAATCGATCTTACACGAAAAACAAACGATTATTCTATTTCTTTAATGCAAAAATGAGACAAAATGTGAATTTTCTATGACATTATATCGTAAAGCGCGTCATTTTGCACGTGATTGCTATGCAACGTTCATTATGACGTGAATTATTTCGCCCCGCATAGATAAAGTCAGGTAGGATGAAAAGCACAAAAGCAGGGTATAAGTTTTTGATAATTTCACTGCTTTTTCGTTGAGATTATCAAGTGATAATCTACCGTTATTTCTCGATAAACCACCGAAAAGCATTAAAGAATTACAAGTTATCGATGATTTGTCTTACTTTGACTATTTTTTCGACCTCTTTTATAAAGGCCTTTTTGGTGTATGTGGTTTAGACTTTGAGCCTGTCCATCATTACCAAGTTATCGTGGATTTGACTTGCTTCAAATTTGCGTTCCGTCCATTTCTAGCAAAGTATAGTTTTTTTCTCAACTTTTTGTCAGGCCATTATTATGGAGATGTCTTTGATCTACCTTTTTCCTACTCTGTGTCCGACAATATTTGAGTCTGTGCGTGAGATTTGAAACAATTTCAAATGTGCGCAAAGCAAAGACTCTGACCAGCCTGTGCATCCACACAGTCTGACCAGAGTCTTCACTTTGCGTTCGGTAGATTGGTAAGGTCTCAAAGTATCTGTAAACCATCAGGTAAATTTATATTCATAGTATGTGGCTGTAAACGCTAACTAATGTTTGCACCTCAACAACATTTTAGTGATTATATCATAGGGGCGACAATTCATGAATATTGGATAGCAATGTTTGTCAGGTCATTAAGATGAACCATATGAAATAAAATTCGAAATATTCCATATGAAAACACGAGAAAAGGATACCTGTTGACACTTGCTTTGTTTACATTCAAAGGGCCATACATTTAGCGCATTTATGATGACACTTTCAAATTGTTGGAAATGTCATGCACAGGCTCATTTATCAAGTAAGGTGATTCTTCTTGTTTTGTGTTTGTGTCCGATCATTCGATTCAAAGTAATGTTGATTTACTTTGTTTCGATTATATGTCAGACCCTTTTTAAATTTCATATTATCAATTTACGACCGTTCTATCATTTAAAAGATTGTAGACCATCAGAGATTTTTAAAATGTTATAACCGTTGCGTTGATCAACGATTGAGAATGGTTTTGAGTGGGAAGATTGTCGATTTTGCGATGTTCCTAGCCTTTGCCATGCTATACCAAGAAAATTCAGGTCTTCACAAAAAAATCAGCAGCCTGATCTTCCTCTATACAGCCTATTTTTTCTGTTTCAAACTAGAAAAGAGCCGCCGCCATGGCGAAGTTGGTAGCGCGTCGGACTATCAATCTAGAGGTTTCGATCCTCTACGGCGGCACTCATCCTTTTTGACTCCCACCAATGGGTCGATAATCGTAGAACATTGTTGGATAGCAGCCTGACGCTAGGGAAGGATGTAATGGTTGTCCTGGTGTGAGAAATACAAGAAATACTATTGTTAGGTGCTTCAGCCTCCGCGATATAACTGAAAGATTGTTGAAAGCGGTGTAAATCCCCATTAAAACAAACAGGTTTAAAACTCGTCCTTCCGCTTTACCCATAAATATTTCAAAAGTTCAATGATTATATCTGGTGATGTCAGTACCTGGTTTTGATTAATTTTCCAAAGTTTACAGTCAAAGTGACAAGGGTTAATTGTAGTACAAATGCTTTGTTTGTTTGTATTGGAATTTATGCCGCTATGGGTAGATTTTGTGCCCTGTGCCGTGAAATTTGTTTTCTTATATAAATTCTCAAGCTCAGTTTTGAAAATACACCTATATCAACAACCTTTCAGGTATATCGCGGTGGCTAGAGTACCTAACAATTGTATTTCTCATAAAAGTTCTACAATTGCATCCTTTCTTAGCCTCCAGCTGCTATCCCACATAGGTCTGCGATTATCAACCCCTTGGTTTGTGGTAAAAACTTTTACATTTTCAACATACAGGTTCAATTCAACAAGACAAGAATAGTCGTGGGCGTTGTCACACAGGGAGCACACTACACTGAAGCCTGGGTTGAAAATTACCAAGTAGCATACAGTGCAAATTGTGTAGACTTCGACTTTGTGATGGGAATTGAAGGCATGGTCAAGGTAAGGTCAAAATGTTTGGATGATTGGAAATTTCAAATGCGGACTTTCTACTGTTCTAGGAAAAGAAAAAAACTCTTAATATAAATGTGTATTACTTGATATAAAACTTTTCTGTTTGTATAACTTTCAAGGTCAGAGTCGTTTATCAAGGTCTAATATCTTTGTAGAATTTTTTTCGAAAAAATGACTATTGCGGGGGGCAGTGGTGTTTAAAAACACTTCTTGGTTTTTTTTGGTACAGTTAATAACATCGTGAATTTGACTAGGTGAATGCTTTTGGAATGATTTCGGAATGAAATTGAATGAGTGTGCGGAGCGAGTTTTGAGTGAATTTTATGGGAGGTTATCCAATATTGCTAATTTTGTTCAAGATGAACAAAATTAGCGATATCAATTACCTCCCTTTAATAAAAGATTCGTAATTTTCTGTATGTACGTTTTCGTGGACCAATCAGACACTTGAAAGTCCACGCTAAATAATAAAATCGTAGAATAAATAGATCAATTTGAATTTATTGTTGAAAGTCTTGAACGATTTTTAAATGTTTTCTAATGATTTTGGAGCGTTTAAGATCGATTTGAGTGTTTGGAATGAATGAATGGAGCGCCGAGTGAATGATTCAAAATGATTTTGAGCGGAATGAGTGTCAATTGCATGATGTTATTAACTGTACCCAGCTTTTAGGCATTATATCGCAAAAAGACTCCTATCTATTATCTATTCGAATAATTGAAAACAATATCATTAACAACAACAACAACAACAACAACCAAAACTAAAACTTACTCCTTCTCTACAGGTGTTTGACGGCAATTACGACAACCGTACACCGAGGACGAATTATTTCGAAGACAAACTATCAGCAAGATGTGTACGAATCTATCCAACAGACTCGCATGTTTTTATAGTGATGCGATTCGATGTGATAGGATGTGCCTAATGATATTAGTTGAATTTCATTTAATCTGATATTGACATAATGAGGAAATTATTTTAATATCGGTTATTTACTGACATATTTAAGGTAGCAATGGATACATGGCGTCATTTTTGTCCGCCCAATGAATTTTTTTCTTGCTCACATATTTTGTAGATTAACATTGTGTAGTCATTATATCAAAATTTGAAGGTACCTTTCCACGCTCGTTTTCATGCTAGAGTTATCTGCCCTTGAGTGGTATAGGCCATTTTTCAGTAGAACGGTTATATTCATTTTAGGTCTAGTATAAACCCTGTACTAAGTTATAGCTATAAAACAAATACATTTTGATAGACCTTATACATGTACACAATGGCTATTGACAAGAAAATTTCTCTTTGATCAATTGCATTTGCACAATTTGCTTTCAAAAGTTAAAAATGTACTAATTTTTGTAATTTTACTAGGTAAAAGTGCCACAAAAACATATTTTTTGAAGAAATTACCCAATGAATTTTTCTTATTTTCCGATATGTTTATAATCCATATTTTTTCTTTATTTGGTAAAAATTTCAGCATACCTTTCCATGCAAATAAGAAAGTTTTTCGTAATTTTTCAGTGTTCCCTCCTAATCGAATGACGGTTTTAACGCATTTTTATTGTTAATTTTAATGATCCAGTCATTCACTTAATATCAAATGTTGAAAAGAAGCTAAATTATAAAGTTTTACTATCATTTTTCTACTTTATTTCCATAAGTAGAATCTTACGAAAACCGGTCTTTTTAAACAACGCGCAAAGAGAGCCGTAAAATAAACGAAAACCCACTTCCGGTTTATAGAGTCGGGAGGCCGCTGTCCTTTGCCACCTTAACAATTTTACAAAATAGACTTCAATTTAAAATCCATTCATTAGTACATCCTACGAAAGCAAAGCCGGGTAGGAACATTCAGATTATTTTAAATTCGATATTTATTTAAAGAATACGCTACTAACTCAGCTATGACCAAGTCTTCATAAAATACCGAGAAAACACGATTTGAAACACATTCGCAAAACAGTTTTCAAAGCTGTCCTAAATGCGTAAAAAGGTCATTTACTGGGTATTCATTCTCTTTCGGGCGATACTTCTTAACATTAGAACCGAACACCGAAAGCAGCGTTGCTCGACAAAGCTTACTTTTCTCAATTATGGGAAACTCTATGCTATTGATTTCTAGAAAATGTTTCAAGAAATGGCCCAGTTTTAATGTAGTCATGATACGAAATACTAACGAAAAAAAGTTACAATAATAATAATAATAATGATGATAATATTAATAATAAAAACGAGGCAGACCGTTTATGTATTCTTCTCCGGTTGCGTAACAAAACCCAGTGGGAATTGTAACCTGTCAGGCGAAAAGCGAACATCGGGGTAATGCTACAGTTAACTACATCTTGAAATTGGTAAAGTGAATGATTTTGGAATGGTTTTGGAAAGAAATTGAATGAGTGTGTGGAGCGAGTTTTGAGTGAATTTAATGAGAGGTAATCCAATACCGCAAATTTTGTTCAGTATGAACAAAATTTGCGATATTAATTACCTCTCCTTAATAAAATATCCATATTAGTTCTATAGATAGCTTCCTATTTCTTCAAGAACCTATGAGATGCTAACAAGTTGAATTATGTTAGTGAAATTGCGATTTTTCTTTATTTTGAATGACGTTGTAGATGCTATATTTTTCACTGGGTTTCAGCGTTTTTGAATGGTTTGAGTGAGTGTTATGAATGAATGAATGGAACGCAGAGTGAGTGATTTATAATGGTTTTGATTGAGATGTATGTCAATTTCACGATTTAACCAACTGTAAAACGTCGACCCTTGTAATCCTCTGGCTCGGGACTTCTGAAACCAATCTCTTTTTTAAAAGCTGATTTTAAGAAGTCTGTAGATGGTCCCTTTTCGCAAGATGTGTCTCAATTTTATCAGACATTTAGATACTATTGGTGCCGTTTTTAACCAGAAGGTAGTTTGTTTCGTATAATAACAGATTTACACATACATACATACATACATACATTCTTTACATATTCACATGTCCAGTGACTCTCTTTGTGCAAAGTATAACACCTGTTTTAGATCTAACTAATGGCGCAGTCAATTCTTTAATTACAAGCCCTAGACAAAGCTCGACAAGGGATATACACAGTAAGTTCCCACAACCTCCACAAGATAGCATTGATATTTTAATCACTAACACATGAACGGGAATGGGATGTGATGGTAGAACTGGCGTGCGAAATACAAAGGAATCAAATGATAGGTGATCCAGCCGCCGCGATATGACTGAAATAATGTCGAAAGCGGCGTAAAATCCCATTCAAACAACATATGAGCCATATGAGTGACATTTCAAAAAAATTCAAATATGCGCCAAGCAAAGACTCTGACCAGTCTGTGCCTCCGCACAGTCTGACCAGAGTGTTTACATTGCGCTTTGTAGATAAAGTCTCAATATGTATTTGATAGTCTGAAAGCGTACTCACTACCTTGTGGCGGTCTAAGCCCCTCAATGACTGCACATAGGCACATGTCAAATTGCTGGTAATGTCAAGCACAGGCTCATATTATTCTCTAGACTCCAATTCACTGTACACATACACACTGTTGTCGTTTTGAAAAAAATATGCTTATATCGAATGTTCTTGACTACTCTCGAACAAATACTTTTACTAAATCCAATGCAATAAATGGCTGAAAGTTAGTGTACAAGAACTCCAAAAAATATCGACCAACTTTTCTGTACCCGATTACCTTTGGATATAGCAATCCATATTCTCGAACCTTTGTTTATGTGCAGAAGTACAATGTTGATACCCATCACATTTTGATTCTGTTTAGACGGCTCAGCGACAGCCATGGATCGAACTAGATTGTCTTGATACAGAGCCACCCAGAGTCATTCGGAACATCACTCGGCCATTTCCGTAAACTGCAACAGACCTCGGATGTATATAAGGCGGATGGGTATGTAACAAAATCGTGCATTTTGTTAGGCGGAAACAGTGTAAGAAAAATTAGCTCTGTAGATTTATATTTTCTACGGTAAATAACGGCTGAAAAATCTTTTTGAGAACGACGAATCATTCTCAAAAAATTAAGATTTTTCAGCCGTTATTAAGGAATCTAAAGATATTTATATAAGGATACGATGGTTTCACGAGACTTGAACGAGTAGCGTTGACGACGTCTTATGTTTTCACTCAAAGTTTAGAGGTCTAACGCCATTTTAACTAACGCCATCGAGTTTTTCCAAGGGTTTTCCCGTAATTTTTAAAAATAGTTCGTCTATGTATATCCGAGGTTGATCGTTAGATTGGCCGAATGGTGTTCCGAATACATCCGAGGTTGATCGTGAGATTGGCCGAGTGGTGTTCCGAATGCATCCGAGGTTGATCGTGAGATTGGCCGAGTGGTGTTCCGAATAAGCCATCCAGAAGTCTTTTTCGTGATAATCTTCCACAACAAACGAAAACAGGTATAGTCCGCTACGTGGCGCTGTGAACATTCCAGTATTTACGTCATATCCGCTTCCGTCGTTAAGCATAAAACCGTCAAATTTGATGATGCCACTTTTCGACAGCCCGGTGATGTCATGTTTGACGAAAACAGAGAAGGCGATGTATTAGTTTTTCTCTGTAAGTTGTCTTCCTGTAAGCAAAAATCAATGTAAATATTGGAATTTAGGTCAAATTGATCATAAGGTTAAGAGCATTGTAAAATCAACAAAGTAGAAGATTTCGGAGTGATTTTTGAATGAAATGATTCATTTGGGTGATCGGGTTTTGTAAGAGGGATTACATATTGATGTCATCCATTTCGTCCAAATTGATAGAAATGAGAATGGTCTATTACATTCCTTTAAAAGGAAAATCTTCGATTCTATCAATACATTTAGCGTCTTTACGGACCAATCGAACTCATGAAATTCACATCAATGGATACAGGCATTGAATAGAATTGGCGATGTGAGCTTTTGAAACGAAGTTACGGAGCATTTTGAACGATTGTGTAAGTGATAGGATGGTGAACAGAGCGAGCTATTCGGAAGGTTTCTCTAACTCGATGAGCGTATATTTCATGATGCTTTTTGTTGTTATTGTTGTCTAAATCTTCTTGTTCAAATCTTTCGGCTATTTGGAGCTATTGGTCCCATTTTTGAAACCACTTGACCAAATTTTGTACCCGTCCGCGAGAACAATTAGAAAAACATTCTGACCAAGTCCTAGGACTTGTAGCCAAAAATGTGGCAACATGTCCAAGATATCATATAGACGTACAGTTAACGACATCGTGAAATTGACAAGGTGAACGATTTGGAATAATTTAGGAATGAAATTGAATGAATGTGTGGAGCGAGTTTTGAGTAAATTTAACGGGAGGTAATCCCGTATCGCAAATTTTGTTCAGGATGAACAAAATTAGCGCTATATATGACCCCCCTGTAATAAAATATGCATTTTAGTTCTATAAATGGCTTCCAACGTCTTCAAAAACCAATCAGATGCTTAGAATTTCAATTATGTTAGTGAAATCGCGATTTGGTTCTTGTTTTATTTATTTTGAAGGTTGCTGTTGGTCTTATTTTTCTTAGTAATTTTGAGCGCTTTTGAATGGTTTGAGTGAGTGCTTTGAATGAATGATTGGAGCGCTGAGTGAGCGATTTAGAATGGTTTTGATTGACATGAATGTCAATTTCACGATGGAACTATCTGTACATATTATTTGGGATTCAAAACATTTGAGCCAAAATTGTGGTTTCTTGAGTGCACAATATGTTTATTTTCTAAGATTTGACTCCTTGTCCTTATTTCACGACTTTGCTTACCCCAATTTCGAACTTAACCCTTTGCTGTTTAATTCCTGCTTTTTACGTGCCTGTGATTTTATGATTGAGAAAACATTGTGAAAAAAGAAGAAATTGCTTCTGACAAGCAATTTCTTCTTTTTCCACACTATTTTCTATCCTACTGAATGGTTATTTTTCAATTTAAATCCACTTTTAATTTTCGTCTGCAAAGCCTTTGAATTTGGACAGGCCCAAAATTTTGTAAAACAGGGAAGGGTTAAATCTAAAAATTCACCTAAAAACATTCTTACTAGGTTCCAGAGGCCTGTTTTACTAAACAGCTTACGATCATTTTTTGCGCAAGTCGAAAATTAAAGTTGATTCTACAGTAGTAACTAAACATGGAATTCTGCCATGCTATATCACATTGGAATCGTCTCTTTCAGACGATTCCAATGAGATATTGCAAGACAGAATCTAACAATGAATAAAAACACCAGGTACGATTTGTGATTTTGGCTTACGATTAATATTTTCGTAAGAAGTTTAGTAAAACGGGCCCCAGGTCATTTGAGCAAAAAGGTGACCTCTTGAGTGCAAGCGAAGATTTTTCTAAGATTTGATCCGTTGACCCTGTTTTGTTCCTACTTGATCCATTTTAACACATGTCCCAGTTACCATGCAGACGTATATTCAAGTAGGTTGCAAGTCTGGTGGGCAAAAACATATGGCATCTTGTGTATTGAGCAAAAAATTTTGGTATCTTAAGATGAGATCCTTTGATCTCATTTATAACCAAACTCGACCCAATTTCGAAATTGTCCGACATTTCATGTAGACAAATATTCTGACCAGGTTTTAAGTCATTTGAACTAAAAAGATGGTATCCAGATTTCACACAAGGTTTTTTAAGTTTTGACCCCTTGACCACTTTTTTTACTCTCCTTGACCCTATTTCGGACTCCAATTACACAATCATTCTGACCAGGTTTCCAGTCATTTGGGCAAAAACTGTAGACTCTAAAGTTAGGCAAACGTTCTTTTTTTTAAGATTTGACCCCTTAAACCATTTAAAATTGTAATGAAACCGTTTGACCTTATTCAACTTTTCTAAGATTTCATATAATCTGACCATTTTCCATGTCATTTATGCCATAGATATGGCCTCTTGAGTGCACATTAGGTTTTTTCCAGAGTTTGTCTCTCGACCTCATAGTTCACCCATCTTCGTAAGCCAAGGGTTCTAACTCCACTTTGTTCCTTACGTTCGCAAGGAACATAGTGGAGTTAGAACCCTTGGCTTGCGAAGATGTAGTTCGCCATACTCGACCCGATTTTGAATTCATCCAGGATATCATGTAGACAAAGAAATAAAGTTTAAAGTCAACAGGGTTAAAAATTTGACATCTGTAGTACATACAATCTATCCCATAATTTGACCCCTTGACTCTATCACTTGATCCAATTTCGAATTCTTCCGAGATTTCATAAAGGCTAGAATTCCGGACAAGTTTCAAGTCATTTGAACTTAAAGTGTGGCCTCTATAGTGTACCAACGACAAAATTTGCTGACGGACGACATGCACAGGATACTACCCAATCACAATAGCTCAGCTTCAGCAATTCGAGCTTTGGTGAGCTTAATATATTGTTTTGTCTTGCATCGCAATCGGCCTTACCTTACCTTAATTTTGATTCCATTTTCGGAACAGGATTCGTCACAATGCCGCTTCTTTTAAATTGTTGTATTTGATTCGTTTTGTGTGCTTCTTCGTTGTTTTTCTCTTTTCTTTGTACAAACTCATTTATTTTGTACTCTTTCTACCGCATTACTCTCTGTGTCTTCTTCCGATCTCGTTTGGTAATTCTGCAAGTAAGCTCCAGTGGCAAGATTCATCAAAACATTTAAGACGTATTTTTGTCCTACCAATGATTTATCACATATTAAGGACAAAAATCAGGTATCATCAATCTATTAATGCCTATGAAAGGTGATTGTGTTGATACTGTTTCGAAAGTCATCAGTAAGACAAAAATACGTCTTTACTGTTCTGATGAAACTGGACCCAGGAATCGTACTACTTTCCGTCTCTAATTCGCTTTTCTGTGAATCATCATCGTTTATTTCGTCTCTTTCGAGTAATTCACTTATGTGTCCTCTATCTAAATCACAATCATTACTCTTTACTGCAGAAATATGTTTATCTAACTCAGAAATCACTATACTTTGTTCTTTTACTGTATCTTCCAGGGTAATTAGTCTGTCGTTTAACTCCCTGATTTGATTATTCAGTTGTGAGATAAATAATTCGAAAGCATGTTTAAAGATATAACACCAGAAATTGATGTCGTCAAGGCACTTAAGACATTGGTAGGGCCGTCGTCATAGCGCAGTTGGTAGGGCGTCGGACTGTCAATCTAGAGGTCCCGGGTTCAATCCCCGACGGCGGCACTCATTCTTTCCGACTTATTTGTCTCTCACCAATGGGTTGATAATCGTAGACCTATGTGAGATAGCAGCTGGAGGCTAGGAAAGGATGTGGTGGTTGTACTGGTAAGAGAAATACCAGCAAACCATTGTTAGGGGCTCTAGCCGCCGCGATATAACTGAAAAAAATGTTGAAAGCGGCGTTAAACTCCATTCAATCAATCATTAAGACATTCGTTAAAAATATCGACATCGTGAAAAGCCTTATTTTAGTGATTTTAGTGAAGACGACAGAAAAAAGTTTGTTTGTTTGTTTGAAGGGTTTCACGCCGCTTTCAACAATTTCGCAGTAATATCGCGGCGGTCGGAGCACCTAACAATGGATTCCTGGTATATCTTTCACCTGTACTACCATTACACCCTTTCCTAGCCTCCGACTGCTATCTCACATAGGTTTACGATTATCTACCCATTGGTTAGAGACAAACGTCGGAAAGGATATTTGCCGCCACCGGGGATCGAACCCAGACAGAAAAAAAGACAAAGAAAGAAAATATTTAAAAGGACATGTTTTGAAAAAATTGATAAGAAAGTGCACTGAAATTAATTCACGATATATCTTTAATACTTATTCCTTCTTAATGACCTTCACCCGAATTTATCCAAAGAAAAAAGTCTGAAAACTAACAAAGGTGTTCCTGTTAAAAAATTAGTAGAACTGGGCCAAAGGCTATATTTAACCCACCAAAATGAACTTATGATATAGAGAATATATAGGCTCTGTTATGAAATTTCTTGAGAAAGGCTGAAACCGGAATTGAAATGTGACCCGTCATGCGAAAAAGGACCATCTGGGTAGCACGTAAAGTGTCGACCCTAGTCAGACTGCGCGTACTGCGCAGTCTGACTAGGGTCGAAACTTTCTGCAATGTGCTTATTTTCTAAATCTAAATTGATCAATCTATCTTCCAATGAAAGAATTTTTGAAATACAACCTCTGGTTGACCTATGCTGGACCTAATCTATTTTTCAATTATTCACTTTAAAAAGTTCAGAGATGGTCCCTTTTCGCGTGTCGGGTCACTAATGTAATGAATCGAGCCTTAGCGACCTAAATACAGTTAAGAACATCGTGAAATTGACATTCACCTCGATCAAAATCATTTAAACGACTCGCTCAGCACTCCAAACACTCACTCAAACCATTCAAAAACGATTCCATGTCGTTCTAAAACGCTTGGAAACCGTTCAAAACATTCAACACTTCAATCAAATCGATCAAATTAATCCATTTTTGGCTGTTGTAGGTTTTAGATGTTTGATTGGGACGTGAAGACACAAAAATTGTAAAGAAAGAAGATTCCTATTAAAGGGAGGTAATATACTATCGCTTATTTCGCCCAATTTAGACGAAGATATAGGTAATGTATTATCTTCCTTGAATTGCATTCAAAACATGCTCCACACTCTCATTCAGTTTCATTTTCTAAACCATTCCAAAATCATTCACCTTGTAAATTACACGATGTTGTTGGCTGTAACATTGCATATATACCCAGTTATAAAAGAAAGTGTTCACTATTAAAATTAAAACATCTAAGAACTATTACAATGTGCCGTCACAAAATTTATACGACGTCACAAACATCAACGATCCCGCTAAGGATGACGTTGCATAAAACAAAATTAACATAAGAATAAAAGAGGGCATATCATAATTTTATAACAAAACGCAATGTTTTACTGCGTTTTGTCATCAAATTATAATATGCCCAAAAGATCTCCACAGACGATCGGAAATAATTAACAAAATGTGGTTTTCTTCAAGCGTATTAAACAACCGAAGAACCACCAGAAGCCGAATTACCTAAAAAATGACCAAAAATGACTACGCTTATGTCCGAGGTACTTTCTAGCTTATGGAAAAGTCCGAACGATGTTCCAAATAACTACAGTTAGTTACATCGTGAAAATGGCCTTTACTCCGACCAAAACTTTTCTAAATCGCTCGTAAAGCGCCCAATGCCATGCATTCACAATATTCACTCCAAATATCGTTCAAAATTCAAGTCCATCTTAACACTTTCCTGTTTTACAAAATTTTGGACCCGTCCAAATTCAAAGGTTTTGCAGACGAAAATTTAAAGTGGATTTAATTTGAAAAATAACCTTTCAGTAGGATAGAAAATAGTGTGTAAAAAAGAAGAAATTGCTTGTCAGAAGCAATTTCTTCTTTTTTCACAATGTTTTCTCAATCATAAAATCACAGACACGTAAAAAGCAGGGATTAAACAGCAAAGGCTTAATGTCATCCCGAGATTCAATCGGCTGGTTAGAATTTTCGAAGCGGCTGATTGGTCCGTAAATACACAAACGGAAAAGTACGTATATTTTATTAAAGCGAGGCAATAAGATATCGATGGCATAATAATGTCGTTAGCAATATAAGATTACCCGCCCCCCTTCCCCTAATTTCATTCAAAACTCTCCCCCAACTCATTTCAAGTTCATTTCGGAAGTATTCACGATCTTTCATCTTGTCAATTTCACAACCAAACTCACTGTTCCAACTTCACTATGATGTCAGTCAATGACAAGGGCGTAAAAACCATTACGCACTTTACACAAATGCGCAATTCAAACAATCCTCTTTTGAAAAATACCGTTGATGAATGATTAAAACATCGTAAGTACAACTTATTAAGGCCGTAGTTACTATGTAATAATTTTTCACCGACGCCCAAATCATTAAAAAGGGGAGTGGGTGGAGGCTATTTATGCTAGTATCCTATATATTCTTTGGTGGTCGCCTTCTAATTGCGTATAAATTTCAAATTTCATAGACACGTTTATGAATGAAAATGTTTACATGTTTAAAAGTCATAAGATACTTATCATGATCATAAGAAACTTACATTTTGAAATATTTGTTATCATGGAAAATTACAGAAATTCTTCCTTCAGTTAATTGGGTAAGTTAAGTACCCCTTCTATACATATTATAAGTGTGGTGAAAAAATGCTTAAAAGGGCAATCTTGTCATTTATCTTATAACTATACAAATAGCCGTGTGATAACATCCCGTATGATATTTTTTTATATTATCACGTAGTTATTTTTAGAACAAACATATAATGCGGTTATTTTTAGAAACTTGCATTTCGGTTAGAAACATCGACGCAAACAAGACAAATATAGGTTATAAGATAAATATAATACATACTTAGTCTATTGTATGAAAATATATCTAACTCGGTTGTGAGAATTAATAATTGTCTCGGCATAGCCTCGCCAATTATCAATTCTCCTAACCTCGTTAGATATTTTTTTTAAAAATACAAAACACTTAGTACGTATTATATATATATATAATACGTACTTAGTGTTTTGTATGAGAAAAAAATATCTAACGAGGTTGGCAGAATTGATCATTGTCGAGGCTCTGTCGAGACAATTATCAATTCCCACAATCGAGTTAGATATTTTTCATACAATACACTAAGTACGTATTATATTTATCTTATGACTTCTATTTGCCTTGTTGTCGTAGATGTTTCTAACTGAAATGCAAGTTTCTAAAAATAACCGCATTATATCATTGTTCTAAAAATAACTATGTGATATCATAAAAATATCATACGGGATGTTATCATACGGATATTTGTAAAGTTATAAGATAAATGACGTTACTTCAATATTATTCAATCTGTAGATACATTGTTCACCAACTGAAACATTTGACTCGAAAAATGAAATAGAGGATAATCGTTTGTTTCAGTGTAAGATCGATTCATATTCATTGAGTGAACAACAAAAGCTATATTTTCACGAAATATAGCTTTTGTAGTTCACGAAATGAAATAGTAATCTATTTTACTCAAAAAGCAAACGATAATTCTATTTCTTTATTGCAAAAATGAGACAAAATGTGAAATTTCTGGGGCAAAGTTTTTCGGAAAGCGCATCATTTTGCGCATGATTGCTATGCAACCTTCGTTGTGACGTCACTTATTTCGCCTCGCATAGATGACGTTAGAAAGGATGAAATGCAAAAAAAAGCAGGGTATAAGTTTTTGATAATTTCGCTGCTTTTGTGGTGAGATTATCAAGTGACAATCTACCGTTATTTCTCGACTTTGCGCGTGATTGCTATGCAACCTTCGTTGTGGCGTCACTTATTTCGCCTCGCATAGATGACGTTAGAAAGGATGAAATGCACAAAAGCAAAATACCGTTAATTCTCAATAAACCACCGAAAAGCACTAAAGAAACATTTTCCATACTGCACGGTCCATTTTCGCATACCTCGGGGAGAAATTATTTATAGTCATAGACCTTATTTTGTAAACCGATCGATTTGCTCGGTCTGATTCGAGTTCAGCTCATTCGTCTTTTTAACTTTTGAAACATGAAGGATTTATTTTGTTTAGTATTCGCTACTTTAATTAGCCTTTGTGCGTTGGCAGGTAAGTCGACTTGTTTACATACAAAAAGTGCATTTAAAACATATTTTGATTTTATTCCAGTATTTGGTTCAGGATGGTAAAACGTTCACAAACAATTTGAAATGGATGATCGTTTTACACAATGGCACGTGAGAACGGGATACAAAGTCTTGATCATTGAACTTTGAATACAGCGGGAATCTACAATTGCAAATAAGAAATTTTATATCGTAGCTTCTTGAAATAAGTCGTACAAATTTAAAAACTAATGTTCACTTTAAATAGAAGATCAAGAAATTTATAAGGAAAATGCATTTGAATGTTTTCGGAATGAAATTGAATATGTCGGATAAACGATTCGTTGGGTTATTCTAAAGAGAGAAATACAGTCAGTATCATCGTGAAATTGTCTGTCATTCCGATCAAAACCATCCTGTATCGATCAATAAGCGATCCATTCATTCACCCCAAACCTTTACTCAGACCATTCAAAAACGCTCCAAATTTACTAAAATGATTAGATCAAACAACTACATTCAAAATAAAAATCGGTAAAAAAAAATCAAATTTCACTGACTAAATTGCAATTTGTGATCGTATTTTGCGTTCGCGAAGGGAAAAAAGGTATCCATAGAACCTGCATGCATATTTTACTAAAGGAAGGTAATAAATATCGCTATTTTTGTTGATCTTGAAACAAATTAGCGATATTGGAGGACCTCCCTTGAATTTCACTCAAAATTCGCTGAATTTATTTATAGAAAAGAGGGTCAAATTTTCAAAATGTACAATGTAACTAAAAAATGCGATTTACTTATTTACTAATTTTTTTATTCTTTTATTTATTTGTTTATATATTTATCTATTTCTTAATTTATTTGTTTGTCTTAGGTACAGCAAACGCCTGGATATATTGTTATAAAGGCTATAGGGATGAATTGAAAACCGGGCCTTGCTTCAGAGGTTCTTGTTCTATAGAACATTTAAGTAAGTATACCACAAAATTAAGATAGTATGTAACGTTCCTACCATGTGACTCTTGCGTCGTATATATATTTTTTCTATATTCATAGCACAGTATTCTGCGTTATAATGACCTAGCAGGGCGTTGTTTAGCCGTGACGTAATTTTGCGAGTTCATTTTCAATACTTTAGAATCTTTCAAAAAGGTTGTTGGCAATTATACTTTACGCATTAAATAACGGTAAACTTGAACCAAAAAGTATTTACGCGCTTGGAGAGAGTGAACACATTTCATAGTTGGTTACGAAAGCTTACTAGGGTTTGGTTACAACCCAAGATATATAGACTCAAGTTGTTTATGTCGATTATCCATAGAAATAGCAAATGTAAATTAAAGCTGGTTTACATTTACCGTAAGTGCAATGACCAATAACTTAGGCTCCGCCCTACCAGGGCAATAATCATGGAATATATGTGTTCTTATCAAATGAAAACATTTACAATAATTGTCAGAATTTACCTGTTAATTGTTTCATCTAGAAAGCCAAATATTAGAAAAGTACGAAGATTTTGATTACTAATATCGATGATTGCGTGTTATGATAAATTCTCCAAACCTCGACCAGATATGTACCATTAATATTTTAAAACTTAACATATGTGACCAATCACGCGAAAAGGGACCATCTGGAAAATGCGTAAAGTGTCGACCCTAGTCACAGACTGCGCGTATTGCGCAAGCTGACTAGGGTCGATACTTTTGCTTTTTCCTAATTTTCTGAATCTAGAATGAATAATCTGCCATGAAGTGAAAGAATTTTTGAAATACGACCTCTGGTTGACCTATGCTGGGCCAAATCTCTTTTTCAAATATTCATTTTAAAAAGTTCCCAGGTGGTCCCTTTTTATGTGACGGTTCACATATAATTCTTAATTATTGCAGGAGGGGTACCATACTACGGATGTTCTATCAAAAAGGAAAAGAATGGCTGTACTAAACCGATCAACAATTATTACACTTGTTATTGTAACAAAACATGGTGTAACAAGCCGTTAACCAGGACTGTTTAAATTGATGACAATCTGGCTCCGCCCCTCGACTTTTCAAAGACACGCCCCTCATAAATTAAAACGTCATTTATTGGCAAAATTTATGGCCATGGACATGGAAAAGAGAGAAAATCGCTAAAGAGCGCGTGTGTTTTGATTGGTCAATTGGTTTTGTTTTATTGATAGGAGCGATCTGTTGTTTGGAAAGGATTCTCACATATTTATAGCAAAGTCTTTTGGAGAGCAAAATATACCCAAATTACGCTATTTCCATCCTTCATATACAAAATGATTTCTCGAATACTTCACCGATTTTCAGAAGGTGATGTCGAAATTCTCATATTTGTATAAAACTTTGAGAAATGGGGCGATTAGACCGACAATGCAGAAATACTATTGTAATTAGTTTTTACCCTCAGCCCGATTAATGGCATAAAATCCTGTTGAATATTACCTATTATACTAATTTTGTATATTTTTTATTTCATCTATGTATTCGGGCGTTTATTTGTTAAATTTTCAGTAGCTACCAACTCTTTTAAAAAGTATAGATGCTACTTCTTCGGCCAATTAATCGCAATTATACTCAGTGAGGTAGTCAACACATACATCGGCTTACCAGTGCTCAAGATTCGGAATTGTTCAAACAATTGCGGCAATTAAGTGCGGGTAAATCATACAATCTGGAGCTGTTATTTACTTATTTATTTATTTATTTATTTATTTTTTATTTATTTAAAAATCTCAAAGGGAAAGGCCGTATCTATGTTGTTCATGTGGTTATATACCTTGAATTATAATATGACCTACGTCGCGGGAGTGAAATAAACCCGTTGAATAATTTTGATATTACACGGGTGTTATTACACTAGTGGAATAAGTATGCAAATGAGCTCAGAACAAAGAGAAACGCTATTTTGTAACCGCGAAAATGACGTCATAATGTATATATTGTGACGTCAGTTTTAAACGGCGATATAAGTTTCGCGGAAAATAAGTTTCGCGAAATGTCGAACTTTCAGAATTTTGGAGGTTTTTTTTGCGAAAATTCTCGTCATATAATAAGTAGAATATCAAATTTGTGCTCATAAAATACCGAATTTATTAAACTCGTCATCTAAAACAGATAATACTGGGCATATCCTCGTTTTTATTTGTTTATAGATGACTCGTTTAATAAATTCGGTATTAAATGACCACTCATTCAATATCCTCTATTTATTTGACCTGAAATTGACCTCTGTGGAAAAATGCTTAAGAAACATTTTTATCAATTGACAAAATATATCGTAATAATTGTCCCCAAAAATTTTGGAAACATCTTCGCACCCTAGTGAACATGAACAAGAAAAGCGACACAATTCCAATTCTTAGAACTTTTGAAAACGGCCAGGAAACATTATACTGCACTGACGAGGAAAAGTCGGAATGTCTGAATAACTTCTTTTCGTCAATGTCAAATGTCGAGGATAAGAATGCAAGTTTACCTCCTTTTGAATTTAAAACCAACAGCAGGCTTAGTCAAATACAAATATTAGTGGAAGAAATTGTTAATTCTATATATAACCTTAATATAAAAAAGTTGTTGGACCAGATCTTATAAGCCACAAGCTACTTAAAATGATAAAAAAAAGTATTTCGATACCCATAGCCAAAATTTTCAATAAATCTCTCTCTGACCAGAAATTTCTGCGATTATGGAAAGAATCAATCATACATCCACTATTTAAAAAGGGTGAAAAATCTACTATTAGTAATTATCGCCCTATTTCTTTACGAAGTTGTATAGGAAAGCTTATGGAAAGATGTGTACATAAACATGTTTATAATTATCTTTTCGACAATGCACTAATTTATGAAAAACAGTCGGGTTTCTTGAAAGGTCACTCAACTGTCTATCAATTGCTTGAGTTATATCACCAAGTTGTATCGTCACTAGATACTAAGCAAAATACTTGTATGATATTTTGTGATATATCAAAAGCATTTGATAGAGTTTGGCATCGTGGTTTGATATTTAAACTACATCAATTAGGAATAAACGTCCCTCTTCTTGAATGGTTTTCAAATTATCTTTCGTAATCAGTTATGGTGAAAACGTCAAGGTCAAGGTCCATTTAAATTAATGCCGGTGTTCCTCAAGGCTCCGTGCTCGGCCCTCTACTTTTCTTGGTATTTGTTAATGACACATCCGAAAATTTGCTGAGCATTTCAAGACTATTTGCGGATGACACTTCCTTAGCATGTTCTGCAACTCATATTCAAGACATTGAAGGTATTCTCAACCATGATCTGCTCATGATTTCTCGATGGGCTGATCATTGGCTTGTAGAATTCAATCCATCTAAAACAGTCACATTGCTTATCACAAACAAAAATGTACAACTCCCAAATTTAATTTTCAACGACGTTCAAGTCCAATTCGTAGATAACCACAAACATTTGGGACTTACTCTTAGTAACGATGCGAAATGGACCGAACGTATTAACAATATATCAAAGTCGGCTTCAAAATTACTTGGGATAATGAGAAACCTAAAATTTAAAGTCAAAAGAGAATCACTACAACAAATCTATATATCGTTTCTGCGACCAATAATTGAATATGCTTCCATAGTTTGGGATAATTGTACAGTTCATGAAAAGGAAACGATTGAAAAAATCCAAACCGAGGCAGCGCGATTGGTCACAGGCGTCACCAGATCAGTATCACTGGATAAGCTCTACATAGAAATTGGATGGTTAAGTCTCGAAGATAGGCGTAGATATCAAAAACTTGTATGCATCTACAAAATAATAAACGGAATCGCTCCTGGTTATTTACAAAATATATTTCCTCAAAATGTTAATTCCAGAACTAATTATGCTTTAAGAAATGCCCACCAAATCGACATGGTTAAATGCCGCACCGAAATATTTGCAAGTTCTTTTATACCATCAGCGGTCGCTCTTTGGAATGAGCTTCCAGAGGACCTCAAAACCATCCAGTCTCTTTCACTCTTCAAATCCAAGATTTTAAGACGTTTTTCAGTATCGACCGTTCCAAAATACTACTCTGTAGGACCTAGGAATTTATCAGTACTACACAACAGGCTTCGGAATAACTGCAGCAATCTTAACTTTGATCTGTTTTCAAACCACATTTCTGAATCAGCTGTTTGTAGCTGTGGTCATTCAGTCGAAGACGCTGAACATTACTTTTTTCGGTGTAATAACTTCAAAAATGCACGACTAAAAATGTTTCGCGATTTACGGCGCTTCCATCCTCTTTCTACAAAATTTCTTCTGTTTGGGTCTGATAACTTAAACAATGAAGAGAATTCCTTGATATTTAAGATAGTTCAAAATTACATCAAAGAATCTAAAATGTTTGACGGATAAATTTTCTAGCAGTGTTTAATTTCAAGTTGTTTCCAGAGTTCAATTACTGACTGACATCAAGCCTTCGACTTCCATACAGATTTTTTTAATTATTATTTATTTATCTTCCATATGTTTTTGTCACATGTTATTCTATAAATTGGCATCTAAATTGTCATCTAATTTCCTTCTCTATAACCGGAACATAACTGTCTCAAACAACCTTTATAAATTGAAATATGTAAAATATGATTAGTCATTTAATTGAAGACTGGTAAGGCGCATGTTCATTACGGGGGATGGCCACTTGCAGGCTACTGCTTGGCTCAAACGGTAAAAACAAGTTGAATCCGAGTTCAGATAAGCCGGACTTGAACCCGAGATGATCTCGACTTCGTGACCATTTGCCATAACCGTTTTGATCCCGGGCTCAGACAAGCCTAGGTATGAGCTATAGCTTGTATTGTTGTGAATTCTTCTCTCGTTAATGGCTCGTGTCAATGCAAAAATTGCCCGCTAGAACCTTCCAGATCGCACGTGTATTGAAAACCAAGTTAATTTTTACAGTAGGAAATACATGTAGTTACGTTTTCTATGAAGGGAACAAAAACTTTTACTCTAACATGTAGTTCAAATATTTTAGTTACCAATACAACGACAATTTGTATTAGTTTCTAATCTTTTTGCCGAACAATACGCGTGATTGTTTGAAAATCAAGCTTTTATCATTTGAATTATTACCTTATTTTACAAGAAATTATGAATTACTATTTTTCCGGATGGAAAAAATTCTAATCAAACATTATCATAAATCTTAATTGATAACCAAGTTGTAAGACTTTTATCACTGCGATTTAATTATTTATGACGGTATATGCAGTTTAAGCAATCTCGTCAGAGTATATTCTTGTAATTCTTTTCTATTCACAAATAGCAATATTTTGCAAACACTTAATTTTGAAATTCAGTATTTAATATTTTCATAAATTAAATCGACTTTACATTACCAATACATTATTCAATAATTATTCAATATAAAAGTCGGGCTCAACCAAACCGCCTAAGGAGTAGGTTTGGCTGAACCCGGGATTTAAACGGTTAAATCGATACCGTTAATCAGTGTGCAAGCCAACTGAGGCTCCGTTGAGAAAAAGACTTGTCTTGGCCAAACCCGGGGCTCAGCAAGTGAGTGGTCCCGTTATCCGTTATAATCCCGGGCTTAAACGTAGCCTGCAAGCGGACATAAGTTGTGAGAACTTGTGGCCAAACCCCTTTGCTATTTTTTGTATTTATATATATTATATGTCATTTTAATGTATAGACCTGCAATTTCAAGTGAGTGATCAAAGATCAATTTTACATTGAAAATGATAGGAGATAACGGTATCTCGGACCTCACTCTTTCTTGCGGAACTATAATAGGGAAAAAAGATGGTTTAAACTAAACACCGTTTGTTATTCATTCATATGAAAGCACGTGCAAAGCTGAGTTGGATTTATCAGAGTTTTATTCATCTAAATAGACGAGGCTATATTCGGGTCAATAAATCCGTGCTTATACCCTTTGCCAATATATCTCTGTATTTGTACTTCATCGATTCAATAATCTTTGTACACTACATTCATACAGTGTGATTTGGTTTTTAGTTTCATAATTCCATAAAATCAACAAACACAATCTTCACCTCTTCAACATACGTGTAATGATTTAAATTAATTCATGGTTGTCTTTCTCTGTAAATAAATTTCTAAGAAAAAAAAAAAAACACAAAACAATCCAGTTAAATTATATCTACATGTATGATAACGTTAGACAATGTACAAAAAAGTATTTATGAAAATTTTGAAGGAGATGCCATCCTTGCTTCCAGGGTGCTTGAACAATTGCGAAAGTTTGAATATAATATCCTACATTTGTCGGACGTTTCGAAAAGGTTAACTCCGCTGTTTATGGACAAATGTCTAGGGATAGTTTGGACTCTGGGACAGGTTGGACAAACAAAAAGGAGTAAGTTTGGCCTCAGCCAAATATGTCGCGGAGTGTTTCTTTTTAATCGAATAAAATGATCGTATATTAATGTTTTCACACCAAAAAATTATCCACGAAAAAGATTATTTCATTATAAAATAAAGACGGAGAGGATCGCAACTCAACTAGACTTATCGAATAATTTAAGGTTCATGTAAAGTGTTTGAGGCCCAATTTTAAAACACTTCATTTGCCAAGAAAAAGTAGTATGTCCAGGTATATTATATATCAAAATGAAGCTTTTCATGAGCATAAGCAGTTAAGCAACACAAGACTGCCATAGCTATAGCGGTATAGCCAAAACATTGTAGAAAAGGGTCATTTCGTACAGAACAAGCAACTGCAAGAATCCGGGATAAAATTGGCTCATTTCGAACAAAGCACAGACTTAAATACAACCCAGGTACTACTACAAAAGTGGTATAAAACTTTAGCCCAAAACGTAGTTATGCAAGCAATTTATTTTGACTTATTTTAGAAACACATATGTCATATATGTCATTCTTATTTTGTAAACGTGTAGATATTTGAAAGGTATGATGTGTTATCACAACATAAATGGACATAAATAGTTTATATACCTGTAAGGTTGTTTCGCAATATATCAATTTCTATTTCACTGAATGATAGATTTAAAGTAATTTATGATATATAAATTGAACTCAAAAACTATAATTTGAAATTAATTGCCGAAAATATTTCACAATATTATGGTATGCTGTTGCACCATACCTTACATATATTTTGAAAACAGACCAAACCGGTTTGACAAGTATGTTGACGAAATAAATGGAAATTGATTGTTGCAAAAGAGCCTTTTGAGACCGAGTTTTATATTTAAGGTTGTAGTACTACCTTGGTAGTACTTTAGACAGTGCTTTGTTTAAATATGAGACAATTTTATCCAACCGTCATGCAGTTGCTTGTTCTGTATAAAATGACCCTTTTCCACCATGTTTGGCTTTATCGCTATAGCTATGGCTGTCTAATGTTGCTCAACTGCTTATGCTCAAAAATAGCTTCATTTTGATATACAATATACCTGGACATACTGCTTTGTCTTGTCTTATGAAGCGCCCCTAAAATTGGGTCTCAAACTCTTAACATGGACCTTGATCGTTATACCATTTTGATTACTTTCGATAATATGCCGAGTGATTGTCCGATTCCATGGTGTGTTTAATGAAAGAATAGTCGATAATATAGGGTTTATTCCTGTTTTTTTTGTTTTTTGGGGGGGAGGGGGAGAGGGCGTTGAAATTTGAAGAGACCCAAAAATTGGTTTAACGCCCCCAAAGCATTTTGAGGGTCTCTGCAAATGTTATCGCTAGAGAAAACATGAATTGACCAGTGATCCATGAAAAGCGTCGAATTTGGGTTATTTACCCCCAAATGGGATAATTGCCCCCAAATTGAAGCTTTTACCCCCTTTTATTTGCTAGCAGCCTTCCTTGTCTCATAAATAGGGGGTACATGCATGCTGTAAAATACCCATTTTTACCCCCCAGATTGAATCAGCAGTGGGAACACTGATTGACGCTATTATTGAAAAAAAAAAAAAAAAAAAAAAAAGAATGGGCTGTAGTATATATTCAAACAGATATTGCAAAATGATTCACAGGAACGTTTTGAAACTACATGTAGCTCCAAACCCAGGAATGTGCCGGAAAAATGCACTATGTATTTCACCGTCACTTTTGATTATACCGACGTTGCTTCGTAAATTTGTGACGTTACAAAAACAAATAAACGCAGGAATATGACCAACGTCTTTATTTATGCTCTATATTTATGCAAGACATAGACACTGACAAAGAGTATAGGCCCAGCACGATGATATTTTAGTAATAAAGCCAGGCATTAACGGCACGTGAATTAACTTATTAATCCACGTTTTCTCCCGCAAACGCACGGGTTTTGTTCGTAAACGTATGTCTGTAACGGCCCACTAACGTATATGTTATGCAATAATAGGATATCAATTAACCGTCCTGCGATTTTCATTCACAAATACAAAAGAAAAGAAATCTGTTAATATATAACTTCCAGACACCCGTCTAGAGATTGACTGACGCGTGTTGAAAATTAATGTAACAATCCCATTGTATACAGCTTATTTTACAATTTCACTGTGATTGTTACCCTGTACGCGTTGTTTCGGTATTCCTGTGCATTTCAGGTATTTCCATGAACTGGCCACCGTTGTATTCCCGTATAAATATATAGGTTGATTTTGTGTAGTGAGCCGTAAAACCTATATCCCTATATAGTATCACAAGCCCAGTTTTGATAAAAGACCTATACATGTAGTTGTATCATTGTCGGTGTCGAGTTTTTCAAAGATTTCATGAATCACCTCTTGTAGATTATGTGGAAAACAAACGGCAAATTACTCACTCGGTCTGATATATTCCATACGCGATCGAAACGTACGCCCGATCTATAATGTGTATATGATTTCGTATTTATAAGGTGCCTTTACAATTTCTACAAAATTACAAAGAATCATTGTTTCACGCCATTTTCAAATTGCACCTTTGTCAGACGTATACAAATTCTCGAAAAAGAGTAAATTGAATCTGAGTAGGAACTACTTGTTTTGAAAACCATCAGCGTCCGACTGGATTGTTCATACTTAGTAACACTGTTGTACGTAAGCTAAACGTCCACAAAAAACGAACAACATTTTACCTCATGAATATCTGATGAGCAAAGGTTTGTGTTTTTTTTAAATAGAAGAATACATATATGCGTACAGTTAAAAACATCGTGAAATTGACACTCATTCCGATCAAAATCATTCTTAACCATTCACCCAGCACTCAATTCATTCATTTATTCCAACCACTCACTCAAACCATTCAAAAACGCTAAAACCCATTGAAAAACATAGAAGCAACAACGTCATTCAAAATAATTTTTGACAGAGAAAAATCGCGATTTCATTGGCATTATTCAAATTATTAGCGTCTCATAGGTTCTTAAAGAAATAGGGGGCTATGTATAGAACTTGTATGCGTTTTTTATTAAAGGAATGTAATCAATTTCGCAAATTTTGTTCATCCTGAACAAAATTTGCGATATAGGATTACCTCCCATTAAAATCACTAAAAACTCGCTCCACACTCTCTTTCAATTTCATTCCTAAATCATTCCAAAATCACTCACCTTGTCAATTTCACGATGTTGTTAACTGTATCTAGGACTTTGAAATTTTTAGGCACCCGAAGGGAAACAACTAAAGAATAAATAGGATAAAGGCGATATATGGACTGTGACAAAGATGAATGTCCTCGACCCGCTCCCCTTTTTCCATGATTTGGTGAAAAATCAAAATATCGTAACTACAGCTTAAATAAGCTGTAGTTTCGATCTTATGATCATTCATCAGTGATATTTTTCAACAGAGGATTTCTTAAGCACTTGCGTAAATTGCGTAATAGGAATTACGCACTTGATGAGCGTTTTTAAAGCAACTACCTTGCGTCCAGGATACAACAATGATGTCTCATGCATATAAAGTTATGAACATCCTGAAATTGACAAGATGAATGATTTTGGAATTATATTGGAATGAAATTGAAAGAGTGTGTGGAGCGAGTTTAGAGTGAAGATCAGGGTATATAATCGAATATCGAAAATTTTGTTCATGATGAACAAAATTATCGATATTATTACCCCCCTTTCTAAAATATGCATACAAGTCTTATAAATAGCTTCCTATTTCTTCAAGAACCAATCAGGCGCTTACAATTTCAAATATATCTGTGAAATCGCGATTGGTTTTTTTTCTATCTAAATTGATTTTGAATGTAGTTGTTTATCTTATCAATTTGAGTGATTTTGGAACTTTTTTAAATGATTTGAGTGAGTGTTTTGAATGAATGAATGGAGCGCTGAGTGAGCGAATTATAATGGTTTTGATTGAAATGAATGTCAATTTCACGATGTTACTCACTGAAATCAAATGGGTTATGAAAGACAAATGGAACACATAGCGAATGGAAAGGTACAAGAAGTTATTAAACGGCATGTGCTGATTTGTCATCAAGCCAAATATGTCTAGTTTATTTTTAAAATATTCACTAAATGGAAAATGCTTGAGATCTAGGTCTACGTTTCTTTCGTGATAAATTAATCCCTATTGACATTGATCCATATATTGACCGTCAATATTCGGACAAATAGATAGGAACAAGATTTTGGTCCAAGATAAAACTACTTCTCGAGAATGTGAATTGTCATTCGGAACACCACTCGGTCAATCTCACGATCAACCTCGGATGTACATGGACGGACTATTTTTAAAAATTACGGGAAAACCTTGGAAAAACTCGATGACGTCATTTAAAATGGCGTTAGCCCTCGAAACTGTGAGTGAAAACATTCGACGTCGCCAATGCTACTCGTTTAAGTCACTGACGTGAAACCATCGTATTCTTATATAAATATCTTAAGAATCATAAATAACGGCTGAAAAAAATCTTAATTTTTGAGAATGATTCGTCATTCACAAAATCAGGATTTTTCAGCTCTTATTTACTGTAAAATATAAAAATCTACAGTGCTAGTTTTTCTTACACTGTTTCCGCCTAACAAAATGCACGATTTTGTTACATACCCATCCGCCTTGCATACATCCGAGGTATGTTGCAGTTTACGGAAATGGTCGAGTGATGTTCCGAATGTGTGAATTGTGTGACGTGTAAAGGTAGCAATACTTCAAAAAAAAAAAAAAAAAAAAAAAGAAAAAAAAACCAAACCTTTATACATCACTCATATTATCTTTGAAGTTTGATTAGTGGTGTCCGTGGTCTAGAGGTAGAGCGTCGGCCTCTTGACCCAAAGGTCCTAAGTTCGATTCCCGGGAGCGATAATCGATCTTGGTTCTTTTTCTTTGGTCCACACATTCGGAGCGAGTACTGGTGTATTTTCCAGGAGGCAGAATCGAAAGGGATTAATCTAAGTTGTAAGAACTTGTTTCCCAATCGATGTAAAATAAATAGGTTTAAACCATAGGTTTGATTAGGAAGCATGAAATATGAAGTCGAAATTCGGAAGTAAAGAGCTTGAAGCAGAAGCATGAATTTGAGAGTACATGTATAAAGTTTGAATTGAGAAGTCGGAAGTGAGAAGCGTTAATTCGGAATTTTGAGTCTCAAATTAAATTCATGGATGCACGGAAAAAAATCAACGACCAATCCAAATACACGATTTCAAAAATAAGTCGAATTTCGAAAAATTTTAAAAGAAGTAAATATGTTTTATCTGAATAGCACTCTGTTCAAAGTTTAAGAGCTACTTCTTCATTTGTCGTCGTTCAGCTGCCAAAACCCTGTAACTACTGATTGAAAAGTTTTGTCGTTACGAGGGTTTGGAAGCTAAACGACGATTGGCATTTTCAAAAGCCAGTTTTTGCCCGTGTTTAACAATTGTTATTTGGTTCATTCAAAAGAAACTACCCGTTTTAATCCAAGAAATGAAATTTTCAAATATGAAGTGTTTTATAAGCGGTGTTGGTGTGTTTTTGGTATTATCTTCATTATCTGGTAAGAATAATCAACATTTTTTAAGAATGGCTGAAAAACTTCGTAGATATAATGGCGAAAAATGGATTGAAATGCGGTATTGTATTAAGCGACCAATTAGTGGCCACCAAAAAGCGGTCGCTTATAGAGACCAAGGCTTAAACCAAAAACAGTAGAACAATATTCTTGGTTCTCAAATAAAGATCCAGGAAATCTACATGGTAAATCATTTTTAAATGGTTTCGGAATGACGTCGAATGGTTGAGATGTACGAGGTTTGAATGAATTTAAAGGATCAAAATGAGTTAAATTGGCGATATTCGATCACCACATTCCCCTTTCATAACATTAACATACTGTTTCATCAATTTTTAATGTTCGAGCAAATTTGAAAGTTGTAATTTGTTTTAGCCGGTTTGTGTGAGTAATTGGGATGTCAAAATGTCGCAACATTTTTTCAGCCATATTGTGACGGCTGGAACACCTGATAATTGGCTCCTGGTATTTCTCGCTCCAGATCTAGCAATCAACCCTTTCCTAGTCTCTAGCTTCTCAGTGTATGGATTCCACTTATTACGTTTACGATTATTCGACCATTTGTAGGAAAATATAAGTGTCGCTGCTAGGGATTTAACCGATTTTTTAGAATGATGTGAGTGATATATTTGAATGGTTTAAAGGAGCGCTAGATGACCGATTTAGAATGGTTGTAATTTAAGCGCGTTAACATAATATCAATTTCACGCGTTTCGAAAGTATAGCGTGAAATATTTGTCTTGGGCGTCACGTTTTGCAAAGGGTTAATATATTAATCGCGTACATATTACTCAATAGTATATATTGGTCAGGATTTGCACGGGTTGTTTGGAAAGCTGAGTATTTATATGAACAAATTGTAAGGTGTAGTCATTCTACCAGACGACGTAGTCCGTAAAGGCTCTTGTTTAAAAAAAAAAAAAAAAAAAGTATATATGTATAAGTGTGTATAGGTATTGCGTATCAATTATTTTGAAATATGTTGTACTAGGTTTTTCTTCTCAAACAACACGGGTTTTTAAATGGCAAAATTATGTTAAGTCATTCATGATATCGAGTAGTTATCGCTGATTCCGTTTTGTGTGCTCAATCCGTGCCATTGTCTTTCGGTACTGGTTCAGATTGCTTACACAGCGTGGTCCCAGCGCGAACTTTTGCCTAAGTAATATCATATTATTTGTTCTGTTAAGGCTTATAAGCTGCATTGTTTATGTAGGTTTACAGATAGCGAACCTGTCGCTGTAACGCGCATTCTGATACAGGGACAGGTTTCCATAGTTTTTTCCTGTAAGGTTTTATCTATGGTTTTTCCTGGGCGAGCGCGTTACGTTCTGTAGGCAGTAAGAGCGTTTGTTAGGCTCATGTTCATCATAACTAAGCTCATCATTGTAACTGCGTCTTCACTCTGTATTAAAGCTACCGTCTGGTATATGCAAATTGAGTTTTGGTGTTGTGTTTTTCTATTGTTCGAAGCAAAGTCAAGACGTGGAAAATGTCACTGACTTTGTTCGTTACGATATACATGTATAGGTAAATGACGGAAATACAATCTCGGGTGATATTTCGCTGGTGGTTTGTTCCAGTTTGAAAAATCTATTTTAGGTACGGAGGCACTGCGATGTATATTTGGTCAAGACCATCTTAAATTTGTGGAATGCAATGGATCATGCTTCCGCGTACAATCAACACACAGTGAGTTGTTTTGCCATTATCTGAATGTGAATTCGGACTATGAGTCCATAGCTATCTACTGAGTGAAGGTCCAGATGAGTCTTTGCAATTGCATTATGTATTAGTGTTACGCACATGTACAATTTTTGAAAGTGTCAAGCCCAGCCATTTTATTTCATTGAATTCATATAAACAGTTTCCGTAGAGCGGTATTTAGCGACGATGTTTAGCCTAACGTAACGAGAATGTGTAAGTGACCTAAATTATCAATGCTATCTGGTCAAGCCGTTGGGAGAATTTATCATGATAGCTAAAATCACGATAATTTCTCACTTCAGAGACAAGAGAACATTGATATTTAAAATTTCAGCATAACATGTGCTAGTGTAATCATTTTTATGCTTAAAAAGGTAATAATCGATATGGTTGCCGTAAGACAGCGGGAAGGCTTCTGTCTTTCAGCTGAAAATTAGTATTATAAAGCTTTATAAAGAAACTTATCGATATAGTTGTAGTAAGGCACACGAGCGGAAAGGCTGCTATTCTTCAGTGGTGGGTTTTTACATTACAAAATTTAATAGTGTTATATTTTGTGATTCATAAAGGTAATAATCGATATGGTTACATTAAGACATACAAGCGGAATAGCCGCTATCCTTCAGCGTTTGGTTTAAGCATTACGAAATTTACTAATGTTATATTCTTTAAGCTTAAAAAATCGATATGGTTGCGGTTACAGTAAGACACACAAGCGAAATAGTTTCTATCCATCGGCGACGGGTTTCAGCATTACAATGTACTTACTTAACTGATACTTTTAATCATTTATTCAGGTAATAATCGATAATTAAGGTTGAACTAAGACACATGAGTGGGATATCGGCTATTCTTCAACGACGGGTTAAAGTATAGCATTTTCTAGCCTAATATGCTTGATACTTTATTCAGGTAATAATCGATATGGTTGCACTAAGACACACGAGCGGGACAGCTGCTATCCTTCAGCAATGGGTTTCAGCATAAGATGCTACTGTAATAGCGATCTTTGCAATGCACGGTATCACAAAGTGTCCAGGAAGCCACTCTACAGTATTTTGAATCTTGAGCCAATGGTACCAGTCTATGCTTATCTTCATGGAGACACCATAACATCAATATACGGCAAAGACAACTACAGGTTTACTAAAAAGTCTAACTCTCCATTATATCCAAACTCTTGTAAAATCAAGGCACCTGCTAACAGCAAAGACACCAAGCAACCAGTCTACGGCAGATTAAGTGAAGAATCAAAGATGCCAGTCTATTCGAGCAACTGAGAATTTAAAACACAAGTCTCAAGCAATGAAAACTAACGACCATTCTTTTACTTTTCTTTTCATGAAAAAATCAGTAATTTAATATTCATATAAAAGGGGACAAAACTTTGGACATCTTTCATTAAAAACGACATAAATACTTTTACGACTTCTTACTATGATACTCTCCCTAAATTACTTATCAGAAATTCTCTCAATTTTGAAAAGTAAAATCGGCGTATGAACTGCCCACGTGAAAATTTCGACTTTTTTTTACAGACAAGCTGTGGATTATTGTCCGGAAAACACGGTATGTGTAGTCAATGTTTTGTCCTTTTCCTAATGTTATCTTGAAAGGTAAAATTGATGCAACTAGTTCTCCGTTTTTGTTGCTTGTACATATGAAATTAAATGTTATTAAATTAGATTTGAATGAAAGCCTGTATTACATATTTCGTTATTTAATAACAAACTGAAAATAAATAAGGTGTACACCTGAAAGTTGACCCGTCACACGAAAAGGGACCATCTGGGTAGTGTGTAAAGTGTCGACTCTTGTCAGACTGCGGGGATTGCACAGCCTGACTAGGGTCGAAACTTTTAGCATTGTGCTTATTTTTCTGAATCTATAATGAACAATCTATCTTCCAGGGAAAGAATTTTTGAAATGCGACCTCTGGTTGTCCAATGCTGACCCAATCTCTTTTTCAATAATTCATTTTACAGAGTTCCCGGATGATCCCTTTTCGTGTGACGGGTCACATATAATCTAAAGTCTGTTCTTTTCTCGGTGTACACTTAATTTTACATTGGATATACCTAAGACTATGACTTCACCTTTAAGTACACTTTCATGAACATTGGTTAATTTAAATGGTCCTGTTTTGTATAAACTTTAATGCTGGAGTGGATATAATCCAGACTGTGCACTTATCTTGCCATTCACTTAAATTTTGCACTTATCTTGGCGTACACTTTTATTTTGATCTGGATTTAACCAAGACTCTGTCTTCGCATTTAAATACATTTTCATGATCACTGGGTAGATTCGACGGTCTTTATTTTTTGTTAACCCTGGTGAAATGAATATAATGATGGTCCCGCCTTTATCTTTATCGTTTTATTTTGATCTGGAATTCACCAAGACTATGTCTTCACATTTAAATACATTTTCATGATCACTGGGTAGATTCGACGGTCTTTATTTTTTGTTAATCCTGGTGAAATTGATATAATGATGGTCCGGTCTTTATCTTGGCGTACACTTTAATCTTGATCCGGATTTAACCAAGACTCTGTTGTCTTCACATCTAAATACATTTTCATGATCACTGGGTAGATTCGACGGTCTTTATTTTTGTTCACCTTGGTGAAATGGATATAATGATGGCCCTGTCTTTATCTTGTGTACACTTTAATACATTTTTTGAACTGGGTGTAATCAAAAGTCCGTCTTCTTCTTCGTGTACACTTTGAACTTGTAGTCTATACCGTGCTCTGACAAAACGGGGCCTGACTTCATGTCCCTGGGAAAAGAAGACGTTTATAAGATTAGTTGAACGTATGGGTGGGTTCGCTTGGCTGCAGATGCTGGAGCATATATGAAGGGGATTCAGAGAAAATCTGGGTTTATTGCTGGAAAATCGTCTCTTTTTGGTCCTAAAAGAGACACAATTAAAACATGAGGACCATGATGGTCCTTTATCGCTCACCTTCGTTTCTTTGTCATAATTGATAATTATCAAATTTTCCAGCAAAAGCCACAATTTATGTTTTGTTAAAGTGTAAACACGAAAATTGCGATTAAGACCCCTTTTCCCATGATATGGCAAGGATCCTTCCCATTTTCAATAGGGTTCATCCTTGAGACCTGACAAATATTCTAATCAAGTTTCATGAAGATTAGACCATATTTGTAGCCTCTATTGTTTAAACAAGAAAATTGTCATTTAGGCACCTTATCTTGTGATATGATACGGATCCTACCCATTTTCAATAGGGTTCATCCTTGTGACCTGGAGAACATTCTGACAAAGTTTCATGATGATTGGTCCATATTTGTGGCCTCTAGAGTGTAAACACTTCAATTGTTGACGTCTGACGACGGACGATGGACGACGTACGACGGACATCCAATGATCACAAAAGCTCACCTAGAGCACGATGTGCTCAGGTGAGCTAAAAAGACTATATTTAAAGAGAATACTTCGTCTTTAACCATGTTCCTACACAGTTTATTTTATTTTCGGATAAGGAATTATTGGTGGATGTGTGGTATTAATAACGGATAGCTTCCCCACATATAAAAGGGTTGTTCCCACTTCGTCTAATCCCATTTGGTCTTAAAGTCAAATTCCCATTTCGTCTAAAACTAATATTTTGATAATTCCCATTTGGTCTAAAAGTTAGTTTACTCATTTGTATAAAAAATTAGGCTTTGTCTAATGTTAATTATATATTTTCTTATTATATCATAAAAATAAGTTTACCTTTATATTCAAATTCATAGCAAAAAGATTTTGAAAACTTATTTCTTGATGAATTTTTATTAGAAACATTACAATAAACAATAAACCTAAAAGGGTTGTTCCCACTTCGTCTAATCCCATTTGGTCTAAAAGTCAAATTCCCATTTCGTCTAAAACTAATATTTTGATAAATTCCCATTTGGTCTAAAAGTTAGTTTACTCATTTGTATAAAAAATTAGGCTTTGTCTAGTGTTAATTATATATTTTCTTATTATATCATAAAAATAAGTTTACCTTTATATTCAAATTCATAGCAAAAAGATTTTGAAAACTTATTTCTTGATGAATTTTTATTAGAAACAATACAATATTTATAGAAAAGAACAAACTTTTAATCCTTAAGAGGTTATTACTCAAAAATATAAATTGATTTTATTCATTTATCAAAAAAATACTTTGTATGTGTGTGTGGGGGGGGGGAGGGGGCTGTATATGACACCTTTGTGACATAAACACCTCTATGACACTCATAACATGTCAAAAGCAATTTTGTAGACGAAATGGGAAAGTGATACAATATGCTGTCATAAGGTTTTAGACCAAATGGGAATTTTTGGTCTAAATCAATAATTTTGTAGTGTAGACGAAATGGGATTAGACGAAGTGGGAATGAGCCATATAAAAAAAATATTGTCTCCCCTAAACTAGATGGTGTCAAATGTAAAAAGGTGAACAAATAATGCATGTAAATCCTTGAGATTTTTCATTAAAATTATATTTTATGATTCTTGTATATAAATGATTTATTATCTTATTTTTATGTTTCACTATCATTGTTTCACTTGCACCAATTTCATTATTATTGTACATGTATTGAATCTTCAGATTAGAGGAAATAAAGAATATATGTAGTTTAAACCAGAAAGTAAGTTGAAAGTGGTAAAGGCAGATATAATGCAAAGGGGGCAAAGTTGAATAATAATAATTGTAAGAAACCCCTTTTCACAGTTAATATTGAATTGTGTGCTAAGGATGAATTAAGTGCAATATAGATGCACACGTTTATTTGAGTGATCAAATGTCAATTTTGTCTTTACGTTGTATAGACAAAATTGTCCTTTGATCACTCACTCAAATTTGTGGATCTATACCAGTATCCAGATGATGTTTGTAATGTTCAGGATATTTGTATGTTAACAATTAAATGAGCCTGTGCATGACATTTCCAACAATTTCAAAAGTACTCTGAGAAGACTCTGGCCAGCCTGCGCATCTGCACAGTCTGACCAAGGTCTTCACCATGTGCTTTGTAGAAAGATGGGGTCCAAAAGTGTCTTTAGAAAGTCACGCAAACTTCTAATGATAATTCATTGCAGTCAAGGTTGGGTATTGTTTGCCCTGTACGCACATGTCAAATTGTTGGAAATGTCACACACAGGCTCAAATATAGGATAATCGATTGTTTTAGTGAAAGATCAATTTATAGGTCATTGAATGAGCGAAGCCACTAGTGAAAATATTACTATTGTTGTTCACGAAATGAAATAATACTTGTCAAAAAAGTTCTTTGACATTGAAACATATTTTAACTACGACAAAAATATCTATGCATATTTTAGGTGAATCTAGGGAGGTGAAGTTCAGGCATCTTTTTACTGAGTTTAAACAGTATTGCCGAATTTCGGTCAACGACTTGTAATGGTGACGCCGATTAAGGTAACTGCGGGCATATAATAAGGTTGAAATTTCGACTTTCTTAAAATATCACAATAATTGCTGAGATTCATCTTGGAAGTGGGTGCATTACTAACACGCGATAAAAGGGGTTTGAAACTCCTTCATTTGACGTTGTAACGTCATTTAGGGACTAACCCCTTTCCGACTCGCCTAAATTAGTATAGGTAGATTTTGTGCGGTGAGCCATGAATTCTATATTCATATATAGATTCCTGAGCTCAGTTTTGAAAATACGACTACATTTGCAAATATTTCATTAATATATATGTCGATTTTGTTTGAAAATAAAAAAAGTTGCATTTAGAAAGTTCATGAATGCCCTAGCTAAAACGCTTTCTAATTCGTGATTTCTAAGATTAGATGTTCCTAATTCCGTTTCATTTTTATTGTGAATGAACAGAAATGTCTCGAAATTTTGGCCGATGATCTATGCAGACTTTTTTTTATGTTATAGCGAAATTACTATGCTTTAAATTATAAAATAAAAATGATATGGCTTCTGGTTAGATTTTTCGTTAAATTCGATTTTATGAAGTTGTTACAACTTAGGCTCCCAAGTTATCCATCGCAAATCGCGTGATTTTCTTGAGTTAATTTTATGTTCGCAAAACAACCAACAGTCAACAGATTTGTTGTCGTATTTAAGAAAAAATCAGTTTTTGATAGGTGTCAAAGAACTTTTTTGAAGAGTATATTCATCGTTCTTTCTCGAAAAATATTCTATTATTTTGTTTCTTAAATTCAAAAATGAGATAATTGTGAAGATTTGTGAATGTGAAGGGGCGTGTCTTTTTCTTGCACGTGATTGCTAGGCAATGTTCATGATGATGTCGCTTATTGGGCTTCGATTAGATATCGTCAGATAGGGTGATATATAATACCTACTTAGTGTATTATATGACAAAAAATATCTAACGAGGTTGGGAGAATTGACAATTGTCGAGGCTCTGCCGAGACAATTATCAATTCTCACAACCGAGTTTGATATTTTTTTCATACAATACACTAAGAACGTATTATATTTATCTTACAACCTATATTTGTCTTGTTTTCGTCGGTGTTTCTAACTGAAATGCAAGTTTCTAAAAATAACCACATTATATCATGTTCTAACTAGAGGCGCTTGAGCGCCTGATTCGCTCCACAGGCCTGAATATCCAAATAATGACTATGAGAGGATGATAAAGCTGTTTAAATGAGAATTGACGTGAATGAATGAGTGAATGTTTATTTCAAGTAAATAAGGGGCATATGCTGAAATATTTCTGCATAAAAAACTCATGATCAGTGAATAACAAAATTGACCTCTACCTGTTACACAAATATTTTTCATTTAATCACAATAATTTTGTGCAGTCTGATAATGGGTCACCCAAGGATCATTCTAGTGATATTTTGTTAAAATCCAAATATAAGAATTTCAAAACTAACAGAATGTTACTGCACAATATACTGGTGTTGGTCTGCAAAATTTTGATTGTAGATCTTTCCACTTTTAATTAAACACTACTAAAAGATGTTACTTCACAATTGTTTGTCATCAAAACAAAATTCTAACTAATGATAGTAAGAAGTAAAATATTCAATCCAATATATTTATTTTATTCTGCCCAATGCTTTAGAGTGCAGTAAACTCAACTCTTTCTACCCCACTCTGAATGTCAGGAGGTCAGAACATCATTTTAGACTCTGTGCAGATTCACCCTTTGTTCAACTAGACTCACCAATTCTGAGTGGGTATTCTCAGGCTACTTATTTCAACTAATGTTTCTATACATTTGAATTTCAACAAAGGTTTTGTTCCTTCTAATCTATAATCATTACACCTATTAAATTTAACAAGTCTAGAAAAAATCATCATTGAGAAGATACCAAAAGGGTGATCAAATTTTCACTTTATATGTTATAATACCCTCTACTTATAAAAAAATATGCTGTTCATCTAATCAAATATTTTTTTGCAGACTGATACAACTTCACAGAAATAAAATTTCCATGATATCTAATCCATCTGTTTAACCTTTCATGATAGTTTGTTTTACCCTATATATGAAGAAATGACATCTGCCCATAAAAGACATATTTTTGATCTGATCACAATATTTTTTAATAGTCTGATAAAGGATCACTTAAGATTCATTCTAGTAAAATTTGTTTGATATCTATCAATTAGGTTCTGAGAAAATGATTTTCAAAGTTTACACTATATAACATATAGGGAAATGACCTCCGCACATAAAATACACATTTTTCATCCGATCACAATAATTTTTGCTATACTGATAAAGGGTCACTCAAGTATCATTCATGTAAAATTTGGTTGATATCTATCGATTAGATTCTGAGAAAATGATTTTCAAAGTTTTCACTATATAACATATAGAGAAATGACCTCCGCCCATAAAATACACATTTTTCATCCGATCACAATAATTTTTGCTATACTGATAAAGGGTCACTAAAGTATCATTAATGTAAAATTTGGTTGATATCTATCGATTAGATTCTGAGAAAATGATTTACAAAGTTTTCACTATATAACATATAGAGAAATGACCTCCGCCCATAAAATACACATTTTTCATCCGATCACAATAATTTTTGCTATACTGATAAAGGGTCACTCAAGTATCATTCATGTAAAATTTGGTTGATATCTATCAATTAGATTCTGAGAAAATGATTTACAAAGTTTTCACTATATAACATATAGAGAAATGACCTCCGCCCATAAAATACATATTTTTCATCTGATCATAATGATTTTTTGTAGGCTGATAGAGGGCCCCTCAAGGATAATTCATGTGAAGTTTGGTAAATATTCATTAATTAGTTTCTGAGAAAAGCCACCTATTACCATATATGAAATTAGCCACGCCCACTACAGCCATGATTTTCAACCGATTAAAAATCTTTGAAGGAATCTGATAGAGGGTCACCCAAGGAACATTCCTGTGAAATTTGATTGGAATCCATCCAGTACATTATGAGGAGAAGATTTTTAAAGTAAAAGTTTACGGACGGACGGAGGGACGGACGGACGCACGGACGCACACACGCACGGACGACGGACACCTCGCCATGACAATAGCCCGCTGGCCTTTCGGCCAGTGGAGCTAAAAATAACTATGTGATATCATAAAAAATATCATACAGGATGTTATCATACTGATATTTGTATAGTTATAAGATAACAATGAAAGCAAGTGGAGTATAAGTTTTTGATAATTTCTTTGGCTAGGCAGTGAATGCATCAAATGATAATCCACCATTATCTCTCGATAATCCACCGAAAAGCAATTACAAACCAAAATTTACCTCTCTTCTGTAAAATATTGCTCAAATGGTGGAAAGAAGGCGTTTGATGGAAAGTCTTTATATACATGTGTGAGGTATAGTTTATCACATAGGTCATGGTGAATGGCAGACTAAAAAAGATCAAATATAAATTAGGTGTTGGATTAATCATAAAATTAGCTCAATGATAAAAAAAAATTTGTCCGGAAAGTTTTTATATAAAACTGCGAGGAATATTTTATTGAATTGGTCTTCCTGATTGGGAGACTGAAATAGGCAAGCAAACCTGCCAGAGATAGATAATGCTCCCTGAATAGGACTGCGTGATAAAATGTATGACATATAAGGGACAATTTTTTTTTCTCAAATTTGTGCTCAAAACAGAACATATTGATATTAACAAAATAAAAATGCACACTAGTGTTTTGTATGGCATATTGATATCACTGCATTTCACATTATAAAGATATTGTGAAATTGACACCCAATCCACTAAGAATTCCATTCACTTGTTCCAAACATAAACCCAATTCAAAAACGCTTTCAGATTCTAAAACTGATAAACGGCTACATTCAAATCGCTCCAAATTTAAATTTCAATGATTTACTGACTTTCTTGAATTTTCAAGCCAATGACTGGTCCATGAATAGATCTACATAAAAAACTATTGATAAACTTTAATATTTTATTTACAGGAGGTATAAATATCACTGATTTTAGTCATCTTGAATAAAATTAGAGGTATTGTAATTACCTCCCTTTAATTTCAATAAAGACTTGCTCATTGCACTAATTCAATTTCTTTCTGAAATCATTCTTATCATTCACCTTGTTAATTTCATGATGTTCATACATGTAATCAGTGTTTTTAATCTACTATGAAATTTCATACAAATAGGGCTTGTGTTAGTGTTTGATATTGAGGAGTCATTGACCCTTCACCTACGAAATTCTGGGGGTCAAATCTAAATATTAAGGGGTCAAAACGACAGAAAAAGCAAATCCTATGTAGAATTTTTCACATATAAGTGTCAATAAAAACTGCTTTTGTAACGATAAGAAACAAGTACTTAACTTGTAAAACTTTAGACAGTGATTTGTAAAAAAATCTTAGGTATAAAACCATGTTTTGACCCTTGGTTATTCCTTTCAAGGGGGTCAAAATGACCCCCTTGGGAGAAATTTCAAGGGGTCAAATTAAGCTATTTTCAGAACACAAGCCCTGCAAAATAAGTAAAATAATTTTTGGGATAGGCTCCCTACTCACACACACACACACACAAATGAATTTAACCTTTATTCTTTTGTAGATTTTTTTTAATGTTATTAGGATGAAAAAAATGCAATTACATGTATAAGGATATGGTTTCCTTATTATTACTTAATATGAAGAATAAACTGCAATTACCTTAGCACATGGCTTAATCATAAATGTGTGGTTATTTGCTGTGTGCTTAGGCAATCACATACAGTATTACAATTAAGAACGTTATGAAATTAACACGGAGAATGCCTTTTGAAGATATTGAAAGTATGTGTGTAGCGAGTTTTGAATAAAAATTAAGCGAGATAACACAATATCGACCATTTGTCCGATATCATTATTTTAATACATCCCTTTAAAATATGTACGTACTTTACTTTTCTATAAAAAGATTTGTCTGTCTTTGCAGATGCCTCGAATGAAAAACAAGGAATAATCACTTTTTTTTAATTATTCTGAACAATTTTGAGGCATTTTCGAATGGTTTTGGAGCGTTTTTGAGTGAATGTTTAGAATTAAAGAATGGAGCAATAAGTCAAATTGAAACCAGCTTATAGAAAACAACAAATAATATGTTCACTATTTTTGAATTATTCTGAACAATTCTGAGGCTATTTAAAATGGTCTTGGAGCGTTTTTTGGTGAATGTTTGGAATGAAAGAATGGAGCAATGAGTCAGTGATTTAGAATAGGTACAGTTAACTACATCGTGAAATTGACAAAGTGAATGATTTTGGAATGGTTTTGGAATGAAATTGAAATTGAGTGTGTGGAGCGAGTTTTGAGTGAATTTAATGGGAGGTAATCCAATATTGCAAATTTTGTTCAGGATGAACAAAATTTACGATATTAATAACCTCCCTTTAATAAAATATGCATATAAGTTCTATAGATAGCTTCCTATTTCTTCAAGAACCTATGAGATGGTAACAAGTTAAATTATGTTAGTGAAATTGCGATTTTTCTTTATCAAAAATTATTTTGAATGACGTTGTAGATTCAATACTTTCAATGGATTTGGGCGTTTTTGAATGGTTTGAGTGAGTGTTATAAATTAATGAATGGAGCCCGGAATGAGTGATTGGGAATGGTTTTGATTGAGATGCATGTCAATTTCACGATGTAACTAACTGTATGAATCGGAATGAGTGACAATTTCACAATGTTTCTTACTGTATCCTTCACTATAAATAATAAATATAGGATATTGAATGAGTGGTCCTTGAATACTGAATTTATTAAACGAGTCATCTAAAAACAGATAAAAACGAGGCTGCGCCGAGTTTTTATCTGTTTTAGATGACTCGTTTAATAAATTCTGTATTTTATGAGCATAAATTTTATATTCTGTTTTCAATTACGAAATTTATGACGCCGTTTAAAAAATGACGTCACAAAACAGATTATGACGTCATTTTCGCAGTTACAAAATAGAGTTGCTATTTGCTCTGAGCTCATTTGCATAGTTATTTCACTAGTGTAATAACACCCATGTAATATCAAAAATATTCAACAGGGTAATTTCACTCCGGCGACGTAGGTCATATTATAATGAGACTTATCTCTGTCGAGTATATACTACCTTAAAGACCGAGTGACCACCCATTACCCAGATAGAGTCCAGTTCATTCTTGGAATACATCTGTCTGCATTGGTCTATTCCCTCTTCAAAGCTTTCTACTATTTTTAAAATTTTTGGATGGATAAAGTTTCTGAAAGATAGAAAAAGACTTTTCTTCAAGTTCCCAATCAGCTATGATAGGAATATGTACAGTTGAGAACATCGTGAAATAGACAAGGTGAATGAGGAATGATTTAGGAATGAAATTGAAAGAATGTGTGGAGCGACTTTTGAGTGAATTTAATGGGAGGTAATCCAGTATTGCAAATTTTGTTCTGGAGAACAAAATTAGCAATATTGATTACCTCCCTTTAATAAAAAATGAATACAAGTTCTACAGTTAGCTCCCTATTTCTTGAAAACCTATCAGACGCTTACAATTTTAATCAAATAAGTGAAATTCCGATTTTTTCTCAGCTATTTTTCTATTTTGAACGAAGTTGTTGTTATATGTTTTTCAGTGAGTTTGGAGCGCTTTCGAATGGTTTGAGTGAGTGTTTGGAATGAATGAATGGAGCGGTTAGTGAATGATTAAGGATGCTTTTGATCGGAATGAGTGTCAATTTCACGATGTTTTTAACTGTAGGAATATGTATGACCCTGCATGGGCCATTGGCTCAGTGGTAAGAGCGCCATACTTATGATCATACTTATTGGAGATAATATGTTCAAATCCCGGCTGCGCCAATGGTCATGTGAATAGAATCCATCTTGCTGGAGCGACCACGTCTATAAAACGACCATTTTTATTAAGCGACTGTTTTCAAAATCCCGATCTCTTAATCAAAATATTGTTAAAAGTTTCTCTTATTTGTCTAAAAAATATTGTAAATAAATCCCATGTTGTTAAAACTCAATAGAATTGTCTAAAATAAGACAATTCTAATGAGTTTTAACAACACATGATTATTGAGAAATTCACATTGCTGTACATATAAAATGAAAATATGTTTCTAATTTGTAAACAAAAAGTGCACAAAGCAACCATTTTCTTTAACAACAGCTTTTTGGTGGCTCCATAAGTGGTTGCTTAATACAAGTATGTCTGTATTTCCACAGGCAAAGCATTTCAAAGCCCAAGTCTAATATAGCAGGTTCCAAGGAAGCACGTGAATAAGTGAGCTTTGTCGTTATCTGTCTGAAGGTTTTTACAAAGGGCCTTAAACACCAAATCGAACTAAATCGTTTATAGCTACAGGTAGTAGGGCTTTTTACACAAATACAGTGGCTTTAGCATAAAACCATCGACTCCTTGTTACATTTCTTGCATTTTAAAGATTTTTTTATCCGAGGATCGTGATACTCATCCAATGTAGGGAATCATTGCCGATTGGCAAGAGACAAATATTGGCGCAGCTTGCAATTGGCCTCTAAGCTATCCTGTGTTCAGGATGAAAACGTTAGCAAAGCGCTTTCGAAATGATACCTCGCTTTGCACGTATGTGCACGTGCAAAGCTGGGTATCATCTCAAAGCGCTCGTGAAACTTTTTAACATCCCGAACACAGGGCTGATTACATGTATTTGCATTAAACCACAATTTTAATTCCATGGCTCAGCACGAAAAAAATGTAACTTCCTATTTGTTAATAGACAGTTACAATTGTTTCGCACTGAGTCATCAAATAGCTTTACTGCATTTCTTGCAATATGCAGACCTTTAGTTATGGCTTCAATTTAAATAATATTGAAGCCAAAAGAGAGGAAAATTTCTTATTCACAAACAAAGAGAAAGATATATTAATTCAGCTTTTTATGTGACACTTCCGACGTTCATGGGATGGACATATCGATGGCTCAGCACTAAACAGTTGTAACTCCCTACAAACATATAGGGAGTTACAACTGTTTTGCGCCAAGTCAATGATATATCCAGCAGTGCATAGAAAATGTCCATAAATTGTGAACCGAGACTATGAGTCTGCTGCTACAGTTAAACACATCGTGAAATTGACACTCATTCCGATCAAAATCATTCTTAATTAATCATTCACTCAGCGCTCAATGCATTCATTCCAAAGACTCACTCAAATTGATCAAAAACGCTCCGAAATCTTTAGAAAATATTTAAAAATCGTTCAAGACTTTCAACAATAAATTCAAATCGATCTATTTATTTATGATTTTATTATTTAGCGTGGACTTTCAAGTGTCTGATTGGTCCACAAAGACGTACAAACAGAAGAGTACGTTTATTTTGTTAAAGGGAGGTAATTAATATCCCTAATTTTGTTCGCTCTGAACAAAATTAGGAATATTGGATTACCTCCCTTTAACATCACTCAAAACTCGCTCTGCGCACTCATTCATTTTCATTCCTATATCATTCCAAAATCATTTACCTTGTCAATTTCACGATGTTCTTAACTGTACAAATCAAGAGTCTAGTGAAGGCTTGGATCAGTCTGTGTGGATGTACAGTTAACAACATCGTGAAATTGACAAGGTGAATGGTTATGGAATGATTCGGGAATGAAATTGAATGAGTGTGTGGAGCGACTTTTGAGTGAATTTAATGGGAGATAATCCAGTATTGCAAATTTTGTTCAGCATGAACAAAATTTGCAATATGAATTACCTCCCTTTAATAAAAATGCATACAAGTTCTATACATAGCCTCCTATTTCATCAAGAACTTATGAGACGCTAACTATTTGAATAATGCCAATGAAATCACGATTTTTCTCTGTCAAAAATTATTTTAAATGACGTTGTTGATTCTTTTTTTTTCAATGGGTTTGAGCGTTTTTCGATGGTTTGAGTGAGTGGTTGGAATGAATGAATTGAGCGCTGAGTGAGTGATTTAGAATGGTTTTGAACTGTATGTCTTGATCTGAGTCTAAATATTTATACAATACGTTAAATTGTTGGATATGTCATAGACAGACACAATTAGTCTCTTCAACTAAAATAGATACCCACAGGGTTCAACACTTAGGGGAGTCTGGGAGTCCGAGACTCCTTGTTCATCAGTTGGGACTCCCTTTATTTGAAAATAAGGAGTCCAATGGACTCCAAGGGTCATATGAGAATATTTGAAAAACGAACACACAGAGCAGTGTCCTTTTTTGTAACTTGCCAAAACTGTAGATCTTTACACATCAAAAATGCTGACAGAAACATATGCTTGCACCTTGTAGTGTTTTGTGAAAAAAATCTCTCCTTGTAAGAACATTATGGAAAAGAAGAAATTGCTTTTAACAAGCCATTTCTTCTTTTCCACAATATTCTCCCATTATCAAAATTCAGACTCCTTACTTTGAGCCTGGACTCCTTGATTTCATGTGTTAGGAGTCCAGTTCACTCCTTAACCTCAGGAGTTAGTGTCAACCCCTGTACCCACCTTTGTTTTAAACTTCGACTAATAACAATATAGAAGACGTTTGGTAGTGCCATCTCTTCTTCGCCAATTGATAGAAATGTGTTTTTTCCATTTATATGAACGATCTTCTTCTTTGTACCATCTAAAATATCTGAAATGCAAACAGAATTTTTTTTCTTTAATGCTTTTCGGTGGTTTATCGGGAAATAACGGTAGATTATCACTTGATAATCTCACCACAAAAGCAGTGAAATGCAAACAGAATTATTCATCATTTTTCTGTTCAATCCCTTATTTTCACATTCCTTTGATCAATACTTGAGAACAAGCAAACCTATATATGAGCCTGTATATGACATTTCCAACAATTTCAAGCAAACAAGATTGTATTCGAAGGATAACAAAATATCATTTAACCTGTGACCTTGGGGCCATCCAAAAGATTTTTTGTTTTAAACCTATTTATTTTACATCGAGCGGGACACAAGTTCTTACAACTTAGATAAATCCCTCTCGATTCTGCTTCCTTGAAAATTCACCAGTACTTGCGCCGAATGTGTGGGCCAATGAAGGAACCAAGATTGATAGCCGTTCTGGGAATCAAACTCAGGACCTTTGGGTCAAGAGGCCGACACTCTACCTCTAGACCATGGAGACCGCGAGATTAATTTGAAATGGCGTAACTACTCATGGTGGAGAATAATTAGGCCAAATTATTTTGAAATCCATCCACGAATGTAGTAATTTTACTGCAGACAAGCTCAATCTATAGTTTTACCTTGATTTGTCACTTTGACCCATCTATCTGAATATTTCTATCAAAATGCACAAGTTATTTAACAAGATGTGTTTGTGAAACACTAATGCCCCCCGACACAGCAATTTTGTTTTCAAAGCTTGACCTTGACAGATGACCTTGACCTTGTCACATGACCTTGACTCTGGTACCAGCGGATGCGGATCATTGAGGTCTATCATCATACCACATTTGAGCTTTGTATGTCAAATACTTTTGGAGAAAAGGCAAAGGTTAAGTTTTCGGACAGACAGACGGACAGACAGATATGCCCCCGATCTCTCGATACGGGGGCATTATAATCCATCCATAAATGTAGGAGTTCAGGCAGACTGATAAACTCACAAATTTACTTAATGAAGCACCTACACCGACTTCTCAGGTGATATGGTCTTTGACTCGCTCACAAAGAGCGGGCACAACAAAAATAAGAAGGAAGTAGATAGTATTTACTAGGATCAGCAGGGGCGGATTCAGAGAGGGGGGGGGGGGTTGGAGGGGGAGGTAGGGGTTGGCGGGTTCAAACGAAACCCCTTTGAAGCCCAGTTATTTCATTTTCATGGAGAATTTCATTTAACCCTTTGGCTGTTTGTTAACAAAATTTTGACAGATAGTAAAGTCTAAGATCAGCTTGCACTGTCGTGCAGTCTGATCTTAGCATACATTGCATGGCTTCTTGGCGTTTTATTTTTGGAAAAAAAGAAAAATTTGAGGCAGACTCATTTATGGGTCCAAAACAGGGGAAATTTAGTTAAGCAAAAATTTAAATTTAGCAGGGTTAAAATTGTATCATACTTGGTAAAAGAATCTACCTTTGTTTATGTTAACTCCCTTTATAGAAATACCAAGTCTGTTGCTACTCAGACTGAACATCTGTGCAGGATTTAGATTGATTGGTTGAATGGGGTTTCACGCCACTTTCAAGATTCTTTCAGCTATATCGCGTCGACTGGAGCACCTAACAAAGTTTTCCTGGTATTTCTCTCACCAGTTCGACCACCATATTCTTTCCTAGCCTCCAGTTGCTATCTCACACAGGTCTATAATTATCAACCCATTGGTGAGAGACAAATAGTCGGACAGAATGAGTGCTGCCATCGGGGATCAAACCTGGGACCTCTAGATTGAAAGTCCGACAGCGCTTTGTGTACAGCAAAAATAGGTTCTAAACGGCATAAAAGGTTAACCCTTGTCATGCTGAACCCAGAATATTCCTGCTTTGGCAAGAGCTATAGACAAACATCAGCCTGCCCATATGTGCAGTCTGATGTTTGTTTATACCACCTGATTTTCCTTTTTAAACCAGAAAAGTTTCAGAAATTATATCTTCAAAATCAAATGCTGAATCAAAAGTAGGAAATACAGTGCTTTCAGCACTTTGACTTATATATAATTTTACCGAGGTTTTTTTTTCAGCATGACAGGGTTAACTCTCATACTTACCACATGTTTTAGGAGTTGAGGTAAGTTTGAGGTATCTTTTGTAATCATCACTGAAACAAAATTGAACAACATTTTTTTTTAATTTTTGATTACTTAGATTTGTGATATCTGGCTGATCAAAAAAAAAGTCAATATCTTATTCCAATGAAAGCCATTTTGAATCTTCAGTTATTTTGCTTGTTTTTGTAAACAAGAGCACAAGAGCACCGCCTACAGATACAAACCACAGCTGCAGGTGTTGGATAATGCAAAAAACGTTAAAAGTGGCATAACTCCTACCAAAATGATTCCAGAGTTACCCTCCTTTATTAGTTATACGGTTTCTTGCCGGGGTACATGACGATTTATTCCCGGCTGGAAAAATGATGTCACCCGAGCCGTAGGCAGGAAACTGTATTACGAATCTATTATTCTTCAAAGTTTCTCCCCGGTGGCGGCAAATAGCCTTTTCGACGTTTGTCTCTCACCAATGGGTAGATAACCGTAAACCTATGTGAGATAGCAGTCGGAGGCTAGGAAAGGGTGTAATGGTAGTACAGGTGAGAGAAATACTAGGAATCCATTGTTAGGTGCTCCGGCCGTCCCGATATAACTGCGAAATTGTTGAAAGCGACGGAAAACCCATTCAAACAAACAAACAAATCAAAGTTTCAGGGCTAATTATCTATCTTTTGTCTATTTAAGGCATTGGTATAAACCGATTTCTTTTAAACCACCAAGATCCCTTAATGCGCCCCTATGAAAAGTAAACAAGTTCAAAGTGACGTCACTTATAGTTGTGACGTCAAACTACAACAATCGGCGCTGTTGTGATATAAAATTGTTTGTTGGCTGAACCTGCGAGAAACTTTGCACTTTAAATGGACAGATTTGTAAAAAATTGTAAGGTATTTATTGACATCTATATCATTTTTTATTTGCACATTATTAACTGACATGTTTTTCAACTGTATCCTAGTGTGTATATTCGGGTCATGTTATCAGCGAAACGAGAGAATCATGGCTGCCGTTGCCGTTTCGATTTTTTGTCTATGTATAAGACGAGGCGCCTTAAGGAAACATAAGAAGTTATACCAGAGCGGCCGTAGATATCAATGTTTGTCAGGTCAGCAATAACCAATGAAAATGCTAGAATTTTCTTTGCAGTATAATAAGATAATCTGGATAGTTTTGGTGATAGTGAACAAACATGCTAAGTTCATGAAGATATCTTCAATAACAACAGAGATATGACCAAAGTTAAAGTTTATCACACCAACGCCTACATCAACAACAATGCCAACGAAAACGACACCAAGGTGATCACAATACCTGTTATCTCTGAAAACAGCTGAGCTAGAAGTGGTACCCTGAGAGACATGTCGAAAGCTAGAATTTTTTTATTTTTATAACAATGATAAAATGTAATTTTAATGAAGAAATTTCTTAATTTGTTTGACAGATACAGCATGTGAAAAAGAAAGATGGTTATATTTCACATGACCTGGTACTGTCTTTTATAAACCAGCAATTTAAGAAGGGTTCAACTCTAAGGGGAGTCCGGGACTCCTTGTGTACTAGTTGAACTCCTTCCTTTTGCAGGTAAGGAGTCCGATGGACTCCATGGGTCATATCAGAATATTTTGAAAAACAAATGCACAGAGCACTGTCCTTTCTTAAGTTTGCTAAAACTGTAGGTCGTTTCACTATAAAAAAATGTTGAAGAAAACAGTGTTTTGAGAAAAAAATCTTCTTTGGAAGAACATTGTGGAAAAGAAGAAATTGCTGAAAACAAGCCATTTCTTCTTTTCCACAATGTTCTCTAATTATGAAAGTTTGGACTCCTTACTTTTAGCTTGGACTCCTTGATTTCAAGTTTTAGGAGTCCAATTGACTCCTTAATCTCAGGAGTTAGTGTCAACCTCTGTTAAGCGAAGTTTATCTTGACACACAGAAACATCATAAAATTGACATTCTAAACCACTCAGCGCTCCATTTATTCATTCATTCATTTGTTCATTCCAAACACTCATTAAATCCATTCAAAAGTGTTCCAATTCATTCAACAACGCTACAAAATTGGTCTTAATGATCAGTATTTTATTCAAACCGATCAAGTTATTGCACAATTTTATCATCATATGGTGATTTCAAAGCGTCCGCTTAGCCAAGAAAGATAGACAGACATGAAAATATAATTATGCATGAATAACTGTTAGTTTTGTCCAATTTTGATGAAGTTAGTGATATTTATTACCTCCTTAAATTTCATTCAAATATCACTCCACTCACTGAAACAATATCATTCCAAATTCAATCAGAAATCATTCTTTTTTTTTCAATTTTATGATATTGTTCCCTTCGGGCAGACTGAGGCTCAGTGGTTTGAAACGGTCATAAAACAATAGGCCCAAGAGGGCCTGTATCGCTCAATTGGCTTTTAATATCTCCAACTATCATTAAAGAAAGCCTACTTTGATTTACTGGGTCTGGCACACATTGCACCAAAGTACTCCATCACCAATAACTTGCCTACCCTTTACCCATCTTATTACCAACATAATGGTAATTGTAATAAGTAGACGAATCTAAACACATGTATAAGTAAAGAGTCACCAAAGGAAAATCCATGCCAAGTTTCATTGGAATCCAGCCAATGGTTTGGGAGGAGAGTTCAGATTTCAAAGGTTTTTATAGTGAAAATAAGCCACACCCTTGCATGGCCATGTTTTGGGGATCAATCAAAATTTCTTAAACAATTTAAGAAGAGGGTCTCCAAAGGAATATCCATGCCAAGTTTCATTGAAATCAGGCCAGTGATTTTGGAGAAGATTTTGATAGATTTCATAGTGAAAAAAAGCCCTGCCCTGCCCCGCCCATATTTTCGGGGTCAATCCAGATTTCTTATACAACTTAAGAAGAGGGTCATCAAGGAACATTTCCACCAAGTTTTGTTAAAATTTTAAGAATAATATACACACAGACGCACACACAACAGATACCCACCCCGCCTTGACATCAGCTCGCTGGCTTCAGTATTTCAATCTGTTACTATTGTAAGAACCTTTGAAAATATGGGCACTTACAAAGGTTTTGCACCAACCCCCAAATAACCAAACAGCAGCCAATCCAAAATCGATTGACAAATCACAATTATCATTTCAAAATGAGATTAAATTGAATGTGTTCTTATGTGCTAAGCAGTGTAAAATTGGCAAACAGTTAGCACCATTTTGTCATCCTGATCGCAGGGCAGGACAAACATTCCATTTAACCCTTGTCATGCTGAATAAATTTTGGCCAAAAATTTTCATCAAAATCAAAGTGCTAAAAGCACTGAAAGTTCCAACTGTAGGTCAACTTTTATTTGAAAAACTAAATCTATTGACAATTCTGGTTTGAAGGTGAGAAACAGGTGGTGTAGACTAACATCAGACTGCACATTATGTGCAGACTGATGTTTGTCTATAGCTCCTGAAAAAGCAGGCATTTTCTAGGTTCAGCATGACAAGGGTTAATGGAAAATCTTACCTTAATGAAGGCCATGGTAGTTTTGATTCGAAACCAATCCCTCTATTATTGTGACACATCGCAGCCATAATGTTAAATCTTATCATGCTTCTCACCACATATTCCTGTTATACACAACAAACATGGCAGATGGTAAAGATTAAGATTAGCCTTCAAAAAATTGTGGCCTACACTTTCAGCTTATTATTTAACCATATTGGGGTAATATGAGCCTTGTTCAAATGTCGGCCATTTGCTTGAAACCACTCCTACAGGTGCCTACGAGAAGCTCTTGAGAGCTGGATGGTGAAAAAATGTAAGTCGAAAAATGGGCATAATTTGCACAAAATGTATCAAGAGTTATCCCCCTTAATAGTGAAGGTTGCTCTTTTGATGGTAAAAATGTGTGCCATATTTCAAGTGAATGCCTTCAGTAGAGCCAGAGATATTACGAAATGCCAAAATTTTCATGCAACACCAATAACGACAATGACAATAAGGATGACACCACGGCAATACTTTGGGTTTTCTCCAAAACAGCTGAGCTAAAAATTTAAATTCATTTAGACCTATTTATTTTACATCAATTGGGAAACAAGTTCTTACAACTTAGATTAATCCCTTTCCATTCTGCTTCCTGGAAAATTCACCAGTATTCGAGCCAATTCTGTGGACCAGTGAAAGAACCAAGATTGATAGCCACTCTGGGGAAATGGCCTCAGAACCTTTGGTCAAGAGGCCGAAGCTATAAATTTGTCAACTGACCTTCACCCCTGACCCTCTTGACCTTCAGCTGTAACCTTGACCTTGGAAGTATCCCAACAAACTTGTATGACACAAGTACTTTCCCAGGGGAACAACTGTGTCAAGTTATTTTAACCCTTGTCGTTCTGAAAAAAATTTTGCTACAATTTTTTATCAAAATTAAAGGACAAACAAGAGGGCCGTTGGCCCTGGGTCGCTCACCTGAGAAAAAAGCTTCATTACCTAGGTATGTCCATGCAACCACAGAAAAAGAGATTTTCACTTTTTCAATCAGATAACATTTGAAATAATCCTCCCCCCCCCCCTCTGCTCCTCCCCTGATCATTATTTATTTAAGCTTTTTTCATAAAAGGTCTGTGATCAGCTAATCTATGCCAGATATACAGGCTGAGTGTGAGACTTTTAAAGTTTTCTTTAATGAGTTGATCAATCCATGTCAAATATAAAGGCTGTAGGGATTCAAAATTCTCAACAAACACTCCCCCCTCCCCCAAGATGCTCTGCACCTGGTGAATCTACAGTCATGATTTTAGCTTATTCAATTAATGTCCAAATGCTGATCATCCACACCAATTTTCAAGTCTGTAGGACTCCTGGTTCATTAGAAGAAGTTTAAAGATTTCAAAAATGATCCAAAGTACTACCCCCTCCCCAAGACACTCAGCACCTGGTGACCCTACAGTCATGATTTTAGCTATTTTTATTAATGTCAATATATTGAACACCCATGACAATTTTCAAGTCTGTAAGGTTCCTGATCCAGGAGAAGAATAAGGTTAAAGATTTCAAAATTGATCTAAAGTACTACCCCCACCCCGCATCTGGTGGCCCTACATTCATGATTTTAGCTACTTTATTTTAGATCCATATGCTTATCATCCATACCAATATTGAAGTCTGTAGGGCTCCTGGTTCATTAGAAGATGAAGGTTAAAGATTACAAAATTTTCACAAAAGTACTACCCCCTCCCCACTGGTGCTCCACACCTGGTGGCATTATTGTCATGATTTTAGTTATTTTTATTAGGGTCTATCAGCTGATGCCCCATGCCAATTTTCAAGTCTGTAGGGCTAGTGGTTCAGAAGTAGAAGAAGGTTAAAGATTACAACATTTTCATAAAAGTACTACCCTCTCCCCCCTCTAGCTCCGCACCTGGTGAATCTACAGTCATGATTTTAGCTTTTTACTTACAGGCCCATATGCTGATCATCCATGCCATTATTCAAATCTGTCGGGCTCCTAGTTCAGAAGAAGGTTAAAGATTACAAAATTTTCACAAAAGTACTACCCCCTCCCCCCTGGTGCTCCTCACCTGGTGAATCTACAGTCATGATTTTAGCTATTGTTATTAATGTCAATATATTGAACACCCATGACAATATTCAAATCTGTCGGGCTCCTGGTTCAGAAGAAGAAGAAGGTTAAAGATTACAAAATTTTCACAATAGTACTGTCCCCTCCCCCCTGGTGCTCCGCACCTGGTGAATCTACAGTCATGATTTTAGCTGTTCTTATAAAGGGCCATATGCTGATCATCCATGCCAATATTGAAGTCTGTCGGGCTCCTGGTTCAGAAGAAGAAGAAGGTTAAAGATTACAAAATTTTCACAAAAGAACTACCCCCTCCCCCTGGTGCTCCGCACCTGGAGGCCCAACAGATATGTTTTTAGCTATTTTTATTAAGGTCTTTGAGCTGATCCTCCATGCAAAATTTGAAGGCTGTAGGGCTTCTTATTCAGAAGAAGAAGAAGGTTAAAGATTACAAAATTTACACAAAGTACAACCCCCTCCCCACTGGTGCTCCGCACCTGGTGGCCAAACAGATATTATTTTAGCTTTTTTCATTAAGGTCTATGAGCTGATCATCCATGCCAAATTTCAAGGCTGTAGGGCTGCTTGTTCAGAAGAAGAAGAATTTTAAAGATTATCTTAAATTTTTAACTTTGGTTGCCATAGCAACCAGAGTTTTTCACCGATTTCAATTCTTTTAGCAATTCTTTACGGGGATAACCTAAGGAACATTTCTGCCAAGTTTGGTTAAAATTGGCCAAGTAGTTTAGGAGGAGATGTCATTTAAAGAAATTGTTGACGGACGATGGACGACAGATGATTGACGATGCACGGACGCCGGACAAAAGGTGATCACAATAGCTCATATGAGCATGTTGGGCTCAGGTGAGCTAAAAACACCAAAAGTAACAATTGTAGGTTAATTTTTATTTGAAAACTAAATCTATTGACAACTCTGGTTTAAAAATGAGAAACAGGTGGTGTAGACTAACACTAGACTGCACATAATATGTGCAGGCTGAAGTTTGTCTATAGCTTGTGCCAAAGCAAGAATAATCAAGGTTCAGCATGACAAGGGTTAAGAGTTATCCCTAAATGCACAAGTTATGCTGAGGACAAGAAGTGGAAACACACTGACCCCGGCACGCACACACACACACTCACATTTGGACAAAGGTAACTCTACATGCCCATAACCATTTCATGGTAGGGGGTTAAAAAGTATGTAAATTTCATGAAAAGTAGGGGATGATTGGTAATTTCATCCAATTTGAATGAAATCAGAAATTTTGATTTACAGTCAACTCTCGTTACAACGACCACATTTGTTTCTAGAAAATATGTCGTTGTAACGAAATTGTCGGTGTATTAAATGAACACTTAAGTCAATCATAGGAGGGTTGTAGAAAAGGAGCATCATGTACAAACGAAAGGAAACATTTCAGTTATATCATTAATAATTTGATTATATATTGAGCTGATCTTTTTTTACTTTATTTCCCAAGTGCACTTCTATCAAAATTTAAATGTGAGGATCTCAGAACTAACATTTTCTGTCTAGCATAACAGAGAAAAGCTTAACAAACAAATGTAGACCTAAGTTAAATAAAGTGTCTTGAAAGGATAAATGTTTTAAACTTGCTAATTAAGCATTCCAATTGTTTGCATGTCAGACTTTTTCACACATTTCAAAGTTAAAGACTTGTCAATTATCAACTTATATTGGGTGTTTATCTATCATGCCTATGGTTCTGTGTAATTAACCATCTTGACCAAAATTTTTGTGTCGTGTAATGAACAAGCTTATATAGGGAATTTGCACTTTCGTTCCCTGAAAATCAGTGTCGGTGTCGGAAAACGAGAGTTTCGTTAAAAAGAATGAAAAACGCACTGTATAAATCTGTTCCCAACAAATTTGTGTTGGTAAGTGAAAATGTCATTGTATTGAATGTTGTTATGACGAAAGTTAACTGTACCTCCATTTGATTTTATTCAAAACTCACACATCCAATTCATTCAATTTCAGCCTAAGACAAATCCAACATTGTTCACCTTGTCAATTTCACAATTTTGTTAACTGTACTAGGGCTACAAATAGAGGGGGAATTATCTTTGTACAAGAAATAACAAAGGGGAATAATTCAAGAATTAAGCCCTTAATCATGTGAGGTACAGTCAAACCTGTCTTCAGCAAGCACCCAAGGGACATTCAAAAAATGTTTGCTTAAGACAGGTGCTTGCTTAATATGGGTCAATTTTGGTGCAATTGTTCAATTTGGGAACTTGGTGGCTGCTTGCTTGAGACAGGCTGCTTGCTGAATACAGGTGGCCACTTCAACAGGATTGACTGTACATAGCTGTCACATCTCAAGTCAATCTGACCCGACAGAGTTATGCTCCAGACAAAGTTGTGGATGCAAGACACCAGCCCAGACACAGGCAGCCAAGGGTGATCCCATTAATGGTCCTGTCTATTGGATCGCTTATAAAAAGTGAGTAAGGATCACACAAAAGTGAGACAAAGCAGTGGATTTTATTCATAAAGTCAATATGTAAATAAAAATGAGTTTTATCTTATAACTATACAAATATCCGTGTGATAACATTCCGTATGATATTTTTTATGATATCACATAGTTATTTTTAGAACAATGATATAATGCGGTTATTTTTAGAAACTTGCATTTCTGTTAGAAACATCGACAAAAACAAGGAAAATAGGGGTTATAAGATAAATATAATACGTACTAAGTGTATTGTATGAAAAAATATCTAACTCAGTTGTAAGAATTGATAATTGTCGAGGCTCAATTTTCCAAATCCGTTAGATATTTTTTCTCATACAAAACACTAAGTACGTATTGTATATATATCAACTGAAGTAACAATACCAGCACTAGTGATCCTAAGTAACCTGATGACATAGAGTGTAATCGTTTGTTTCAGTGTAAGATCCATTTATATTCATTGAGTGAACAACAAAAGCTATATTTTCACAAGTGGTGGAGCCACAAGTGAAAATATCGCTTTTCTTGTTCATGAAATGAAATATTAATCGATCTTACTCAAAAAGCAAAAGATAATTCTATTTTTTATTTCAAAAATGAGACAAAATGTGAGTTTCTAGGACATATTTTCGTAAAGTGCGTAATTTTGCATGTGATTTCTATGCAACGTTCATTGTGACGTCACTTATTTTGCCACCAATAGATGACATTAGGTAGGATGAAATGCACAAAAGCAGGGTATAGGTTTTGATAAGTTCACTGCTTTTGCAGTGAGATTATCAAGTGATAATCTACCGTTAATTTCTTGACAGCCGAAAAGCACTAAAGAAAAAAGCTACATTATTGCTACAAACAGAATAGCTAACTAGAGGAGCAGATAAGGGGGGGGGATGCCAGTCTACAATCGTTATTTCTCAATGAAACCATATGTTGTGGGTACTCATTTGTATCATCTTGGCTAAGCATTCAACACAGGGTTTTAAGCAAACATTACTTAAATATTTGAATCTAAAATCCAAAATGGCTCCCTCTATCTGTAGCTCTAAGACTAACAATCACCATTCAATTCAGTTTTTTTGTAATTTAAATAAAACATCATAAGAACAAAGGATGTTTGTAAAACATTTATCTTATAACTATACAAATATCTGTGTGATAATATCCCGTATGATATTTTTTATGATATTACATAGTTATTTTTAGAGCAATGATACAATGCGGTTATTTTTAGAAACTTGCGTTTCTGATAGAAACATCACTGAAAACAAGGAAAATAGGGGTTATAAGATAAATATTATACATATGTAGTGTATTATATGAAAAAATATCTATCTCTGCCGTGGAAATTGATAATTGTCTCAGCAGAGCCTCAACAATTATCAATTCTCCCAACCTCTTTAAGTACATCAAAAGCAGAAACAATGGACTATTCTTTGTCGATCAACAAGAGCCATGTTGAACATGGCCATCCCCTGCCGTGAAAGCTTGACAGTAAACTGAAACCTTATAGATTAAGGATTCTTTTGTACTTTAATATCTTGACCCCCTACAAAATCTTAGTTTTTAAAATAACAAAGGACAATAACTGCAAAATTATGCAAGCAAGAGTTGTAGTTGTTGTGCACTGCACTTCTCCATAATATTTATCCACCCAAGTTTCAGGTTGAATGCTATTATACTTTAGGAGATATGCTCTGGACAAAATCTAAGTCTTTAAAATAACAAAGGGCAATAACTCCAAAATTATGCAAGCAAGAGTTGTAGTTCTTGACCTACCTTTCCAACTTCTTGTTTCTGATAAGAAGATTTGTTAAAGATTTCGTAGTTTGCTCCTATGTAAAACAGGATGTGCATGGGTAGAGCCCAAATGTGACCACAAGGATATGTTATGAACAAAATTGGTTGGGAGGGTTCATTTAAAGATGACGTCATTACTAATTAAAAAAACAAATCATGCTATATTCGAAATGGTCTATTTTGATGTGCGACAGATTTTTCCTTAATTTTATATAAAACTTGATTTGCTGTCAATTTTGGGGCTGAGGTTTTTAGACTTTTGTTATAATGGTGGACAGCGTGAAATGTAAAAATTCCCTGTAACTATTTGGGCAAATGCTTTGGAAGCAACAATAAATAAATGGAAAAACACACTGATTATTAAACCTACTCTGTAAATTTTGACAATATCCAACCATGACATTTTCAAAAATTCCATTCATGTACAAAGTATCTCTTATTGAGGGATCACTGGCTCATCCCTATATAATCTATCGCATAAATAAAATGAAATTTATTTTCACAAATTTTTTTGATTGTGGTCATAAAACTAAACGAAAATTGATAGCAGCTACCTGATTGCCTTAACTACAGATAGAAAAAATCTTTTACATCAATTATAGTTCAAAATGCATCCACACTGACCAATCAGAAATCCCAACATATCAATGCATCTTATATACCAATTGCAATCTACAATACAAACAAACTGACCAATTAGAAGTCACAACACACTTATGAATCATTTACACCAATCACAATTCCCAATACATACACACTGTCCAATCAAAAGTCACAACACATCTATAAATCATCTAACCTTGTCATAAACTTCAATCTTGAAGGATATACCATTTTCCTCTTGAAGTTCTTCTGGAACATTCTCTAGGCTAAAAATAGAAACACACAAGTAGTGTTGGGCAATCGGTTTCGAATCACAAACGATAATAGTTTTTTAGTTGGAAGAGTAAATCAACTAATGATTGATTGTGCAATCATTTTCTTAGAAAATGAGACAGCACTCCCAGTATCATCCTTCAAAAAATAGAATGTAGAAGTTCATTTAAATTCATGACCTAAAGACGCTTTCTGCAGATTTTTCTATCAATGTCATGACTCAGCATGAAACAGATGTAACTGCCTATAAACATATATCAATAGGATTTTGATTTGATTTGAATTGGGGTTTTACGTCGCTTTCAACAATCTCTCAGTTATATCGCGACGACTGGAGCACCTAACGATGGATTCCTGGTATTTCTCACACCAGTACTACCACCACATCCCTTTCCTAGCCTCCAGTTGCTATTCCACATAGGTTTACGATTATCTACCCATTGGTGGAAGACAAATGTCGGAAAGGATAAGTGCCGCGGCCGGGGATCGAACCCGTGCGAATATAGATCAATAGGATTTAAACATTGTGGGACTGTACAAAAAGTAAAGGGTTCAGGTATAGAGAATAACATGTTAGTGTCTTAAATTATCAATGCTATCTGGTCGAGGTTGGGAGAATGAATGATAATTATGATTTGCTGAGTCATGTTAATTTCTTCCAGCCAAGACCAGATAACATTGATATTTAAGTCACTTACATGTTATTCTATTTATCATGCATTCATTTTTCGGCTCCTAATCATAATAAACCCTTAAAAAATCAAAGAAATTCAGGTGAAAGCTAATATACAAATTGTTTCTAAAAATAGACTGCCTGATATCATGTTATGTTATCAGACTGGAAATATAAGGTAGGTACAGGCTTCAATGCATGATAAATCATTTAACTTATAACTATACAAATATCCATGCAATTAAATCCTGTATGATATTTTTTATGATATCACATAGTTACTTTTAGACCAATTATATAATGCGGTTATTTTTAGAAACTTGCATTTCAGTTAAAAACATTGACAAAAACAAGACAAATAGAGGATATAAGATAAATATAATAAGTACTCAGTGTATTGTATGAAAAAAATATCTATCTCGGTTGTGAGAATTGATGATAGTCTTGACAGAGCCTCGACAATTATCAATTCTCCCAACCTTGTTAGATATTTCTTTTCATACAAAACCTTAAGTACATATCATAAATGTACAGATCAACAAATAGAGCCCATGCAGTCGGAAAAAGAAGAATCAGCAGGCCACTTGACCAAGTGACATGATAAAGCTGAACATGATCAAGTGACCTGATATCAAAAAGTTTATCATGCCCCCTTTTATCAGGCAATATTTATAGCTAGTTACAGGATAAATATTGTTTTACTTACTTTTGTACTTTTTGGAAAGTATTTTCATCTATAGGAGGTAGAAAAGTATCACAGTCGAAATCTTTAAATATTCGTGTAAGATAGAGTCGACAATCATATGAGCCTGTCATAGCTTCCTGAAAAGTATCAAAGTCGAAATCCTTAAATATTCATGTAAGATAGAGGTCGAAATCCTTAAATATTCGTGTAAGATAGAGTCGACATTTATATGGGCCTGTCATAGCTTCCTGAAAAATATCAAAGTTGAAATCCTTAAATATTCATGTAAGATAGAGTCGACAATCATATGGGCCTGTCATAGCTTCCTGAAAAGTATCAAAGTTGAAATCCTTAAATATTCGTGTAAATGGAGTTGACAATCATTTGGAACATCACTCTGCCATTTCCATAAACTACAACAGACCTCGGATGTATATAAGGCAGATGGGTATGTATCAGAATTAAGCATTTTGTTAGGCCTATACAGTGTAAGAAAAACTAGCACGGAAACATTAACTGCTATCTATAGATTTATATTTTTGCAGTAAATAACAGCTGAAAAATCTTAATTTTTGAGAATGATCTCTCAAAAATTAAGATTAATCAGCTGTTATTTAAGAATCTAAAGATATTTATATAAGAAGACAATGATTTAATGTCAGTGGCTTAAAGGAGTATCGTTGGCAACTTCGAATGTTTTCACTCAAAGATTTGAGGGCTAACACCATTTTAACTGATGTCATCAATCTTTCCAGTTCCAAGGTTTTCCAGTAATTTTAAAAAAAATAGTCTGTCTATGTACATCAGAGGTTGATTGTGAGATAGGCCGAGTAGTGTTCCGAATGAGTCGACAATCATATGGGCCCGTCACAGCTTCCTGTAATTAAATTGGGTACATTTTAGCCTTGTATAGTCAAGAAGATTGTAAAGTTGATTAGGTGGATGTTTTTGGAATGCCTTCTGAATGAAATTGAACGAGCCTGATGAGTGAATTTTTGAAAGACATTTAGGATATCATCCATTTTGTTCAAGTTGGGCTTTGCTATATTCTAGGAACATCCTTTGATAAATCATGCATTCTCAGTCCGTTTCTGCAAAGACCAATTGAATGGTTCCAAAATTACATTAGTCAATAGAAATTCAAATCGAGCTTTTCTAACTGAGTTGTTGTAGTTTTGATTAATCTTGAAAATTAAGTGATTTTTCTATCAAAAAGGGAATTTCTAAAATAGTAACTTTGGTGTTTTATTTGAATGGGTTTAACACCACAATTAACAGTTTTTAAGTCATATCACCATGGCTGGATCACCTAATCATGGATTCCAAAGTATTTCCAAAGACTCCAAGAGGATTTGAACCTGAAACCATCCGATTACAATAAAAGTGCATAAACCACCAGGTCAACACACCATTTATAAGTGAGAGACACAAAAACAAAGGATGTGCGTCACCATGAGGGATAAGATAATGGCCAATTAGGGGTCTAATGCCCCATCAGCTGTGCTATGATGGCTGCAAGCTAAATGATAATACTATTGAGCTTTCTTCATCAAGTACTTTACTTAATGAGGGTTGCTAAAAGATAATGACTGCTGAATGATAACAGACCCTTAAATATAATAATTGATTCATGATTATAGTTAATAAACCGTAATTCTGCTGAACGTAAATTTCATTTCAATCACATTGCCAATTTTTCAGTTTTCAACATGTCTTCTTCAAGATTTTCCTAAAATAATAAAGTAGAAAAAAGTGAAGGTAAAGATTTTATTTTTGTTTGAATGGGGTTTTATCCAGCTTTCAACATTTTATCAGTTGTATAGCTGCAGGAGGAGCCCTTAACAATGGATTCCTGGTATTTCTCACACCACTACTACCATTACATTCTTTCCTTACCTCCAGCTGCTATCCCACATACGTCAATGATTTTTTACCAAATGGTCGGAGACAAATAGTTGGAAAGAATGAGTGCCTCTGTCCAGGATCAAATCGTGAAGGCAAAGATCAGACTGCAGATTTGCAGGCCTATCTTTTTCTACATTCTCTGCCAAAGCTTTGTGTACAGCATGAACTGCTATGTTCAGAAAGAGTGGTGTTAACAAGGCCACCACCTACGGTTGCAACACTCAGCTGCAGGTGCTTGATAATACACAAAATTTAAGTTGAAAAAGGAGTAAAAATGTTTCCAGAGCTATCCCCCTTGATAGCCATGATAGCTCTTGTGATGGTGAACATACATGCCAAGTTTCAAGAAGATTTCTTGAATAACAAGAGAGATATGACCAAGGTTAAAGTTTGTCATGCCAACACCAATGCGAACGACCCCAAGATGATCGTAATACCTCAGATTTTCTCAGAAAACCGTCAAGCTAATAAAAATGGTTGCCTTTACAAGATTTGTTAAAATAAAAAATTCAAAATCCATACCTTATAGACTGAACTTCCACCAATAATGTGAATGTTTTCTATTTCTGTCTCAAGGTCACCAGATGTTACAAGTTTGATAGCATCTGGCAGACTTCTGGCAATGTGAACACCTTCAGGCACCTCTCTGAAATTAAGAAATACAATATACTCCACTTAATAGCAATCACAACAATAACAATATGGATGTTTTCTATTTATGAGTCAAGTCACCAGACGTTGCAAGTTTGATAGCATCTGGCAGACTTCTGGCATTGTGAACACCTTCAGGCACTTCTCTGAAATTAAGAAATACAATATACTCCACTTAATAGCAATCACAACAATAACAATATGAATGTTTTCTATTTCTGTCTCAAGGTCACCAGATGTTACAAGTTTGATAGTATCTGAACACCTTCAGACACCTCTCTGAAGTTAAAAAATTCAATATTCCCCACTTAATAGCAATCACAACAATAGCAATATGAGAATTCATTTCTGTGTCAGGGTCGTCAGATGTAACAAGTTTAATAGCATCTGGAAGACTGCTTAATAACAAGTTTGAAAGCTTTCAGCAGGCAGTAAGACATCTAAACGCATCCATGGATCTCCATACTAGGGAAAGCAAACAGTTGAATCATTAGATCGATAATATCATTTGAACCTTTACATATCTTATTGATTTCTTGCAATGTATACACAGCGGCTTTGCATAACTAGTATCATGCTGTTGAGACAACATCACTTAGGCGAGTCCTGGAGTCTGGGACTCCTAGTTTACCACTTAGGACTCCTTCCATTTGCAAGTAAAGAGTCCAATGGACTCCAAGGTTCATGATATTGAAATATTTTGACAAACAAATGCACAGGACAGTTTCCTTTTCAACCCTTGTCAGTACTATAGTTTTTTATTACATAAGTTGTTGAAGAAAACATTTTCTTGAATCCCATAGTATTTTGAAAAAAATCCTCTTCAGATGGACACTGTGGAACAGAAAAAATGCTTATAACAAGCCATTTCTTTTGTTCCACAATGTTCTCCCATGATGAAATTTGGACTCCTCACTTTGAGCTTGGACTCCTTGATTTCTTTTGTTAGGAGTTATTACCTTAATCTCCTTAATATCAAGAGTTAGAGTTGACCCCTGTTGACAATCTATTTTTGCCATGACAGACAGTATAGACTAAGTCCAGCCTGTGAAGACTGATCTTAAACTACATTGACAGCCTTCTTCTTATGAAATAATAGCATTTTGGCTTTGATGTGCCCATAATAATAACACCATGGCATAAAGCACACAATAAGAATTAAATACAACTATATTTGCAATAAAATTCGTATGTCATGTGTTTTTACTGCGTACACAAAGAGCTCTGCCTATTTATGATGTCATTCGTCATCTTTAGTGAGAATGTTGATGCTTTTGACGTCACATAACCAACATGCTAAATGATGTGCTTTGTTTTCAGTGATATTCTCCGAACATCAGTATTATTATTTATTTATTAATTTTCACAACCAGAAAAATGTAATTTCACACCAATAAAAGGGTACAAAAACTAATTTCAGAATTTCAGATTTGCACTAGAACTTAAACCATTTTTCAGGTTTTTGCATTATGTTTACGCCCCCAAAAACGTGAATTAACCCTATACCTTTCTGTGTTATTACTCACTTGGCATCTATTTTCAGACATAGGAATTCAAAGAGTTTTCTCTTTTTCGTGTTATCCTGGGTCTGGGTGCATATAGTGGGTAGTTATAATCACTCTTTGAGATGCTTGTTATTTTTTAATAGTTACAACATTGTCTTACGTATGTATCTTAATATTGTAACTAAATTGTGTCATTTAAATTGGAATTGCATTTTGTTATCCTTATATTGTACTACTCTATTGTTGTATGTACTTTTTTACCGAAATAAATCGATCTATCTATCTATGACATTATTCAAAATACAGAGGTGCATTCGTTAGAGCGAGATTCTTAAGATTCTTATTAAGATTTTTAAGATAAAGCGTTAGGTAGAGCAAGATTTTTAAGCGGCTCAATAAGAATGTTAAGATATCTCAATGAGGAAACGAAGATGGTTTTGCATTGGCTTAAAACGAGTAGTCATGACGACATCGAACATTTTCACTCAAAATATCAAAAATTGTTTATTAAGACGTCTTAAAAGTCTCATTAAGATGGATTTTTCATCTTGCTCTAACGAACGCACCTCAGGTCCCTTTATTAGTTGCTCTATGCAATATGTTAGCCTGTTTTGTAGAAATGACTTGACTTACTTTAATTCTCTACTCAATACGATATTTACTCTTCCCTTCAATGGTCTGAATTTCTCTGGTATGGAAAACCAAGTCTTTCTGCCCATGATCACTGCATTTTGTTTCCCTGGAGCAAGAAAAGTTTGTTTGTTGGATTCAAGTATTTTAATTCTATTGCTATAACGAACAGTGTTGTAATCTCACAACTGGTCAAGTAAAAAAACACAATCTTAGCTGAAAACTGCACATACACTGTAGATGGCCCAGTCACAGTGAGAAACAGTTGTAACTGCCCATAAACATTTAGGCAGTTACAACTTTTTTACACTGACTCATCAAAATCTAACTCAGAAAGGTATAGGGGAACTAATTCATTTTCCGTTAGCGGCCATTATAACCTTTCAGGCCATAGCTCAGTCCAAGAGTTTGCGAGAGTGATCAAACCTGTCTTAAATTGAGGCCCGTTCATTTGCGCATGAAATGAAATGAAAATTAGTATGGCATGATCCCTTTTCTCTGCAACTTTTCGGGCCATTTTTGAGATGAACCTTACCGCAAAGCTATTTTTACCAGCCCCTCAAAAAAATATACCCATGTTTAAAAATAGCTATTGGACACGGAAAATAGTTTAAAATCTTTAATTTTTGGATTGTATTTCAACAACAGATAATAATCGCTGAAAAATATTCAAACAATTTTGAGTTTCAATAATATTGACCAATCAGAGATCACCTTCAACATTTGAGTATATGGACCTGAGTTTCCCTAAAGATTCTTGACAGATCGCCGGAAATTGAATTAGTTCCCCTAGACCAGAAGTGCTGAATTTCATTTTTCTATTGAAGGCGCCTATTAAACAAGAGTACCACCACATACAGGTGCAAAATATCTGAGGCAAAAAAGGGGCATAACTCTTAGACACAATAGGGCCATACTGGCCCTTAATTGCTCACCTGGGTGAAACTGTCTACAACTTGTTGAAGCAGTCTTTGAAAGGATATTGAGATTAATTACAAAGCCAAAATAATACTGTTGACTCTATTCCTCATGATTATCATTTTGACTGATTTACAATATGATTGGGGTTAAGAGTGCATAAAAGGTTTTTGTAAGATTTCTCCTTCTGACTTGGTTTTGGACCATGGTTGACCTAGTTTCAAACCCATCCAAGATTTCATCAGGACAATCATTCTTAGCAAATTTCTGGCTATTTGGGCAAAAAGTTTGGCCTCTAGAGTGCAAGGTTTTGCAAGATTTGACCCTGTGATCCGGTTTTTGACCCCAGTTGACCCAATTTAGGATTTTTGTCAGGGATTTCATCAAGACAATCATTCTGACCAATTTTCATGTTCATCACGCTAAAAAATATTGACTCAAGAGTGCATACAAGGGTTTTCTAAGAATGGATCCTGTGACCTTCTTTTTTACCACAGTTGACCCCATCTCAAACTCCTCTTAGATTTCATCAAGACAATTATTCTGACCAATTTTCAAGTTGATCTGGCAAAATATTAAGCCTATAGAGTGCATACAAGGTTTTTCTAAGATTTGATCCCATGACCTAGTTTTTTACCCGACTTGACCCAAGCCAATTTTTAACATGTCTGAGGTATTATCAAGACAAACATTTTAACAAAATTTCAGGTTGATTGGGCAAATGATGTTTTCATTTGTTGTGCATACATGGTTTTAAGATTTGATCCCATTACCTAGTTTTTGACCCCACCTGACCCAATTTCAAACTGTTTCAAGATTATATCAGGACAATCATTCTGACCAAATTTCATGTTGATTGGTAAAAAAATGTGACCTCTAGAGTGCATATAAGGTTTTTCTAAGATTTGACCCCTTGACTTAGTTTTTTACCACACTTGACCCATTTCAAACTCGTCCAAGATTTTATCAAGAGAATCATTCTGACCAAATTTCAGGTTGATCAGGCAAAAAATATTACCTCTAGAGATCATACAAATGTTTGACGACTCACGACGCACATCCACCTAACCACAAAGCTCACCTTGAGCATTTCCTGTTCAGGTTAGCTTAAAATGCTTGTACAGTTTTCCTCCTTAGTCTAGCTAGCTCTTGTGATAATAAACACACATGCAAAGTTTCATGAAGATGTCTTAAATAACAAAAGAGATATGACCAAGGTTAAAGTTTGTCATGCAAACGCCAACAAGAAAGACTCAAAGGTGATCACAATACCTTGGGATTTCTTCGAAAACAGGGAAGCTAAAAATGCATGTCATAAAACAATTTGTCGAATGTCAGAAAAAAGCTAAAGGAGTCTGAAATCTATTTGATGTTAGTTCCTAGGGCCATCTGTAAATCAGCAAGAAAAGATTTGAAAGGCTGTTTTAAATTCTTTTCTGAACTTGATCCCTACAGGTACATTATTAATTATACGGTTTCTTGTCGGAGTATATGACGATTTATTCCCGGCTGGAAAAACATGCACAAAGTGACGTCACAATGATACACTCTGTTAAGTTGTGATATGAAAGCGGTTCTTGGCTGAACCTGTGAGAAATTTGGCACTTTAAATGTACAGATTGGTAAAAATTTAAGGTATTTATTGACATCTTTATCATTTTTTATTTGCACATTCTTACCCCACATGTTTTATAACTGTAGTATAATGTGTATACTCTAGGTCATGTTATCCACGAAGCGAGAGAATCATGGCTGCCATTACCGTTTCGATGTTTTGTCTAGGTTCACGGCGAGGCGCCTTTAGGAAACATTAGAGGTAATACCGGAGTGGCCGTAGATATCAATGTTTGTCAGGTCAGCATTAACCAATGAAAATGCTCGAATTTTCTTTGCAGTATAATAAAGTGCTTATACATTAGTTGGGTGGTGAGTAATGATACAGGACCCGTATTATAAACCTCATTATAATATGACCGACGTCGTCGGGGTGAAATGATCCCGTTGAATATTTTTGATATTACATGGGTGTTATAACACTTGTGGAATAACTATGCAAATGAGCTTAGAGCGAATAGCAACGCTATATTGTAACCATGAAAATGACGTCATAATCTATGTTGTGTGACGTCATTTTGAAACTGCGTTACAAGTTTCGCAGAAAATTGAAGCGTTGAATTTCAAGAATTTCGACGATTTTTCGCTAAAATTTGGGTCATATTATAAACAGAATATAAAATTTGTGCTCATAATATACAGAATTTATTAAACTCATCATCTAAAACAGATAAAAACTTGGCGCAGCCTCGTTTTTTATCTGTTTATAGATGACTGGTATAATAAATTCAGTATTCAATGAATGCTCATTCAATATCCTCTATTTCTACCCGATACACAGGTACTCATCCCGGCTCTAATCATAAATTCTTATTCTGCCAATAAGAATTGGAATATCATTAGTTTCACATGATTCAAATCTTATTAACCCTTTGCTGTTAAATCCCTGCTTTTTACGTGCCAGTGATTTTATGATTGAGAAAACATTGTGAAAAAAGAAGAAATTGCTTCTGACAAGCAATTTCTTCTTTTTTCACACTGTTTTCTACCCTACAGATTGGTTATTTTTCAAATTAAATCCACATTCAGTTTTCGTCTGCAAAACCTTTGAATTTGGACAGGTCCAAAATTTTGTAAAACAGGAAAGGGTTAAGTGAGTTTGGGGGCTGGTAAATGCCAAATTGGTTAGTTTTTGTGTGAAGTTTTGTTGACGTTTGATCCCTGACGGCAACACTGATCTTTCCCAACTGTTTCATAAAAATATTGATAATGGTAGACCTAGGAGGGATAGAAGCTGGAGGTTAGAAAAGGATGTGATAGGAGTGCTGTTGTGAGAAACACCAGAGATCCATTATTAGGTGCTCAAGCAACCGCTGTATAACTGAACAAGAGCACAGCCTATGGGTGCCTACGCTTGGCTGTAGAGTGCTGGATGGTGGTAAAAAATCTAAGTCGCAAAAGGGGCATAATTTGCACAAAACGCATCAAGAGTTATCCCCCTTGATAGTATAGGTTGCTCTTGTGAATATGTGTGCCAAGTTTCAAGTGAATGCCTTCAGTAGAACCAGAGATATAACAAAATGTCAAAGTTTTCGCACGACAATGACGACAACGACGACGCCAACGATGACACAGAGGCTATAGCAATACCTCGGGTTTTCTCCGAAAACAGCCGAGCAGCCGAGCTAAAAATTGTTGAAAGCATCAGCAATACAAAATTTTGTAGAAGATAGATGGAAAGACAAGACAGACTGATGGACAATAGTAAGTACCTTGTACAGTTAGTTACATCGTGAAATTGACATGCATCTCAATCAAAACCATTCAAAATCACTCACTCGGTGCTCCATTCATTCATTCATTCATTCATAACACTCACTCAAACCATTAAAAAACGCTCAAACACATTGAAAAATATAGAATCTACGTCATTCAAAATAATTTTTTGATAAAGAAAAAACGCAAAAATCAAAATTTAACTTGTTAGCATCTCATAGGTTCTTGAAGAAATAGGAATTATATGCATATTTTATTAAAGGGAGGTTATTAATATCGTAAATTTTGTTCATCCTGAACAAAATTTGCGGTATTGGATTCCCCCCCCATTAAATTCACTCAAAACTGGCTCCACACACTCATTCAATTTCATTCCAAAATCATTCACTTTGTCAAATTTCACGTTGAGTTAACTGTAAGACAATATGCCCTTATCTTATCAGTGCAGAGCCATAAAAACCTTAAATTTTCTGAATTTATGCAACATTTTAACGTCTTCTGTCCCTTACAGTTGATGATTAATAAATTTAAATATCAATCATTATCAAACAAAACATTTGATAAATAAATGAATTTATTCATGGAGAATTGAAAGAAATAAAAAAAAGTTACAGTGAATGAATACACCAAGATAAATGATAAATCATAAATGAAAAAAAATATCTTCATTTCATCCATGTAGTGTTTTATTTTTATGACAAAAAATAAAATAACCTAACCCTTATCATGCTGAACCTGGAATATTCCTGCCTTGGCAGGAGCTATAGACAAACATCAGCCTGAACATATGTTTTTCCTTTTTTTTGAATGAATTAAAGCTGATTTTTTTTAATATTCAAAATGATTACCTACTCACAATGAATGCATCTAGTGGTTTGAGCACTTTAATTTTGTTGCAAGTTTGCAAAGATTTTTTTTATTCAGCATGACAAGGGTCGAAACACAAATATTTTACATACCCGCTATTTTGGTTTCTGAGGTTATTTTCTTGAAAAAAGCCATGTCTTTTCTGAAATGATTATAAAATGACAAGAGAATTAGTAAGGATATTTTGAGCTTACACATATTCTTTTTATATTTGTGACCTGTCATGCGAAAAGGGACCATCTGGGAACTCTGTAAAATGAATATTCGTATAAAAGATAGGGTCCATCATAGGTCAGCCAGAGGTCCCTTTTCACAAATTCTTTCACAGGAAGGTAGATTGATCATTCTAGATTCAGAAAAAAAGCAAACTGCAAAAAGTTTTGACCCTAGTCAGTCTGCACAATCCACACAGTCTGACTAGGGTTGACACTTTATCCACTAACCAGATGGTCCCTTTTCGTGTGACAGATCATATTTGCATTATGAGAAAATAAAGACAAAAATCAAACTGTGCAAGTTGATCAGACTTACTATGTGGATGCAATTCAGCAGGGCTTGTACTGGTATCTAAAATCGAGGAATCATTGACTCCTAAACCATGAGATTCTTGGGGTCAAAACTCATTCTAAAAGGGCCAAAACAAGTGAAAAGGCGAACTATCAGTAGAAATTTACAGGTTGCAGTGTGATTTTACCTTTTCTAGTAATTATATAAAGTCAGAAATAAACTCTAAATAGTATACACACTAAACATGATGCATTATTGAAAATTTGAGAGATGAAACCCAGTTTTGACCCTTAGAATTTCCTCTCAAGTGGGTCAATTGACCCCTTGGGAGAAATTTCTAAGGGTCAAGATAAGACATTTTCAGAATGGGGGGTCAAAACCCTGGTTTAAGGGTAAAAAACGAGCCCTGATTCAGGTTTGACACTTCAGGGGAGACTGGGAGTCCTTATTTTGCATGTAAGCCCTATGGACTCCTGATTTATAGGGTATTTCCACAAACAAATGATCAAAGAAATATCCCAAGTTTCTTCACATAATAACCATCTTATAATTTTGGAGGAATCATTGTGGTAAAGAAAAAATTGCTTGTTATTTATACGGGCGAAAGACCGGGCCGAAGGCCCGGTCTGAAGACCGCCTATAGCTTACAGGTATATATAGAAAGAAAAGAAGTAAAATAACAAACAATAAAATTAGAACTCATATACCGTTCAACCCAAATCGTCCATTTTGATTTCCCCATAAAAAGCTCCTATGTCAGGCCGCGTCCGTTTATCTCCTTCCGGTCACTCACTTTCTTATACCCTGAATAGGTGTTTCGAGACACAGTCTAATTTTTTGCAACAACAACAACAATTTTCCGACTGGTTATCAAATATTGCTTTAAAGAAGGTTTTTAGATCTAGCAATCGTACATTACAGTCAACCTACATTCAAGAAAATCCTTTTTAAATAAGAAAAACAAAAGTCAGCAGTCATTTCTTTAATTATTCGTCAAAAAGTGATTTTATGTAACCTCTTCGACGGCAGAAAATACAAGTTCAAAAAATGTTTACATTTATAACAGTGACGTCACCGAGCCTCATTCTGATTATTGAAGCAGAGGTGGCACTCCAGTATTCCTGTACTTCCAGGTAGAAAGGTAACCTTTAGACTAGAAGACATACCTTCAGTCAATGCATTTTTTTGACAAAAAAAAAAAACAGCATCTGTCTTCAAGAAATTTTAAAACCATTATTAAAGTGATTTTAGTATTTTCAAAAAATATCAAATTCATAAATTTCAATACTGATCTATAAAAAAAAAATAAGAAAAAACAAGAAAACACATTTATCCTATACTTTATTTAGATTGGTTCCATTTTTGAATGTCTAGAACAGGCACTAAAGTCTGGAAAAATGTTAGAAGGGGAAAATTGCTGGCTCAAAGAAACCAAACTATTTGCAATTACAAAGGATGAAAGGATTGTTTGTTTTGGTCTTTTTTTATGTTTATATAGAAAGCTAATATGAGCAATGGCCATGAGTTTAAAGTCTTTCTGCATTACTTCTGATCTTGGCAATTTTAAGGCTAAAGCTTATAGTAACCTGGTGCATTAGATCTACTTAGTTCTAGCCATGAACATGGACAATTAAGCATTGACTCAAAATAAGAGGTTGTTTTCAAGTGCTGTATGAAGCCATTTACAGATGAACAAATTCTTATTTTTTTTCCAAATTAGAAGAAGATGTAGACTTACAAAAACATAGATATACCGTATTTCTAAAATCAGTTACTTACATAAAAAAATGTTGTCTAAAATAAAGAAATTGTATATCTAGAGTTTTCTCATTCTCCTGATTTTAATTGCTATGCTATATAGCAACAAATAGCAGTATTTTGTAGGTAAAGGTTAAACCGAATAAAAGTAAACAATGCAAATAGGATCAATTGACATTGGTTAATTTCTTTTAATTATACTAATACTGTTTACCTAGAAATCTGATAAATGAAAAATTTGTTCCGCTTTTTGTGTTTCAAATTTCAACTCTGTACAAGGTACAATTAAAAATATATACATGTACTGGTATAATCAAACAAGAGCATTGGATATGGGTGCCCAAAACCACAACAACAACACCAAAGAGTAAAGACACCAAGGTGATGACTGGACCTTGGCGTATTGTTTACACAGGCCCTCTAATAAAAAGGAACAAAACAAAGAAGATACATTAATCATAGCTTTTAATGCAGATGATAACATCTTTATTCAATTTTGACAAATCTGGAGAAATTTAGAACAACTAAGAAAGACAGACATACTGGTGAACAACTGTTTATATGTGAAGCCAACAACTTTGAGGCTTCCTTTTCACTACTGTCTTGATTCAATGTGACCAAACAGTAAACAACCTCTAGAATTTATGGTCAACAGACAAATTTGTTGAATTGATATCCCCCGCCGAACATATTTTCATTGTCAATAGAGTTAATATCAAACTTAGGTACAGGTTATCTTTTATCTACATCAACCTATAGTTTTCAAGAAATAGCGCGGAAACGAATAACACTCTGTTTGTATATGGCTGAAACAGTCAGGGGCAGTAACTCTAAATTCAACGATCGAACCGGGTAACCCCTACGATATGCGCATGTCCTCTTTGTAGTGAAGCTGTGTGCCAAGTTTCATTAAAATCCGGTCCACAGTTTTCAAGAAATAGCGCGGAAACGAATATCACTATGTATGTATATGGCTTAAACAGTCAGGGGGCAGTAACTCTAAATTTGATGGTCGAACCGGGTAACCCCGAGGATATGCACATGTCCTCTTTGTAGTGAAGCTGTGTGCCAAGTTTCATTAAAATCCGGTCTACAGTTTTCAAGAAATAGCGCGGAAACAAATATCACTATATATGTATATGGCTTTAACAGTCAGGGGCAGTAACTCTAAATTTGATGGTCGAACCGGGTAACCCCGACGATATGCGCATGTCCTCATTGAAGTAAAGCTGTGTGCCAAGTTTCATTGAAATCTGGTCTATAGTTATCAAGAAATAGCGCGGAAACGAATATCACTATGTATGTATATGGCTTAAACAGTCAGGGGCAGTAACTCTAAATTCGGCGGTCGAACCAGGTAAACCCGACGATATGCGCATGTCCTCATTGTAGTGAAGCTGTGTGCCAAGTTTCATTGAAATCTGGTCTATAGTTTTCAAGAAATAACGCGGAAACGAATATCACTATGTATGTATATGGCTTAAACAGTCAGGGGAAGTAACTCTAAATTCGACGCTCGAACAGGGTAACCTCGATGATATGCGCATGTTCTCATTGTAGTGAAGCTGTGTGCCAAGTTTCATTGAAATCCGGTCTATAGTTTTCAAGAAATAGCGCGGAAACGAATAACACTATATATGTATATGGCTTAAACAGTCAGGGGCAGTAACTCTAAATTCGACGGTTGAACCGGGTAACCCCGACGATATGCGCATGTCCTCATTGTAGTGAAGCTGTGTGCCAAGTTTCATTGAAATCCGGTCTATAGTTTTCAAGAAATAGCGCGGAAACGAATGTCGGACGGACGGAAGGACGGATGGACATGGCAACAAGAGGACCAAGATGGTCCTAGATCGCTCACCTGAGTCTCTTTGACCCCTGGGACAGCGCATTAATTAGATAGGCAGATGTCAAAAAGAAGATAATTGCCTAGGATCAATACCATGGAACGTTTTCAGCGAAGAGCAAGACAGATATGCCATTTTGATTCTATGTAAAAAGGGATGCACCTGGGTGGACCCCAAATGAAACCCCAGGGTCTTGATATGAACAAACTTGGAAGAGGCCTATAAGATCATGCTACATACTAACTATGAAAGCTGTCTGCCTACTGGTTTCAGAGAAGAAGATTTTTGAAGGTTTTCCTATTTTCACCCTTTGTGCTCAGATGAGCTGAAAGGGATGCGCCCGGGTGGAGCCCGAATATGACCCAAAGGTCTTGATATGAACAAACTTGGTAGGGGCCCACTAGATGATGCTACATACCAAAAATGAAAGCAGTGTGCCCTCTGGTTTCGATTAAAGAAGATTTTAAAAGATTTTCGCTCTTTAATTCTATGCAAAAAGGGTTGCGCCCGGGTGGAGCCCAAATATGAACCTAGGGTCTTGATATGAATAAACTTTGTAGAGGTCTACTAGATGATGCTACATACAAAATATGAAAGCTGTCTGCCTTCTGGTTTCATAGAAGAAGATTTTTGAAGATTTTCATTTTTTTACCCTTCGTGCTCATAAGAGATAAAGGGATGCACCCGTGCAAAGCTCAAATATGACCCAAGGGTCTTGATATGAGCAAACTTGGTAGAGGTCCACTAGGTGATGCTACATACCAAATATGAAAGCTGTCTGCCATCTGGTTTCAGAGAAGAAGATTTTTAAAGATTTTCGCTCTTTGATTCTATGTAAAAAGGGTTTGGCCCGGGCAAAGCCCAAATATGACCCCAGGGTCATGATATGAACAAACTTGGTAGAGGTCCACTAGATGATGCTACATACCAAATATGAAAGCTGTCTGCCTTCTGGTTTCAGAGAAGAAGATTTTTAAAGATTTTCATATTTTCACCCTTTTTGTTAAGGGTAAAGGGAAAGTTAAGGGTAGATTTCATTTATTTGAACAACTTTGGTAGAGCTTGACCCAAGGAACATCCCTGCCAAGTTTCATCAAGATTGGCCCACTGGTTTAGGAGGAGAAGATGTTTACAGAAATTGTGGACGACGGACGACGCACGACGCACGTCGCACGACGCACGACTGACGACGGACATTCTACGATCACAAAAGCTCACCTTGAGCACTTCGTGCTCAGGTGAGCTAAAAACAATATCCCCCCCGAAAAATTTTTTCGGCGGGGGATAATTATCCTTGGTTGGAACCCATTTATTAATAAGAAATAAAATGTTATCCTATGTATCAAAATATTCTCTTCCAATAAATATTTTTTTCTATTATAAATCTAAAATAGCAATTCAATATACTATAGATATACATTTATATTTCTTGTATGAAAAATTGTGTTAACACATTGCTGTATTTCTTACTGAGTTGTTAGTGTGCTTATACTCATAAACAGATGGTTGTGGCTTCATTAAAAGCGAACTTCATATGTTTGCCATGTCTTTTAAATTGACATGCTTATCTTAGTTGCACAGCAGTGCCACCACTCACAATATATTTCACATTTTCTTAATGTGGTGTAGATCTGCCACTATTTACCCGATAGTTATCAAGAACAATAAAGGTGCTCTTGATGTGTTCGCACAGCATTCACAAGGCATTCTAGTGGTCCCAATACATAGATATATAGATGATTAATCTAGACTTAAATAAGAGAATTCGGCAATTTAAGATAACTACCGGTATACAGGGACCATAGGTTGTTCAAATATATACAAGAAAAATATTGTATGGTTTTGTGTGATGTCTCTGTAATGCTAATGAGATTAAAGCATCTACATGGTGCCGACTCTTTAAAAACTTGCAATTTACAAAAAATGCTTCTTTTTAAAATTATACTTATCTAGGTATAAATGGCAATGTCAATTACACCAATAAAACTGTGTGATAATTCAATGGACACTTTAATCTGCCACATAGACACCATTTGGATTTGTGGAAATGGCAAACTGACAGGTACCCTTGACAGAAAAGACAGAAAAAACTTAGGCCTACTCACTGGAGAGGGATTATCAGTGCATACCATTTCTGAAACAGTTTAATTTGCAAGAAATGGTATGCGGCAAGATGTGGTCACCAGTCAGTAAATGTCTCATTACAATTTTTTTTTTCTTTCGCCCGTTTTCTAGGCTTTGCCTAATTTCATATTAAGCATTTTTTCTTTCCCACAATATTTTCCAAATGACATTGAAATTTGGACTGCCTAATTTCAACTTGGTTTCTTGATTTCATAGGTTTAGACTCTTTTTTACTCCTTTCTCTTACAAGATAGTGACAAACCTTGCAATGGACCAATCAATGTTCCCATTGGTGTTTCACTCTAGTGGAAAAAATGGCTTTATTACAGCATGTATACCCCCTGTGCAAGATTCATAGAAGGCTTCTTGCAAAAATCAGGGGTACAATCCACATTTTGGGAGTAATTTACCTTGGTACATAAGACAAGATCAGGGCTTATGCTAGCTTTTCAAATTAACCCTTTGCTGTTTAATCCCTGCTTTTTACGTGCCTGTGATTTTATGATTGAGAAAACATTGTGAAAAAAGACGAAATTGCTTCTGACAAGATTCCTGCTCCTGTGGGGTCTGGGTTTCCGACAGCTGATTCAACAATATCATCAGGGGTTAAAATGGACAGCAATTCTCTAATGTTTCCTTCTTGCACTTCCTTTTCCTTTTTTCGTTCGCGGAAACACATGACATTTCGGACAATAACCAAAAAAAACTTAAATCGAAAATGTGTTTTACTTCAGTCTCCAAGGAAGTTCTCCATTGATCCCTATTCCTAAGTTGTTACACGCTGCTACTACAAGATTCAATCTAACAGATGTCATTTTCTTTTTCCCGGTATCGATTTTGGAAACAAAAACAATTCATTAACCCGGCTCGACCTCAACCGATTGATTCGAGAAGGGGTACCAGTTCCGTGAAAGAACCGCTTATATACTATACCAACAATTTTACATGTTCAGATTAATTCCCGTCTGGTCAAATTTCATTTTTGTCTCGTTAATTTAATTCTACGAATATAATCAATGAACAATCATTAGTAGATTATAAACTAATTGTCATTCTTAATTTTTGATTCAGTCATTTTCTAATATTTATCTTTACATGTTATAAGCAATTTAATTTTCTCAGGAGACCAATTAGTGAATGTCAATAAACAATTAAAGCGGTTAGTTAATTACAAAGTTGTATTGAGTAAGTTGTAATTGTGATATGAGTTGGCTAATTGTATATTTTTCTTCCAAATTTGCTCTTGTCAAGAAAAAATTAAGGGAGAATATTGGTGATTTCTTATTTTTAAATTATGCATGTGACAGGTAATAAGCAGACGATAAATAATTATTTAGCATGATCGCAATAGAAAAGGTTTGCAGACGAAATTTTTTTAATGACGTTTGCTACAAGTTGAAGCTTACAATTTTGTTTAAATAAAGAAAGCAAAGCAGCATTATTTCCATTTTCCAACTTTAATTTCTTAAATTTATATTTTAGATAATTAAAAAGATATATATTTTGGATGGACTTGGTTTATAGTGCTTTTTCAGAAAAAAAGTATTGCTCTGAATTTTGAATCTGAATCTTAGTACAAATGCTTTATAAGCTCCAGCTCAGCTACAATATTTTTTTTAAATCTATGCAAATAAAAAATGAACCTAATTGACTTAAATTGTGATATTTATGGATTATTCTTATAAAAGCACGGCTGTGGAAATAGAGTTTTTTTCTACTTGTCCAGAATCAAAACAAAACTGGTCTGCAAAAAAATGAATGGCTAGATATTTTGAAAACATTGTTGCTAATGAAGAAAATGCTAGAACCCTACATTTATATATTGAACAACAAATTGTCTACAATTTAGCAACCATTTAACATAAAAATTTGAACAGTGATTTTGTGTGATGTTTGTTTGTAAAATTCCAAGATTTTACAGGCAAGTGGTCAAGTGATCTTGATAAATGTACTTGCATGAATGGAAATGGCCATGCCAAGTCTGGTACATAGCCAGGAATTTTCTACACCCCTATATAGGTCTGTGCTGGCATCTAAGGAACAGATAAGAGGGAATAATGTGATTCCAAAATCTTTATTTCTCAATGAAACCCTGTGTTGTGGGTACTCATTTGAATCGTCTTGACAAGACAATTCCAATGAGAACCAACAAAAAAGGATTTGTGAAAGTATTCTTGAAATAATTTAATTTGAAATCCAAAATAGTCCAGGGATCATTTTTGGGCAAGATCTGTGTAAATTCTCTCATGTTTCTGCCAGAAATCTCATTTGACCTGGCTAAATGAGAGAAAAATCTCACAGCAAAATGTATTTCAACAAAGGATTTTATTAAATTTTCCGTCGAAAACTCTGTATTTCTCAGAAGTTCCAACTGAAGGAGATTTTTTGCACATGAAATTTTGAGCCAGAATTATCCTTAATACCCCTTCTATCTGTATAGCTCTGGGTATTAATGTTTGCTTCCTTGCTGGATCCCACATGGATGTAGTTTTATGGCAGAGGGCTTTTTTTCTGAAGATCATAGTGATAGGAATCCCTCAAATGTATTGCGATGGTAGATCAAGAGGGATGATGGACAGGGGGATGGGGGGTGTGGGGTTGGGGAGTCTTCAAACAAACTATCCTGTAGCCTAAATTCCCTAATTGCTATGTAGAAATCTGGTAAAAAAAATTGTGCCATGCTAGGAAAATGAAGCCCCCACCTTATTTGTATGTTTTAACCAAACTTTGAAGTAATTCTGGACCCATCTCAGCATTTATTTTCTGGACCAAGACTATGTGTTACATCAGCATGAAAATGTAATTATGGTTACACATTGACAATGTTCTTGTCTTTCTAAATGACAACTCCCACTTAGTACAGTCTTGCACTGAATCCTCGATATATCCTGCTGATAATTTCTGGGTTCAGAGCACTCTTTTTTATGCAAGAGGCACATACAAACATCACCAAAAGTCTGATATCAGTCTACAGGTTCTACACAAAGGCTTTGAACTCTTTGAATTAGATTTGCTCATAAATTTGACGATCATGATTTTAATTTTGAATGGATTAATTTGGAAAAATTCCTACATGACGAATGTATTAATTTGTAAAAGAAAAACTTTGAAATTTATATAGTATATACCAAGTCCACTTCCATAGAATTCAAAGTCTAAATAGCCTTCAATTTTAAAACTTCAAGAATGTGTTGAAAGGCTTAGTCAGGGGTGTGGAAATATGACTTTTCTCCACTTGTCCATGGACAAGTAAAAGTCGATTTCCTACTTATCCAGGATCAAAATGAACTTGCCCACATTTTTTTTTTTAAATATTGAAAATATTATAAATATTGAAAAAACATTGTTTTTAATGAAGAAAATGCTGTAACCCAGCATTTTCTTAATTAAGGACAATGTTTTTTCTCCTTTGATACAAACAAAAAGGGTGACTATTCTCCTCTTAGAGATCGTTAAAGTACTGTATCTAGATTTGCCCACAAGTGGAAATCCCGTGTAGGACAAGTCGGGCATGGGAAATCCCACTCACCTGGCTTAGTGGTCTTTAACAAACCTATTTTCAGGGTTTGAAATGGTAATTTGAGAACCTAAACTTTCTTTTTTCTTAAGTAATTTGAAACTTGGTATTGTCTTTGTTCATAAATTGTTTTACTACAAATTTATGTAGCACATTCTTAAGAATAAAGAAATATATGTGACCAGTCACATGAAAAAGGGACCATCTTGGTAGTGCGTAAAGTATCCATCCTAGTCAGACTGCGCGGATTGCGCAGACTGACTTGTGTCAAAACTTTTCTCAATGTGCTTATTTGCTGAATCTAGAATGATGAATCAACCTCCCATTGAAAGAATTTTTGAAATGCGACATCTGGTTGACCTATGCTGGACCCAGTCTCTTTTTCAAATATTCATTTTACAGAGTTCCCAGATGGTCCCTTTTTGCATGACAGGTCAAATATATTAAATGACCTGTCATGCAAAAAGTGACAATCTTTAGAAAGCCAATATATTCATTGATATCAGGAAGGACTGTTTTGTTAGGAGGACCAGTGTTGAACTGATTACTTGCAAAATATTCTTACACCATTCCAATATTTACAATCCCACTTTTTGGCATCTCTGAAGGAAAAGAAAAGTGTGGAAAATGGACAAATTGCATGTATACATCAAAAATGCAATTATCTATGTATCAGTTAGCAACTTCTTCATTTACCACAATATTTTCTTTGGTACCCAGGAATGAAACAAAATTATAATTTAGTAAAACAAAAATTTTCATCTGCAATGGTACCTACGTATTTGAATCAGGAAGGCACTTACAATTAAGTGACAAAGAGAGTATTTGTTGATTTCATAGAGGTATGAAACTGAAAAACTAATTACACTGTATGAATATGCAAAGGATTCATACATGAGTGTGATAAGGTTTTAAGTTACATTTCTCAAACAAAAAAGTATCTTCATATTGTATAATTTTATTTCTTGATGCAAAAATGTTAAGATTTACCCTTTAATAAAGGAAGCTTACAAAAAAGCTGCGTAATGAAAACTGTTTTCATTGGGTAATGAAACCAATTTTACAGCCAATCACACTGCAAAAATATTGTGAACTCAACTAGAATTAGGCATGATACTAAAAACCTAATCACACTCATGTATTAACCTGCTTCACATATTAATACAGTGTGATTAGGTTTTCAATTTCATACCTCCACGAAATCAACAAAAAGTATCTACATCTCTTAAGTATATGCTAAGATCAGGCTGCACAACTGTTTAGGTGTGCAGTCATATCTTAACCTATACAGTCTGCTTTCCATTCAATCATTGTGGGAAAAGTTAATAAGCAATACTGGTTAGCAATTTGTTTAAAACAAAAATCTAAATTCTAAAGATCAAGCTCCTTTTATGGTGATCTGAACAAAAACAGTCCTAAGGTATAATGAAAGTAAGTGCCAGTGTTTTATTTTCTAATTTCAGTTGTTTCAATAAGGGAAGGAGGATTAACTTGTTACCATGTGCCTGGTTCCAAGCAAATGGGTAAGTGACTTTGCAATTACATAGAGGCAGGGATCGACTCTAACACCAGTCCTCTGGCCCGAGACCTGTGGATTTTAGGGAGGACTGGTAAATGTTTTTATGCTGCAGGTCCTTCAGGTCTGTAAATTATGGCAGTACTTAGTGTTTAAAATCTGCCAAGTTTTGAAAAAAAATTTGCTTTTAATACTAAAAAATTGCATTACTAAATGGAAAACATTGTTGAAAAGAAGAAATTGCATGTCAAAAGCAATTTCTTCTTTTCCAACAATGTTTTCCCAGCAATTTATCCCTTAAATTTATAAAATTTAATTATGGTTTTCATGCAGGACCTGTTGTTATCAAGGAGGACCTGTAATACTTTGGGCTAACAGGACCTGTTCAGGCTGGTAGCAAAAAGTAGTAAGTGTCAAACTCTGAGAGGATAATTGTTTGTTTCAGTGGAAGACCGATTTATATTTCATTGAGTGAACTACAAAACCTATATTTTCACGAGAAAATATAGCTTTTGTTGTTCACAAAATGAAATATTAATCGATCTTACTAGAAAAAACAAACAATTATTCTATTTCTTTATTGCAAAAATGAGAGAAAATGTGAAATTTCTAGGACATATTTTCATCAAGTGTGTCATTTTGCACGTGATTGCTTTGTAGCATTCACTGTGACGTCACATATTTCACCCCGCATAGATGACAGCAGATAGGATGAAATGCACAAAAGCAGGGTATAAGTTTTTTGATAATTTTACTGCTTTTGCAGTGAGATTATCAAGTGATAATCAACCGTTATTTCTCGATAAACCACCAAAAAGCATTAAAGAATATACACTGCTTTTGTGGTAAGATTATCAAGTGTTATCTACTGTTGTTTCAAGATAAACCACCAAAAAGCATTAAAGAATATACACTGCTTTTGCGGTAAGTTTATTAAGTGATAATATACCGTTATTCAGGGTTTGACACTAAGGGGAGTCCGGGAGTCCGAGACTCCTTGTTTACCAGTTGGACTCCTTCAAATTGCAAGTAAGGAGTCCAATGGACTCCAAGGGTAATATTACAATATTTAGAAAAACAAATGCACAGAGCAGTGTCCTTTCTAACATTTGCCAAAACTGTATATATTTTCACTTCAAAAGTTGTTGAACAAAACAATCACTTGCATCCTGTAGTGTTTTGAGAAAACAAAAACTCTTCTTTGGTAGAACATTGTGGAAAAGAAGAAATTGCTTATAACAAGCAATTTCTTCTTTTCCAGAATGTTCTCCCATTATGAAAATTTGGACTCCTTATTTTGAGCTTGGACTCCCTGATTTCAAGTGTTAGGAGTCCAATTGACTCCTTAATCTCAGGAGTTAGTGTCAACCCCTGGTTATTTCTCGATAAACCACCTAAAAGCATTAAAGAATATACACTGCTTTTGCGGTGTGTTTATCGAGTGATAATCTACCGTTGTTTCTCGATAAACCACCAAAAAGCATTAAAGAATATACACTGCTTTTGCGGTGAAATTATCGAGTGATAATCTACCGTTGTTTCTAGATAATCCACCAAAAAGCATTAAAGAATATACACTGCTTTTGTGGTGAGATTATCAAGTGATAATCTACCTTTGTTTCTTGATAAACCACCAAATAGCATTAAAGAAAGTGGAATCCCTTTAATTGCAATCCTGATAATTGCAATTTGATCTTTAATTGCAACTTGATCGTTAAATGCAACTTGATCTTTAATTGCAAGTTGATCTTTAATTACAAGTTAATCTTTAATTGCAACTTGATCTTTAATTGCAACTTGACCTTTATTTCAACTTGATCTTTAATTGCAACTTGATCTTTAATTGCAACTTGATCTTTAATTGCAACTTGATCTTTTTTTAATTGCAACTTGATCTTTAATTACAACTTGATTTTTAATTGTAACTTGATCTTTAATTGCAACTGACTCTAAGTGCTTAAATTTGGATTTATAGTAACTGTAGATTTATAGAATAAAAGTTCCTCTTAACCCTTGTCATGCTGAACCCAGAATATTCCTGCCTTGACAGAGCTATAGACAAACATTAGCCTGCACATATGTGCAGTCTGATCTTTGTCTATACCACCTGTTTTTCATTTTTTGAATCCATAACAGCTGATTTTTTTTTTATTTTTGGAATAATTACCTTCTCACAATTAATGCATCCAGTGCTTTGAGCACTTTGTTTTTGTTGCAATTTTGCAAAGATTTTTTTTATCAGCTTGACAAGGGTTAATAGCAATTTCTAGTTAAAAGCAGCAAAATGGTTGACAAATTGTAGTCGCAATGAATAGGATAGACCTACAGGTACTAATGTTGTAGTTTTCTTCTTGTATTTACTGTACATAAGTTTTTTCAAGCGAGAGTTTTCTTTTGCTTACATAAGCATGAAATTAAGAATGTTGCCTAATTTTATACTCCTGTTGAAAGACAAGAGGTATATTGGGATCACCAGTTGTATCCACGCATCCATCATAATGAGAGTCCCATGTCAAGGGGTCCCAAGTCTGGTTGATGGGCGGCGCCCTCTTCGTTGTCTGGAGCATGACACTGTCACCTTAAGTATTATATACTTGTAACTTGGTAATTGTTATATTTCTTTCATGATTACGGACTGCATTGCACAAGAACTGTAACCAGAGGTTGACACTAACTCCTGAGATTCAGGAGTCAATTGGGATCCTAACACATGAAATCAAGGAGCCAAGCTCAAAGTAAGGAGTCGTAGTTTTCATAAGGGGAGAACATTGTGGAAAAGAAGAAATTGCTTGTTATAGGCAATTTCTTCTCTTCCCCCATGTTCTTTCGAAAAAGATTTTTTTTTCTCAGAACACTGTTTTCTTCAACAACTTTTGTAGTAAAAAGATTTACAGTTTTGGCAAGTGTTAGAAAAGATGCTACTTTTTGCTTGGTTTTTTAAAAATATTCTCATATGACCCTTGGAGTTCATCGGTTTCCTTACGTCCAACTGGTAAACAAGGAGTCTCGGACTACTGGACTCCCCTTAGTGTCGAACCCTGGTAACTCTACCTAGCTTAATTTTTTAGTTTTTGCACTTTGTTGTTTTTCATCCAGCAGTTTACCAGTCGTAATTTGCCATCTTGTTATTAAAGTAATGTTCGGGCGTGAACAAAGTTGTAATCTTTAATTGAAATTTGAGATAAATCTCAATTGAATCACAAAACTATTTTCTAAGCTTTGGTTCTGATAATTATTGAACTTATTTAAATTTATTTAATCTAGATCAAATTAGAAATAAGGGCTTTCATGTGAAGGGTAACTCTAGAAATGAAAAAGGTAATTGTATTAAGGAATTCCTCTTTTATTACAAGGTAATTTGATCTAAAAAATAAATAAAAAAATATTGATATTTAAAACTTTAGACCCTACTTGTAAAAGGAATTACCCACCTTTGCAAGCAAATAGAAAATCAAATCTACAGCCTATATACTATGCCTCAGTTGTTTTTGTTTGCATTTTCAAAAATATATATATATATATATATATATATATATATATATATATATATATATATATATATATATATATATATATATATATATATATATATATATATATATATATATATATATATATATATATATATATATATATATGTGTATATGTGTATATATATGTATATATATATATATATATATATATATATATATATATATATATATATATATATATATATATATATATATATATATATATATATATATATATATATATATATATATATATATATATATATATATATATATATATATATATATATATATATATATATATATATATATATATGTGTATATTGTAGTTACATCATAGCCTCACTAATACCATCTTGTCGAGCCAAGGGTTACGAACGTTTTACTTATCTTATTCGAGAAGAAGCTATCGATTCGATACCCCTTGACTCGTGAAGATGCACTAATACAAGATCATATTAACATGTGCTGAACAAAAACTTTTCAGAGACAGGGGACTTGATTAATTTTTTAGTGATGATTATTGTATTTAATTCCGTTTGGATAAATGCTTATAATAAGAGTTTGACAGCCAGACTACTCGAATATGCAGACTATTCGTTATCCTTGGCGAGTCTAGGACCGCAGGTCACAACCATAGGTAGTTGTATCCCTGAATCTTCACATGTATTATAAGTCGATTGCAAAACTACATAGCAGTATGAACTATAAATGACATTTTGCACATCTTCGTATGTATGAAAACTTGAAAAAAGCTCACCTGTGCTCAAGTTGAGCTATTGTGATGGTCAAATGTCCGGCGTCCATCATGCAACGTGCGTCGTCCACAATTTTTACCCCCCACCCCCCCAAAAAAAACAAAAAACAAAAAAAAAACAACATCTTTTCCTCCTTAACACTTGGGCCAATCTTGATGGAACTTGACAGGAATGTTCCTTGGTTCAAGTTTTACCAAGGTTGTTCGAAAACATGAAATCCACCCTTAACTATGGTTGCCACGGCAACGAAAAGGTCGAAAATGGGAAAACCTTTAGATTTCTTCATCTCTGAAACCAGAAGGCAGACAGCTTTCATATTTGGTATGTAGCATAATTTAGTAGGCCTTTGCCACTTCTGGTTTCCCTTTACAGCAAGATAACCGCCCTTGCCCCATAAGGTTAGTAGGTAGATTCTTCGATTCCAAGGATCGAGATTGCGGGATCGATTCCTAAGCCCACCAACTAAATAAACTTCTATAAATGGACGGTCTAATCAGACTATTGAACCGAGGATCCATCTTGGGTTTGGTGCAATACTCTGCATTATGTCTTTAAATGAGAATTTCTTAATGGAAAAGGAAAAAAAAATACATGTGTCATACATTACGTCTAAATATTTGCAACCTTTTGATATACCCGGTACTTGTTTTTATTATCCGGGAAAAAAATCGAGAGAACAATCGCCGGATAGTATACCCGTCTGATCGTCCGTTTTCCGCCCGTCCACAGGGGTTTCTTGGTCGTAAATGGACCAATTTCAATGAAACTTCATGTATGAAGTGTTTTGAGGGAAAAGCTAAACACATTTTTTTTCAATATCCGTCTCGTCACGACTAAAACACAAGGCCCTATTTGTGGAAGATAACCAGTCTCCGACGTCTCTTGTTTTATAGTTAATAACATCGAGAAATTAACAAGGTGAATGGTGTTGGCATGATTCATGAATTCAATTGAATGGGTATGTGGCGTGAGTTTTGATTTAAATTCAAGGGAAATAATACTTTATTGCAAATTTTGTCCAATTAGACGAAATTTGCGATGACGTATCACCCCCTCTTTAACAAAATATCCGCCCTTTCCGATTCGGAGCGTTTCTTTAATGGTTTGAGTACTGTCGGCGGTTAACATTGGCTTAGATTCCGCTAAATGTCAATGTTACTATGTTATAACTGTCTCAAACACCCATGTCACCAGTAATATCATTAATGGTTTAGTGAAATAAAGTCATTTAATGCAATGAGGCAAACCAAAGATATTTTCATGATGAAAGCTCATCAAATGAAGAGATAAACTAAATCAAAAGATTTTTTGAGATTTGAAGCTAATGTAATTTAAAGAGCAAATAATCAAGTAAAATGGCATGGCTTTACACAAATTCGCAGTAATTGTAATTGGTAAGGAGCAACGGACAATGGGACAACTAAACTATTTACGTAATGTTATTGTATCGAAGTTGAAAATGGCTGGAACGGACATAAAGCAGATGTTAACACTTTAAACGGTCCATTTGTGGAAAAAATGAACATGACTAAATGGATTAAAAGTGAATTGACAGGAATACCATATTTTTTTGTATTTATTCCATACATGAGGCCATAGTTTATTCATTTAGCAAGATGTGTTTAATTAACTGATGTAACGTACTTGATCTTTCAGCAGCTATTCTTTAAAATTTTCTTTACAACGAAGACAAGAATTGAGTACATGTTTAATACATATATTTTAATCTTTGTTTGTTTGCTTATTTGCTATTGAAGTTGCACGTAGATATTTTGTGACGCAGTGGCATATCTAAAAGGATCGTATGTCTTTTGAACACAGCTCTGGAACCAAATATAAAAGCTTGAAACAAAAGAATTAAATGCCTATTTTGATAAGCGACTGGTTATTTTCTAACGATCCTTCCAACGGAAATTGATTATTATGTTCTTAGGAAGTGATATATTGTATTTTCGCAAGCGAAAATTTCCAAATTAGCGTTGTATTAAGAAGCAAAATTTATATGTAATTCCAAAGTGGCGACGTAGTATAAAATTTGACGTGCTATGCATCGTTATACATAACATTTATTGTAAAATCTAGAATTTTCAATATTTATCAATGAAATTTAACGTTTTCGCAAAGAAAGAAATAGAAACACGCATTTTCGCTCAAAGGGGCTAAAATAAGTCATATCTATAAGAGGTGTTTGACGTCGTCATTGCGAAGTTGGTAGCGCGTCGGATTGATAATCTAGATGTCCCGGGTATGATCCCCGACGCCGACACTCATCCTTTCTGACTATTTGTCTGCCACAAATTGGTTGAAAATCGTACACTCATGTGGGATAGCAGCTGGAAGGCTAGGAAAAGATGCAATGGCAGTACAGGTGTTAGAAATGTCAGGATTCCATTATTAGGTGCTCCATCCACCATGATATAACTGAAAGATTGTTTACAGCGGCGTAAAACCTAATTCAATCAATGAATACGAGGTGTATTTATTAATTGAATTGGGTTTTACGCCGCTGTTTTTGAAAAATTGAAAATGTTCACGAATTTCTGGGATAATCCTCGAACGAGGTGTCCACGTATTTATTGATCAACCCCCCCCCCCCCCCTTTTTTCATTTTCATGAAAGCCTTCGGATTTTTTTACGATTAAGAACATCGTGAATTTGACAAGATGAATGATTTTGGAATGATTTTGGAATTAAATTGAATGAGTTTGTGGAGCGACTTTTGAGTGAATATAATGGGAGATAATCCAATATCACAAATTTTATTCAGGATAAACAAAATCAGCGATATTAAGTTCCCCCCTTTAAAAAATGTAAATATTATCTATAAATAGCTTCGTATTTTTTCAAGATCTAATCAGACGCGTACAATTTAAATTAATTCAGTGAAATTCCGGTTTTTCCCCAGTCATTTTTGTTTTGAACGAAGTTGTTGTTATATGTTTTTCAGTAAGTTCGGTGTGTTTTTGAATGGTTTGAGTGATTGTTTGGAATGAATGAATGGAGCGCTGAGTGAGCGATTTAGAATAGTTTTGATTGAGATAAATGTTAATTTCACGATGTTATTAACTGTATTATCTTGAATTTCTGTACATTTCGCCAGAAAATTCGACCCATGCTGTCGAAAGTACACTATTTTTATGGAAAACTTTACAATTCTGAAGAATTTTGGATCCCCCCCCCCATTAAAACTAAATATAGATCTACATTTATTTGAAATCAGGCGCCTAAAACATTTCTAATACCGGCAGCGGTATGAAAATTTAGGTTTTCAAGTAGCGCATTTATTATGAATTTAAGATGATGTTCTTCAAAGCAATATTAAATAATTCTGTAACATTCCAAAGGATGTTGAAAAATTGGATTTAACCGAAAGTTAAATTCCACCGTGCTACACGGACATTCATAATGGCGCATTTATTATGAATTATAGGTATAATTCTGTTTAGAATTTTTTTTTTAAAAAAAATCTGTTTAATTTCATTGTATGTTGGGTAATTTGGCTTTAACCGAATTTTGAATACCATTGTGTTACATATGGCCATTTAATTAAATAAGCCACGGACTTGATTAGTTAAAAGGCCCGTTGTCTTTTATTGTCACCATGTGGCAGTAATCTATGGAATCTTCATTGACTTTGAACTATAGATAGTGGCTGTATTTTTGTTTTCAAATGCAAACATTTTCATAAATCTTGCTCAAACCCTATGTTGTGGGTACTCATTTGAATCGCCTCGACGAGACGATTCAAATGAGTACCCATAATATAGGGTTTAATTTAGCTATAAGGATTTTGTAATTGACTTAAAGTCTCTTATCTGAACATCTGATTGGCTTTGGATTCCCGAGAGATAAGCATGATTTGAACATAAAAGTGTGTGGGTTCCGATCCATGAATTATATATAAGATTTACTGGCCATGTTGGGATCTGGGAGTGAGGAGGGATTGCGTGTGCCAGATACCAAGTCCCAGGGGCCAAACAAAAAATATACGGTTGCCAAGACAACCGATGTTCAGAATGTTAACAGAACCCGTGGAGAAAAGACTTGGAATCTAAAGAAATTAGTCCGTGTTATACAAAAAATCAACACCGCCAACGCTTTCATTTCAAATTTGGAGAATCGGAACGTTGAAAGTGTAAAACGTGATATATATGTGGACCTTGACAATGCTAAAAGAGACGGATCACATGGTCGGTTGGTTAAGCAGGACAATTTAGTGTCCGTTGATGATGTACATAATGAAGGGTCAGTAGCCGACTCATATCCTGCTAAGGATCTATTAAAAGTCGAAGAGCAAAGTTATGATTATAATCAAAGTGGGTCAAGACAAAAACAGGTTGCTAAAATAAGAAGAAATGTTTCATTTGATTTAAGTTTAGACGATGAGAAAGGTTATAATTCGAATGCAAATGGGAAACAATCGGATATCGGTCCTTCGCCGAGTCTGAAAGGAGGGCAGAAGGAAAATATTCGTATCTTTCCCCCTAATGAGAAGAGACGCCATTCAATTAATATTTTAAAAGATGATAAAGATTTTCTTTCTCCTGAGCGTATTTCTGGGACGCATAGGAAAAATGCATCGGCTACAGGGAAAAGCAAGGATGGCTATTTCGAATCCGGGACAGTTAAACAAGATATGCAGAAAGTAAACAAATGTGCCAAAAATCGACCGAAGCCAAGAGCAGAGCAACAACAATTATCCGATGGAATTCCATATTTATCGGAACTCAAAGAAAAAATCTCGTCCAGAGCAACGGCGTTAAACGATGAACTAAATGAAGATAATGACTTCACTGTGAGAAAATTAGGAACGCCCCTCACTGAAAGTTCACCAGATCTGAAGTACAAAAGCGTAAGTCAACTTTCGCCACGAGTTGAATTACAACCTCGTTTGACTGTGAATGAGAAAGCAACTTTGAATGAGTTAGAGAACTATATCACCAGGGGAGGGCCTGTTTCGACGGTACAATATGTGGAGCAGTCAGGCGATACGCAGCTTAGATGTAATGCAAAGATGCCCCAATTGGCACGCAATAAGCAGTTAGATAATTTCAATGATACGCGTGTCAAAATGGAATCGAGTCACAACAGGCGGGATAGAAACACTAGGCGTGAGTTTGATAGAGACATTTTGGCTGATTCCAGAGAAGATGATTTTGAAACGGAGTGGACGAACGCGAACGATGAATTTGTACACAAAAGAAGAGTGAAGGATAGACATAACGTTCGTGGTAAACGCAACATAAATATGGATCGTAATGAATATCAAAATAGGCGTAGTCACAGTGATGATGATGATTATGTTGATGAGGTTGTTGATCATTATAAAAATGATAATTATAAACATGAGGCAACTGACGTGAATAGAAGGCGATTTAGGGATAGGTCTCCAAATCGTCATGAAATGGACATTAGTCATGATAATAGTATTGAAAAGGAGTTTAACGTTTTTGAACAAAGACATCATAAGCATGGTATAACGAACGCTGGAAATAAGAAACCACCAAAAAATATTGATAGACAGGAACATAGGGACTATTGTGAGTACGGTAATCATGATGCGTACAAAACAAACGGACATGATAAAAACACTAGAACCATTAGTAATGAGAGTCAGAATGATTCAGTTATAACGGACAACGACGAAACTCCGACTAGACTAAAGAGACCAAATGTTATTGTAACGTCTGCGAGTATCGCTTCAACAGACGAATCCGATGTGGATAAATTAGATACAAGCTTTGAACGAAAACGTGGACAGAGAGACGAGAGTCGTGAACGGAGTGGACGGAGCTATAGTGCGGGAAGGAATCGGGAGAGGAAGCAAGGGTCAGCTGATATCCACAGAAAGTATCAATCACAAATCAATCTAAGTAGAAAGGAACGGGATGGTTATGAATCAGATATGAATAAGCTAGAACGGAGTGCTAGCCATCATTTTACACCTTCATTGATGAGGCGGAACAGAATGAATGAAAGTAGTGAACGACCGGATACACTAGACATGGACGAAATAAATGCTCCTCTCTCTCGAGCATCCAGCATGGCCAACATAGCCGAGATACCACGGAAGAATCGAGACCAGAAAATGCCGAAAAGTAAGATGGGGAGTTTTCAGGACTTAAGCCCGATTCCGCATGCTCAAAGCACGACCCGTGTATCTACTGTGAAAGGTAAACTTTCTGTTAGTTTTAAATTTCGTGAAATTGACATTCATTCCTATCAAAATCATTCTAAATCATTCATTCAGCGCTCCATACATTTATTCAGTCAAAACACTCACTCAAACCGATCAAAAACGCTCCTAAATCATAAAACATTTGGAAATCGTTCAATAGGATGAATATTCAATTCCAATCGATCATATTATTATACGCTTTTATTGGTTTGTGTGGATTTAAAACTGTCTGTTGGTATTGGTTTACTAAGACACATAAACAGAAAACCATGTATATTTTATTAAAGGAGTTAATAGATATCGCTAATTTTGTTCATATTAAACAAAAATTAGCGATATTTAATTACTTCCCTTTATTTCGACCAAAACTCGCCCCGCACACTCATCCAATTTCATTTCAATATCATTCCAAAACCATTCATCTTATGAATTTCCCGTTATTCTCAAGTGTTATATAAGTATTAAGTGCTCATGAAAAACCAAATTTATCAAAAAGGTCATCTTCAAACAGATAAAACACATGACTGTGTCTAGCCCTGCGTTCAGGATGACAAAAAGGTGTTTGTTAACTGTTGGAAAATTATATCAAGCTTCGCGCGTGATTTTTCTTGCAAGAACGGGGTATAATTTGCAAGCAGTTTGCACCGTTGTGTCATCCTAAATGCAGGAGAATTTTTATCTCTTTTTCTTTTAAAGTACAAGTCTTTCGAAAATCGATATTTTATGACGAAGTATTTCAAACTTTATTTAAATCGAGACCTTAATATTCGGTATTTCAAGCTTTCCTGTTTCATAAAATTTTGGACCTGTCCAAATTCAAAGGTTTTACAGACGAAAATTTAAAGTGGATTAAATTCGAAAAATTACCACTCAGTAGGGTAGAAAATAGTGTGGAAAAAGAAGAAATTGCTTGTCAGAAGCAATTTCTTCTTTTTCACAATGCTTTCTCAATCATAAAATCACAGGCACGTAAAAAGCAGGGATTTAACAGCAAAGGGTTAAGTGGAGAAAATTCGTCAATCCCACTTATGCCGCCTTCAAATCGCAGTTTGTAGCGCGTCTGATTGTCAATATAGAGGTCCCGGGTTCGATCTTCGACGGCGCCACCCATTCTTTCCGTCTATTTGTCCCTCATCTATGGGTCTATAATCGTAGACCTATGTGAGATGGCAGCTGGAGGCTAGGAAAGAATGTTATGGTTGTATTGGTGCGAAAAATACCTGGACTCCATTAATAGGTGCTCCAGCCGCCGAGATATAGCTGAAAAAAATGTTGAAAGTGGCGTAAAACTTCATTCAATCAAGCAATCAATAAATCCCTCTTATTAAAGATATTTGTGAAACAGTTGACACGTTAATAAAATTGCGTCACAAAAATACTTTTGATGGTAAATGAATGATGAATTGAGTGTTTGAAAATGCTATAGATAAATTTTTGAGCGAGCGATTTAGAATATTTTTGGGGATTCTTTGTTAACTTCAATTTGTGTTTCAGTAAATTTCACTATAATATGACCTACGTCGCGGGAGTGAAATAACCCCGTTGAATATTTTTGATATTACACGGGTGTTATTACACTGGTGGAATAAATATGCAAATTAGCTCAGAGCGAATAGCAACGCTATCTTGTAACCGCGAAAATGACGTCATAATGTATATATTGTGACGTCAGTTTCAAGCGGCGTTAAACGTTTCTCGGAAAATTGAAATGTTGAATTTCAAGAATTTTGTCGATTTTTCGCCAAAAATTCGGGTCATATTATAAACAGAATATAAAATTTGTGTTTATAAAGTACAGAATTTATAAAACTCGTCATGTAAAACAGATAAAAACTCGGCGCAGCCTCGTTTTTATCTGTTTATAGATGACTCGTTTAATAAATTCAGTATTCAATGACCACTCAGTAAATTTCATTCAGGATTTTGAGCGAAGAAATGCGCATGTGAATATCCATTCGGAACATCACTCGGACTTTTCCGTAAACTGGAAAGTACCTCGGACGTAAGTGTAGTAATTTTGGGTCCATTTTTCGGTAATTCGGCTCCTGGTGGTACTTTGGTTAATGCACTTGAAGAAAAGCAAATTCCTTTAAAGCTTTCAGATCGCCTATAGAGATTATTTTGGCATATCATGATGTAAAAGCAAAACGCAGTAAAACACTGCGTTTTGTTTTCAAACCATAGTATGCCCGATTTTTGCCTTACGTCGATTTTGTTTTACCAGCGTCATTCTCAGTTATATTTTTGACGTCATATAAATCCACGTGCGAAATGACGCGCTTTCATGGATGTGCGCGTATTATTCCCGAGGTCTATTCCGTAGAATCGCCGAGGGTTCCCGATTAGTGAATATCCATATCATAGCTTTCTCTTTTTAAAATTTCTCTGTTTTGCCCTTACACTTTAATTGACTTTAATTGTGTACTCTTCTCCAAATTCAAAGTAAGATTTTGCGATTCGGAAAAGGAATCGATTTTATGTGATTAGAAAGTTTTGTGGGAAAATGAAAAAATATGCTTGTATCTTGTCATGTTTAAAAAAAAGGGGGGGGGGGGGTAATTCGCTTGGAAAAAAAAAATCAAAGCACTGAAAGTACTGATGATGGACGTTTCTGTTGGCATTCTAGAGTGATTCTTCCATTTGTTGAGAAAAGAGAAATTTTACATGCATGATTACGATAAAAGGAAAATAACCTGACCCAAGTTCGCATCTTGCTTCAGATATTCATTTCTCAACATATATCGTCCATCGTCAACCAAAGTCCTATAATTACAAGGTTTCGATACTTTTCGGCATTATGCCGGGTGTAGTTTAAAGAGTGATTGTCTGATCCATTGGGTATCAAAGGAAAGAAATGATCTAGGTTATGATTCTTATTTTGTAATGCTAATTGATTCTCCGTAATCTCATAATTAAAATTATGGTGTTATCTGCTGTAAAAATTCTATAAAATGATAATAATTAATTGTTCCGCGATTTTCATTCTCAAATAAAGAAAAAGGGTAAGTGTTTTATATAAACACGTAAAAAATTCCAGACACTCGTCTCTAGATTGGCTGCTCGTGTTGAAAAGTAAAGTAAAACCTCTTTGTGTGAATTCATCGCACGACCTGAATGCTTTACTTTACCTGCTTGGGCTGTATCGTTATTCATGTGTATTCCGGTATTTCCATTAATTGACCCTTGTTTAATATTCATAAGTATTGTCAGGGGAGGTTACCATTCCAGTAATTCCATTCACCAAGTTTTCATAAGTGACCCCCATAGACCTTTTGGAAACAAGGGGCAAATTACTCACTCTGCCTTAAAAGTAGTTCTACGTAAGGCAAAACGTTCACCTGATCTCAGAATCGCATATGATTTCGCACTTAAAAGATGTCTTTGAGGTTTCAACAAGTTATTAGAATCCTTGTTTCACTCCATTTTTAAAATGCATAGTTGTCAGACGGATACAATTCTTGAAAAAGAGTAAATTAAATCTTAGTGAGCACTACTATTTGAAAACCTTTTAACATCTGACAGGATTGTTCTTACGCGGTATTAATACTAGTGAACGTTAACGTCCTCCCAAAATAACTCAATTCGTGTTATTGTGGTTGATGTATTTTTTTATTACTAATATTACAAGCGGAAGAGACTGATCTAATAAATTCGTCATTTATTTGGCCTCTGCAGTGCTTACATTTATTTTAAAAAAATGAGATGTCAGATTAAACTGAAAATAACGTTATAACCCAAGCTTTCCGAAATCGAGTCGATTTTAAAATTTTCTCTTTTGGGGTGAACGGCCTTTTATCTTATAACTATACAAATATCCGTGTGATAACATCCCATATGATATTTTTCGTAATATCACATAGTTATTTTTAGAACAATTATGTAATGTGGTTATTTTTAGAAACTTGCATTTCAGTTAGAAACATCGACGAAAAGAAGACAAATAGAGGTTATAAGATAAATATAATACATACTTAGTGTATTGTATGAAAAAAAATATCTAACTCGGTTGTAAAAAATGACAATTGTCTCGGCAGAGCCTCGACAATTTTCAATTCTCCCAACCTCGTTAGAAATTTTTTTCCCATGTAATACACTAAGTATGTATTATATATCTATATAACCTTTGAATAAAGATCCTGCAATGACGAAATCAGAAAACCCAGGGAAAATATTGCTTATCATGCACATTCGTGACCTATTTTATCCAAGAACTTGATTAGTAGTCCTTGATATGCTCTAAAAAAGAAAAAAAGTGGAGTGTATCATTATCCTGAAAGAATAAATACAGCTTTCCAAAATAGCTGATGGGTCTTGGCTACGCCCATTGACCTTCGACGTCGTAGACCATATTTAAGTTAGAAACGCCATTTTTCTGCAAAATATATATGATCGTGGACCAAAGTCAAAAAAAACAATTTGTCAGTGGGCGATATGAACGTCGTTACTACAGCTTGGATAACCTGATGCTACATGTGCGTTGTTTAATTTGCAAATCCAAGGAATCTGTTGGATCAAAATGGCGGAGAATGAGGTCAACTGTCATCCCGGGGATGGATCGCTGGCCACGCCCACTGTCCTTCGACGTTTTGGACCGTCTCGGATTTTAAAACGTCATTATTTTGCCTAATATATGATGGCGGACCTAAAACAATAAATCAAATTGTAAAAGGGAGACATTAACCCCGTACCGACAGCTTGTACAAACTTAATTTACTCACATAAGAAAATGTTTGAAACAAAATGGCGGAGATTGAGGTCAACAGTCGTCCCGACATTTTACAATGATTGGATTTGTCACTTGTTGATTGCCGGCAAGGGCGTAGCTACCATTACGCACATTTCGCAAGTGCGTTATAGAAATAAATCCTCTTTCGAAAAAAAAAAATCGTTGATGAATGGTCATAACATCGAAACTACAGCTCATTTTAGCTGTAGTTACGATGTTTTGATTATTCACCAACGCGCAAATCATAGAAAAGGGGAGCGGATGCAGGACATTCATCTTTTGTCACAGTCCAAATATCGCCTTTATCCTTTATATTCTATGTTGACCGCCTTCTGAGTGCGTATATTTTTCAAAATCCTAGTTACGCCTACGGCCAGCCACGATCTCTCATTGCACACTTTTGGCTACTTAGTCTGGATTTGTATACCCATAATTTCGAAAACTTTTGGTGATCTTTGGGTTTGTTGATTTTAAAGACTAAGAGCTTAGTTTATTTCTGTGACTTAGAGGTTTCCGCACGAATTTAGTTTCCATAGTACAAATGGTACTAGACATACGTGGAAAATTATAGATTTTAGCAAAATTCTGAGTAATTGATGATTTCGTTTGACTATTGAAAGTAATAATATTCGTGTCTTTAATTTTATACAAAATGATGAAGACTCATACAAAAACATGAGTTAACTTAAGCCTTATTTACTTGCTTGAAGTTCGTGTTGTAACGATGGTGTAGATAAGAAAAAATTACATTTGAATGTACATGTATTAGGCTTATCAATGATAACTTTTGTTAATCTTCTCTTTTTTGCTGTCTTTAACTTTCACCTTTATAAACATAAGCGTTCATTCAATTTTTTCTTGTATTACTATACATAAGAGCTATGTACATGTGCATGTATGTTCTTCAGATACAGGCTGAACACAAAACATTTCACAGGACAGTCAAATTCCCGTCACGAGTATTTCATTTCCTTTCATCTTTTAAATTTGATAACAGAGAGTCCCTTTATTTCCCGTTCGTGCATATAAGGTTGCAGGTTACTATTTTTTGAAATATACAACAAAATACGTCTGGACTGAACACGCTATTCTGTGCTTAATTTCACGTAAATTGGTTATGTAACAATCGTCTGTTAACGGTAGAATTTACGGATAAAGTTTCCCTTATATATAAGTATGGAATATTTGGAATGCATTAATATGTAAGTAGATATACAGTTAAATACATCGTAAAATTGACATTTAACTCAATCAAAACCATTCTAAATCGCTCACTCAGCGCTCCATTTATTCATTCCAGACACTCACTTAAACCATTCAAAAACGCTCCAAACTTACTGAAAAACATGTAACAACAACTTCGTTCAAAATAAATATAGCTGGTAAAAAAAAAATCGGGATTTAACTTACATAATTGAAATTGTAAGCTTCCGATAAGTTCTTGAAGAAACAGGGAGCTATCTATAGAACTTGTATGCATATTTTATTAAGGGAGGTATTCAATATTGCTAATTTTGTTCATCCTTAACAAAATTTGCAATACTAGATTACCTCCCATTAAATTCACTCAAAATTCGCTCCACACATTCATTTAATTTAATTCCTAAATCATTCCAAAATCATTCACCTTGTCATTTTCTCTATGCTGTTAACTGTATGTTTCTGTATATTTCCTTGACAAAACGCGAAAAGGGTTCTTCGATTATTTAGAAAACAGCTCAAACTATAAAAATATTATAAGATATAAACAAATGTTTTTTGTACGTAGTACTTGGGGAAAGACAACTGAAATTTCAAAGCCACGTCATTAAGGCTTATTTTTCCTGGAGAACTGATCATTTATAAAATGCAGAATCGTTAAAACATATTTTTCTGTGCTTATAAATAATGTTAAAACATTTTTTACGTAAGGGAAATTTTATTCCGTAAATTCTACCTTTTTAAAATGAATTAATTTAATATCTTACACGTCGCCATTATAGAGTAGTATATTGTCTATTCGTTTGTCCACGTTGACATTTGATCATCGTAATTCAAAGTCAAGAGATCGTAATTGATACAGTTAATTACATCGTGAAATTGACATTTCACTCAATCAAAGCCATTCACTCAATCAAAACCATTCTAAATCAATCACTCAGCGCTCCATTCATTTATTCCCGACACTCACTCAAACCATTCAAAAACGTTCCAAACTCACTGAAAAACATGTAACAACAACTTCGTTCAAAATAAAAATAGCTGGGTAAAAAAATCGGGATTTCACTCATTTAATTGAAATTGTAAGCGTGTGATAGGTTCTTGAAGAAATAGTGAGCTTTCTATAGAACTTGTATGCATATTTTATTAAAGGGAGGTAATTCATATCGCAAATTTTGTTCACCCTGAACAAAATTTGCAATACTGGATTACCTCCCATTGAATTCACTCAAAACTCGCTCCACAAACTCATTTAATTTTATTCACAAATCATTCCATAACCATTCACCTTGTCAATTTCACGATGTTGTTAACTGTATGAGATGGGCAAAAGTGGAAGATTGGAACACCGACAATTACATTTTATATGGAAAGTTCTGCCATTGTGGTTGTACTGCCCCGTGCTCAAGCTAGAAAAACGTTGAAATTTGATCATTGTAAATCAAAGTCGTTGATACATGTAACCCACCAGGTGACCGTCCGATATATGCGTATCCGATTGGTCTAAATAAGAGATGTTGTAATTCCCCCCTTGAATTTCATTCAAATTCGCCCCTACACTCATTCAATTTCATTCCAAAATTATTACAAACTCACCCATCTTGTCTATATTTCGAAATTTATGACTGTACCTTTGTTTATCTTATCTTTTATTATATCCCCACCTACGAAGTAGTGGGGGGTATTTTGGTTTCACCATGCCTGTCTGTCTGTCTGTCCGTCCATCCGTCCGTAGACCTTTTCGTTTCCGGACTCTAACTCAAAAACCAAATGGCCTACAATCATGAAACTTAATTCAAATGTTCTATATGACCCAAGGAAGTTCCCTATTGTTTTTGGTCACATAGGTCAAAGGTCAAGGTCGCAGCCAGCCTTTGTTCAATTTTCGTTTCCAGACTCTAACTCAAGACCAAGTGGCCTGCAATCATGAAATTTTACACAAATGTTCCTTATGACCCAAGGAAGTGTCCTATCGTTTTTGGGTTACATAGATCAAAGGTCAAGGTCACAGTCAATTTTTGTTCAATTTTCATTTTTGGACTCTAAGCCAAAAACCAAGCGACCTACAATCATGAAACTTTATGCAAATGTTGCTTATGATCCAAGGAAGTGCCCTATCGTTTTTGGGTCATATAGGTCAAAGGTCAAGGTCACAGTCAATTTTTGTTCAGTTTTCATTTTTGGACTCTAAGCCAAAAACCAAGCGACCTAGAATCATGAAACTTTATGCAAATGCTGCATATGACATAATTGTTACAAACACATCCTGCACTAATACCACTTACATTCTGACAAAGTGCATATGGGGGGTATTAGTCTGCTCTGCGACAGTTCTAGTTATTTTTTTTTTCGACAAACGAACTATGGTTGACGTTTACTGCTTCAAATCCCTTGTTTCCACAGATCGATGGTTCAGCAGAAGAGTGTATTAAGTGTTTATACATTGTATATACACTTAGTACACTCTCGCGCTAAACCCTCGCTATATTAATGTATATATTGTATATACACTTAGTGCACTCTTGCGCTTTACCCTCGATATGTTCGTATATGTGTATATACATTGTATATACACTTAGTACATTCTTCCGCTGAACCCTCGATATGTTCGTGTATATACATTGTATATACACTAAGTACACTCTTGCGCTGAACCTTCGATATGTACGTGTATATACTATGTATATACACTAAGTTCAGTCTAGCACTGAACCCTCTATATATCATGTATAAACATTGTTTATACACTTAGTGCACTCTTGCGCTGAACCTTCGATATGTGTGTATATACTATGTATATACACTAAATACAATCTTGCACTGAAACCTCGATATGTGACCGACTTGAAACTGTCATCAATTTAACGTTATAGTGACACATTGTGCTCTTTTGGTAGTCCAATAAATCTTAGTAAAAAATGGTGCATAACTCTTACAAAATGCTTTGTGAGATATGCCCCTTGATTGTCCTTTTAGCTCTTGTGGTGGCAAATACACATGAGAAGGTTCAAGTAGATACTTTGTTTCTTCAATAAACAACACAGAAATGAACAAGATTTATGCTAGTCACGCAAACATCAACACCAATGCGAACGAAGGCCGGGGATGAAAATAAAAGCCGAAATGACAATTTAGATAAGAATTGAGTTAAGAGTTAAAATATTTGACAGATTGACAGGCATGTAATTGTATTGGAAGATTGTCTTTGAGAGAAGCAGTTTGTTGTAGGAAATAAATAATACGTACTTTGTGTATTATATGAAAAAAAAAATATCTAACGAGGTTGGGAGAATTGAAAATTGACGAGGCTCTGCCGGTAAATTATCAATTCCCACAACCGAGTTAGATATTTTTTTCATACAATACACTAAGTACGTATCATATTTATCTTATAACCTCTTTTTGTCTTCTTTTCGTCGATGTTTCAAACAGAAATGCAAGTTTCTTTACAAATAACCGAATTATAACATTGTTCTAAAAATAACTATGTGATATCATAAAAAATATCATACGGGATGTTATCACACGGATATTTGTATAGTTATAAGATAAATACTGATATAGCTTCGAAGAGAATGGGTCTGAAAGTAAATATAGCTAGGAAAAAAATAACGATTTCATTGTCATAAACGAAATTGTAAGTGCCTGATTGGTTTTTGAAGAAAAAGGAAGCTGTTTATGTACTTGTAAGCATTATTTTTATTAAAGAGAGGTAATTAATACCGCTAATTGGCGATATTGAATTACCTCCCTTGAATTTCACTCAAAACTCACTCCATGCACTCATTCAACTTCATTCAAAAGTTATTCCAAAATCATGCACCGTGTCAATTTCACGATCTAAACTGTATCACTGTCAACTATGATATTAGCCGCGGCTTTTCCTTGAGTGAATTTAATGGGAGGTAATCGTATATCGCAAATTTTGTTCATGATGAACAAAATTAGCGATATTGATTACCTTCCTTTATTGAAAAAATGCATACAAGTTCTATACATAGCTTCCTATTTCTTCAAGAACCCATGAGACGCTAACAATTTGAATTATGTCAGTGAAATCGTGATTTTATCTCTATCAAAATTTATTTTGAATAACGATGTTGGTTCTATATTTTTCAATGGGTTTGAGCGTTTTTGAATGGTTTGAGTGTGTGTTAGGAATGAATGAATGGAGCGCCGAGTGAGCGATTGAGAATGGTTCTGATTGAGTTGAATGTCAATTTCACGATGTAACTAACTGTACCATACTCCTTACGAACGGAAGGAACATAGTGGAGTGGGAACCCTTGGCTTGCGAAGAAGGGAGTCGACATAAATTGTCGATTGACTAGCCTTCTTGTTTGAGCACAATAAGTACAAAAAATTGCGCTGTGGTTATGTATTTTAATTTCTTTTTAGCGCTTCAATTGACGCCGGCTGTCGATACGCAAAACATGTATAACCAAATTCGTTAATTCGGTTAGGTTTCTTATATTCCCCTACATGTTTAGAACGGCAAAAACTCCCGTATAAAGAAGCAAACAAAACAATATATTCTTCTCATTTTTTTTTAAAAAAAAAGGAGATATATGTGAATGTGAAGTTCTAAACTGAAACATATTTCATTTCATAGAAAAACTTTTTATGACCTCGTAAAACTAAAACGTGAACATATTTAACGAGAATATGGCGTGTCCGAGAACTTGGATATGACATGAATATGACCCAAATTTGAAACAACAAAACAATCTTTAGACGTATTGAAAATTTAAGTTGTAAATATTTCTAAAGGCACGTAATGTTGATTCGGACGCTGTATATCCGATATGAACGCTTCTTTGTATTTGGGCCTGAATCATATTTTGTGGTCAAATAATTCGAAAAAGGTTATTTTATGATATCAGACAGACATTTCTGGTGCATTTTAATATATTACACTGATCCCGTCTTAATAGTCTGGTGTTTTATGAGGAAATAAATGGCTAAATAACTTGTTTATATACCCACAGATTCCTGGCAAATCTTGCATAATCAGTAGAACTTGTGTTAAGCGACCACTTAAGGGACCATCAAAAAGCGGTCGTTTATGGGAATGGTCGCTTAATACGAAATACTGTGATAAATGTGACAGTTCATTTTGATACCATTTAAAGATTTTCGGTCAAGTCGTACTGAATCTTATGATCTTATTTAGACGATTCTTATGGGTTCTAAGAACATAAGATTCAACAATACCCCATTTTTCGTTAAGAATGTCCTCTTTTTCAGAGATTTTGATTACGGTGAAGGGTGGTCGCTTAATACAATTGGTCGCCTAATAGACGTGGTCGCTCGAGCGATATCGACTGTAATTGCTTTGCTCAATATCGTCAACCTTTAGATCTATTATCTTACGAAGTAATGTTTATTACACTTCAAAGAAAATTCTAGCATTTTCATTGGCCAATGCTAATCTGAAAAGCATTGATATCTACTGCTGCTTTGGTAAAACTCTTAAGTTTCCTTAATGCGCCTCGAGTCGGTAATGGCAGCCATGATTATCTCGCTTCGCTGATAAGGCGACCGAGAATACACATTTTGCTACAGTAAAAATCATGTCAATTAATAACATACAAATATGAATAATATAAATGCTAAGTGGCCTTTGGCCAGTGGAGCTAAAATAGTTCTGAGAAGCACGGATTGCTGATGGGTGTATAGGCGACCGAGAATAGACATTATGCAACAGTAAAAATCATGTCAATTAATAACATACAAATATGAATAATATAAATGCTAATAAATGTCTTTCAATTTTACTAATCTGCACATTTAAAGTGAAAGGTATCGCGCAGGTTCAGCAAGGAACTGCATTCGGAACATCACTTGGCTTATCTAACGATCAGTTTACGGAAATGCTCCGCCTCTTCGGTCGCCCATACACCCATCAGCAATCCGTGCTCCTTAGAACTATTTTTAGCTCCACTGGCCAAAGGCCTCTGGGGCTGTCATGGCGCTGTGTCCGTCGTGCGTCCGTCCGTGCATCAGTGCGTCCGGTCGTAAACTTTTTCTTTAAAGATCTTCCCCTCAGAAACCACAGGATGAATTTCAACCAAACTTCACAAGATTGATCCTTGGGTGACTAAGGACTAATTTCCAAATATGGTAAAAAGTGTGTTTTCTCAGATTCTAATCTATGGATACCAATTAAATTTTACATGAATGATCCTTGAGTGACTTTTTATCAGTCTACGAAAAATTATTGTGATCGGATGAGAAATATGTATTTTATGGTCGGAGGTCATTTCTCTAGATGTTATATAGTGGAAACTTTGAAAATCGTTTTCTCAGAATGTAATGTATGGATATCAACCAATTTTCACTTGAATGATACTTGGGAGACCCCTTTTCAGTCTATCAAAATTATTGTGATCGGATGAAAAATGTGTATTGAATGGGCGGATGTCATTTCTCTTCATGTTATATAGTGGAAACTTTGAAAATCATTTTCTTAGAATGTAACCGATGGATATCAATCAAAATTTATTGATATGATCCTTGGGTGAGCCTTTTTCAGTCTACCAAAAAATCTTGTAATTCGATAAAAAAAATATGTATTTTATGGGCGAAGGTCATTTCTCTATTATGTTGTATAGTGGAAACTTTGAAAATCATTTTCTCAGAATATAACAAATGAAAATCAATCAAACATCATTGGTATGACTATTGGGTTACCCATTATCATGCAGCCAAAAACTTTTGTGAGTCGATGAAAAATATATATTTTATGGGCGGAGGTCATTTCTCTAAATGTTATATTTTGTAATCTTTGAAAATCATTTTCAACATCAGTAAACCCAAAATATCTTAAAATCTAGTCAAAACTTTGATTTGCTATTGCAAGAATTTCAATCCTGTGTAGCGACTCAAACCATTCATGGCTTTCTAGTTCATAAAGCGAATCGGATGAGCGATTTAGCAGAATCATTTACCTCTTATTGTTGACAATTCAAAACAATACAGCCGCCGTCATAGCGCAGTGATAGCGCATCGGACTATCATTCGAAAGGTCCTTGGCTCGATTCTCGACTGCGGCACTCATCCTTTCCGACTATTTATCTCCCACAAATATATTGATAACCGTACATTAAGATGTGATAGCATCTGGAGGCTAGGAAAGTACCAGTAGGTGTTCCAGCTGCCGCGATATAACACAGAGTGTTGAAAGATGCGTAAAACCCCACCAAAACAAACAAATAAAAACAATCAAAATGAAGACATACATGAATTTGACACAATTGTCGTCCGGCTTATGGCTAAGGTCACCCTGGCCCTCTTATTTACTCTAACAATAGACTCACAATGAGATATTTTTAAGCTATATTGACAAAAAACGCCATGTTTATTGGAATTTAGGTTACCATAAACGCTATGAAATCCCCTAAAGGAATTTCGGTGTATATTTTGATAGCTTGATAAAATAAGAACGATAGTCTCCGAGTCTTGGTTAATTGTGTTATCGCCAGAATCGGTCTTTTTGGTTTTGTGGGGAGAATTTTTGTTAAACTAAACGGATTATTCTTGTTAATTTCATACCGTTTTATGATAAATCACTGGGGTGCAAGCTAATACCGTAACTTTAGTTTCAATTTTCTTGTTCTTGTGATCAAAAATCGTGAATTGATGGTGTGATTTATATTTTCTAATAAAAGAATAGTTTTGCCGTAATTTTCTTCTTCGTTTTGGTCGATTCTGATTATGAGATACAGCATAAAACGACTATCGTATAAGTCATATACGAATGTATTAGTTGAGATTTAGATAGTGTAAACAAAGCCTAATTCCAGATTCAAAGGTCAAGGTCGAGTTTTTACCGACGAATTTGATTTGTCAATAATTCTATCTCGTTAAGTGCATTGTAATATAAACTCAGAGAATCATTAATTTTGTTTAAAAATTGATATCGAAAGATATTCTGGTGAAATTGTCAAAATTGTAGTTATGTAGAAATTTCATTGCACACTGTTTCCAGGAAATGTATAAACGTTTACACTTGAAATTAGTAAAACATAGTTGTCTCGTACATATTTGAGCTGACATTATTCGTTTCTGAATATCAATATAAAACAAAAACAAAAACACACACACACTCACACAAGGAATAAATTGATATTTGATAATGGACATTATTTAAGAAGAATTTATTCCTAGTTCATGTAGATTTCTGTGAAATGACGAAATCTTAGACATTTTTACCTCCCTTTAATAAGTAAAACTTCGACAATTTTATGTAATTTTACTGGTATAATTAATGTCGATAATACCGAAAACAAGCGTAAAAAATATGTACAAATCAAACAGGAAAATATGTACTCAATAAATATCACGATATGTGGAGAATATGAACTTTCATTAGGATTTCGAAATGAGGATGATGTGAACTTTCATTAAGACCGCAAAAAGGAGATATGGTCTTTGGTGAAGACCACTAAGTATTTGAAGGTTCATAAAGACCACGAAATAAAGATAAAGAGTGACTTAAAATATCAATATTATCTGGTCGAGGTTGGGAGAATTTATCATGACGAGGCTTTGCCGAGTCATGATAATTTCTCACTGCTGAGACCAGATAACATACCTATTTTAAGTCACTTACATGTTATTCTATTTATCATGCAACCGTTTTTGTGCTTAATTATAATAAAACCTAAAATATCAAAGAAATAGTAAAAGTGTACGAAAATTGTTTCTAAAAATAGACTGCCTGATATATGTCATGTTATCAGACAGGTGATATCAGGTCAAAACAGGACTCATTGCCTGACAAATTGTTATACCTATGGATTTCTGATACTTGTTCATCAATCGTGAAATACATTCCTACTGTGTGATTGTTTGTTCTTTAACAATGTGTTTAAATGGAGGTGTGGGATTTACCGGATTTCTGTGTCAGTATAAAATGGAAGGTAAGCTTATTGTAGTCATGGTCGTTAGAATTCTTGAGAATAATATATAAGCTTATTTATTTCAGTTAAATTTCGTCGTAAGCTTAAACTTAAAGAGTCGCTCTCAAAAAATCAATGGATAGTCCTGATTTTTTTTGTTGTTTGTTTTTGAATGAAGTTAAACGCCGCTTTTAACAATCCTTCATTTATATCGCGGCGACTGGAGCACCTGACAATGGATTCATGGTATTTCCCACACCAGTACCACCATTACACCCTTTCCTTGTCCCCAGTTGCTATTCCACATAGGTCTACGGTTATCAACCGTTCGGTGGAAGACAAATGTCGGAAAGCATAAGTGCCGCCGTCGGGGATCTAACCCGGGCCACATAAATGATAAAGTTTTATCTAGTGAATCCGCCACTAACAAATTATGGGTTGATCGCCTATACACCCAGCCATATCCGTGCTTCACTAAACAACAAAACGAGTTTCATTTCAGAAATGTATAACTTCTCTGAAATGTATAACTTCTCTGCCTCTGAAAAAAGCCGACGTGCAACCTTACACAAGAACATACCTTTCCTCAATATTACCCAAATTAATTTAATTCTTTGAATAACAGAGTTTTGATTGACATATTACGTGCTTGGGTGCTATAATTAACTATATTGTTAGGTTTGTCAGTAAAAAGATAAGATACAATCAGAGAATATCGCCTTTGTTGTTGTAGTAAAAGTTAATAACAAAGTGATATTGACAAAGGAAATGATTCTGGAATGATAAAGAGATAAAAGTGATGAGTTAGATGAACATATTTGATTATTTTCAAAGGGGGGGGGGGGGGGGGTAGTATAATATCGCCCATACGAGGTATGAAGTTGCCTCCCTTGATAAGAAAATAAATAGTTTATGTTCTACAAAATGAGTATACTATCAAGAAATTTAAGTGTGTGACCGCACAAACCTAAGTTTTGAAATCAACGTCAATCAATATGGTATTTAACGAATTGAGTTTTGGAGCGCTTTGACCGATTAAGGAGAAAGAGTATGTATTGAAACTTTTCTAGAGTAAGGATTTTACGTCCGTTATCTAAAGAGTTTCATCATTTTCTTTGAAGTCGTTGTTTTTTTGTTTTTGTTTTTTTTTGTGTGTGTGTTTTTGTGTGTGTGTGTGGTTTTTTTTCAATAACAGATTTAATCTTGAGATCGTGATATCTGCTGACTTAATAATTGGATAAAGATTTTTAGATGAACATTTCTATTTGATCCTGTGCGTGACATTTCCAACAATTTCAAATGTGCGCCAAGCAAAGACTCTGGCCAGCCTGTGCAACCGCACAGTCTGTCAAGAGTCTTCACTTTGCACTCTTTTGATAGATATGGTCTCAGATTATCTTTTGATAGACAGACAATCTTCTAATCACACTATGTGACTGTATTGGCTACTCAATATTTTCATCTTAAGCACACGTCAAATTGTTGGAAATGTCAATCAGTATATCAATTTCGCGAAGTTTTTTAATATATGTACAAAGCACATAGTGACGAAGCTGGTCAGTCTGTGCAGATGCACAGACTGACCAGAGGTTTTGCTTTTGCCGCTTAATGAAACTTGGTAGCATCGTGGAATTGACATTTACCAAACCAAAACAATTCTATATGGCTCATTCAGCGCTCCATTCATTCATTCCAAATACTCATTCAAACCATTCAAAAACGCTGCCGGGACAATTATCAATTCTCACAACCGAGTTAGATATGTTTTCATACAATACACTTAGTACGTATTATATTTATCTTATAACCTCTGTTTGTCTTGTTTTCGACGATGTTTCTTACTGAAATGCAAGTTTCTAAAAATAACTGCATTATATTTTTGTTCAAAAATAACTATGTGATATCATAAAAAATATCATACGGGATGTAATCATACAGATATTGGTATAGTTATAAGCCGGAGGCTATAATTGTAGGATTTCCAATGCTGTAGCAAAACAATATTTAACAAAAGAAAACTTGAGTAATTCCAACATACCTTAATGATTAAGAAGGTATGAATCGGATGATTTTCATAGGCGTAGCTAGGATTGTGTAATTATTACGCAGTCAGAAGGCGATCACCGAAGAATATATAGGATAAAGGCGAATTGTGGACTATGAGAAAAGATAAATGCCATCCGTCCTCTCCCTTTTTGTGATTTGAGCGTTGGAGAATAATCATAACATCTAAACTACAGCTATGAATAAGCTGTAGTTCCGATGTTATGATCATTCATCAACGATATTTTTCAACAAGAGATTATTTCTTTTACGCACTTGCGTAAATTGCGTAATGGGAGTTACGCCCTTGATTTTCACTTTCTCAAACGTCCTTTTTTTCTCCGAGGTCAATATGGTATTGTCATGCAGCCAAAAGCAAATCTCAATTCAATGCCTTCCTTGCTCTTAATCAGAAGATGGACATATATTGAGATCAGATGCAAGGCTACTATATTCGAAAACCTCCTCGGTCGAATAATCCTGCGTTAAATCCATTCAGGTAAATGTTTAAAATCCTGACAGTTTTCGAGGTCGAATTGAAACACCGAGATACGCTTCGTCACAAATTTATAGATTACGTCATCAGTCATGTACTACTTCATCGATATGGTCGCGATTTGATTTTAAAATTATATTTAAATCGAGTGAAATATTCTTTATCAGAAATAGACACACAAATTCAAAAGGAAAATTTTTTTATAGAGGACTGTTTTCAGACCTAATAGCCGCAAAAAGAAGATCCGACAGGTCTCGTGACCAAGTGACATGATAAAGCTGTCACGTGATCAAGTGACCTGATATCAACAAGTTTATCAAACCCCCTTTTATCAGGTAATATCTATAGCTAGTTACAGGATAAATCATTCACTCAGCTCTCCATTCATTCATTCATTCATTCATTCATTCATTCATTCCAAACACTCAAATCGATAAAAAACGATCCGAAATCATCTTAAAACATTTCTAAATCGTTTATTTATTATTATTTAATCGTTCGACGATTTTATTTGCTGGGTTAAATTTTTAGGTGTCTGGTTGGTCCACGTAGACACACAAAAAGAAACGTTCGTATGTCTTATTTAAGGGAGGTAATAATTATCGTTGTTCATCTTGAACAAAATTAGCGATATTAAAATACTTCCTTTAAATTTCACTCAAAACTCGCTCCAAATACTCATTCAATTCCAATCCAATATTCTTCCAAAATCATTCATCTTGTCAATTTCACAATGTTCATAACTGTATATAGTTTTGTCCTCCAAAGCCAAGACAGAAAAAAAAGTATAGCTGTCATAACATGATAACTGGGAAATGTAACACTGAACAGACTATCCAACGAGAGGATATGGGGAAAGAAAATAGAATTACGAGAAAATAAATGAAACTTGTAGTTTATTTGATATGTATTGATCTCTTCCCAGTGGGATCCTTTCTTCTTGTAGTCGTAAATCGTTGGGACAAACATCCTTAAATTTGATTGTGTCATTTTCTAGTTTAGACCCGTCCGTGTATAGCGGGTTCTCTTTAGGCAATATTGAACCATGTGGGTACCGTATTTTCCTGACAATAAACCACTCGTACCGCTGGATGCTTTGTTATGGTAGTTGTAAATTGTTAGGACTAACCTCCTTAAATTTGATTGTGTCATTTTTTAGTTCCAACCCGTCCGTGTATAGCGGATTCCTTTAGGCTATAAGGAACCATGTGGGTACCGTATATTACTGAAAATAAGCTACACCCGTTGGATACTTTTTAGCTCGCTGAGCACAACGTACTCAAGTGAACTATTGTGATCACCTTTTGTCCGTGCATCGTCCGTCGTCAGTCGTCCGTCGTCCGTCAACGATTTCTTTAAACGACATCTCCTCCTAAACTACTTGGCCAATTTTAACCAAACTTGGCAGAAATGTTCCTTAGGTGGTCCCCTTTAAGAATTGCTAAAAGAATTGAATTCGGTGAAAAACTCTGGTTGCTATGGCAACAAAGTTAAAAATTTAAGAAAATCTTTAAAATTCTTCTTCTTCTGAACAAGCAGCCCTACAGCCTTGAAATTTGGCATGGATGATCACCTCATAGACTTTAATAAAAATAGCTAAAATTATATCTGTTGGGCCACCAGGTGCGAAGCACCAGGGGGAAGGGGGTGGTACTTTTGGTAAATTTTGTAATCTTTAACCTTCTTCTTCTGAACATGAAGCCCTACAGCCTTAAGATTTTGCATGAATGATCAGCTCTTAGACCTTAATAAAAATAGCTAAAATCTTATCTGTAGGGCCACCAGGGGTGTGGGGCACCAAAGGGGAGGGGGTAGTACTTTGATGAAAATTTTGTAATCTTTAACCTTTTTCTTCTTCTGAACCAGGAGTCCTACAGATTTGAATATTGGCATGGATGATCAGCATATTGACCTTTATAAAAATAGCTAAAATGACTATAGATTCACCAGGTGCGGAGCACCAGGGGGGAGGGTAGTATTTTTGTGAAAATTTTGTAATCTTTAACCTTCTTCTTCTTCTGAACCACAAGCCCTACAGACTTGAAAATTGGCATGGAGGATCAGCGCATAGACCTTAATAAAGATCGCTAAAATCATGACTGTAATGCCACCAAGTGCGGAGCACCAAGGGGGAGGGGGTAGTACTTTTGTGAAAATTTTGTTACTTTAACCTTCATCTTCTAATGAACCAGGAGCCCTACAGACTTCAATATTTGCGTGGATGATAAGCATATGGATCTAAAATAAAAATAGCTAAAATCATGAATATAGGGCCACCACATGCGGAGCATTAGGGGGGAGGGGGTAGTACTTTGGATCAATTGTGAAATCTTTAACCTTATTTTTCTCCTGGATCAGGAACCCTACAGACTTGAAAATTGTCATGGGTGATCAATATATTGACATTAATAAAAATAGCTAAAATCATAACTATAGGGTCACCAGGTGCTGAGTGTCTTGGGCAGGGGGTAGTATTTTGGATCATTTTTGAAATCTGTATACTACTTCTAATGAACCAGGAGTCCTACAGACTTGAAAATTGGTATGGATGATCAGCATATGAACATTAATTGAATTAGCTAAATTCATGACTGTAGATTCACCAGGTGCAGAGCATCTTGGGGGAGGGGGGAGTGCTTTGTTGAGATTTTGAGTCCCTACAGCCTTTATATTTGACATGGATTGATCAACTCATTAAAGAAAACTCTCAGACTCAGCCTGTATATCTGGCATAGATTAGCTGATCACAGACCTTTGATGAAAAAAGCTTAAATAAATAATGACCAGGGGAGGAGCAGGGGGAGGGGGGGATTATTTCAAATGTTATCTGATTAAATAAGTGAAAATCTCTTTTTCTGTGGTTGCATGGACATACCTAGGTAATGAAGCTTTTTTCTCAGGTGAGCGACCCAGGGCCAACGGTCCTCTTGTTTATGGTAGTTTCAAATTGCCAGAACAATCCTCATTAAACCTCCTTGATTTTATTTTGTCGTTTTCAGTTCAACCCGTCAATGCATAGAGGATCCTTTAGGCAATACTAAACCATGATGGTATCATATTTTCCTGGCAAAAAGCCACACCCGCTGGATGCTTTCTTATGGTAGTGGTACATTGTTGGGGCAAACCTCCTAAAACTTGATTGTATTGTTTTCAGTTTTAACCCGTCCGTTCATATATGATCCTCTTTTTCAATTAGGGACCATGTGAGTACCGTATTTTGCTGACAATAAGCAGCACCCAATGATCTTTTCTTCTAGTACAGATCCACAATTTTAAGTGAGTGATCAAAGGTCAATTTTGTCTCTACCTGTATAGACAAAATTGACCTTTGGTTACTCGCTTTAAATTTGCGGGTTTTGAGTCGCAAATCGGCAGAACAAACCCCCTTTAATTTTATTGAATTGTTTTTAGTTTTTATCCCATCTATTCATACAGGACCCTTTATGCAATTAGGAACCATGTAAGTATCATAATAAGCCACCCCCACAGGATCCTTTCTTTAAGTAGTCATAAAATCTCATTCCTTAAATTCTATCGTACTTTATTCGTAGTTTTAAACCCGCCTATGTTCCTCGCTATGGTTACAGTACTTTTGTGACAATAAGTCGCACTTGCGTATAAGCCACAGCTATCTTTCTTGTTATTTGTAATTAAAATCATAATAAATATTGCTCTTCGTATCAGCTTTGGAAATTGTCAAATACTAGTCGCATGATAAAAACAATAACGTATTGAGATAACGGGGGCTTAAAATATGCAGAAAATATGCTAAAAACGTAATATTTCGACAGTGGCAAACCGAAGTAAGCCGCATGGTCGATTCATTTCGCCTTTCACTCTTTTTCTGCAACGAGGTTGTGTGATTTTATGAGAGTTGCTCAATTTGATTTTGAGTTGGACCGTCAAATGAAATTATTTTATAATACGACCTACGTCGCGGGAGTGAAATAAACCCGTTGAATATTTTTGATATTATACGGGTGTTATTACACTAGTGGAATAAGTATGCAAATGAGCTCAGAGCGAGTAGCAACGCTATTTTGTAACTGAGAAAATGACGTCATAATGTATATATTGTGACGTCAGTTTTAAACGGCGTTATAAGTTTCGCGGAAAATTGTAATGTCGAATTTCAAGAATTTTGACGATTTTTCGAAAACTTTGGGTCATATTATAAATAGAATATCAAATTTGTGCTCATCAAATACCGAATTTATTAAACTCGTCATCTAACACAGATAAAAAATCGGCGCAGCCTCGTTTTTATCTGTTTATAGATGACTCGTTTAATAAATTCGGTATTCAAAGACCACTCATTCAATATCCTCTAAATTCCATTCAATTACACACATCTTTGATGTGACTTTTCTGAACCAAAAAAAAAAAAAATAAATAAAGAAAGAAATCCCAAATTAGCTTGATATGCTGATGTTGAGCTTTGCAACAACCCTGGATTCAGGGGCCTGTTTTACTAAACATCTTACGATCATTTTTTTGCGTAAGTCAAAAAATTAAAATTGATTCTACAGTAGTAGGCCTAACTGAATATGGAATTCAGCCTAGCATCTTCTCAGCGGAATCGTCTTCTAAAGACGATCCCGATGAGATATTGCAAGGCAGAATCTAACAATGAATGAAAACACCAGGTACGATTTGTGATTTTGACTTACGATTAATTTTTTCGTAAGAAGTTTAGTAAAACGGGCCCCAGAGGCCAAAAACGTTTGCAAACACCCGTGAAATGTCGCCCGGTTTGCATGTGTGCTCCGGTGCAAAGCGAGGTGAATTTTTTTTAATTTAAAAGTTCTAAAATGTTATTTCATCTTCAACGCATCTTAATGCGTAGGTTAAATTAACTCTTTAATATTCAATTAGGCAAAAGTGTTTAAAGCACTGAATATGATTATTACAGTTAAAAACATCGTGAAATTGACACTCCTACCGATCAAAACCATTCTAAATCAATAACTCAGAGCTCAATTCATTCATTCCAACCACTCACTCAAACCATTCAAAAATTTTCAAACCCATTGAAAAACATAGAATCAACAACGTCATACAAACTAATTTTTGATAGAGAAAAATCGCGATTTCATTGGCATTATTCAAATTGTTAGCGTCTCATAAGAAATAGAAGGCTATGTATAGAACTTGTGTGCGTCTTTTTATTAAAGGGAGGTAATCAATATTGCAAGTTTTGTTCATGCTGTACAAAATTTTGCAATACTGGATTACCTCCCATTAAATTCGCTCAAAAGTCGCTCCACATATTCATTCAATTTCATTCCTAAATCATTCAACAATCATTCAACTTGTCAATTTCACAATGTTATAACTGTATGTAACAGTTTTTATTTTGAATTTTTTACTTTCCAAGTCTTCTTCTTTATGATGGAAATGCAGGTGGTACAATTAAGTCCGGTTTGTATTTCCTCGCCTATTTGTAGCTTTGGTTTTAACTTTGTTAAAAAAAATAATTTGAATAACAAAAAGGAATAAAAAGAAAATACAAAAAATACAGTTCTCGCAATTTATAAAAATTTGAAGATTACCTGGACTATAGTTTTTGAAATTGTAACAGCAATTATCTTCAAGAGAAAGTGTTATAAATATCGAACGTTGTGATGGAAATGCAAACAAGATTTGTTTCTTTCAGTAAATAGAAAATCAACTCATCAATACGCCATTATTCATTATTTGTCTATACATGACCGGCTGAATAAATATTACAGACGTGGTTTCTGTTGGTAATCGAAAATTGTGTTCCGGATGCAAAATCGCTTGCGAACGTTTGGCTTATGATTTTCGCGCGCAAAACAATTCTTTTACCTGCGTTGAAAGTTCAGAATATCGTTGATTTTCTGCTAAAACCTCGTAACTTTAGCTTTTATAGAAGCTGTAGTTACGAGGTTTTAGCAGAAGACTGGCGATATCGTAAAAATGTGATTAATGTATACAGAAAAACGTTATCTATATTCCCTTGTCAGAATGCATTGCAATTAGAGAAAATACCAATATTTTTTATATAGTTTATACATTCTGTAATTTGGTATGAAGTTGCACTTTATGAATGCAAATTTATTTCAGCTCATTTGATGAAGGTGAAAATCACGATTTACGCCCATAGATTATTTAGTTTCAGATGATTCCATCAATTTTGTGCATTCTGATTGGATGAAAAATAAGTTTCGTTCCCCAATTAAATTAATTTTGAGTACACAGCTATCGCGTAACCTTCCGAACAAAGTATTCCCGAAAGAAATCTGCCCCATTTTGAGAAAAAATTATACAATTTTGCTTCATTATTTTGAATTACATGTAGTAGATATTAAGAGAGCATTCGTGGGTTTCACGGAGGTATAAATTAAAAACCAAATCACACTAATCTCATGTATGAATACGTTTCGCGTGTTCATGCAGTGTGATTAAGAAGGTTTAAGATTAATACCTCTATGAAATACTCTCGGCGTCCCTTTATTAATTCGAAAAAATGACTGGAAAACGCAACTCGCCAACAAACAATTTATCTGCAATTCGATGGCTATTTGTAAGTAGGATGCCTATATAAGGTACGGTGAAATTGATAAGGTGAATGATTATGGAATGATTCAGGAATGAAATTGAATGAGTGTGTGAAGCGAATGTGAATTTAATGGGAGATAATCCTATATCGCCAGTTTGTTAAGGATGACCAAAGACCAAGTTCTATACACCTTCCTATTTCTTCAAGAACCTATGAGTAGCTAACAATTTGAATTATGTCAGTGAAATCATGATTTTTCTCTATTAGAATTTATTTTGAATGACGTTGTTGTTTGTCTTTTTTTTTCAACGGGTTTGAACGTTTTTGAATGGGTGTTTGGATTGAATGAATGGAGCGCTGAGTGAGCGATTTAAAATGCTTTTGAGTGAGGTGAATGTCAATTTCACGATGTTCGTAACTGTACATATGGAGGGGTATCTTGGAAATCAAATTAAAATATTTCAATAATACTTAATATAATACAACAATATAATGCAAGAAATCCTAAATTGTGGGTACTCATTTGAATCGTCTTGTCAAGACGATTCAAATGAGTACCCACAACATAGAGTTTGATTGAGAAAGAAAGATTTTAGACTTGTTTACCCCCCCCCCCCCCCCCCCTTATCTGTACAGGTCTCTGCGTATAACAATTAGAGAGTGTGTGGCGATATCTGCGTTCCAATTTAATTAACCGATTGATGTATCTTTAATTTGATTAAATTGGATGCAGAAAACCCTGGTATTTGGTGTTATATGTAAATGTCTATATATTGCTTCGTGTTAGCCTACTATTTTGACAGCCAGTAAAGCATTAAAATGTGTGAATTCATGCAAGGCATGCTTTGGATGTTTCAGTTCATGGTTAAATTCCGGTAAACGTGTAAATCCCTTGATTAATATAATGCAAGAAATGACACCACCTAGAACGCAAAGGCCTTTAAATACCACTTGAAAAGTGCAAACAAATTATTGCCTTAAAAAATGACATTCAGCATTATGTTTGATTATTTTCTCTATTAATATAACTATGTCTACGTGGCCACTGAAACATTTTATATTTAGGATGTACCTTTTCATCATTTATTGTTATTTAAACTTTTGGAGCGAGAAGGGTTGTATTTTATTACTTTTAGGGAATTCTGTTATGCGTGATATATTACCCTTGTGAAATTAACGAGATCCGTTGCTATGGCAACAAGCTCATCAATAATTGAAGAATATATCTTGCTGTTGATTGGTACACTATGGACGGGTATTTTAGCCATAATTGGAGAAAGTCATCATAAATTGGAGATAATAGTTTTGTCCCAGAAACAGTCGGTGTTTCCAAACTCCTGTAGGGTTTTCGTTATTCAGATGTAAATATTGGTGTTCTGGACTGGAGTATTCAAGATGAGCAGTTTATCGGATATAATCCTTAGCGATTTAAGACTGATATTTGAGTCGGTCTCGGATGACAGACCACGTGCATGATTGATGTACATTTTCTGACCTGTTTCGAAGTTCAAGGAAACCTTATTCCGGAAATGCTCTTCCTATCGCGCATGGTAGTGGCGATTTAAATGTGTTTGCGTTTTGCAAGGAGCGTTGTGATTGGCTGTTTTATCGTTGTGGTGACGAAATGGCGCTCGATTTAAAGTGTTTTCTATTGGACTAAGCTGTAATTGGCTCCATGGCGTTTTACTTGTATCGAATCCCATAGATAAATGACCTTAAAAGGATAACTGTTGTATGGAAGTTGCTAACACTATACAAGAGATGTACTTTTTAACCTTGTGTAGTATTTTGATATATGTTCAGTTATCACTTAATACATGTGACGCGACTTCCTAGTTACGGGCTTTACTGAAAAATTATTTTATTGGTCTACGCTGTCGATGTAAACCAACTTTCATTTAAGATGTACGCCATTGTAGAATTTGTACCATGGACTGACGAATGTGTGTTAAAAAATGGACCGATTTTGGTGTGTCCTGACTTGTCAAAAGTACCCATTATACGTTTGGCATACAACCCTAACAATTCAAGTTTAAACACCACAGACGGGGTGTTAATCCCAACGCAAAATGTGCTTCAAGCAGATTTACAAGAAATTAATACATTGCTGCTAAGTACAAGTGATACCGAAAGCTCTCCTAGCGATCAAAGCCAAAATCTTTTAGCGAAGCTGAGGTCAGAATTGCCAACTATCTTGAAACATTTTCCTGATTCTGGGAATGTAAATGATGATAATACTCTTAATCCCTTGTGTGATAACAAGCAAATATCAGATATTCAACAAGATATATTTCCCAGTATTGAGACTGACTCATTAGAGAGGGAATCCATTATTAATGTCCTATCTCCTGACGACATATTTGATAGGCATGTTGAAAGTCTTTCGGATGACGTATTCGAAACTGAGTCAGATACAAAACGCCGACTTGGAATCGATTCAACAGTACCTTCACATCCCACTGACATTCAGAACGGTTTACAAAGTAACGAATCAACACACCCACTTACATCGGTCAGTCATACAGATATAACCACTCCTGATAGTACAGAATACAGCTCATCATGTGGAAGTTTTATAGCCGACTTTGAACCGGGTTTTGTTCCCCAACCTGAACATGAAGTAGACCGACGGGAGGAGTTCATTTTTGCTGAGGATAATGAAAGAATTAAGTATAGTCAAAGTCAGTTGAGCTCCAATGGTGGAAAAATAGATCCATTTTCTGATTTTTGCGAAAATCCAGCTGAAGACACATGTGAACCGAATGCGTGTAAGCAACTTAACTTCAAAGATATAGTTGATAACCAAGTTTTAATTAATTGCTCTGAGATTGTTGAAAATGGTCCTAAGAATACTGTAGATCCAGGTGTTTCTGATTGTCCTCCTGTAGAAGTATTAAGAAATAATTCTCCTAACATTAATCTAGAACATGACGATCACAAAGACGAAATCGATTCAGCGGGTTCTGATACAAATGCTTGTATCAAACACTGGTCTCTCAACCAATTAAATAGGAAATCGAATTTGAATCGGGATGGTAGGAATGACGAAACGCTTCCCATTCGTGAAAATCAAGTTCCTTGTATAGAAATCTTGCATCGAAACCATGAAACAATTGAACACAAAGGGTTCTGTGAATATTCGAAAATTGACAATGCAGCTACAAACACATGTCATGATAGGATGAAAGATAGCAATTGTAAAGTTTCAAGTGAATGTGAATATGTAAATAAAGCCGAAGTTGAACGCTATATAAACAATATCTTGAAATATGCTTTAGAAAGTGTTTTGAAATTTCAAGGCGATGGATATTCAATCAATAATGTCTATTGCAACTATCAAGAAGTGAGAGATATAGATAACGGTTCAAACCCAGATATAGTCTATTCTCCTTTCCAAGAATACAACCATGATATTTATCTAGGTACCCTTGCTCCTATCCCTGAGGTAGATTCTATCTTAGAGAATTATGTTTCGGAGAGCATTTATAATGATATTTCGTTGTCTCAATGCCACCCGAGAAGTAGAATGGAAGTTTTACAGCCCATACCAGAAGTCGAAAACAAAACTGACACTTCTCCGTGTAGAATACCTGTCCCATCAGACACATCAACTACTGCGGCGAGCATCACTGAGTCAAGCATTTCAATTGATTCTAATTGTTTAAATGGCGATAAGGCTCGTCAACAAATACCAACAGATTCAAACGGCTGCTATGACATTGAAGGTGAAGAAACAATACAGTCGAACGGTTTTAAAGCAAATGATAATAGTGTAGATAATAATTTTGACAATGAACGTTTTGGTATCAAAATTGACAGTGTAAGGGATAATGACAAGTGGTGTGTAAATGAACATGACGTTCAAAGAAATAAAAGAGATTCAAAAGACGCAACACAATCAGAGACAAAAGTAGATACTAGCATTGAATATGAAAGACTACAACAAAATTATGTTGATAGCAATTGCAATGTTAAAGAACAAGCTGAATTACGTGGTCACGAAACTATGTCTAAACAAGAAAGTAACAATCAACCTGTAGACAATTCGAGCGATAAGTTAGAGAGCAATAGAATCGAAAGTATGCGCACAGAAGAAAATATTGAAGAGCAGCTTTTCAATATAGCCGGTAAAGAAATCATCCAAGTTAATAAGCCTATTGGTAACACTGACGAAATATTTATTTATCGAACAGAAAGTAATGAGGAAGCAATTATTGAAAGTGACAGCAATAAAGAAAATGATAATTGTAGAGACCGCACACAACGAACATTCAAAACAAATTCTACAATTGATGTTTTTTCGGATCATAAAAAGTCTGAAGATTTTACGAAGAGAAAGAAAGATGAAGATGAATATTACTTCAGTGCAATAGATTTGAACATTGACTCACGTGAAGGGACGATAGATGTGGCGGAAAAAGAAACTGTTCTTGATACGAGGCAGAATATCGAACCATCTTCGAATAAATCTATGTTAGCTCCATCTTTAATTGGAAAATCTGATATGATCAATTCAGGTGGTATGAAAAAGATTTCTGACAAGCCTGAAAGTGCATCACGTGAATCAAGTGTTTCAAACTTAGCGATCGAGCTAAAACCATTAGGAATAAACAATCAGGAGAGTGATTATTTTTTTAAAGATAATACTAAGTCTATTACTCCTACAGAATGTGATATGAAGGGATTTTCCAAAGAAATTCACGAAGAAAATGACCCAATAAAATCTTCGGGAAATCAGTCTTACTATGCATCGAACGACTCTCGCAATGACATAAAACTGAAATCTGAAACAAATGAAAAAATCCAAAAAGAAAAGCGTACACATTCTTCCGTAGACAAACAAAAGCCTCCAGCCAATGATAGTGTTCACGCACACAAAACCTATTCTCAACCCCGACAAGAAATATGTGCAGAAGATTCGTCTCCTCGAACTGACGCTTCAAAAAGGGCAAAGATGCTCAGTAAAATATTGAAATCTAATTTGTCAAGTGAGCTTGGTCGCCGACCGGAATATCGGGCCCATTCGAGATATCAGTCTAATTCGTTTAACTTAGAGGACCATAACACAACATGCACGGAAGCTTCGAGGAATCGATCACAATATCTTAGAAAAGTAAAGTCACTTGATTTGGATTACCCTGTGGCTCAATATACCGGTAGCGTGTTTAGCAAAAAAGATTTGCATCACCGAAAAGATCCCCGCCACACAGATTTGCAACATAAAACAATCAACAGTAGAAGCATAAGCACTGTCGATTCAAACTATGCTAGAAATGATTTTGATGACATAGCTCAAGACAGGGTGATTGTCAATCCTATGGACTGCAATGATATAGACAAAAGAAAACTTTATAGATCGAAAACTCTTGACATAAAACAAAGACCCCAAACGATTGGAGTAATTTTCAACGATTTGCCAACGAAACTCGGCCCGAAGTCCAATGAGTCAATTATTTACCAAGAGCATGTATCATATAAAGATCGTTTGAAGGAGGAATCGGTTACAGCAAATCGACAGAATTCAAATCAGAACGATAGAAAGCAATACAATCACCATACGGTGGAAGAAATAGATCGCCAAGGAAATGGAACATATCATAGTGAAATAAACTCGCATATAAGTACGGGTACTAAAGAAGCGGGAAAATCGGCGGACATTACCGTTGAAAAAACTCAATCAAAAAATCCCCAACAAATTATAAAAGAAAACGATACAGACCCTGTGACAAAGAGAAGAAATGCATTTAAAGAAGGAACTTTTAAAGTCAAACGAGTAGCGTCTGATGATATGCCTGTTTACGATAGACCTGAAATTAAAGGTGTCAGTTCGCCAAGCACAGAAATAAAAGATTACATTGATGCAATAAGTGTTGAAAATAAGTATTATAATGATACATTTACGCTCCATCCTGAGACAAGGAACGACATCGAAGAAACTGTAAATCAAATTTATAATGACACAAAGAAAAGAATTGGTACCGATCAACCCGATCAGGAGGATAAACACAAACAGAGAAGTGGAATTCAGCCTTCCAATAAAGGCCACTCTTACAAATTTGAGGTTAAGGCGGATAAAACATTGAAAACTTCCAAGGACAATAAATTGGATAATAAGCAAACCGGTCAAACAGGTAGAAAATTCGATAAAAAGGAAATATTTTCATCTTCGAGTAAAAGAAGTGATATAAAATCTGGTAATAGAGTAGACAGGACTTTGAAAAACGTCACGGACGAATATATTTGTACATCTAAACAAAAAGGTGACGAACGTGATATTCCCACAAAATCAGTGCAGCGATTTCAATCATTTGAAAATGCTGACCGCTCGAAAGCAGTGCAGCGTCATCAGTCCTTTGAAAAATCTAATGTTTACGATAATATTGGCATCTCTTCAAAGCGGGTCAAAACAGATCAATTCTCGCAGGATAGGACCGCGGGAACGGAAGATAGATCTTTAATCAATAGTCCCGGTACTAGAGGCTTTAATCAAAATAATGGACGTACTGGTAGCACTGTGACTAAACCTGGAAATACCGACAATGTGAAAAGGAGCAGTGAAAGGGCGAATTGTAGATCCGGGGATTACGTAGCGGCGTCATTCAAGAGAAATAAAGGACGTGTCAACGAGATGAGAATTCAGGAACATTTGGAGAAAAAACAGAAAGGTAATTAATTACATTAGGCTTTGCTTTGAGGGACGGCTATGATAGCCGAGTTTTTTCTGACATTAATGACGGGGTAATAATGGCATTAATGATTATTAGTGTAATTGTTTATATCGTCGGTTTTCTGTCAAAATCTTGTAACTACAGCTTGTTTGAAGCTGTAGTTACGAAGTTTTAGCAGAAAATCGACGATATTTATCGATCTTGTTCCGCTTAGGGTTAGGGGCCTTATCGACATTTACCAGAAATACCGAACGGATATGTTAATGTAATTGACATAGATTAATGACATTATGGCTTGACCTATTTGAGATCAATTACGATTTATTATCTGGCACTTTTTCGTTTCGTATGGGTGCTTATTGTAATTATAACTAAATTTATAAAGAAAAAAATATTAATAAAACATTTATTTGATATATGAAAAGAGGCTTTAAATTTTGGGAAATAAAAAAAGAGAAAGAAATGATGATATAAATAAAGGATACTTTTTACATTTATATTTCAATTTAAAATGTTTCACAGTTTGTTTGAATACGATTTTTTAACCTTCAAATAAAGCCGCCGAAGACGGTCGTATATTGAAATAATCTTTTTTTTATGTCCGTCCTTTCATCAGTCTGTCTGTACGTTTATTCGTCCACTACTTGAATGAAACACCTCCTTCGTTCATTTATGGATGATTTTTACGAAATCTTGCAAGAATGTTCCCTATCATATGGCCTTTGGCACAGCCTCGCCGTTTGGTGGTGTTTTGTTTTTCTTTTGATTTCTGTGGTGAAATACAGTTAGTTACGTCGTGAAATTGACATTCATCTCGATCAAAACCATTCTCAATCGCTCACTCAGTGCTCCATTCATTTAATCCAAACACTCACTCAAACCAATCAAAAACGCTCAAAATGACTAAAAAATGAAAGTTCGACCACTACCTTCAAAATGAAAAAGTAAGAACCAAATCGCGATTTCACATACATAATTAGAATTATAACCGTCTGATTGGTTCTGAAAGAAATGGGAAGCTATTTATAGACCTTTTTGCACATTTTATTGAAGGGAGGTAATTAATATAGCAAATTTTGTTCAACTTGAACAAAATATTTGCTATATTGGATTACCTCCCATTTAATTCACCCAAAACTCGCTTCACACACTCATTCAATTTCATTCCAAAATCGTTCCCAAATCATTGACCTTGTTAATTTCACGATGTTGTTAACTGTACCTGTTACCAATGACACTCTTGCTTTAAAAGATGAAGAGAGTATTTGATGATTTAATTCAGTTATGAAAATAAAACCCGAGGCGGTATCAGGCATGGTTGTATTAGGTATTTAGTTTTGAACATCCATTCAATCATCAAATGGTAACTTCATGTCTTCTATGATTTTATATAAGATGCAAAATTGTAAGGTGGCCGCCACCCATAGTGCAGTTGGTTAGGCATAAGACTTCCAATCTGGAAGTTGTGGGTTCGATCCCGGTGGCGGCACATATCCTTTCCGACGTTTGTCTCTCACCAATGGGTAGATAATCGTAAACCTATGTGAGATAGCATTCGGAGGCTAGGAAAGGGTGTAATGGTAGTACAGGTGAAAGAAATACCAGGAATCCATTGTTAGATGCTCCGGCCGCCGCGATATAACTGCGAAATTGTTGAAAGCGGCGTAAAACCCATTCAAACAAACAAAAAGCAAAGTTGTAAGAATTTAGCCACAATAAAGAAGATTATCTATTTGATTACTTTGTGTGGAATCTTAAAAAATAGCAGCGTTCTCAAAATTGCCCCGTTGACGAATAAAAACATTTTTCAGCCATTCCGAACACACAAATCTTCATGTACTTAAGTTAAATCAAGTTATTTTCGTGTGTTTGGAGTTATAGGAAGCAATGTACAGTTAACTACATCGTGAAATTAACAAAGTGAATGATTTTGGAATGGTTTTGGAATGAATTAAAATGAGTGTGTGGAGCGAGTTTTGAGTGAATTTATTGGGAGGTAATCCAATACCGCAAATTTTGTTCAGGATGAACAAAATTAACGATATTTATTACCTCCCTTTAATAAAATATGCATATAAGTACTATAGATAGCTTCCTATTTCTTCAAGATCCTATGAGATGCTAACAAGCTGAATTATGTTAGTGAAATTGCGATTTTTCATTATCAAAATTTATTTTAAAGGACGTTGTAGATTCGAAATATTTCAATGGGTTTGAGCGTTTGTGAATGGTTTGAGTCAGTGTTATGAATGAATGAATGAATGAATGGAGCGCCGAGTGAGTGATTTGGAATGGTTTTGATTGAGATGCATGTCAATTTCACGATGTAACTAACTGTAGTAAACATCAATGATATTGAGTTGCCACTAAAGATGACTTACAACTTACAGATGTTTTGAATACTTCAAAACAAGAATAACCCAACTTTAAAAAAAAAAACAAAGAACTTATGATTATTTTGCCTAGGGTGGGATAAGGGGCCTGACCAAAATAGAACACATAAACAATTATAATACGGTCTTCGGTTTGCTATCTTTAAAATTCATATTGAAAAAAAAAAAACATTTTTGCGTAGTTTCATTTGGTTAAATTTCATTTCGGGGGAAGTGGGGTCTTACAGAATTCTGGTATCTTTAAAAAAATACTTTTCCACACATTGCTGCCCAAAAAGACTCGCGATGACTATATGCGGGTACAAACGAAAGGGCGTAAATATCATTACGCACATTACGCAACTGCGTAATAGAAATAAATCCCTTTTTCAAGAGGTCGTTGATGAATGATCATAACATCGAAACTACAGCTTATTTAAGCTGTAGTTACGATGTTTTGATTATTCAAAAACGCTGAAATAATAAAAAAGGGAAGCGGACGGGGGCATTCACATTTCGCCTTAATTCTTTATATTCTATTTTGGACGCCTTCTGAGTGCGTATGAATTGCAAAATCTTAGTAACGCATAAGAACCGCTTGAGCTTGAATCTGTTTAGTGTTGGATAATGAATACAGTTAGTTACATAGTAAAATAGACATTCACTAACATCGAGACTATTCTAAAACGCTCGCTCATCGCTCCAATTATTCATTCCAAACACTCACTCAAACCAATCAAAAACATTCCAAAATTTTCATTCAAACCTATCTTGAATCTTTCCATGATTTCATTGACTAGTGTTGATTTTAAAGTGACTAAGTTTTCTGTTAGGATACACAAACACGAAAATTTAATAAAGGGGGTAATAAAGTATCGCTTGTTTCGTCTTATTGGAGAAAATAAGCGACGTTGTATTACTTCCCGTTAAAATTCTCAAAATTTTGCGACGCCAACTTGTTCAATATTATTTCAAAATCATTCCTAAATCGTTGTATTTGTAAATTTCACGATGATGTTAACTGCGAATATCTAAACCAGAAGGTATAAAAATTCATGCATAGTTACACTTTAGTTGATTTTAATGAATATAATTTGTTCTGTTGAAAGCTAACATAAGTTCCAGGTAGATATCCTTAGTATTAATTGAGATATTTCAAAAATACCTAAGTTTTTGCACAGAAATGTCGCAAAGGCTCAAGAAATACATTGGTGTTTTTTTTCCGAAAACAGCCGAGATAAAAATTCATACAAGGCTATGCGTCTGTTTCCAATCGCTATCTGTTTCCAATCGCTAGGCAGCTCATGTAAATACTTGAAAGGAATTACAATATAATGAATAGACCATTATCCCTGTTCAGTTATCAAGATATTGGGAATGACATGAGGCTCTCTCAAATCATCAAAACAGTCTTAATTTAATTTATATTTCTAGAATCATGGAAAATATCTATAATCATGATAAAGTTTTCCGGGTTATATTATATGAAATATGAACGGTCCAAAATCGCCCAATGTTAGCTTAACCGGTACAGTTTACAACATTGTGAAATTGATAAGGTGAATGATTTAAGAATGAAGTTGAATGAGTGTGAGGATTGCGTTTTGGGTTAATTTAATGGGAGGTGTTCCTATATCGCAAATTTTGTCCAGGATGAACAAGATTTGCGATATTGATATCCTCCCTTTAACAAAAAAAAAAAAAACAAAAAACTTACAAGTTCTATACATAGCTTCATATTTCTTCAAGAACATATGCGGCGCTAACAATTTGAATTATATCAGTGAAATCGCGATCAGTTTTCCAAATCAAAATGAATTTTGAATGACGTTGTTGATTGTATATTTTTCAATTGATTTGAATGTTTTTGAAAGGTTTGGGTGACTGTTTGGAATGAATGATTTGAGCGCAGAGTGAGCGATTTAGAATGGTTTTGATTGAGGTGAAAGTCAATTTTACGATATAATTAACCGTAGCGCGTTTAGCTTACATTCCCGGAGTCAAGCTGGGTCAAAGTTCTACCGACATTTAACAGAAGTCAGAAGGACACTCGTGATTTGGCTCCCACTTATTCCTTACTACGATAAGCAGCTTATTCCTCGGATGAAATATTTAGATTATTCTGATGTGAGCAACAACATAATAAACATCATATAAATATGGTTAGGTTTATCAGCCGTACGTTGTAAATTCCATAAAGTGACGCTAAAACTCAAATAAACCAACACTTTCGTATAAAAATGACTTTTTCAAAAATAAAAAAAAGGAAAAACAAATTAGTTTAAAAGCAATTATTCTCCTGATTACTTCACGTCGGCATATTCATTAAAAAAACATTTTTGAGAGATGAAAAGAATATTTTTTCTTTATTTCAAGGAGGTATATAAACTACACACCTAATCTGAACTTGCGAATTCGCGACGCGGATTCACAATCGGTGTTTGCTTTAATATTCATTCATGGAGATGTGAATCATATTAGACCACCAGATTTTTACAGGCGAAACTGAGAATTGAATCGTATAATTATTAAGAAATAAAAATCAGTGATTCCTTTCCGAATATTTGTCTCCCACAAATGGGATGATAATCGTAGACCTATGTACATGTACTGGTGTGAAAAATATCAGGAATCAATTGTGAGTTGATCCAGCCGCCGCGATATAACTGAAAGTTTATTTAAAGCATCGTTAATCCCCATTTAAACAAATAAAAATCAATGAAAGTCTATTAAAATACGAAAGAAGATTTAGTAAAGTAAGTAACATCTTGAAATTGACTGTCATTCCGATCAAAACTATTCTTAATCACTCAATCGGCGCTCGAATCATTTATTCAAACACTCACTACAGTCGATCAAAAACGCTCTGGTATCATAAGAAAGCATTTCGAAATCGTTCAAATCGAGCAACAATTACTTCAAAATAATCAAATTATTCTAATATTTTATGCCTGTTGTGGATTTTTAAGTGTCATATTGGTTCAGGAAGACACACAACCGGACAATTATAATTGTTTTATCAAAGGGTGGTAATTAATATCGCTAATTATGCTCATCTTGATCAAAATTAGCAATATTGGATTACCTCCATTTGATTTCACTCAAAACTAACTTAACACACTCTTAGCATTTAATTCCAAAATCATTTATCGTGTCAATTTCACGTTGTTACTTCCCGTTAGACCATTTTTTCGGTGAAATTATCTTTAATAGTACGTTATGATGCTTTTAAGTAGATTGGTTCTTCTGTCACGAAACGAAAACTCCTTTATCCCGAAAGACTTAATATCACAAATCTTTCCGAGATAATACAACTAGTTTTGTACTTGGCTGGAAAATTCCTCAAATCTTAATTATGCCCCCCTTCGAAGAAGAGGGGGCATAATGCTCTGCACTTGCGGGTCGGTCCGTCCGTCCGTCCGTAGACCGTTCTTTTGTCCGGAGTATATCTCAATAAGTATGCAAGCTAGAATAATGAAACTTCACATGTGGATAGATAGCATTGAGGAGAAGTACAGTGTAAAAGACCCATAACTTTAATAATCATCTTTTGTGAGTTATTGCTCTTTGATGATTGACATAAAATAGGCTTTTGACCTGCTTTTAGGGGGGGGGGGGGGGGGGTTAAACATCTCTTATTTCAATAAATGTTTTATCTTAATTCTAAATGTTAATTGAAATTAATTAATTGTAATTGAAATAATAATATTCTCTTTTTTTAAGCTCACCTAAGCACAAAGTGCTCATTGTGAGCTTATATGAACTAGCTGTGTCCGGCGTCTATCGGGCGACGTGCGTCAACATTTTAGGTGCTCTCTAGAGACCAAAAACTTAGTCTGAATGTTTGTCAGCCTATATCGATCAAGTTCGGAAATGGGTAAAAAAAATAGGTAAAGGGGTAAAGTTCTAAAGAAAAAACCTTGTGTGCGCTATAGAGGCCACGTTTGCTTTAGCTCAAATGTCTTTAAACCTACTTACAATGTTTGTCTCCATCAAATCTCGACTATGTTCTAAAATTGGTCAATATGGGTGAAAAATGGGTTAAGGGGGTCAAAGCGAAGTCTCCAGAGTCCTCATTGTAGCTCCACTGGCCGAAGGCGAGCGAACTATTGCAATGACGGACTGTCCATCGTGCGTCCGTGCGTGCGTGCGTCCGTCCGTACTTGCGTGCGTAAACTTTTTCTTTAAACATCTTCTCCTCCCAAACCAATGGGTTGATTTTCACGAAACTCGGCAAATATGATATTTGGGTAACCCACTTCTTCATTTGTTTAAGAAATTTTGATTGACCCCAAATATGGGCGTGGCAGGGCGTGGCATTTTTTCACTTTGAAATCTTAAAAAATCTTTTCCTCCCAAACCATTTGACCGATTTCAATGAAACTTGACATGGATGTTCCTTGGGTGACACTTTATTTAAATTGTTCAAGAAACTTTGGTTTGCTCATAAATGTGGGCGTGACAGGGAGGGGCTTATTGTGAGCCCGAAAACTTTAAATAACATCTCCTCCTGAACCATTTCAATGAAACTTTACTAGAATGCTCATTGGGTGACCCCTTCTAAAAATTGTTACCCAATTTTTGATTTGCCCATAAATATGGGCATAGCAAGGCGGTGCTTATTTAGAGCCCGAAATCATTGAGGGACATCTCCTCCTGAACCACTGGGCCGATTTCAATGAAACTATATCAGAATGTTTCTTGGGTCACCCTTTCCAAACATTGTTCGCGAAATTTTGATAGGTCTATAAATATGGGTGAGGCAGGGCGGGGCTGATTTAGAGCCCAAAATCTTTGAACGACATCACCTCCTGAACCACTCGGCTGATTGCAATGAAACTTTATCAGAATGTTCCTTTTGGTCAAGTAAAAATTCAGAATGAAGTCAAAGGGTCAAATTTTAGAAAGACATTATGTGCACTCAATAGGCCACAGTATTTTTGAGCTCAAATGTCTTGAAACTTATCACAATATTGGTCTAGTGGGCAAATCTTAGAAAATCTAATTAGTTCGTTTTAAATATGCTTTTGTACATAAAGAAAATAATCAGTTGCACAAATGAAATATCTCTTTTATGGAAAGCTGATCTAAATTGATAGAGTTTGGTAGGCTTTTTGTAGAATTCGTGTAAGATGCTGAGCCTATATAGTTCGGATACGTTTTATTAGCTCCACTGGCTGAAAGCCACTTGGGCTATTGTCATTGTGTTGTGTCCGTCGTGCGTCCGTCCGTGCGTGCGTGCGTCCGGTCGTAAACCTTTTCTTTAAAAATCCTCTACTCAGAAACTACTCGATGAATTTCAACCAAACTTTACAGGAATGGTCCTTGGGTGACCCTCTTTCAAAGTTGTTCGAGAAGTTTTGATCCAATGAAAAACATGGATTTTATGGGCGTGGCTAATTTGCAAATATGGTAAAAGTTAGTTTTCTCAGATTCTAATCAATGGATACCAATTAAATTTTACATGAATGATCCTTTGGTGACCCTTTATTAGTCTACAAAAAAATCATTATGATCGTATGGAATATATTATTTCTGGGCGGAGGTCATTTCTCTATATGTTATTTATTGGAAACTTTGAAAATCATTTTTCTCAGAATGTAACGGATGGACATCAACCAAAATTCACTGGACTCATCCTTGAGAGTCCATTTATCAGTCTACAAAAAATAATTGTAATCGGACAAAATATATGTCTTTTATGGGCGGAGGTCATTTCTCTCTATGTTATTTAGTGGAAATTTGGAAAATCATTTTTTCAGAATGTAATTGATGAATTTTGAACCAAATTTCACTGGAATGATCCTTGAGTGACCCTTTATCAGTTTACAAAAAAATCATTGTGATCGTATGGAAAATGTGCATTTTATGGGCGGAGGTCATTTCCCTATATGTTAAATAGTGGAAAATTTGAAAATCATTTTCATAGAATCTAATATGAACCTTTATCAGTCTACCAAAAATTATTCTGATTGGATGAAAAATATGTCTTTTATGGGCGGAGGTCATTTCACAATATGTTATATAGTGGAAACTATGAAAATCATTTTCTCAGAATGTAACTGATGGATATTAATCAAACATTTTTGGATTGATCCTTGAGTGACCCTTTATCATGCAGCCAAAAATTATTTTGATTGGATGAAAAAATATGTCTTTTATGAGTGGAGGTCATTTCTCTATTTGTTATATAGTGGTGTGACGGTCATTATTTAAACCAGTTAAGAGATGTTATTTGTTGATTTCATCAAGGTATTAAAAAGAAAACCTTATCACATCTTACACGCGAAGAGAATTCACACATGTGTGATTCTGTTTTTAGGTTCATACATTCATGAAATCAACTTATATTATATTTAATCCTGTATTTAATATCATGGAAGCTTACAAAATAGCTGCGTACTCCAGGATATTTTCATTAGGGAATTTAACTAATGTTTCAGCCAACAGATTAAACAAGAAACATTAAATCATTTTGCGACATTATTAAAGTTCTTAGGGTGGGTGCCAGGCATTTCTTTACAGTATTTTTTTTCCAATGATATTAAACTTGACTGGTTGCCAAACCCTTCTTTACAGTATTTTACAGAGAATTAATTGCAGAAAAAATGTATTAAGTCCCCTGTCTCGGAAAGGAAGCTTTTGTTCAGTACTTGTTAACATGAACAAGGATAAAGAAGCTTGTGATGGAACTTGAAAGAGTATTTTCTGAAAAAAGCAAACAAAAACGACTAAGAACAGTCTACAAAATTCTGGAAAAAATATAAATGTCAAAGAAATTTCCAATTTTGAAAAGGATCGTATTTCCTATGACCTAGTTTAAGTTGATGGACACCATGATATATCGAAGTCCCGCACAAATATAATTTATCTTAATTTGATTGGACGTTTGGGAAACCTTGGTATTTAGACGACGGCATTGGTAAATATACGCCTTTCACTCGAAATTATGGGATTGTCGGATATTAAAGAAGGCTTTACAATCGAAAATAAAATACTGAAGACCGTTACATGTATTTGCTTTATCTTTTTGTCTTTTTACCAAAGAATAAAAGCTTATTTAGCGGTTTTTCACGAAGGCGATATTTAAAACCAGTCCAAATAAAAAAAATTAATCATATTAGCAACCTATTCCAAAAATTAAGTAATTCTTAATATGTTTGTACGTTTTATGTCCCCTTATTCAGCAAGATTTTTTATCCGCGGTCAACCACACATACGGGCGAGCACGATTTGCTACCACTATCGGTATGCATGTAACGGTTAAAAACACCGTGAATTTGTCCTTATTCCGATCAAAATCATTTTAATCATTCACTCAGCTCTCTATTCATTCACTGCAAACACTCACTGAAATCGATAAAAAAAACCCGGTCCGAATTCATTAGAAATCATTTCGTAATAATTGCGATCAAATAAATAAAGAATTCTGATTGGTTTAAATCACATCACGTGGGGAAATCCATTGCACTTTATTTCTGTATAAAATGCAATAGGTCTTTCCGGGGAAACCCCCGACCTTCGATCTGCAAGTGCTGTGTTGTAGGAGCTCGAATTAACCTAGATCCAGATCATCAACGCACCATTGCTATTTAATCGATTATAAATTAAGATGTTTTCGAAAGAATTTAAGATAACAAGCATGCAGTTCTGATTCTGAGCCGACGTAAACTTTGAAAACAGCGAGTCGACGAAGCCTTGACCATCAAGCAACCCTCTCAACTAAGACAGACCACGCCGTTTTCGTTTAAAAATACAGATTAACTTGGCAGAAACAAGTTTTTGTAATAAGTACCTCTACGAATTTCAAAGTTGTCGTTTATTTGTGTATCAATTTTTTTTTACTTTATGACATTTCACTTCGATAGCGAGACAAAGAATACACGATCTAAAAATAGATTGTAATCTATACGCGCAGAAATTAGACTTGAAGCTTCAATGTTTGGCCGAGTATTTTCATAGTTTCTACGATCTAGAGGATTGCAATTATAAGGGACGAGTGTCTTTTTCACTGCGTTTATTTGGGTATAAAGTGCAATTGCCTTAGCACATGGCTTAAACATAACGCCTGTATGTGCTAAGGCAATTGCAGTGTATACCCCAATAAACGCAGTGAAAAAGACACTCATTCCTATAATCATTCAAGACGATCGACCTTTATTTCAAATCGATACAAATTATTCTACGATGTTAATGGCTTGTGTGGAGCGCCAAGTGTCTGATTGGTCCATGAAGACACACTAGCAAAAAGTGCGTATATTGAATTAAAGGGAGTTAAAGAATATCGATTTGTTCGTCCAATTGGATGAAATTAACGATATTGGATTACCTCCCTTGAAATGCACTCAAAACTCGCTCCAGACACGCATTCAATCTCATTCCATAATCAAACCAAAACCATTGATATTGAATATTTCACAATGTTTTTAATTTTAGAGAAGAACTTTATGCCGATTTCACTTAATTATATACATTTGTATATTCATTTACTACTATATTAATATTATGTATGGCTTTATTTCAATGATTTTCCTTTGAAGCAAAGAAAGACGTTTTCGAATGTACACTACTTAAAAAATCCAAAATGGCTACCTTTCATTCCCCTATTTTCACACACGTGGTTCTTTTAAATGTAAATACAATTAAATTTTCGAAAAGGTGATGATTTAGCCTCCATCCTATCCAATTCTATGGTATAATCAAGCACAAGAGGCAATTTTATGAGAAAATAGAAATTTTCGACCCATGAAAAAAATTCTATCAATTCAACGGTTTGCTATCAAGAGTAAAAACCCCATGTGGTTTTCTAAAAACCAAACGATATGCAACAACTCTCGATACATGCCTTATAAGTATTCGGAACACCACTCGATCAATCTCACGATCAACCTCGGGTGTACATAGGCGGACTATTTTTAAAAAAATACGGGAAACCCTTGGAAAAAACTCGATGACGTCAGTTAATATGGCTTTAGCCATCAAAACTTTGAGTGAAAACATTCGACGTCGCCAACGCTACTCATTCAAGTCACTGACGTGAAACCATCGTATCCTTATAAATATCTTTAGATTCTAAAATAACGGCTGAAAAAAACTTAATTTTTGAGAATGATTCGTCATTCTCAAAAATTAAGATTTTTCATTCGTTATTTACTGTAAAAGATATAAATCTACAGTGCTAATTTTTCTCACACTATTTCCGCCGAACAAAATGCACAATTTTGTTACATACCCATCCGCCTTACATACATCCGAGGTCTGTTGCAGTTTACGGAAGTGGCCGAGCAATGTTCCGAATGCTCTCGATACATGCCTAATAAGAACAGGCATTGTAAAAAATATCTCACCCACCAATTTTAACTTAGTAATCGAGGGTTTATTTTTTCGTCTCGTTTTATTTTTTTAACATTTCTTGTTTAATTTTTAGCTGCTTTTTTCATGCCAACTTCACGAATGATTCGGCGACATGATACAAGTAAAAGCGGTAAGAAACCACATTGCATCTATTACTTACAAAAATAAATGTAAGTGGCCGCTTAGAAGTTTTAAGGAATGTATTTATGAATGAATGCTCAAAATGACCTATACAATGTTGGCATTAGTTTGAGAATCATGACAGTGCGATTACTAGAATGACGCGTTACCATAGTGATATCTCCTTGCTATTTCCGTTTTGTCAACATTAAGTGGGGGAGTGCCCAGAAATTTAGACAAAATATGTCTTAATGCAGACGATCGACTTGGCAATAAATGGTATTGTGATGACAGTTTTATTGAGACTTTTTTCTGATATAGTCTGATTGTTACCATATCGCCTCAAACGCAAGTAGAGGTATATACTGGATCCACAATAACAGAAGTACAGAAAGAGGGGGTATTTTGGATTTCAAATTCGATTATTTCAACAATACCTACACAAATCCTATGTTGTGGGTACTCATTTGAATCGTCTCAACATGACGATTCCAATAAGTACCAACAACATAGGGTTTCAATTAGAAATGAAAATTTAAAAATTGCATTATCCCAATCTTATATGTGCCTTGGAATAACCGTCCTTCCGTCCGAACGTTTGTCTGTCTTTCTGTTTGATTTTTACCTCCACTGGACGATGTCAAGCTTTGCTGTTCGGCGTGCGTCTGTTCGTTTGTGCGTACATAAACATTTACTTCAAACGTCTTCTCCTCTGCAATTACTGGGCTGAGTTAAACTAAATTTCACGGGATGATGCTTGGGATATGCTTTTTCAGATTCTTTCTTTTGCAATTCTCCCAATCCGACAAGTAGATGTCAGATAGTGGTGTACATGTATATTTTATAGCCTTTATAGAATTTACGAAACCATTTAACAATATTGAGTTTGTTCACCTTTACCGTTAATCAAAATCACTCGCACAGCCATCAAATCATTCATTTCAAACATTCACTCTAGTCACCCCAAAACGCTCATAAAAGTGACCAAAAACGCTTCGAAAGCGTTCCAAATGGTCAATATATTAACCCTTTGCTGTTTAATTCTTGCTTTTTACGTGCCTGTGATTTTTGATTTGATAAAACATTGTGAAAAAAGAAGAAATTGCTTCTGACAAGCAATTTCTTCTTTTTCCACACTATTTTCTACCATACTGAATGGTTATTTTTCAAATTAAATCCACTTTAAATTTTCATCTGCAAAACCTTTGAATTTGGACAGGTCCAAAATTTTGTTAAACAGGAAAATATTTAATCAAATCGATGAAATAATCGCATAATTTTAATTGCCTGGTGTTGATTCTAAGAGTCTGATTTGTTCATGAAGACAAAAAAAAATCAGAAAAAAAACGTAAGTTTTATCTAAGGGAGGTAAAAAGAAATATCTCTAATTTCATTATAGGACGAAATTATCGATAATGTTTTACCTCCCTTGAAAATGATTAAAAAATCGATCATCACATTCAATTTCATTCTACAATCATTTCAAACCCATTTACATTGTCCAATTCACAATGTTCTCAACTGTATAACATGCGTATTACGTTTATCAAACGTTTATCAAATGGTGGGACTTTGGTTTTGTTGATAATTTTAAGCAGAAATTAGACAGGCTCTCGTCCAACTGATCTGATGTATTGTGAAATGAGCAAAATTCGACTAGAGAAAGTGAAATTTCTGATCAGCTTGTATTCTCTGACTGGCCGGTTTTTGAGAATATGGGAGGTGTTTGATAAGATTTGATAGGATGAAATAGTAAAACACGAGTGGTGTACCTTATTTGATTTAACACTAACTGGGAGCAAGGCTAAGCCGAAATTTGTAGACTTTATTTTTAGAAAACGCAGCTGATACTACATAAGAAGAAGATTCTACCATGATATACAAGCCAAATGACGATTTGTCCTTTACAATTCTCCCAATAGGACAAGTAGATGTCAGATATTTTACCTCCCTTGAAAAATGATTCAAAACTAGATCATAGTACTCATTCAATGTCATTCCAAAATAATTCAAAAACCATTCACCTTGTCTATTTCACAATGTTCTTAACTGTACAACATGTATATCGAGTTAATCAAATGTTGAAACTTTGGTCTTTTCGGCAATTTTAAGCAATATGTAGACTTTATTTTTGGAAAACGTAGCTAATACTACAAAAGAAGCAGATACAGTTAGTTTCATCGTGAAATTGACATTCACCTCAAACAAAACCATTCTAAATCGCTCACTCAGCGCTTCATTCATTCATTCCAACCACTCACTCAAACCATTCAAAAACGCTCAAACCCATTGAAAAGTATAAAATCAGCAACGTCATTCAAAATAAATTTTTATAGAGAAAAAAAACGCGATTTCACAGACATAATTTAAATTGTTAGCGTCTCATGAGTTCTTGAAGAGAAATGAAGCTATCTATACAACTTGTAGGCATATTTTGTTAAAGGGAGATAATTTATATCGCAAATTTTGTTCATCCTGAACAAAATTTGCGATATAGGATTACCTTCCATTAAATTCACTCAAAGGTCGCTCCACACACTCATTCAATTTCAATCAAAATTTATTCAAAAATCATTCACCTTGTCAATTTCACGATGTTGTTAACTATAGGCTTTACAATCGAAACTATGATACTGGAGACAGTAGCATCTATTTGCTTAGTCTTTTTGTCTTTTAACCAAAGAAAAGCTTATTCAAAATTCATTCCAAAATCATTCACCTTGTCAATTTCACGATGTTCTTAACTGTACTACCATGATATACAAGCCAAGTGACAATTTGTCCTTTACAATTCTCCCAATCGGACAAGTAGATGTCAGATATTTTACCTCCCTTGAAAAATGATTCAAAACTCGATCATTGCAGTCATTCAATATCATTCCAAAATAATTCCAAAACCATTCACCTTAATGAACAGCATGTACATTGCGTTTATCAAATGTTGGAACTTTGGTCTTGTTGGTAAGCCGAAATATGTAGACTTTATTTGTAGAAAACGCAGCTAATACTAAAAAGAAGCAGATACTATAGTTCCGCAAGAAACAGTGACGTTTGAGAAACAGTTATCTCCTATCATTTTCAATGTAAAATTGATCTTTGATCACTCACTTGAAATTGTAGGTCTAAACCATGATGTACAAGCCAAGTGACAACTTGTCCTTTACAATTCCCCCAATCGGAAAAGTAGATGTCAGATATATATGATGTACGGGTCCGCACAGGCGACGATGTCTTTGATGCTTCAGTGAATAAAGGCACACTTGGGAAATTCAGTAAAATAGGACCGGGGTGATATGATCGCTGTCTGTCATGCTAAATGGGTCATTATAACGCAGACTGTGGCGTTTTGATACGCTCTAGGTAGTAGACCCGTAATAGGTTTGCAACGTATCATGAGTAATGAATTTTGACAGTGTTAACCGAGGTTTCCTAATGATTTTCATTAGGAAACCTCGGTTGACATTGTGAAAGAACATATGGTCCAAAATGTTGCGGAGCTATTGCGGCTCCACAACCTTAAGATAAACAACGATTGGCCGTAGCGAAAACTAAGTTTCAGAGCAGCCGCACATCTAACCAGTGCCTTTGATTTCTCTTTTTGAATATATATAATTCTACATTTCACATTTTTGCAACTTACCGAGGCCATATCGTCAAAACCCTAATCTTGAGGTCTCGGCTTCGATCCCCGGCATTGAAATGGCTCACGGCAATCGAGAATCCTCGGTATTTCTACGGAATAAATTTCTGGAATAATAAGGGCGTAGCAAAGAAAGCGCGTTGTAGCGCACGTTGGTGTATGACCTCACAAATATTACTGGGGATGACATTGCAAATAAATATTAAAACCAAAGAAATTTTAAAAATGGGCATATTATACTTTGAAAAAACGCAGTTTTTTGTTTTTTTTTCAAATTATAACATGCCAAAAGTTGATTGGATAGAATTTCAGGAATTTCCCATTCTTCAAGCGTATTGACCAAAGTACAGTTAGTTTGATCGTGAAATTGACACGCATTTCAATCAAAACCATTCCAAATCACTCACTCGGCGCTCCTTTCATTCATTCATAACACTCACTCGAACCATTCAAAAACAATCAAACCTATTGAAAAATATAGAATCTACAACGTCATTCAAAATAAATTTTGATAAAGAAAAAACGCAATTTCACTAAAATAATTCAACTTGTTAGCATCTCATAGGATCTTGAAGAAATATGAAGCTATCTATAGAACTTATATGCATATTTTATTAAAGGGAGGTCATGAATATCGTAAATTTTGAGCATCCTGAACAAAATTTGCGGCATTGGATTACCTCCCATTAAATTCACTCAAAACTCGCTCCACACACTCATTCAATTTCATTCCAAATCCATTCTAAAATCATTCACTTTGTCAATTTCACGATGTAGTTAAATGTACCACCAGAAGCCGACGTCTGGCTAAAATACTTTAAAGGATTTTCACAAAAAAATGATAAAAATGATAATGAACAGTAAATATTTTTTTATTTAAATAATTTATTTCAGAACAGAATATATATTTTTTGTTCATAGATGCTTAACCCGTAAAGCTTTTATCACTCTTCACTAATATAAAGCTCTCAATAAATAGACCTGTGACTTTAAATATTTAATTATTTACTTCTAGTCATAACCATCAATATTTATGAATTCTGAGGTGCGTTCGTCAGAGCAAGATGAAAAATCTATCTAAATGAGATTTTTAAGACGTCGTAATGAACGATTTTTGATATTTTGAGTGAAAATATTCGACGGCGTCATGACTACTAGTTTTAAGCCAATACAAAACCATCTTCATTTCCTCATTGAGATATCTTAAGATTGTTATTGAACCGCTTAAAAATCTCGCATTACAGAACGCTTTATCTTAAAAATCTTAATAATAATCTTAAGAATCTCGCTGTAACGAACGCACCTCGGATGAGCTCAAAAATTGTTTTTTCCTCAATATAATTAAGTTTGATTACCAAGCTTTTGCCATTCTTGTGCACGAAGTTATTACATTAAAAATATCATTCCAACGCCAATATCATACTATTTTTTCAATTTTACATCCAGAAAAATGTAATTTTAATATTTTAATCCCAGAAAGGATAATAAATGGATATATTTTCATTTTCGCGTTGATGTTTCCATGAATAATGTCTGATGAGGGAGGAGTTACATAGCAAAATCCTCGGGCCCCTCTCTTGGATATTACCGTTTACATTTAACTCTTCCTTCATCAGACTTTATTCATGGACACATCAACGCGAAAATGGAATTATTTCATAAACATACCTTTGGGATTACGCAACGTTTACAAACGTTAACTTTATAAGATGGCTACTTTCTGGGCAAGTAAGTTAGTTATGATTATTAAAAAATGGTAACCCATAACTGTAAAGAAATTTAAATTATTGTCCTAGACCACTAGACGACAATGGCCCTAATCTTATAACCTCTATTTTTATTGATGAAGTGCCTACAATAATTTGTCCATATTTATAGCGTGACATATTAATAGCGTTTTTATGTCTATGATTCTTAAGAAAATCCAATTGTTCCATAGTTTATACCATTAAACTCTACTCACAGTTTGTTCTTTCTTATGGTATGTGTTTCAAGGAATTATATAAAAATCAGGGGATTTATGTGGCTTTTCAAATAATTCGAATACTTTAAGGGTTTTTTGGTGGTTTATCGAGGATTAATGGAAGATTTTGATTTTGATAAACGCACTGCCTAACCAGTGAAATTATCAAAAACTTATATCCCGCTTTCGGTCACCCTATCTAACGCCGTCTTAGCGGTGCCAAATAAGTGACGTCACTATAAACGTTTCATAGCAATCACGTGCAAAATGACGCGCTTAGGGAAAATTGTCTAAATATTTCTCATGTTTTTTTTTCTCTCTCTTTTTTGAATTCAAGAAATCGAATATTCGTATTCTATGTTTTTCGAGTTAGATCAACTGATATTTTGTTTCGTGAGCAACAAAAGCTATATTTTCACTCATGGCTCCGCCACTTGTGAAAATATAGCTTTTGTTGTTCACTCATTTATAATATAATTCATATATATCAATCTTTACACTGAAACAAACGATTTTCCATTATGTTAAAAACACTTTTTTAAATCTTGCATACAATTGACAGATCGATGATGATGATCAATAAATTAATCAAATAAATAATCGATTAATCAATAAAAAGACTCATTTATAATGGGAATACTAGTGTCGGTATTTTTCGTCATTTCGTATCAAGATTTTCGTGATGGGGTGACCTAAGCGTCGTAACTACAGCTTGAATGCCCTTTTAGATTTGTTTATTATTTCTTGTCCGTGAGCATATGTACTGCAGATATATAAGCCGCCTTCAAAGCACACTGGGGCCCGTCGGACTGTCAATCATAAGGTCCCAGGTTCGATATTTCACCGGCGGCAGACTGATCCTTTTCTACTATTTGTCTTCCAACGATGTTTTATAAGCATATACATATGTAGGATAGCAGCTGGAGGCTAGTAAAGGATGTAATGGTGCTAGAATAACTACACAATTTAGAAACGTATGTGCCATCTCTAACTACTTAGAAAATAAAACTCTTTACATTTTACAGACAATTAAAAGATCTCTACTATAAATCAATAAATCGATTGATCCCTAAATGACTCATTTATGAAGGGCAGACTGTTGACCTTCGCTATTTTCCACAATTCGGCTCAAAGATTTTCCGTTCAAATGGTTGCAACTTTAAAGTACCTCGTTTGATAAGATTGAATCAATTCATCGATCAATGTTCAATATCGTCCATACATGGTCAATAATATTATTTTTTGGGATTGGCAATTTTATTGATCATACGTGGATGGTTTGTTTAGTTTAAACCAATTTATTTTACATCGATTGGGAAACAAGTTCTTACAACTAAGATTAATCCCTCTCGATTCTGCTTCCTGGAAAATTCATCAGTACTCGCGCCGAATGTGTGGGCCAATGAAAGAACCAAGATCGATAACCACTCCCGGGAATCGAACTCAGGAATGTTTGTTGTTAATATTGTATATTTACATCGCCGCTGCAGAGTTCTCCTATTCAAATATTCTAGGTCTTATTTTTTTATTTTTTTTTTTCATTTAGACATTTCTTTTACCAATACATGTAAAATGGATAGAGCTTAGCATCCAAATCTCTTGAGATAATGATACGTTTTATAGCTTTTTTTGGACAAATTGTAAAATGTGTCCAAGTTGTTACTATATGAACTGCGATTAGGCTAATCAAAAGAAAAGATTTTATTTATAGCATGTCCGAGTTATCGAAGACTATCAGTCTATTACAGTATTCAATAGAGCATGGTAAATAGATAATCCGGACATGTCATTAAAGGAAGACCAATATTAGAACCGCTTCTCTCTGATAAGATTCAAATCCTATTCGTATTGTAGAATAGATTTATGAAAATGTGTTTTTATTTTTAGCCTGTTGCTTCATTTTCCTGAAAGACGTGTCTTAACATCTTAGATTATTCAGTACACTTCATTCGTTTACGAGTGTCTATATATATACATAAAGAGAAAATTAAATTCTCGTAACATACGAATCCATGATGTAAATTGATTTGAATATGATTATATTCTAATCATGTCTGATACTGATCTCGGCAGTTTCGTGTTCATTATAAGTGCAACACATAATCCAAAAATGTCTTATTTCTCAACAAATAGTCAATTTGGATAGAACTGTTTGGCCGAAAGAACTCCGCTAGTAGGCTAAATAATTCCGTGCGGCATATACTATAACCAGAGCAAGAAAATGTAGTACTGACAATAAAATACAAATAAATACAGTGTCTGACGCCCCCGCCTTTATTGTATAATAGTAAGACAATAAAAAAATGCGAGAAACGACGCGTCATTTATAGACGTCTTTTATTCCCGTCCTATTATGACCTAATTTCGTGGCTCCCCGAAGAGAATCGTATATTAATCATTTTTTCATAGCGATAGTAATTAAATATCATGGAGAGAATTGTGATATTTTTGTCATTGCGTCCACAGCAAGTACAGGACTTACAAAAATTTGCTTCCGTTGTTTGGTAGAATTATTCGGACATGTTTATTTATCATTCAGAATTGTCGATTTGTTATTCCGAATTATTGATTCGAGGGTATTCATTTTCTATTCTGAATTGTTTATTCGGAGGCGTTTATTTATTTATATTCGGCATTTTTGATTCGAGTTCACGTGCAAAGCGATGTATGATTTGCATTAATTCATTCCTCACTGTTTAGTGTAAATTAAGGATTTTATGTTTGTGTTACCCCTTCTTGTACAAAAATGAGAAAACGCTTTTGACCTCTGCTAGTTAAAACCGTTGGAATTGTCTTTAAACATATGAATTTGGATTCAAACAACACAGGGAAGTACAGTAATATGTTGAAATTGAATTCAATCGAATTAAATTTGTGCATTTAAATGTCATTAATTGTATAAACAATGGTTTTCAAGGATTCTTCGGGAGCGTGTCTAATAACATTAAGACATAAGATTTAGACCTTAAATTCGTAGAAATCTACTGTGGAAATGAGAACAGACTTTTGAATGGTTCCGTATAGAGGATGGAAAACGGAATAAAAACTTCGAAAACAGTCACATGGATAGGTATTATTATTATTTTATTACAATATTTCTATTTCAGATATTTGGGCTAGTAACATGACGTAAACAACACACGTTAACACGAAAGCAAACTTGCTTTTTAAGAAGAAGCATACTTTAGAAAGCATTATAAAAACAGTAACATTTTAAAGAATACATAGAGGATATTGAATGAGTGGTCATTGAATACTGAATTTATTAAACGAGTCATCTTTAAACAGATAAAAACGTGGCTACGCCGAGTTTTTATCTGTTTTAGATGACGAGTTTAATTAATTCTGTATTTTATGATCACAAATTTTATATTCTGTTTATAATATGACCCGAATTTTAGCGAAAAATCGACAAAAAATTTGAAATTCAACGCTTCAATTTTCCGCGAAATTTATAACGCCATTTAAAAATGACATAGATTATGATGTCATTTTCGCGGTTATAAAATAGCGTTGCTATTCGCTCTGAGCTCATTTGCATAGTTATTCCACTAGTGTAATAACACCCGTGTTATATCAAAAATATTCAACCGGGTTATTTCACTCCGGCGACGTAGGTCATATTATAAACAAGTTTCTGTAACTGACTAAATGTTACATCTGTCTTTACCTGTATGGACAAAAAATGACCTTCGGTCACTCACTCAGAGTTGTTCATTTATAGTACAAACATTGGAAAAAAAGAACTTTTTCATTTTCTCGTATGCTATGTGATCTCGCAATCCACAATTTCTATTTAACTACCAAGTTTCCAGTCAATCGGTGGACGCCTGATCTACGGATGAACTCGCGATTCTTTCGACGATCGTATGATTATAGTTAAAAACGTCGTGAAATTAACAAGATTAATGATTTTGGAATGAAATTGAACGAGTTTGTGGTGTGAAATTTCAGTGAAATTTAAGGGAGGCAATCCAATACAGCTAATTTTGTTCAAGATTAACAAAATTAGCGATATTTATTACCTCCCTTTAATGAAGTAAACGTTCGTTTTCTGTGTGTGGACAAACCGGATACGTTTTTAATCTACACCTGCTAGTAAATTTGTAGAACAATTTGATCTATTTGAATTAAATGTTAATCGTCTTGAACGATTTCGAAATGTTTTCTCGTGAAATTGGAGCGTTTTTGAGAAAAACTATGAATTCACTGACTGAATTGAAATTATAAGCGTCTTATTGGTTCTTGAAGAGATAGGAAGCCATTTATAGAACTGGCATGGATTTTTTATGAAAGGGGACGCAATAAATGTCGATAATTTTGTTCATCCTGAACACAATTAGCGACATTGGATTAACTCCCTTTAATTTTACTCAAAAACCACTCATCGCACTAATTCAATTTCATTCCGAAATCGTTCCGAAATGATTCACCTTGTTAATTTCATGATGTTCCAAACCGTATCACTTCCGCTGATTTTGCCCTTTTTGGGCGACGCCTTCAGAAGACAGTTACTTGTTTCGGAGGAACGTGCAAAGATAGAGAACGAAACTACTACTGAGGTCCCCTTAATTCTTAAAGTACCGACAACTGCATGGAAAATCGGTTTTACCAATTAGAATTTGAGCGTTTTTTAAACTATGACCTAGATCCAGACCTTACCTTTTTCACAAAATTGGTTCTTAACCAGTACAAATGCTTCAAATCCCTTTGAAATCAGTTAGATTAAGGCATATTTTGAGGATAATTTTTGCTGTTGTTCATGTTTATTACTGACTGATGTCAATTTCACGATGTAACTAACTGTTTGTCGGTAAACACAGATTACATCATAGTTTGGCAAAGATTTGAAATAAATCGGTGTAAGCCTCGAGCGGTCCTTACCAAGGGCGTAAATACCATCATGCACATTTAGCAAATAAATTCTCATTCAAAAAATGTTGATGAATGATCATAACATCGAAACTACAGTCTATTCAAGCTGTAGTTACGATGTTTTGATTATTCATCAATGCTCAAAGCATAGAAAAGGGTAGCGGACGGGGGACATTTATTTTTTGTCACAGTCAACATATCGCCTTAACCACATATATTCTATGGTAGTCGCCTTCTGAGTGCGTAAAAATTTCAAAACCCTAGTTGCGCCTATGCTTACGGAAACCCTTTCCTTCTAATGATTCGATGTTGTTTCCTGTTAGTGGAGCGGTTGATTGAAGCAGCAATTACTTCATTTATAATTTATTGAAACCATGTTGCTGCAGATTCTATATTCAATGTGATTGAATTATCAGATTTATAAATGAGTTTTTCATGTTGTTCTTTTGTGATGCTTTCAATGGATATAATGGATGATGGATACATTCGGTTCCGAAGTTTTTTACTCATAGAGAATGCTCACTGAGTCAATGTGTGGTTGTAGTAATCATTAGGCCTACTAATGAATACAAAATGGCATCGGTCTTGAATTCAGACAGTGCTTAATACTTTTTCTTTAATGCTTTTCGGTGGTTTATCGAGAAAGAACGGTAGATTATCACTTGTTAATCTCACCGCAAAAGCAGTGAAATAATAAAAAATTATTCCCTGCCTTTGTGCATTTCATCCTTTCGGACGTCATCTATGCTCGGCGAAATAAGAGACGTCACAATGAAATTTGCATAGCAACCACACGAAAAATGACGCGCTTTACGAAAATATGTCCTAGAAATTTCACATTTTGTCTCATTTTTGCCATAAAGAAATAGAAAAATCGCTTGTCTTTCGAGTAAGATCGATTAATATTTCATTTAGTGAACAACAAAAGCTAAATTTTCACTTCATGAAAAATATAGCTTTTTTTTGTTCCCTCAATGAGTATAAATCGATCTTACTCTGAAACAAACGACTATCCTCTATATCATTAAAATGTTTGTAGTCATGTTTGATAAATTTATAATACGAACTTAGTGTTTTGTATGAAAAAAAATATCAAACGAGGTTTGGAGAATTGATTATTGTCGAGGCTGTGTCGAGACAATTATCAATTCTCACAACCGAGTAAGATATTTTTTCATACAATACACTAAGTAAGTATTACAGTGCTGTCGGCTAATCCCGCGCACTTAAGAAAGTCAAGTACAAAATTGTGTAAAGATATCGCATGTACACAAAAAATCATTACACGACTGAACTCATTTACCATTTTTGCCATGTAAAAGGCATTTTATCTAGATCAAAATGTAACTTAAATTACGCAATCCGGTGATGAACAGAAGCACCGTCGTGTTTTATCAACTCAGTGTTCGTCGGCTAAACCCGCACAGTCCAGTAAAGAACTAACTTTAATGCCCGTAAATCTGTTAGAATTAACATAAAAATAACCGCATTATATTAACATTCTAAAAATAACGATGTGATATCATAAAAAATATCATACGGGTTGTTATCACACGGATATTTGTATCGTTATAAGATTTGCAATTTGCTTTATATAAAAGTGTTTGTATTTGAGCTTCATATAAAATCGAATGATTTTGAGCTTCATATAAAATTGAATGTATTTTAGCTTCATATAAAATTGAATGTATTTTAGATTCATGAAAAAGTGAATGTATTTGAGCTCATATAAAATTGAATGTATTTGAGCTTCATATAGAAATGAATGTATTTGAGCTTCATATACAATTGAATGTATGTGAGCTTCATATAAAATTGAATGTATTTGAGCTTCATATAAAAATTGATTGTAATTGAGCTTCACAATAATTGAATGTATTTGAGCTTCATATGAAGTTGAATGTATTTGAGCTTCATATAAAATCTAATGTATTTGTGCTTCATATAAAATTAAATGTATTTGAGCTTCATATAAAATTGAATGTATTTGAGCTTCATATGAAATTGAATGTTTCACATTCACACTCTTGTTATGGAGTCGTCAGTCGGCGACATCTTTGCTTCTTACGAAACGCGTCGCACAACTCTAATTTCAATGAACCTAATAAAGTTTTCTTCGCCATGTTCTACACTTTTAGAAGTATTTCATTTTTCAATCAAAGCAAGGTTTGGCTTTAATTCATACTAAGTTTGGTTAAATTTGGACTATTGGGCTTTGAGGAGAAGATGTTAGGGGCTACCATTGTAAAATTCAGCCCCATGCTGCCACACCCTGTTTGGCGATTCATCAGATTAAATGTTTTGAAAAGCGTTTACAAAGGTACATTCATATCAATTTCCGCTGAAAAGGAATGAGTAGATGGTGAAAGATTTCAAAGACAATCTAAGCGCCGACTTGCCACGTCAATATTTAGGGATAAATAAACATTTCCGAACAAGCTTTAAAAGGAATCATCTAAGGAAGTTCAATGAAAAGTTAGGTTTAAAAAATTCCCGCTGGTTTGGGAGAGGATGATTAAAGCTCCCAAATTCCAAATATGCCTTATGCCGTAACGCCGATATATTTGCTCAGTAGAGTAAAAGTAAAAAAAAAATATTTATGCCCGGTTTGTTGAAATATTCCTGAATATTTTGTAAGAGAAGTTTATTAAGGTTCATGTAAAGTGTTTGAGATCCAATATTTATGGCACTTCATTAGCCAAGAAAAAGCAGTATGTCCAGGTATATTATATATCAAAATGAAGCTATTCGTGAGCACAAGCAGTTAGGCAACATAAGACCTCCATAGCTATAGCGGTATAGCCAAAACATTGTGGAAAAGGGTCATTTTGTACAGAACAAGCAACTGTATGACGGTTGCATAAAACCGCCCCATATTTTAACAAAGTACAGTCTGAAGTACCATCCAGGTAGTGCTACAACCTTAGATATAAAACTCAGTCTCAAAAGGCTCTTTTGAAACAATCAATTTCCATCTATTTTGTCAACAAACATGTCAAACCGGTTTGGTCTGTTTTCAAATACACGTTAGGTATGGTGCAACATCACACCATAATATCGTAAAATATTTTCTGCGATTTATTTCAAATTATAGTTTTTTTTAATTCAATGAACTACAATATTACTATATATCTATGATTCTGTGAAATAGAAATTGATATATTGCTAATCAACCTTACAGGTATATAAACAATTAATGTCTATTTATGTTGTGATAATACTCCATATCCTAAAAAGATCTACACGTTTACAAAATTAGAATGACATATATGACATATGTGTTTATAAAATAAGTCAAAATAAATTGCTTGCATAACTACGTTTTAGGGCTCAGATTTATACCAATGGTTGTAGCACTACCTGGATGGTACTTTAGGCTAGACTTTGTTAAAATATGAGCCAACTTTATCCAACAGTCATGCAGTTGCTTGTTCTGTGCAAAATGACCCTTTTCCAAAATGTTTTGGCTATACCACTATAGTTAAAACAGTGTTATGTTTTTCAACTGCTTGTGCTCATAAATAGCCTCATTTTGATATATAATATACCTGGACATACTGCCTTTTCTTGGCAAATGAATGCCCCTAAAATTGGATCTCAAACACTTTACATGAACCTTAAGTGTTGTCGAAATAAGACTCTGTCAGCCTACTTTAATAGTCGGGAATGGTGGCAGCAAAATTTTACGAACAAGTTTTGAGATGAGTCATCCAAAGAAAGTCCATAACAAGTATTGTAGTCTTTGTCCACTGGTTGGGAAGGAGAAGATGTTTGAAGATTTCAAAGTCAAATGAGCCCACCCTGTCACGCCCGTATTTTGGACCATTCAAACAATCTCAAAAAGGTTCCCACGGGGAAGATTCGTGCCTTGTTTGGAAGGATAAGTCGTTTAAACGATTTCAGAATATAGTGAGCCCGTTCGGAACACCACTCGGCCAATCTCACGATCAACCTCGGATGAACATAGACTTACTTCTTTTAAAAATTACGGGAAACCTTGGAAATATTCGATGACGTCAGTTAAAATGGTGTTAGCCCTCGAAACTGTGAGTGAAAACATTCGACGTCACCAACGCTACTCGTGTAAGTCACTGACGTGAAACCATCGTATCCTAATATAAATATCTTAAGATTTTTAAATAACGGTTGAAAAAGCTTATTTTTTGAGAATGATTCGTCATTCTCAAATATTAAGACTTTTCAGCCGTTAATTACTGAAAAGATAAAAATCTACAGTGCTAGATTTTCTTACACTGTTTCCGCCTAACAAAATGCACGATTTTGTTACATACCCCTCCGCCTTACAAACATTCGAGGTCTGTTGCAGTTTACGGAAATGGCCGAGTGATGTTCCGAATGATGATAAGCCCTGTCCTTCCTAGACTGGTTATTTTTCGAGAAGGGTCAGAAGGTTGACCCTAATAAAATTAGTGTTTTGTGCAGCTGAAATCGACCCAGTGGTTACCAAAAGGAAGATGTTTATAGATTTGATAATGATTGACGATAGACCACGGACAAAATATGCCAAGTTCATTAATAGTGTTGTAAACTCTCAGTGGGCTTAAAGCCCCAACCATCTATTGACCACCATGATTATCTCTAAATTTGTAATTTTGGGTCAAATGGTTCATCATATATCCGCAACTGATACCATTGTTCAAACACTTTCCAGCCCATTCCCCTTGGGATATACATTGACATGATTAAATGACATTATCAAAACGTCAAACGGAATTCTAGAGCACGTATGAGCATATGTTAGAAACAGTCAATGATTCTGTCATTAGTCTTTTCCATTGTTGATATCCCTAATTTAGTGCCTATGTGATGTGAAATTGCATTAACACGTGTGACTAGATATTTTATGGGATTGTTTATCTAGAGCGTTCGACGTGTTATTCATGGTTATTATATATTCAAGTTTTATACGCCTTTATTACCTATGGGACTTCCAATTTTACCGATCTTGCTTCCAATTGGTATTATATTTCCCATTTTCCATTCGACTTGTCTGCGTGCCTGGTTCTATGTTAAATCTTCAGGATTATGCGTTGTTTCATGCACAAAATATCTTGCCCAAATACTATTATGCGTTTACTATGAAATTGTTCGCGAAACGTTAGATAAATGGTGCCCAGCTTTGCACGTGTATTCACACGCACAATGAACTACCATTTCTCAAACGTTTATTGTGCGATTTTGCATCGTGAACGAATGATTGGTGCTTTGGCATGTCTTTTGACTTGATATTCTTAAAAGATTGTATCTGGCACGCTGCTCTGTGATTATTTTGGCATGAACCTTTTATATCCAATTAGGAGTTTGTGTACCATTAGGAATAATACACGTGTCTAGTAGTTTGAAGTGTGTAATGATGATTCAGTGCGGGTTACGAAAGATTGTGAGAACTTAGAATGGATTTTGTTTACTGACATTGAGGCTCTAAGTGATTAAAGTTATTTGATGCCTAAGCATCTCTAAAATGTGATAAAAAGATATTTTTATATTGATATTACATCAGATTTTTTTTTATCTGATAGTTTACTGGAGAGAATCAGATCAAACAAAATTACCTTATTATTTTTGTAAACTATGTGATTCTCTATCTGTTAACATATAGAAGATAAAGCATGTAGCAAAAATATACATTTGATGTTTAATGTTTATTTGTGCTACATACTATATCTTTTATTAAACAGTGTCTTTCTATTCATGTTTTTAAAGACAGACGGCTTTATTTTTGTTATTGAAGCCCAATATCTTACAGTTAACAACATCGTGACATTGACAAGGTGAATGATTTGGGAATGATTTAGGAATGAAATTGAATGAGTCTGTGGAGCGAGTTTTGAGTGAATTTAATGGGAGGTAATCCTATAACGCAAATTTTGTTCAGGGTGAACAAAATTTGCGACATTGATTACCTCCCTTTAATAAAAAACGCATACAAGTTCTTTACATAGCCTCCTATTTCTTCAAGACCCTATGAGACGCTAACAATTTGAATAATGCCAATATAATCGTTATTTTTCTATATCAAAAAATATTTTGAATGACGTTGTTGATTCTATGTTTTTCAATGGGTTTGAGCGTTTTTGAATGGTTTGAGTGAGTGGTTGGAATGAATGAATTGAGCGTTGAGTGAATGGTTAAGAATGATTTTGATCGGCATGAGTGTCAATTTCACGATGTTTTTAACTGTATAAAAAATGGTGACAGATAATAATTTTTGAGTACCTAGAGTTACCATGGCGACTGGTATTACGTTTCCACCGAGTGACTTTAATACAACTAACGATGTGCTCAAGAGCTTAGCAAGAAAAAGTACTTTTCCGTTAGACCAACCAAAGTTGCAAAGGTCAAGGTCGTTAGGTCGATTTCAAGGTCAACCGCGGTCACAAGTGTCCTTGACTTTATCACACTGGGATTCAGTTGAGCAAAGGATAGAGTTTGGTAAGTCATCATTCAAGTGGGAACATTTCCATGGCATTTCATAGTTTCATTATATATGATATGAATAACCGTATCTTATTTGCTTTTAGTTGTATTCTAATTCTATTTATATTTTCCATGATTAATGGCGTCGGGATGTCTGTTTTAATGATATTTTTCTTAGCTCGGCTGTTCTCGGAGAAAACCGAGGTATTGTTATAGCCTTTGCGGCGGCGTTGTCATCTTCGCCGTGCAAAATCTTTGACATTTTGTGATATCTCTGGTCCTACTCAAGGTATTAACTTGAAACACTGCACACATTTTACGATCAAAAGAGCAACATATGCTACCAAGGGGGATATTTATAGATGTTATCTCATATATGGCATTATGGACAAGTTGGGATGCACATGTAAAGATATGTTTCTAAAGTCCTGGGGCCTCTTTCAAGAAAAATATCGTACGATTAATCTTAAAATCATCGTACGATTAAATTTAAGACGGTCGTAAACGGCTTTCACAAAAATATCGTTGAAAATCGCAGACTATACGAACTCATAAAATTATCGTAAAGTTGATCTTTCACATCTGCACGTGCTGATCATATGATATAAACTTCCGGGTTAGTGGGTAAATTGTCCGCTTTTTACAATACAGAAAATGTGTCAATCAGCAAACTGACCGAAGAATATCCATTTACTTGTATATTAATGCAATTTAATGAAGTTTTTTTAACTAAATTCTTCGAACTACATAATTATCATCGATATATTAATATCTATATCAAAATATGCAAGTTCTAATAATTGCATAGTGAAATCAGCTTACACTGGGGAATTCCATGCCTATGAAAGTACACCGGCCATCGGCGCGAATGTGGAGCAATCGAACATTGGACCGCTTGGTAAAAATGTACATGCTCTAATTGATGGTCATCTGCACCCAGTTTTTTTGTGATTGACTTTATTATCATTGTTGTTTGCTTTGTTGGTTGTTTTCTGGTAATCTAGTTACATGTATAAGAATACAACATTGTTAGAAAGGAAAGATGAAAAAATGACTCATCCGTTTTTCTAATTCGTATTTTTATATGTAATTCTTCCAATCTGTAACGTATTGTGTGTTTGCGGAAGGTATGGAAACGAAGGATAGAAGGATATTGTGTTCCATCTCTTAAAGGCAAAATTACAGATAACTCTAACCAACGGTTCTAGTGAAGTTTTCGTTGACGTTTCCGGGTAACTACAATAGTTACATTTAGCTTAGACATGATTCATCTGGCTTAGTATAACAATTCAATTATTGTATTTTGTTGCTTATTTGCTCAGTTTATATTGGACATAAAGAGAGAGAAAAAAAGATTTGATCGAGAGCAGCGGTTTTGTTGTTGTTGTTGTTGTTTTTCGAAGCTTTGCAGGATTGTTTAGTTTTTACCGTAGGCTGAGGAATCTAGATTGCTTAAAGTTAGAATAGTCTGTTTGTACAAAAGTAAGTAAGTCATATATGTGTAAAAAATCTATTGATTCAGTTTCGGTCACTTTCGTATTCTTTCTAAACATGTGTCACAAGGAAGGGAAGGGTAAACAAACGTTTTCAGTCATGATCATAAAAGGGTCGATTCTTACGGTAAAAACAACAACTTAATGCCATTATGTAAACATTCTACGACAATCGTACGATTATCGCAGAGTAAAATCAAACATCAAAATGATGGTGCACCAATTATTTTCAATATATCTCGTTTATTACACAATATTGTACTGTGAAATTTGACATGTACAAAGCTAAATAATCGTTCTAACCTCTGCGAGAGAAAGAAAGGAATCTGAGAAAATTTGAGGCACATAAGGACAAAATCGTAAAATTTACGACTGGTCTGAAGGTGTCGCAGATTTTATCGTAGATTTCACGATACGACGAGTTTCTTGAAAGCCAAATAAGTTTCTTGAAAGCCAATTTTTATCGTACGATTGCTATACGACCGAATAGGAAATAATCATATCACATCATTGAGTTACGCTAAACACTTGCTAAGAGCACTTTGATTCATTTAGATAAGAGAAATGTAGTATAATGAAGAAAAGGTGTTCTTGAATAACATATGAGCCTGTGTGTGACATTTCCAACAATTTGAAATGTGCGTGAAGTGCAACCATTAGGTAGCGTACAGTTAAGAACATCGTGAAATTGACAAGGTGAATGATTATTGAATGATTTAGGAATGAAATTGAATGAGTGTGTGGAGCGACTTTTGAGTGACTTTAATGGGGGGTAATCCAGTATTGCAAATTTTGTTCAGGAGAACAAAATTAGCAGTATTGATTACCTCCCTTTAATAAAATATGAGTACAAGTTCTACAGTTAGCTCCCTATTTCTTGAAAACCTGTCAGTCGCTTACAATTTCAATTTATTAATTGAAATCCCGATTTTTCCCAAGCTTTTTTTTATTTTGAACGAAGTTGTTGTTATATGTTTTGCAGTGAGCTTGGAGCGTTTTTGAATGGTTTGAGTGAGTGTTATGAATGAATGAAAGGAGCGCCGAGTGAGTGATTTGGAATGGTTTTGATTGAGGTGAATGTCAATTTCACGATGTAACTAACTGTAGACAGGCACATACCGTAAGTATATAGTTACCTGGTGGCCTACAGTTACTTTGAGACCTTATTTATCTACTAAAAGCATAGTAAAGACTCTGGTCAGACTGTGCGGAAGCACAGACTGGTCAGAGTCTTTGCTTTGCGCATATTTGAAATTGTTGGAAATCTCACGCACAAGCTCATATACTATTTTCAGATGGCCCTCTTAGTCTGACGGACGCTTATGGATCAATGGAGACCAACGACACACATACGGGCCACGCCCTTACTAACTCAGCCAATCATCTATCAGAGAGTATGACGTCATTATCAAACAGACACGCCCCCATTGCATCGCCGTCCCGTCAAGGCACGTTGAATAAACAGCAGTCCTTACAGTCTTCCCATTCTGAACTGAACGGGGAACATCGCCATGAAGAAGGGATCAAATTCGAGCGCCTGAAAAATCTACCTGTAATTATCACATTTATATCTTATAATCTATGATACCGCCTTTGTCATCATGAATAAATTAAGAGATCAAGATGGTATTTGTTAGTTTCGTGGAGGTATAAAATAAAAAACTTATAATAATCACACTGTATGAATTGGATTCATACATGAGTTTGATAAGGTTGTTAGTTTCATACATCCATGAACTTAGCAATTATTATCTTCATATCTTATTATTTGATATCATGAAGCTACAATGTTAAGAGTTGTTAGGTAAGAAACATATTTCTAACGGGACTACTTTTTGCAGAAGGCTACAAGTCAGCTGCGCACTCAAAATTGTTTTCATTGAGGAAAAAAAAACAACCAATCAGAGCACACGAATATTGATGGTCATAACTAAAATTGAATCATAAACGTGTGCCTGCAATTTCAATAACTTCGATATGTCGGAACATGCAGTGGTATTTTAGTTTTAAATGAATACTTTTCGTTCAGAATTTCTTACAAAAAATCATCTCCTCTGAAAGCAGACCAATTAATGAAATCAGGTCAATCAAGCTGAATCTTTGCAGATATATTCCTCGTGCCATAGCTTATCAATTTGTTTGTTTGCATGGGTTTTACGCCGCTTTCAACAATTTTGCAGTTATATCGCGGCGGTCGGAGCACCTAACAATGGATTCCTGGTATTTCTTCCGCCTGTACTACCATTACACCCTTTCTTAGCCTCCAAATGCTAACTCACATAGGTTCACAATTATCTACCCATTGGTGAGAGACAAACGTCGGAAAGGATATTTGCCGCCACCGGGATCGAACCCACAACTTCCAGATTGGAAGTCTTATGCCTTCCAACTGCGCTATGGTGGCGACCCTCCCATAGCTTATCAGTTTTTAAACGTAATAATGTTGTCGCCAAGGCAAATGAATGACTTGAATGTGTTCATAGAATCAAAGAAGAAACGTTTACTCTAATACATACTATATGCAAATACGTGCATGAACAGTTCACAGATTTTTCAATGTTTTACGATTCAACCAGACATGGCACATTTGCAGTGAAAATAATTCTTAAAAACATCTGGTCAAGGCATTAGGTGTACAGTTAACAACATCGTGAAATTGACAAGGTGAATGATTATGGAATGATTTAGGAATGAAATTGAATGAGTGTGTGGAGCGACTTTTGAGTGAATTTAATGGGAGGTAATCCAGTATTGCAAATTTTGTTCAGGATGAACAAAATAAGCAATATTGATAACCTCCCTTTAATAAAAATTGTATACATGTTCTATAGATAGCTCCCTATTTCTTCAAGAACCTATCACACGCTTACAATTTCAATTAAATGAGTGAAATCCCGATTTTTTCCCTGCTATTTTTATTTTGAACGAAGTTGTTGTTATATGTTTTTCAGTGAGTTTAGAGCGTTTTTGAATGGTTTGAGTGAGTGTCTGGAATGAATGAATGTAGCGCTGAGTGAGCGATTTAGAATGGTTTTGATTGAGTTAAATGTCAATTTCACGATGTAACTAGCTGTAGGACATATTCCATAATACTTCGACATTTTATATCATAATTATACAAATGACCGTGTGATAACATCCCGTATGATATTTATTATGATATCACATATTAAGTTATTTTTAGAACAATGATATAATGCCGTTTATTTTAGAAACTTACATTTCAGTAAGAGACATCGTCGAAAACAAGACAAATAGAGGTTTTAAGATAAATATAAAACGTATTAAGTGTAATGAAAAATATCTTACTCGGATGTGAGAATTGGCAATCGTCTCGGCGGTACCTCGACAATTATCAAATCTCCCAACCTCGTTAGATATTTTTTTCATACAATACACTAAGTACGTATTATATATTTATCCTTTACTGAAAGTGTCAAAGTAATATCCATCTATATTCCTATCGCTTCTGTTAAATTATACCTTTTTTTCTCACCAACACAAAAGAAAGTTAGAAAGAGAGCGGCTTTGGACCATAATGGTCTCCTTGTTCTTTTTCGTTCCTTTAGATGTCAATCGATGTGTTATCATCATAGATTTTTTCTAACCTTTATGTTAAGATTTAATCATATCAGTTTAAATCCAACATAATTTTTTTTTTTGAAAAAAAAATCGATAATATTTCAGGCCTTTATAGAACATAGATAGAACATAGTTTATTCATTAAGTATCCGGAAGGTCTTTGACCCATGTGGAATTCAGAATTACAGCATATACACACAATATGAGATTATATTGGAGAATGAAGAATATACCATTTCTACATTTAAGGAAGAAGAACTTATGGTAAAGATAAAAGAGATCATAGGTCACATGGAACGTTTAGAAGATTATCATAGAGGTGACGGTATGAGAATACAAAAGATGTTAGGTGATATGTACTGGGATTATACACATATGAGAGAAATGATTGGGGATTGTATGGCTGAAAATGGCTACGCGGGTACGTACAACAAAACATTCAACTTATCTATTTAACGCTTAAGATATTTTGGTCACGAGGAAAAAGGTTAACTTAGTCTTGACAGTATGGGAATATATACTATGTTAGGAGACAATTAGTAAGATAATACACACATATGAAAAATGGTTGGGGATTGTTTTCTAGATAAACGTTAACTGGTATATTGGTTCGATTTCAAGATTTTACGAAAGCTAGATCAAACGCGAAATAACTGATGGTATGATTTTTAATGATGTTATGATGGTACAATCAAATAGCTCATAGGCTAATAAACGTTTTGAAATTTAGATGAATTTTGTTTCAAGAAGCGCATAAAAACCAAATGGTTTGTCATTGCTTTTTGAAGGATATGTTTAATAATTCAGTTGCTATATCGGCAAGAAATGATCTTCGTTTCAACTTTATCCGTGTCTTGCTCAGCCGACCTGCTTCGGCGCGAAATATAAAATAAGTTTCTTATTACACTCATTTTTTTCGCTACCAAATGAAAGTAACAGGATAAATAGAATTATAAGTCTTAGATGGATCAAATTGATCCACGATTTCTAAGAAATAATTAAGATTCGTAATCGTTTAATGAGTTCTTGCAGACATAGAAAGCTATTCATAGAATCTGTATGCATTTTCCATTAGAGGGAGGCAATAATATCGCTAATTTTGTTTATCCGGAACAAAATTGGCGAAATTTGTGTACCTCCCTTTAATGTCACTCAGAACTCGCTCCACACACTCATTCAATTTGTTTCCAAAGTAAAATTTATCCACGATTTCTCTGAAATAATTGAATTTTGTAATCGTTTAATAGAAAGCCATTCATAGAATCTTTATGCATATTCCATTACAGGGAGGCAAAAATATCGCTAATTTTGTTCATCCCGAACAAAATTAGCGATATTGGTGTACCCCGCCTTAATTTCACTCAAAATTGGCTCCATACACTCATTCAATTTGTTTCCAAAATAATTCCAAAATAAGTCACCTTGTCAAGTTTACCTTGTTGTTAACTGTTTCTTCAATCGACTAAGATATTATGCTTCTAAGAATGGTGAAGACGGCCAGTAATTGTTAACTTCTCGAAACCAAGACCAAGGTTTTGGCCTAGTGATATTTAGGGATGGTGCACTAATTAATTAAATAAAACAAAAAAAATATTTTGGATAATTGATTTAATTCATTTCAGTAAGTAAATTCATGTCAATTTTCCTTTCAGTTGTTTCAATGACGATGTTGAAAACGTTAAACAGTATAGGTATTTTCAAAAACGATGATGTGTGGTTTCCAACATATTACACATATAATACCATGTGGAATTTTACAGACGCTAGTAGTAAATTGGCCAAGGTACAGTGTTGATATTACTTCATATAGTGTAATAACAAGTATTACACATTTAATAAAATACAAATATATTACACATATAATACCATATGGAATTTCACAGACGCTAGCAGTAAATTGGCTAAGGTATGGTATTGATAAACCTGCATATAGTGTAATAACAAACACTACACATTTAATAAAATACAAATTTATTACACATATAATACAATGTGGAATTTCACAGACGCTAGCAGTAAATTGGCCAAGTTTTGGTATTGATATAGCTGCATATAATGTCATAACAAATATTACACATTAAATGAAATACAAATATATATTACACATATAATACCGTGTGGAATTTCTCAGACGCTAGCAGTAGACTGGTCAAGGTATGGTATTGATATAGCTGCATATAGTGTAAAAACAAATATTACACATTTATATAAAATACAAATATATTACACATACAATACCATGTGGAATTTCACAGAACCTAGCAGTAAATTGGCCAAGGTATGGTATTAGTATAGCTAATAACAAATATTACACATTTGATAAAATACAAATATATTACACATATTATACCATGTGGATTTTCACAGACGCTAGCAGTATATTGGCTAAGGTAAGGTATTGGTATAGCTGCATATAGTGTAATAACAAATATTACACATTTGATAAAATACAAATATATTACACAATTTATACCATGTGGAATTTCACAGACGCTAGCAGTATATTGGCCTATGTATGGTATTGAAATAGCTGCATATAGTGTAATAACAAATATTACACATTATATAAAATACAAATATATTACACATATAATACCATGTGGAATTTCACAGACGCTAGCAGTAAATTGGCCAAGGTATTGTATTGATATAGCTGCATGAAGTGTATTAACATAAATATAATAAATAAACGACTATCTGTGTTTTACATGATAAAGTATCTGTTTTTATCCGAATCAATACTAAAGCACCTTCACCTTCTTTAAAATACTGCTATGCTTCAAGTCAAGTACTTTTTTCAGAACTAATACTTATACCGATTAGCGACCACTGAAGGGACCACCAAAAGGCGGTCGTTTATGGGAATGGTCGCTTAATACGAAATACTATGATAAATGTGACAGATCTTTTTGATAGAATTTAAAGATTGTCTGTAATGTCGTCTTGAATCCTATGACGTTCGAACCCATTAGAATCGTCTTTTTGAGACGATTCTAATGGGTTCAAGCAACATTAGATACAACTAAAACCAATTTTTCGTGAAGAATGTCGTCTTTATCATAGATTTTGCTTACGGAGGAGGGACTTTTTATTGTGGCCGCTTAATTAAATTGATCGCTAAATAGAGGTGGTCGCTCGAGCAATATCGACTGTAATAATATAATAATTGGCCTAAGTACTTGTACAGACCTAATACTTCTTGAAAGCCAGAACTGTTGAAGTGTGAAATCCATTTTACAAAGGTCAGTATATTAATCTATTAATAATGACCTTTAATGTAAAAGTACATCTATTCTCTGTTCGCGCATGTTTAAGTCAGACATTATTATCAATGGTCGTTTCGGTGCCAAACCTATCAACAAATGTCAGCTTATCTATGCCAAAACAAAAGCCAAATACGATGCAAAAAAGAAGTATTATCCAGCTGAAACTGAAAATGATTTTTTACACGTCGAAATATTTTGTAATGTCACAAGATTCACCTTATATCCATTTTTATTTCACTCCTAAACAATTAAGACCAATGACATCGCTTATTTTGCATCACGTGATAGTGAAATATGTAGATCCATATTGTACAACCAGAACGAGGCTACTGTGCAATACGGATTTTATTCCAAATCGAGGCAACCTATATTGTACGATGAGAGTGAGGCAAGCTATATTGTTTGTTTCAATTTCATCATGTAAATAGTGACTTGCAAATGACGCCCTTATCCGGATCATTTTGGATCTATTCCCTTTATCTCTCTCAAATGCCACAAATCGTTAATTTCGGAACTTTCAGTGTATGCTGTGAAATAAAGATGTCATTTAACATGATCGAGTACAATACTGAATTCATTGGATTCGTACCCTGCAGAACCAGTCCATATTTTGACTCGGCTATGGCCTCGTCAAATATAGACTAGTTCTGCAGGGTACTCATCCAATAGAATTCAGTATTGTACACGATCATGTTAAATAACCTTTTATTAAAGTGCATGTATATTTCTTTTAGGCTTTATCAGAAAATGATGCAGTTCGACTTCTGACTTTGAACTGTGGACACAAACCATATATCAATGCTATACATAGTAAGGTAAGAAATGTTTGATTTGAATTGGAGTTTTACGTCGCTTACAACAATCTCTCAGTTATATCGCGACGACTGGAGCACCTAACGATGGATTCCTGGTATTTCTCACACCAGTACTACCACCACATCCCTTTCCTAACCTCCAGTGGCTATTCCACATAGGTTTACGATTATCTACCCATTGGTGGAAGACAAATGTCGGAAAGGATAAGTGCCGCGGCCGGGGATCGTACCCGTGCGAATATAGACCCCTGGATTAGAAGTCCGGCGCGCTACCAACTGCGCTATTGCCGCGGCTGAGGTAAGAAATAGCCAGGTCGTTGAATGTAATATCATTATTTGAAACAAAACGTAAAGTTAACCTCGAAAAAAACCAACAAATTTATAGCAAGAATGAACAAGTCAAGTGTTGACTATTAATTTCAAATTCAGAAATTAATGATTTTGAAGACGCTTTCATCGCATTGTCAACTTAAGGATTCTTCTTTTTGATCGGAGAAATTAACCTGTGTTATAAAAAATGAAGCTCCTTGTTCTCAGAAATAAAAATAATATAGTTTTATTAATTTTAAGACGTTTTTTGTTGGCTACAGAGCATTTTCACTGGTTTTCACAATGAATCTTCTCGTGATGTATTTTGACGAGTATGTCAAATGAAGCCCTTCATCATCGAAATTAAGAAGCAACAAAACGCTCACCTCTTCTTCGTTCAAATTTACAATGATTTAGTTTTGTTAAAATTTTTTCAAACACTTCATTGATTCTTTCAGAATGTGTACTACGTTATCAAAGCCTCATTAAGCATCCTTCATAATATAGCCAGAAATTCTGGTATGAAACATTTATTTGACGAAAATAAAACCTCAGAAGTAAGTATTATGTTTTCTATTATCTGACAAACAATGAAATCTAATATTCGCTGGGGTATTGCATTCGCTTTCTACAGAAAATTTAATTTCTTAAATCTTGATAAAATATACTTCTTTTTCCATGGATCGTGTCGTTTGTCTATCTGCAAAGACTTGCCGTTAGAGCTAGTTACATCGTGAAATTGACATGCATCTCAATCAAAACCATTCCAAATCACTCACTCGGCGCTCCATTCATTCATTCATAACACTCACTCAAACCATTCAAAAATGCTCAAACCCATTGAAAAAAATAGAATCTACAACGTCATTCAAAATTAATTTTGATAAAGAAAAATCGCATTTCACTAACATAATTCAACTTGTTAGCATCTCATAGGTTCTTGAAGAAATAGGAAGCTATCTATAGAACTTATATGCATATTTCATTAAAGGGAGGTAATTAATATCGTAAATTTTGTTCATCCTGAACAAAATTTGCGGTATTGGATTACCTCCCATTAAATTCACTAAAAACTCGCTCCACACACTCATTCAATTTCATTCCAAGACCATTCCAAAATCATTCACTTTGTCAATTTTACGATGTAGTTAACTGAGGATTATTTATAACAATTCTAAATTATTCTCGGCACTCAGATTTCAATGAAAGAAGTATTTCATAAATGGACAGAGCCGACGTTTCTGAAACATAGTTTGAATTTTATGTGAGTCTTATATATGCTATCTAAGCACAAATGTGTTTTATGAAAATTTTACTAATTTTTAAAACAACTAAGTTTAGAACACTATCTATGAATTTTTAAGGTCGTTCCTATAGCGAATTTGGTAAAGTAGTTTTAAGGGCTTTGAGCGCACAACCTTGTTCCAATCTTTCAGACATGAGTCAAACAGACTGAAGTGAACTGGTAAAATTAAGTTGAAGGAGCACCCGAAAGCTCCATAAGGGAAATATTGTTGTACTTGTGTGAGAAATATCTGGAAACCGTGGTTGAGGGATGCATCCGCCACGATATGATTGAATTACTGTTTAAAAAGACATGAAAACCTGTTCCAGAAAAACAATGAATAGTACTGCAAACTATTTATGCAGTATGAAAAATTTGAATGTTGAAATTCATTGAATAATTCTGTTACAGACCATTATGCCTTTCTTAGAGTCCGAAGATGAAATGTTGAAAATCCTCGCAACATTAACGATAGCCAATATTGTAGATGAGGAAGAAAATAAAACTATCATAGCGGAATCAGGTAATTTTTATGCCCCCGTATCGAGGGATCGGGGGCATATTGTTTTACTCATGTCCGTCTGTCTGTCCGTCCGTCTGTCTGTCTGTCCGTCCGTCTGTCCGAAAACTTAACCTTGCCAATATCTTAATGCCTATTCAAGATACAAAGCTAATATTTGGCATGATGATAGATCTCAATGATCTGCATCCACTGGTACCAAAGTCATGGTCATGTGACAAGGTCAAGGTCATCTGTCAAGGTCAAACTTTGAAAACTTAACCCGAAAACTTAACCTTGCCAATATCTTCAAGCCTATTCAAGATACAAAGCTAATATTTGGCATGATGATAGATCTCAATGATCCACATCCGCTGGTACCAAAGTCAAGGTCATGTGACAAGGTCAAGGTCATCTGTCAAGGTCAAACTTTGAAAACTTAACCCGAAAACTTAACCTTGCCAATATCTTCAAGCCTATTCAAGATACAAAGCTAATATTTGGCATGATGATAGATCTCAATGATCCGCATCCGCTGGTACCAAAGTCAGAGTCATGTGACAAGGTCAAGGTCATCTGTCAAGATCAAACTTTGAAAAAAAATGCCGTTGCGGGGGCATTCGTGTTTCACAAACACATCTTGTTTAGCTTGTGTTTTACTTTTCCTACGATTTTCCTACATGAAAAGTATGCCTCTGGCTAGTCAGTGCATCTTCAAAGTCTGACTAAGAATCTTAACAAAGCACTTTGTAGAAGGGCAGTATTAAAGTGTCTTTAGATGGCCAAACAATCTTCTAATTAATTGTTCATTGTGACAATCAAGGCTTCTAAATGTTTGTCTCTCACGCACAAGTGCTAATGAAGTAAATACCAAGCATAGGTTACACTTCAGTGATTTTTATTACTCCAAATTGGCTGAATGAAATTGACTGCAAAGTCAAAAGAAAAGAACCATTATAAATCAATTTATTGATATAAAAGAATTAAGAAAATAATAGCAAGGTGAAAAGATTAACTTAGGAAAAAGCTGTATGCATGTATTTGTAAATAAATGACATTAGTCTGGGATCTAAAAAATGTAATATGTTAAAAACGGCATCAGCTCGATTAACTTAATTCTTTGATCTTTGACATATTCTTCAATAATTTAAAGTTATGACAATATTTAACATATTTATACAAAACATACATACCTAAGTGAAACACGACACTATAGCTATTATGAGTACTCGGGTTTTATCAATTGTTTTAATTATCTTAAGTTCCTGCAAATCAAAAGTTCGATGCTCGATAAAACGAGCCCCGAAAACACCCTGACAATCCATTAAACCAGAGAACAACTAATGGCATTCGGAACACCACTCGGCCAATCTCACGATCAACCTCTGATGTACATAGACGGACTATTTTTAAAAATTGCGGGCAACCATTGGAAAAAACTCGATGACGTCAGATTAAGGTAACTGCGGACAGATAACATAGTCGAATTTTCGACTTTCTTAAAATTTCACAATAATTTCTGAGATTTGTATTTGAAGTGTGAGAATTAGCGAACACGAAATGAAAAGGGTCTGAAGCCCGTTCATTTGACGTCGTGACGTCATTAAGGGGCCAACCCCTTTTCGACCCGCCAAAATCAATATTTGCAAATATTTTCTGAATTAGTCGGCCGATTTTCACGAAAAAAGTTTCATTTTGAAAGTCCAAGAACGCCCGAGCTATTCGTTTAATTTCTGTGCAAACTCAAATAGAAAAATAGGCCCGAAACGCTAACTATTTCGCGAATTTTAAGATTTGACGTTCCTTTTTTCATTTCATTTTTTTGTAAATAAGTTGAAATTTCTCAAAATTTCGTCCGGTGACCTATGCTGATTTTTTGTTATTTTGTAGCGAAAAGAATATGCTTTGCATTAATAATATAAAAATGATATGTCTTCGGGTTAGATTTTTTATTAAATTCGATTTTGTGAAGTTGTTGGAACAGTTTTCGTCGGATTCGACGTCGCACTAAAGCCATCTGCACTATGCTTATTTGGCACCAATCTCCGTGCAATAGCTTTTTCTAAAATATTTGAAATTTATGTTTTTCGTAAAATATAGGGTTCAAAAGTATTAAATCTGAATGTGATTTTAAGAAATAAAAATAAAACACTTAAGTTTTATCCATTTAATAAGACAGCTTTTGTGAACATTTGACGCGAAGTTGAAATATCCTCTGATTTGCGTTATCTTCGCGGAATCGAATTCTAAAAAAAAATCTAACCCGAAGACACATGTTTTTTATTTCAAATTTCTTCAGCGGAATGGTTTGGCAGCAACATATCTACCTTTCAGCATAGGTCACCGGACAAATTATCGAGTAAAAAAGCAATATTTCCAGTGACTGTACTCGAAAATAGCAACGCAGAAGGCATAAACATTTAATACGTTACACTTAATTGTATTTCTTACACTTATATCCGCATATCCACAGAACATAAGATCCGGCGTCTTTAAACGAAGCAAATGGCGTTTTCGGGATGAAAATCGGTTTATTATTTCTGAAAAAAATGGACAATTACTGATTTTGGCCCGTAAAAAAGGGGTCGGCCCCTTGATGACGTCATGACGCCAACTCTACGTTATGAAATTCCTTTCTTTGACCGAAATATGAAAGCGGGAACTTCAAAGTAAAGTTTTATCGCATTAGGCATGATTTGCAGACAATTTAAAATTTGGACCTAAAATGGCCCTCTATGTGTCCGCAGTTACCTTAAATTGCGCTAGCCCTCGAAACTTGAGAGAAAACATTCGACGTCGTCAACGCTACTAGTTTAAGCCACTCACGTGAAACCATCGTATCCTTATATAAATATCTTAAGATTCTTATATAACGGCTGAAAAATCTTAATTTTTATGCCCCCGCATCGATAGATCGGGGGCATATTGTTTTCCTCATGTCCGTCTGTCTGTCTGTCTGTCTGTCCGTCTGTCCGTCCGTCTGTCTGTCCGTCCGTCCGTCTGTCCGAAAACTTAACCTTGCCAATATCTTCAAGCCTATTCAAGATACAAAGCTAATATTTGGCATGATGATAGATCTCAATGATCCGCATCCGCTGGTACCAAAGTCAAGGTCATGTGACAAGGTCAAGGTCATCTGTCAAGGTCAAACGTCCGAAAACTTAACCTGAAAACTTAACCTTGCCAATATCTTCAAGCCTATTCAAGATACAAAGCTAATATTTGGCATGATGATAGATCTCAATGATCCGCATCCGCTGGTACCAAAGTCAAGGTCATGTGACAAGGTCAAGGTCATCTGTCAAGGTCAAACTTTGAAAAAAAAAATGCCATTACAGGGGCATTCGTGTTTCACAAACACATCTTGTTGAGAATGATACGTCATTCTCAAAAATTAAGACTTTTCAGCCGTTATTTACTGTAAAAGATATAAATCTAAAATGCCAATTTTTCTTACACTGCTCCGCCTAAAAAAATGCACGATTTTGTTTCATACCCATCCGCCTTACATACATCAGAGGTCTGTTGCAGTTTACGGAGATGGCCGAGTGATGTTCCGAATGCCACTAACGGGTGCTCGGCTGTTGGGTACTGGGTAGTGGGAAAATCGTAGTAGAAAAAAGGGACATAATTCAAAGAAAATTCATATAGAGTTATTCCCTTTGAAAGTAAAGCTTTGATACTGAACAAGTTCTCAAAGTTTTTAGCCAACTACTTCGAAATCGAAGACAATGATGTCGGCGATACCAATGCTATAGAATAACTTGTGTTACCCCAAAACAACCACTTGAAAATTGTTCAGAAATCTGCAAAGACTGTCAACTTCTTAATCATTTTCGGTCCGAAGAATCCGCTATCATAATTTGAAATTTGTAGTGTTTTGCTCTGGTTTAGAAAAAGTACTTGCAACTTGTTATGTACTTAATGCAAATAAGCCCTCTATAAATTGACTGCAATGTTTAAAAAAACAGACAAAAGTTTGTCTTTTTGCTTTCGTGATGTTATATATAAACAAATCTTTGATGGCATTTTTATATCTTGGTAAGTATAGGATAGAAAACGAGAGCCGTGGTATATGGGAAATAGACACGAGCGTCAGCGAGTGTCTATTTCCCATATACCGCGGCACGATCTTTTCTATCTGACTTAGACCACGCTTTTCTTACACTATCTGTATGTTTTACCCGAACCTCTAAATAATGAAAAAGAGTAAATATCGCTGTGACATTACTCCAATGAAGTTTGAATATGATGAAATCACTTATGAATTTTTTTTCCCGATCTTTTGCACTTTTCCGACTGTCGAAAGTCTTTAGGACAAAAGAGCTGTATAAAATGTTCGTCATCTTTTAGAAATGACTCGGATTCACGTGCAAGACACACTTGAACCGTATAACTGCAAATACAACGTTCGAAGTTTTATTTGTGATATATACTTTTGAAATACTGTTCTCTGATTGGCCGATTCGCTTCAAGCGTGGTCTAATGTAAGTTTCAACTTAATGCTTTCGTTTATAATTCATTATTTTTCTCTTTATTTTAATTAAGGAATTTGTTAGGTAGGTACATGTATTAAGAAATTTCATGTAGATCAATAACACCACCCATTTTAATCAAAATGTAATCAATTGCTTTTTAACCTTTAAATCTTTGACCTATATACATACAAATATACTCCGAAGAAATAACGAGTATGCATGTATGCATATTTCTTTTCTTAAACCCTTAGGAATTGAAATAAATTAGAGGTTAAATTTAACAAATCACACATAAGATGCAAAATATAACAACTCATCATCAATGAAATATTACGATCTAACTGTCTTCAAAAACATGTAACAAATATCGAAGAATAACAAGTAGATGTGTTATGATCTAACCCACTAACTACAGTTAACTACATCGTGAAATTGACAAAGTGAATGATTTTGGAATGGTTTTGGAATGAAATTGAATGAGTGTGTGGAGCGAGTTTTGAGTGAATTTAATGGGAGGTAATCCAATTCCGCAAATTTTGTTCAGGATGAACAAAATTTACGATATTAATAACCTTCCTTTAATAAAATATGCATATAAGTTCTATAGATAGCTTCCTATTTCTTCAAGAACTTTTGAGATGCTAACAAGTTGAATTATGTTAGTGAAATTGCGATTTTTCTTTATCAAAAATTATGTTGTAGATTCTATATTTTTCAATGGGTTTCAGCGTTTTCAAATGGTTTGAGTGAGTGTTATGAATGAATGAATGGAGCGCCGAGTGAGTGATTTGGAATGGTTTTGATTGAGATGCATGTCAATTTCACGATGTAACTAACTGTATTATTGTGTATCTTGATACGGCAAATGTACTGAATCATCAGCTGACATGTCTTACTAACTACAACATACTATTTGTCACGCTTGGTAATAATTTGCATATTTTCGGTAAGGAGAAATGTTGCCTATAAGATCCTTATTATGTCATTTATATATCGAGGGTTCGGTGCAAGACTGTAGTAAGTGTATATACATTGTATATACACTTACTACATCTTGCACCGAACACACGATATCTGTGTAGGCATATATAAGGAGTTTTCGGGAAAAAAAGAATCGTTTAATGTTAAATTTAGATGAAATCCGACTTTTCTAATATTTTTTGTTTATTACATGAACTATGCCGCGATTGTTTTCACACTGCTAGAATAATTATGCAAATGACCTCAGAGCAAAAAAGCAACGCCATTCTGCAACTGCGAAAATGCCGTCATAATGTATATATTGTGACGTCAATTCGAAATGGGGTTATAGGCTACGTGGAAAATTGAAGGTTTAATTTTTAAGAATTTTGCCCTTTTTCGCAAAATTTCGGGTCATATAAAAATGAAATATTAAATTTGTACTCATAAAATACAGAATTTATTAAACTCTTCATCTAAAACTGATAAAAACTCGGCGTAGCCTCGTTTTTATCTGTCTATAGATGACTCGTTTGATAAATTCCGTGTTCAATGATCACACATTCAATATCCTCTGTATATCAGGTACGATCCACGATATCGTAAATTGGATCGAGAAAGCCGTGAGTCTTCCAAGACGGAGATATAAAGGCTTTACACCACAGGAGCTTACAGAAGGTCTCAATAAACTGGCTGTGAATGATGCTAACAAAATGAGGGTAAGTTGACATAGCTAGGCAACTTTTAAAACATATTTGCATCAAAAGTTGAGATTAATCTGATTTTGTCTTTGACTAAATGATTCTTTCAAATCCTAAACGAAGAAAGAAAGTAGTTACAAAAAGTTTTATGGTACATTTTTAGCTCACCTGAGCACATCGTGCTCAATGTGAGCTTTTGTGATCATTGAATGTCCGTCGTGCGTCGTGTGTCGTGTGTCGTGCGTCGTGCGTCGTGTGTCGTCTGTCGTCCGTCGTCTGGCGTCAACAATCTTAGTGTTTACACTCTAGAGGCCACAAATAGGGCCCAATCTTCATGAAACTTGGTCAGATTGTTGGCCAGGTCACAAGGATGAACCCTATTGAAAATGGTAAGGATCCATGCCATATCAAGGGAAAAGGGGCCTTAAAGACAATTTTCTTGTTTACACTCTAGAGGCCACAAATATGGCCCAATCTTCATGAAACTTGGTCAGAGTGTTCCCCAGGTCACAAGGATGAACCCTATTGAAAATCGGATGAATCCATGCCATATCACGGGAAAAGGGGCCTTATTGACAAATTTCTTGTTTACGCTCTAGAGGCCACAAATATGGCCCAATCTTCATGAAACTTGGTCAGAATGTAGGCCAGGTCACAAGGATGAACCTTATTGAAAATGGGAAGGATCCATGCCATATCACGGGAAAAGGGGCCTTATTGACAAATTTCTTGTTTACGCTCTAGAGGCCACAAATATGGCCCAATCTTCATGAAACTTGGTCAGAATGTAAGCCAAATCACAAGGATGAACCCTATTGAAAATCGGAGGGATCCATGCCATATCACAGGAAAAGGGGCCTTATTAACAAATTTCTTGTTTATGCTCAAGAGGCCACAAATATAGCCCAATCTTCGTGAAACTTGGTCAGAATGTCGGCCAGGTCACAAGGATAAACCCTATCGCAAATGGGAAGGATCCATGTCATATCACAGGAAAAGGGGCCTTATGACAATTTTCTTGTAAACAATCTAGAGGCCACAAATATGGTCCTATCTTCATGAAACTTATTCAGAATGTAGGCCAGGTCACAAGGATGAATGTATTGAAAATGGGGAGGATCCATGCAAAATCAAGGGAAAAGGGGCCTTATTGACAAATTTCTTGTTTATGCTCAAGCGGCCACAAATATGATCCAATCTTCATGAAACTTGGTCAGAATGTTGATTATGTCACAAGGATGAACCCTATTTAAAATGGGATGGATCCATACCTTATTACAGGAAAAGGGGTCTTAATGATTGTTCTCATGTTACACTCTAGAGGCCAGCCATTTTTTGGTCCAAACTTAATGAAAGTTGTTTTTTATTATCTTCTTTATGATATCTGCCTATTTAATTGCTGTGACATCCCAGTGGTCAAAAAGAATCAGGTGAGCGATCTAGGACCATCATGGTCCTCTTGTTCGTTTTTCGACCTAACGGTAAAATATTCATATTTGAAAGGGTACTACAGTAGACATTTCGTTTAGAAAGGGTCTACGTTAATATTTATATTAATAACTGAGGTAGAACTAAAGGCATTCTATTCGTTTCGCTGGATTGATAAACAAATGTCATTCCCAGAAAATGTTCATGTGTAAAGAAATCACAGCAAGATGAAAAGTTTTGTATTGCTTTCAGGAAAGCTGTAGGAATATTCTTTTCTAAAAAAACTTTAAATTTCAAGTTTCCTTTAAAATAGTTTTTAAACTGACTATAAAAGGGGTTTTTGTTGGACGTTTACGTTCACCAGTGTTATATACCGTGTAAGAACAATCCAGTCAGATGTTAATAGGTTTTCAAAAAAGGGGTGCTCACTTAGATTCAATTTACACTGTTTCAAGAATTGTATCCGTCTGACAACTATGCATTTTGAAAATGGTATGAAACAAGGATTCTACATAACTTGTTGATACCGCAAAGACAACTTTTAAATACGAAATCATATGCAATTCTGAGATCGGGCGAATTTTTTGTTTGCGTAGATCTACTTTTCAGACCGAATGAGTAATTTGTCCTTTGTTTCCAAATGGTCCACGGGAGATCACTCGTGAAAATTTGGTTAATTGAATTACCGGAATGGTAACCTCCCCTGAAAATACTCCTGTATATGAAACAATTCACGAAAATACATTAATACACATGAATATCGATGCAAAGCGAGCAGGTAAAGAAAAGGTGTAAGGTCGTGCGATAAGGGTTTATGCAGTGGGATTTACATTAATTTTCAACTATCGCCAGTCAATCCCGAGACGGGTGTCTGCAACTTTTGTACGTGTTTATATAAACACTTACCTTTTCTTTTTTTTTATTTAAGAATAGAAATCTAAGAACAATTAATTAATATCCTTTAATAGAATTTTTCAACCAGATAACAACAGAATGTTAATTGAGACATCGAAAAATCGATAAGTGTTGCAAAAAATGAATAATACAGTTAAAAACATCGTGAAATTGACAAGGTGAATGATTTTGGAATGATTAAGGAATGAAATTGAATGAGTGTGTGGAGCGAGTTTTGAGTGAATTTGATGGAAGGTAATCCTATATCACAAATTTTGTTCAGGATGAACAAAATTAGTGATATTGATGACCTCCCTTTAATAAAAAATGCAAACAAATTCTATAGATAGCTTCCTATTTCTTCAAGAACCTATTAGACGCTTACAATTTGAATTATGTCACCGAAATCGCGATTTTTTTCTATCCAAGTTTATTTTGAATGAAGTTGTTGATTCTATATTTTTCAATGGGTTTGAGCGTTTTTGAATGGTTTGAGTGAGTGTTTTGAATGAATGATTGGAGCGCTGAGTGATCGTTTAAGAATGGTTTTGATTGAGGTGAATGTCAATTTCACAATGTAACTAACTGTATTTAGATAATGTAATTGTCTATTCTTTTATTTAATGCACATAAAATCAGAAACCTTGTAATTACAAGGCTTTGGTGGACGATCTCTCTCTCTCACACTCTCTCTGTTTCTCGATCTCTCTCTCTCTCATCTATCTCTCTATCTCTCTCTCTATCTCTCCTCTCTCTCTCTATTTCTTTCTCTCTCTCCTCTTTTTTCTGCCTCTCTGTCTGTCTGTCAGTCTGATTGTCTGTCTATCTCTCTCTCTTTTTCTTTTCTTTAGCATAGGATAAAACCAGACAACGACTCACTGGAAATCTGCATTGACAAATAACTTCATTAGATTCGAGGTACCTCAGAAACTGTTTTCACAAAACTCACAAAAAGATGAACTTTATGTTACTCAGTTGTGAAATTGCGGCCTGAATATGCGATTTTCATAATTGAATCGGTCTCACTCGAACAAGACATCTCTCTTTTTATAAATGTTTATGTAAAACAAATCTTTTTCAAAAGTTGCCGTTATATTATTACAGGACCGTTTCAGCTTGAAGTAACTAACATCGCGCCAAAGTTCGTTTTGCAAAAAAAAAACTCTACTTATTTCAATGAATCGCTACAACATATACAATTGAACGTATTTCAAACCTTTGCATCGAAAATCTCGTTCATAGACCAAACAAAATAAAAAAATCTCGAAAACTCTTCTCATTTTCATTTGAAAGTGACATCAAGTACACGATGACGTCAAGTTTAAAATTCAAAGTTGTTTCTCCTTTTTCCAACTTTATTCGGGTAAACCTATGCTAAACGTTTGTGAGATAAAGACCCCGTTATGGTGAAAATGGGCGTCAATGTTTTCCGTTTTCGGGACATACAGGTTGACGTAAAGCACTTGACTTTCAAATGTAACACAATGCATAAAATTACATCGATTCTACTTAAAATTACATGTTTTGCATTACATATTTATTTGACGAAAGGGAAAAATAGGAAAATCAAAAGTTTTAAGTTTTCATTTTTGCTAAGTATATGTACAGCAAACATAAAACTAGAAAATAATATAATGTATAATTGTAGCGTATTCTACCATTTTTTTCTTCTGTAATGTAATATTTAAGAACTATTTCGACAAGCAAAAAGGTTTAGGAATTCACAAAATTGGGTCAGATCGGTTTCCTTTTATCTTAATTTTACATGTACAAATTCTCTTTTCGTAACGAATGCAAGAATCACTCTTGTATGCCAACAGAAACGTCCACCATCAGTACTTTCAGTGCTTTGATTTTAACTATTACTGCAATATCCACATGAGTAGGAATTTTGTCCAGGATAGGGTGTAAAAGACTCAATTATAGGGATCCTAGGGGTTCTTTCTTTCTTTCTTTCTTTAAAGTCTCTGCTTATAATATAGACTTCTTTATTTGAGTTAAGAGCTAGTTTCTGGTTAAAGACAAAGAAAGTAATGTTAATAAAGAGTCTTTAGGACTCACATCACAACAGACAGTTTTGAGGGTCCTAGTCACTTATTCGAAAGTCTCAGACTCGCAAAACCTTATTAAAAACCTGCGTATCTTCTATTCATACAAATTGCATTAAAAAGGATTTTGCTGGGAAGATATAGTTAATTTTATCAAATGAAAGTTTATAATAGTTTTCGCATGATCTTTTATACATCGTTTTCCATTTTTCTGTTGCAGATAGTAGATGAAGGAGCACTGCAGATGTTTTTACAAATGCTGCAACACGATGACATTCGTGAACAAAGTTCGGCCGCCCGTATTGTGTGGACACTATCTTTTGATAAGGATGTTCGTCAGAAAATAAACGAAAATACTGAACTAGTGTCCGTCATGGAAAAATTAACGGACAGCACGAATAAAAGTCTGCAAACGAATTGTTCTGGTGCATTGTGGGTAATCAGGGGAGATAATGAAGTTAATAACGAAAAAAGTATGCCTGTTTTTACTTACATTTGCGTCTTTAATATTCACTGGTGTAATTTGATCAATTTCATTTCAGCTGTCGCCTGTTAAAGGTTCATCTATCCAGGAATCACCAAGTGTTGCTTTAAACATACCTGATATTTTTGTTTACTGCATGTGTCTTTAATAACGAAACCAATTGCAATTCAAAAAGACATCTTTTTATCAAGACGAATTCTCTGAATTGATTTTAGCTCGGCTGTTCTGGAACGAAAGGTCAAGTTATTGCGATGACCCTGACCTTTTCGATGTTGGTGAAGATGTAGTCAGTTTTGCAATCTTTAAAAATTGTGATACACCTCTCTTTTTATTGTAAACGGCTTTATATTGGCGGTGTCCACATTTGGTGGTTTTTCTATTACGATTTATTTGCGGTGATTTATTTGGTGCATCTTACTTTAACGCCAACATTAAACGCTTTATCTATATTTTACATTTTTCCGTCGTTTAAAACAGCGTAAGTAAAAGAAAGGCAATTTCTCGAGTAATGTCAACTTTCTACAGACTTGACAAAAGTTTCTTTTCACACCTTTTGTTATAGTTATAACGCGTGTATAAGTTTTTCACACTTTTTCGCTGTGATTTCATTACAATGTATCAAGCAACTTGGATCTGGAATCTTGAAATTGAGGGATCAGTGCAATACTATTGTAAGGGCCTATAATTTATAGGCACATACATTTTATAGATTTCATATCTATCATAATAAAGAAATTTCTATTTGATAATGACAAATATTGGCGGTGGATTAATTTTGACGCATTTTAGCTTGACCGCCAATATAGCCAAAATAAAACCACCGCCCAAATTACCCCGTTTACAGTATTTGAGCTTTTTCCTTGTTATTTGACACATATGCTCAATTTCAAAAGAGCTTTCCATATATTCCACCTTTGGGAAGAATTTAGCCCTTTTCTCGATTAAAAAAAAATCGTGTTCAATTTCTTGCAGCAGAGCTTGATTTCAACTTCCGGTCCCTCGTAACATTTCTATTAGGAGTATATTAATCACATTTGTTTCCAAAATCAGGAATATCAAGACCAGGCGCGACGGTAATTCCTTGTTGACAATTGTTACATTAGTGATCCCTTGATATAGAATTGTTTCAGATCAGATTGTTAACGTCTGTTTTTGACCTTTCCTTAATGTTGAATATGCATGATATGTAATTTTTAAGTAGCTTTGACAGCTACACTATGCAATTATAAGACTTAGACCGTCTAAAGATAATTTGAGACCTTATCTATCTACAGAGTACAAAGTGAAGACTCTTATGATTTTGTACGAATGTACCTAGCTACTTATCTCTCTTTTTAAAACGGGAAGATATCTCTAGCACAGACTGAATTAGTTGTGGTATGGATTTCTACAAATATTTAGATACATGTCTGCATTGTTTTGAGATTCGCTTGATTATTTTTTCATTTGTCACAAAATATTTTTTAGAAGATTTCGTTAGAATTTAAATATCTTTTTTTATATTTTATTTCAGGGCCAAAAACGAACAAAAATAAATCTCATGTCTTCCTCAGCTATGCATGGTCAGATAAAGAAATAGTTCTTAATATAAGAGACCGGCTGAGGGTAAGTCGTACAATTATTATATATGTATCATGGCCTCAATTTCTGAATGATATTATAACAATGATCTAAAAGTTTATCACCTTATAGGTAGGGTCTGAGATTAGAAAACTTTGAATGTTGGGAGCATTCTCCATTTCGAGGTATTTGATATTTGTAGTAAATATTGCAGCAATTTATCACAGTTAAAGTTTTACGGTATCGTTTAAGAAAGTAAAGACATAATCTAAAATATCTATGAAGAAAAAAGAATAAGCTTATTATCCATAAAAACATTTTTTTTCATAATGATTACTGCTGAAAATAATCACCGTGAATAAACTATAGAAAAGTATCATTTTATGAGGTTCGAAATGATGACTTAAATGAAATAATGAGTATTTCTTCATTGTTTACATGTTACGAGCATGTTACGAGCTTTGAAAAATAATTTGCGAGCTGGTAAAAAAGAACACTTGTAAACAAGACATATGGAAAGACAGGACATTAATCGAGCCTGTGTGTGAAATATCCAACAATTTCATTTGTGTGTAAAGCTAATCCTCTGGCCAGCCTGTGTATCCGCACAGTCTGACCAGAGTCTTTGCTATGCATTCTGTAGATAGAAAACATCTAAACCCCAAATTAGACAGTCAGCGAATATTCTAATTGCTTTGTGTAATTGTCACGCTTGATCAAAAATTTCAATAATTCGCGCCTATGTGAAATGGTTGGAAATGTCACGCATGGGCTCATTTATTTTGCAGGCTGAAGGCTATGCAATGTGGATTGACATCGAGAAAATGGGTAAAGCTACACTCGAGACAATGACAGAGGCCATCGAAAATTCAGCTGTTGTTTTAGTTTGTATGTCAGAAAAATATAAACAGAGTCCAAATTGTCGAACAGGTACGAGAATTGAATTGTTTTGTTATTGGGCAAATCAGAACTGTATAAAAAGAGTCGTAATTATCGAACAGGTACGAAAATTTAGCTGGTGTTTTAGTGTGTAAATCAGAAAGGTTAGTGCTAAACTTCTTATTGTCGAACAGGTATGGATGTAAAGAAAATAGAGCTCGAGTCATTATTGTCGAAAAGATACGGCAATTCAGCATAGGGTTAATGTGTAGAGTGAGAGGTTAGTATGTTTATCAAAGAAAATTTTTGGTAAGTCTTAAATGTCGAACAGTGATGTTCATTCATATGTAAGGGTTGGTGTGTATATCGGTGTATATCGAAAAAGTATAAACAGTTTCCCAATCGTCGAACTAGTATGATTATCTTGCTGCGGTGAAAGTGTGTGCAAGAAAAATTCAGACGAAGTAAAAATTGCCAACGCGGGTCCAAGAATAAAAGATATATATAAGATATATTTATTTCATTTTAAAAACAGATCTCTGTTTTGTAAACAGAGCTCAAATTGATGAAAAGGAAGTGAATGGAATGTAGTATCCATATCAGAAAAAGAATAAACAGAAACCAAATTGTCGAAGAGGTATGAAAAGAAGTTGCATTTATGTCAGAAAATATGCAAAATAGATATATAATACGTACTTAGTGTTTTGTATGTAAAATATCTAACGAGGTTCGGGGAATTGATAATTGTCGAGGCTCTGTCGAGACGATTTTCACTTCCCACAACCGAGAAAGATATTTTTTCGTAAAGTACACTGAGTACGTATGATATTTATATTACAACTTCTATTTGCCTTATTTTCGTACCTGTTTCTAGCAGAACTTCTATTTGCCTTATTTTCGTCCCTGTTTTTAACAGAAATGCAAGTATCTAGAAAAAAAACGCATTATGTCATTGTTACAAAAATATTCATGTGATAAGAAATAGCATATGGGATGTTATCACACGGATATTTGTATAGTAATAAGATAAACTAAGTTCATTTTCAAGTTGAACAGAATCAGGCTTATACATGTTATTGCTGACTTGACGATTGGGTTAGTTCTATATAGCATTTGTATCACCTTGCTTGTTAAAAAAATGTAACTAACTAACAATTTGAATATTTCGAACATTCCAGAAGCCGAATATACATTCCAATTAAAGAAGGATTACATTCCACTAATGATGCAAAAGAAGTACAGACCAGATGGTTGGGTGGGGACTATCCTTGGTGCAAAGCTTTATTTCGACTTCAGTGGGAAATATCCTTTTGATAAATCCTTCCAAGGACTGCTGAAAGAACTCCGTGGTCGAGGCAAGGTCACGCCGAATACGACACCTGGAGATAGCAATGGTAAGGAGGTAGCACCCAAACGTAACTGATATAATGAATGAACCGACTATAAAAAATATCAAATAAATCAGCTTTCTAAGCCACTTGTATCGAATATTATTTATCATTACAAATGTAACGGTCTAAAGGGAGGTAAGTTACATTTGATATGCAAATGAGAGAGACCTGCCCTTAGTCAAATGGTAAATGATAGTTTATATAGATATTTCGTATAGGTATGAAATAAACATAAAAACCTTAAAATAAGGATACAAAGTGCAATGGAGGAAAGATGAAGATGTAGTTTCTTAATTATTTTATATTGTGTTTTTCTTGATGAAGGTAAGGTGACTGAAAATTTGAAAAAGAGTGTTTATGGAAATAAAATTATATAGATAGAGTCGACCAATATAGGATTGAGGATCCTTTTCTTTTAATGGATCACGCCTGTCTATGCGCTCGCTTCGTTACACAAAGAAACAAGAAATAACGAAAAAGGCAAAATGTTTCATTTTACAAATGAATAGAGAAAAATAACAAAAGGTAACAATACTGATAAATCAGTGCTATGTGTATTTTAGGTTATTTTTAACTAGCTTACATCCATTCTAGCTAATAAGAAACCAAAGATATTTTATTCTTATTTAATTCCGTTTGTGATTATTTAAAAGACTCATAACTCTATGATGTTAAACATGTAAAATGAATTATGATTGAAGTCTTCTTATCAATTGTTAAAAACATATGAGCCTGTGGGTGACTTTTCCAACAATTTCACATCTGTGCAAGGTACAAACGCTAGGTAGCGTTGACAACGACACAATGCAATAATAATATAAACTGACTGAATGAAGATAGATTAAGGCCTTATCTCATTATATAGCGCATAGTGAATATTCTGGCCAGCATGTGCAATTCCAGAGGCTGGCCAGAAGCTTTTCTTTGCGCACATTTAAAATTATGGGAAATGTCACGCACAGGCTCATATTTATTAATGAAAAAATACCTAAAGAATGAAATTGTGTTTGCATTTCACTTTTCTTTCATTTTGGGTTATGGGTACACCTATTCTATTTCATGCTTACGTAGATCATACAGATTCTGCTATGGTGCACTCTATGTCCCTTTCATCTCATACTAGTGCTGGTAAGTACAGCTTCTTCTTCCTTTCATCTCATACTAGTGCTGGTAATTACAGCTTCTTCTTCCTTTCATCTTATACCAATGCTGGTAAGTACAGCTTCTTCATCCTTTCATCCCATACTTATGCTGGTAAGTACAGCTTCTTCTTCCTTTCATCTCATACCAATGCTGGTAAGCACAGCTACTTCGTCCTTTCAACTCATACTAGCGCTGGTAAGTACAGCTTCTTCGTTCTTTCATCTAATACTAGTGCTGGTAAGTACAGCTTCTTCCTTTCATCTCATACTAGTGCTGGTAAGTACAGCTCCTTCGTCCTTTCATCTCATACTAGTGCTGGTAAGTACAGCTTCTTCTTCCTTTCATCTCATACTAGTGCTGGTAAGTACAGCTTCTTCTTCCTTTCATCTCATACTAGTGCTGGTAAGTACAGCTTCTTCGTCCTTTCATCCTCATATGAATAGCTTTCCTAGATCATAAATATAAATCGAGGAGTTAGTGCAATACTACTGTAAGTGCCTATATGATAATAGGCATTTACAAAAGTGTTGAACTGACCCCCTTTAAATATGATTTGTAAAGTAGGATAAGTACAACTCCGAAATTGTCCTTTTCAGGGAAAGAAAACACACTTTGTCGAGCATAGATAGTAACCTTTTTTAAATAAATTTTAAATTATAACTATACAAATATCCGTGTGATAACACCCCGTATGCTATTTTTCATGTTATCTCATAGTTATTTTTATAACAAAGATATAATGGGGTTATTTTTAGAAAAATTGCATTTGAGTTAGAAACACCGACGAAAACAAGACAAGGTTATAAGATAAATTTAATACATACATGTACTTAGTGTATTGTATGTAAAAAATATCTAACTTGGTTGTGAGATTTGATAATTGTCTCGGCAGCGCCTCGACAATTTTCAATTCTCCCAACCTCGTTAGATATTTTTAGATACATATAGATTTGTGTGTCTTTACTGACCAATCAGGCGCTTCCATATTAACTTTATTGAATTAAGCAATGATAATGTTGGGATGTTCTTCGCAATTTGAATGAGAAGTTTTGATGGTGAGTTGGGTATACTCTAGATGATACGCTCGGCAAACAATTTAGGATGTTTTTGAGTAGGATGAGCATCAATTTCACGACATTGTGTACAGTCGATATTGCTCGAGCGACCTCGTCTATTAAGCGACCATTTTTATTAGGCGACCACAATGAAAAGTCCCTTCACTGTAAACAAAATTTCAGATATAGAAGCCATTCATAACAAAAAATTGGTTATTATTGAATCTTATGTTGTTGTAGTCCATTAGAATCGTCTCAATTAGACGATTCTAATGAGTTCGAACATCATAGGATTCAGTACGACTTGACCGACCATCGATAAATGCTATCAAACTAACCTGTCACATTTATCATGAAATTTTGTATTAAGCGACCATTCCCATAAACGACCACTTTTAAGTGGTCTCCTTAGTGGTCGCTTAACACAAGTTTTACTGTACTGTTCACCTTTTCTGTTGTATTTTGCTTTCAACTTCGGTATTTCTGGTTTATGCACAAGTACTCATTTCATGCCAGTAACAATCGTAAATTGTCTTTTAAAGTACATGTAACGTACATGTAGGAATGGATTGTCTTTAAGTCTTAATGAATATGAAAATATTGAAAGAATCTACACCATTCGTGTTTTTTGCACGAGCGTCTACAAAACTATTCACGAGACTACGTTTTACATAGATAAGCTTTTCTAATAGTCTCGTGAAAGTTCCTTTGAATATTTTGAAATAAAAGTGTCTTAACTGTTTGCTACACTATTGGAACGCATCCAATCCCTCTCATTTTTTTCAATGGGAGAATTATTTTGAGTTTGAAAATACTTCAGTTCATAGATAGTTATCTTAGAACCTGTACAAGAAATCGAAACGGCATTATTTCTGGAACTTAAAAACCTTTGGCAAAATTGTGTTAACCCTTGTCATGCTGAACCCGGCATATTCCTGCTTTGGCAGGAGCTATAGACAAACATCAGCCTGTACATATGTGCAGTCTGATGTTAGTCTACACCACCTGTTTCTCACTTTCAAACCAGAATTGCCAATAGATTTAGTGTTTCAAATAAAAATTGACCCACAATTGGCATTGCTTTTTGCCCTTTGACTTTGATGCAAATTTTTAGCCAATGTTTATTCAGCATGACAAGGGTTAACATCAAGGTACCAAAGTCATGAAAGCACTAACGGTTTTCAATTAACAATCAGTCGGTCACTTAATACTAGTGTGGATGAAATTATTTTCAGGTACCCCCGTTCATCATATGCCTTTAAACTCCGCCATTTTAAATATGGGACAAGAAGAACTTATCAAGTGGCTTCGAAACGTAAAACTTACAGAGTAAGTGTGTTTTTCTAACGTAATTATAACGAAAGATTGACACGATTTACATATTACATGAGCCATATTTTACAAGTGAAATACCCTTTTGTGAGTCATAGTAAAATATGATAATCTAGCTGTATGAGGCATCATAAAAAATCATTGATGACTTGAAAAAGCCTATTTATAATATATGTTTAAAATCCTATTTATAATATATGATTATATAACTTATAATCACGTGGGAAGATGGATAAATGTTTGATTTCGGGAACAATAAGTAATATATTTAAGATTTATGGCTCTGTTCAATAAAGGGATTTTTTGCTGCATGAAAGATTGATCGACTTACACCCAGGCAAATAATTATTCTTCGTATATTGTAGATGTATTCCGGCCTTTATGGAATTTGATGGACGTCTACTGATGCAGCTAAAAATTATGAGAACGGAGGTGAGTGAGTCGTTTTATACATCTGTTGAAAAAAAGTGTTGATGAATGATCAAAACATCGAAACTAAAGCTTATTAAAGCTGTAGTTACGATGTTTTGATTATTTACCAACGCTCATATCTTAAAAAAGGGGTGGACGGAGGGCATTCGTCTTTTGTCACAGTCCACATACCGCTTTATTCTGTACATGTATATTCTTTTGTCCTCGCCTTCTGAGTGCGTATAAACTTCAAAGCCCTAGATACGCCTATGCAAATGATGTGTTTTCGAGCAAATCCTGCCTTGACGGCATACCTTTGTAATTCAAATTGTCTAACCTAGATACTACAATACAAACACTTGAATTCATCGAGTTTCAAAGTATTTTGCAGACGTAAATGCAATGCGCGTTAAATTGAAAATAGACTACAGAAAAAATATCGAAGAAAACACTGAGAAAAGGGGAGAAATTGCTTCCATTAAGCAAGAAATTCTTTGATACAATGTTTGTATTGATTTGTGTCTTATTTTCTAAAGCTAAACATGGATTCATGAGAGAGAGAGAGAGAGAGAGAGAGAGAGAGAGAGAGAGAGAGAGAGAGAGAGAGAGAGAGAGAAGAGAGAGAGGGAGAGGGGGGGCTGAAATTACTTATTCAATGTTTCTTTTGCAAGATCACTGAATATTAACGTCCAAATTTTTCAATCAATATTTTTTTTCTTCTAATTCCCAATTTTATTGTGGTTTTGTTTCTTTTCAGGCGCCAGAGTTCTTCTACCAGTGCTTAGAAAAAAGGTTAAATATGTCTCTTATAGAAATACTGAAGTTTACAAGGGCGTTAGAAGAGCTTCAATGAGCTTTTTGGTTTTATTGGTTGGTGGATTTTGGAGGACTTGCCAAAAAAAGATAACGGAAACCACTGCTGAGATATGTGTGAGAAGGATAGGCCCTTGTCAGGCTACATCTTTGTACCAAGGAGGGTCCAAGTCTTATATTTTGAAAAGCGGATTGGAGGATCATTCTCTCTTTTCCAAAGATCATCTCGTATTTTCAACATTGGTGGAGGACTTTTTCCATTACCAATGATAAAAAAATCTCGATGGGTCACAGTTTCCGAATGGCTGGACTAGTCGACATATCTTATTTATACCGAACGGAAAATAGTTGCGAGGGTTTTATATTTGACTTCGGTACAGTCTTTTTTTAAATACACACAAAGTCGTTGCGTTAAAGCGCATTTCTCCTTTTTAAATACAATTTTAACCATTACGAAAAAAAAATTATTTTGCCAGCAATTGGCATAATTTGAGATATCAAAACAACTTAAGTTTTTAAAATGTTTACAGTTAGGAACATCATTAAATTGACAAGGTGAATTATTTTTTAATGATTTTGGATGATGTTGAATGAGTGAGAGGAGTGAGTTTTGAGTGAAATTGGTGGGAGGTAATCATATATTACTAATTTTGTTCAAGATGAACAAAATTAGCTATATTAATTACCTCCCTTTAATAAAATTACTTACTTTTCCTTTTTTTCGTCTTCGTTGACCAATCAGACACTATAATGTCCACATCAGCTAATAAAATAAGAGAATAAATAGATCGATTTGAATTTTTTGTTGGAAGTCTCGAACGATTTTAAAATGTTTTCTAATGATTTCGGAGCTTTTTTGATCGATTTGAGTGAGTGTTTGGAATGAATGAATGGAGCTCTGAGTGAATGATTAAGAATGAATTTGAGCAAAATGAGTGTCAATTTCACGATGTTTTTAACTGTACCAGGTGACGTTAATGTAAATTTGTTGTCGGCGACCTTAAGTCGTAATCATATATTGGATAGGCTGTAGTCATGACGTTTGGCACCCCCTCCCCACCTCTTGTTTAGAATATGCATAAATGAATGAATTACAAACGTCAGCATTGCACTGAAAGAAAAATATACAATTGTGATCCGTCTAAAAAAGGATAATTTTTCAGACCTGTTGAAACAAAATTCGAAGAAAAAAAAATAAAGCAGAGGTCTAGCAAAAGGGAAACTCTGATGACTATATTAAGAAAGGTAGGATAATTATTCCTGATTCAGGAAACATTTTTCGAAAACTGTTTACCCTAGTACAGTAAACAACTTGGTGAAATTGACAAGGTGAATGGTTATTGAATGATTTAGGAATGAAATTGAATGAGTGGGTGGAGCGACTTATGAGTGAATTTAATGGGAGGTAATCCAGTATCGCAAATTTTGTTCAGGATAATATTCATTACTTCCCTTTAATAGAATATACGAGGGTTGATCCAGAAATTCGTAAAATGGGGTTATAAGTCTTCAGAAAAGATGACTATCAAAATAAAAAATTATACATCTAGTTAATGCAACATTTGTGTAATAAATGTGGAAATTTTCAAATTTGTAAGTTACTTAACGGCTATAAAGTGACTATTCAGATACATAGACCCCACTCGTTAGCGGGGGAGCAAGAACGTCGAACGCGACGTCATTATAAACTCTTTTCTACAAAGTATCCATTTGCTCGCATGCCTTTCTGCGCCTAATAAATTACCTTGCGTAAAGTATCTCCATTCCATTTGGGATTCAAATTTGTCTACAATTTCTTTATGAATAGTCTTTATAGTGAAGTGTAGACACAGATACTAGGCTTTGATGTTTGGATAATATCGAGGATCAATTGGGACGACTTCGTTCGTTGAAACTCCAATTTACCATTCTTAATCCTCAAATAAAGCCTAGTTTTCTTTGAAAATCCACAGTAACTTCTCTTTTTTACATAATATTTTTTTCCAAATTATCTGAAATGTTTATGGTGGTTATTGACTCATGATCATGACAAAATTCAAGAAATAAACGGAATTCACATTTTGGTCTTGACGTCAGGTCACTATTCACTCGAAAGTAGTGTTTTTAAAAAATAATCTGTGTCCGTTAAAACTCTTCCAAAATTGTTTAAATTATGACAATTGATTCCATATTCACGTCTTATTTATTTCTAGTAAGAAGTTTCAAATAAAATGTACGACAACATTCAGAAAATTTGATTTATGTAACAGATTCCTATGATTTCTTACGCTCCCCCGCTTAACTACATATGTTACTATGGTAACGAAATTCAAGACCGCTTAATATAATTTTGCGAAAAATAATAACTTTTGTTCTCGTGCCAGAAACTGAGCTTCACACACTGAAAAGTTTACACTGAACAAGCTAGAATTGCCAAAGTTATGGGACAATTATACGAACTTCTGGATCATCCCTCGTACGTACTTTTCTATTTGTACGTCTTCGTGGACCAATCAGACACCTGAAAGTCCACACCAGCTAATAAAATCGTAAAATAAATAGATTGATTTGAATTTATTATTGAAAATCTTGAACGATTTTTAATTGTTTTCTAATGATTTCGGAGCGTTTTTGATCGATTTGAGTGAGTGTTTGGCATGAATGAATTGATCGCTGAGCGAGAGGTTTAGAATGGTTTTAATCGCGATGAATGTCAATTTCAGGATGTTATTTACTGTAAGTATAACATATTTCATAGATTTATTGTTAATATAACTAGTTTGAATTATGTTTTTGATTATGTTGACAAGATGTTTCAGTCAGGTGCACAAACGATGTTTAGAGGTTAATTTTTGTTAGGTGGTTTTGGTTTGCTCAAATTTTAAGTTTGTATTGTATAGTGTTGTATTTTAAAGATTTAGTGTATCATGTTTTAAGTTAAGCATGATGTTAAAACATACACATTCGAAGATTTTTGGGAAAGTTTGTATGAAATGAACCTTTTACAAAAAAATCATGCTTGATAAATTGAATATTTTACACTATAAAAAATGTACAGCATTATTTGAGAGAAATTTCTTCAAAAAATGTCTCTATTCTTGCATTACTTTTGACGGATTGAAAAAATTACATTTACCATACTCTTAGAAAAGTTAATACTTTGAAATTAGTAAATGTAAACTGTCAGTTCAAATTTTAGATGCATATGATATTATTGGTGTAAACAGAAATCGTTTCATTGGCTTAACTTCCGAGGTCGCATTTGAAGGTCAAACTTGACGTAATTGTGAAAATCTAAATCTAATTTCCTTTGTAAGTGCCTTCTATTTTTCGACTGTTTCGTTTTCGGGCTAAGTTAAGTTGAAAATCTATGAATTGTTTAATTTTAAGTTTTCGCTACAAAGACACAGTTTCGACTCGGTTTGTCTTGAGGCATTTGATCTCTGAAGGCACTTGCAATTATAGGGAAAGACTTGATGTATATTTGAATTATAATTATGACATGTCTTTCGGAAAAATATCTTGATATCCTAAAACGACTTTGAACCATTACGCCATAAGGGGCAATCAAAATACTTTGAAGCCTAAGCTACAGTTAAAGCTTAATATTTCAAATGATTTTGGAGCGCTTTTGATCAATTTGAGTAAGTTTTTTGAGATGAATGATTGGAACGATGAGTGAGCGATTTAGAATGGTTTTTATTGTGATAAGAGCTAATTTCACAATGCAACTATCTGTATCATGTCATAAAGGACCACCTTGGATTTTCGAAATTAGATATGTGTTACAGTTAAAAACATCGTAAAATTGACAAGGTGAATGATTATGGAAAGATTAATGAATGAAATTAAATGAATGTGTGGTGCGAATTTTGAGTGAATTTAATGGGAGGTAATCCAGTACACTTATCGGAAGCTTACAATTTCAATTAAGTAGATTAAATCCCGTATTTTTTTCCTAGCTATATTTATTTTGAACGAAGTTGTTGTAACATGTTTTTCAGTAAGTTTGGAGCGTTTTTGAATGGTTGAGTGATTGTCTGGAATGAATGAATGGAGCGCTGAGTGAGCGATTTAGAATGGTTTTGATTGAGTTAAATGTCAATTTTACGATGTTTTTAATTGTAAACCTCTACAGCATCTGATCTTGTTTTATCTTATATCTATACAAATATCCGTGTGATAACATCACATGTGATATTTTTATGATATCACATGGATATCTTTAGAATAATGACATAATGCGTTTATTTTTTGAAACCTGCAATTCTGTTAAAACATCGACGAAAGAAAGGCAAATAGAGGTAAAAAGATAAATATAATACTAACTTAGGGTATTGCATGAAAACAATATCTAACTCGGTTGTAGGAACTGATATCTATTCCCCCAACCGCTTTAGATTTTTTTCATACAATACACTAAGTATGTATTATATATATCTCCCATTATTTTACGTGATATTGAGCTAGTCCCTTTTCTGACTAGGGAATTTCTAGTTAAATCTTTATATGTACATGACCAAAAATACCACTAAACTGCAAAATCAACCAATATTGTAAAATTTTAATTCGATTTACATACAATGGGTTTGAAATTAAATGTGCTGTAATGATATTATTCTGTTAATGTACATAGAGAACTTGTTAAGATTTTTTGTAGAGTTAGTTACCTCGTGAAATTGACATTCATCTCAATCAAAACCATTCTAAATCGCTCACTCTGCGCTCCATTCATTCATTCCAAACACTCACTCAATCCATTCAAAATCGTATGTGGGACCAACAACTACATTTCAAATACAAATCGGTAGATAAAATCCACTATTTCGCTGAAATAATTGAATTTTGTAAGCGTATGACGGGTTCGTGAAGACAAAAAAAGCTTTTCATAGAATCTATATTCATTTTTTTAAGGGGGGTAATAAATATCACTAATTTTGTTCATATTGAACAAAATTTGCGATATTGGATTTCCTTCCTCTAATTTCACTCAAAACTCGTTCCACACACTCATTCAATTTCATTCCGAATTCATTCCAAAATCATTCACCTTTCATTCGGAAATCAGTTCAAGATCACTCAACAATGTCAATTTCACGATTTTGTTAACTGTTGAGAACTTGTTAAGAATTTTTTGTATATATAGATTTTGAAGTTTAAACTGAAGGTTAAATTATATCATAATATTGAATACTGGTATTTTGTATGTCAAATTAAAATTGGCTGAACAATGCTTTCTGTTGATAGATCATATCCCCTATTTCAGATTTACTTTTTGGGAACAATAAATAAATAAATAAATAAATAAATACAGTAAAAAACATCCTGAAATCGGTACTCACGTCGAAACTCTTTGTAAGATATCGTACAAGCGGCACCGTCTATTTAGGTCGTTTGAACTGCGCTCATAATGCGACATCACCGCGCTGCCACGGTACAGTTAAAAACATCGTGAAATTGACACTCATTCCGATCAAAAGCATTCTTAATCATTCACTCAGCGCTCCATTCGTTCATTTAAAACACTCACTCAAATCGATCAAAAACGCTCCAAACTCACGGAAAAACATATAACAACAACTTCGTTAAAAAAAATAGCTAGGAAAAATCGGGATTTAACTTAATAAATTGAAATTGTTAGCGTCTGATAGGTTTTCATGAAATAAGGAGCTAACTGTAGAAATTGTATTCATATTTTATTAAAGGGAGGTAATTAATATTGCTTATTTTGTTCATCCTGAACAAAATTTGCAATACTGGATTACCTCCCATTAAATTCAATCAAAAGTCGCTCCACACACTCATTCAATTTCATTCCTTAATCATTCAATAATCATTCACCTTGTCAATTTCACGATGTTGTTAACTGTACTTCCGTAGCCTTGCTGGCGATCCTACGGCGCTGCTACCGCGAGCTCACGACGCTCTTACAGAGATCTTGTCACGTCGTGATCTCACGGCGATTGTTTTGTGCATGCTCGAATGCTTGAAAATCGTTAAAAATGACATTTATCTCAATCAAAACCATTTTAAATCGCTCACTCATTCATTCCAAACACCGACTCAAACCATTCAAAACGCTCCAAACGTACGAAAAAACATGTAATAACAACGTCCTTCAAAATGAAGATGGCTGGTGAAAAGAATCGGGATTTCATTGATTAATTGAAATTGTAAGCGTCTGATTAGATCTTGAAGAAATAGGAAGCTATTAATAGAACATATATGCAATTGTTTTAAAGGAAAGTAATCAATATCGCTAATTTTGTTCATCCTGAACAAAATTTGCGATATTGGATTATCTTCCATTAAATTCACCCAAAAGTCGCTCCACAAACCCATTCAATTTTGTTCCAAAATCATGCCAAAATCATCCATCTTGTCAATTTCACGATGCTCTTAACTGTAAAGGGTTCCATTGCGATCTCTCCTCGCTCCTGCTGTGATCAAGGTAATGACACGGCGTTCTAATTGCTCTCTGAAAATTTTCAGATAGCCGTAAAAGCGCCGTGACATCGCCGCCCAAGTGTAACGTGCCTTTATTCGAAATGTTAACAAACAATGTTTTAAATTACACCTGTCATTCTGTGGTGGTTCTGCTGCGCTTCCATGGTAATGAAGCGCGTTCGTACTGGGATTCACTGTGCTCTTTAAAACTTGGATGACTGGTAAAGATAAGTCGACCAAATTTGACCTTTGTTCACTCACTTAAAGTTGTACATCTTTACTTTGAATGATACATAGTACATGTAAAGCATAAATTAGTCAGGGGCATTAGGGATATCATTGTGTGAAGTATCATTCACCTATAAAATTATGCATAAACAAGATTAAGCAATAGATAAGACAAACGGAAAGTATCTTATTGACGCGAAATGGGTTCGTCTATCATTTCTTTGAAGTTTATTTATAATATGACCTACCTCGCGGGAGTGAAATAAGCCTAACCCCGTTGCATATTTTTGATAGAATGCCCACATTAGTAGTAGGCCTTTTACACAAGTGGAAAAATTTGTGCAAATGAGCCCAGAGCGAAAAGCATCGCTATTTTTAACCGCTAAAATGACGTCATAATATATATATGTATATTGTGACGTTATTTTTATACGGCGTTATAAGTTACGCGGAAAATTGAAATGTTGAATTCCAAGAATTTTGACGATTTTTCTTAAAATTAAGAGTCATATTATAAATAGAATATATCATTTGTGCTCATTAAATACCGAAATTGTATCTGTTTAAAGATGACTCGTTTAAGAAATTCGGTATTCCATGACCACTCAATCAATATCCTCTATTTTTGAAGTCAATATTATTAGTTATACGGATTCTTGCTGGGATATATGACGAATCATACCCGGCTGGTTAAATGATGTCATCCTAGTTGCAGGCGAGGGTTGAACTCAATTTTTACTACTTGGAATAAATCGTCTTATAACCAGACAAGAAACCGTGTTACGAATTTATTATAGGCTACTGCAGGTCTGCATTAGCTAATGAAAATGCCAGAATATGCCTCAGTCATTGCAGTCCCAAAAAGACCAAATGTGGCCTTAACCAGAAACGAATAGCAACCAAAGCGCCCTATGCTTCTTTGAGTAGATCGGCCCTCCCTTAATGCCATACTAAAAGTAGGACCAAAAACGGAAAATTTGTCTTTTGAGTTTTCCTTACAATTTCCTGTCCACTTTTTATACCTGATATACAACGAATTAAATGAGAATATAGGTCAATATACATTGGAATATAACTCATTTGTGAAAGCAAAACTTATCGAATATACTTTGATTTACTAGAAATTTAACAACATACATAACTTATGGTTAGAGTAAGTCTTAAATTTTCACAAACATAAAAAGACCATTGATCTAAGATAGGAATGACTGTTTCCTTTTATGGAAAAATCCAATTATCAACATCGTGAAATTGGCAAGATGAGTGTTTTTTGAATGAAATCGAATGGATGTGTAGATCGAGTTTTGAGTCAAAACATAGGGAGGTTATCCAATATCGCTAATTTTGCTAAAGATGAACAAAATAAGTTATGTGTATTACTTCCCTTTAATAAAATATGTTAACATATTCTAGAATTTGCTTTCCGTGTCCTTATGAACCCATCATACGCTTACAAAATGCAATTATTTTTGTGAAATCGTAGAGCTTATCTACCGATGTTTATTGTGAATGTATTTGTTGGTCTTATCTTTTTGAGTGATTTAAGAGCGTTTTTGAATGGCTTATGTTAGTGTTTGAAATGCTTGATTGAGCGATTGAGAATGATTTTAGTCGGAATAATAGTCAATTTCACGATGTTCTTTTCTGTACTTCTTACGAGAATTGATGACATTTTCACCTGCATTTAGAATTGTTTTTGTCGTATAAGTGACTATATAAGGCAGTGTGTCAAACAAGCCCAGGATCTATATGACTCTCATCATTTTTAAAAACATTTTTACTCATTTCGGTATAAAGGAAAGGAAAAATATTCAGCAAAATGACAAATGAAATCAACGACTACATTCACAATAAACATCGGCAGATAATTGAATTTTGTTAGCTTACAGTTAACAACATCGTGAAATTGACAATGTGAATGATTATTGAATGATTTAGGAATGAAATTGAATGAGTGTGTGGAGCGACTTTTGAGTGAATTTAATGGGAGGTGTTATGTATAATCTATAAATAAACCTAATGGTATTTACCATGTCTATTTTTAGAATTAGTCTGGGGATTTTCCAATATCTCTTGACACTTTAAGGTAATAGATGTAGAAGATTTTAGATCTTTCTAGAAAGGCCTTTTGGAAGGTGATTCAGACTCTAGAGTATTCTTATGTTCTATACTATTCCAGATTGTTCTATAGTATTATATAAAGGGATTCCTACAGCATTCTTGGTTCACTTGATTTAGACTTATGGTTTCATTTAGTAGTACTGTGTTAAACTAAAAGGGGATTTCTTGTTATCTTAAAAGTGTGTTTGAAAGCGTGTTTAATTTTAAATTCAGATATTATTGGACTTATTATTTGTGGACCAGGAACTTAAATAAATTGGATCTAAAATTAAAACTTTAGGATTAAACATTCAAGGTATTGTAAATTGTTTTTGTATTAATTTCATATTGTCAATAATTCTGGTATTATTGTCAATAAATATTGTTAATTGTAAAGTTTGTTGCTGGCTTCTTTGTTCGTGTTACATTGGCACGTAACATATTGGGGGCTCGTCTCGAGATACGAACATCAGACAAACAAACAAAACAAAACAAATCAAACAAATTCTGTAATTAAATCTGCTGTTCAAAATTATTTAAGAAATTAATTTCATATTTCAATTTTAATAAATCTAGAGTGTACTTTCACTATTATTTATCCTAATCTTACATTCTTATTTGAATACAGCAACAAGCTACCATGTCTTTTGACTTAGAAAAATTTACACACGAACCTTCCGTGGAGCTATTGAATTTGGGTAAAAAGTCTGATTTGCTAAATCTTGCCAAGCATTATGAATTAAAAGAAGTCAAGTCCTTATTGCGAAAGCATGAAATTAAGAATATTTTGATTCAATATTTTGTTGATGAGGACATTTTTGATGAAAAGGCTCTATCTCTCATTGTTGATGTTCCATCAGTTGCAAGCTCAAGAGAGCTTGAACTGTTAAAACTTCAACAAAGGGAGAAGGAATTGGAAATTGAAAGAGAAAGAGCACAATTAGAAATTCAAGAAAAAGAAAGAGAAAGGCAATTTCAAAGGGAAAAGGAAGAAAGGGAAAGAGAAAGAGAAAGAGAAAAAGAAGAGCGAGAAAGAGAAGAGAGAGAAATAGAAAGAGAGAGGGAAAGAGAAGAAAGAGCATTTCAATTACGATTAAAAGAATTAGAAATTCAAGATAGAGCAAATCAGCCTAGATATATGTATAATGACCATTTTGATGTAACAAAACATTTTAGGCTTGTCCCACCATTTCAAGAAAATGAAGTTGATACATATTTCGAACATTTTGAAAAAGTTGCAAATAACTTGAAATGGCCAAAGGAGCAATGGACCTTACTTCTCCAAAGTGTCTTAGTAGGAAAAGCTCGCAATATTTATTCGAAACTTAGAACAGAACAAAGCAATGATTATGATACTGTAAAAGAACTCATTCTCAAAGGTTATGAGCTGGTACCAGAAGCATACAGACAACAATTTAGAAGTTGTAGAAAAGAATCTGGCCAGACTCACGTTGAATTTGCAAGAAACGAAGAAAAATTATTTGACAGGTGGTGCTATTCTAAGAAAATAGACCAAAATTATGATAATCTTAGACAACTTATATTAATTGAACAATTCAAAAATTGCATTCAATCTGACATTAAGTCACATTTAGATGAAAAAAATGTTGAAACTATACATGAAGCAGCTCGTTTAGCTGATGATTACTACCTTACACACAAAAATTATTTTGTTAATAAAGCAAAACCTGCTTCCTCACATCCCCAAAATAAATCTATGTCTGGTGATTCATCTAGCATGTCTAGTCAATCGAATTCACCTAAACCAAAGTCTACTGGTGAAACCAATGTTCAAAATCCCTTATCTCGAGTACATTGTACTTTTTGTAAAAAACCAGGTCACCTTATTTCAGAATGTTTTAGATTAAAAAGGAAGAAGGAACTGAGTGCAGCCAAACCTACAGGGCTCACTAGCCTTCAGCCTAAATCACAGCCTTCTTTTGAGTTAAATTCAATTGTTAAGGCAGAACCAAATTCTGATTCCTGTATGGAGATTTTTGAACCGTTCATGTTGGATGGTTTTGTATCACTTTCAGGTGATATGTGCCCACCTACCCCTATTAAAATTTTAAGAGACACAGGAGCTTCTCAATCTCTTATTTTAGCAGATGTTCTGCCTTTTTCTGAGAAGACTTCGTCTGGTACTAGTGTCCTTATTCAGGGTGTAGAGTGTGGTATTATTAATGTTCCTCTTCATAAGGTTAATTTGTCCTCGGATTTGGTTACTGGTTCTGTGGTTGTTGGTGTTAAACATTCTTTACCATTTAAAGGTGTACATTTATTGCTAGGCAATGACTTAGCTGGAGATAAGGTTGTTGTTAATCCTCTTGTAACTGACACACCTAATGTAGGTCAAACAGATGATCCTATTTTGCAGGAAATACCTGATTTGTACCCTTCATGTGCAGTAACTCGGGGTATGGCTAAAAAAGCTTCCTTGAAAAAATCAAATGATATTGACTTAACTGATACTTTTGTTGGTCAATATTTCAATGACGAGATTAAAAAGTCTTTTAATCTTAGTCTGCCTGATACTCAGACAGACTCGTCAGAACTTTGTCAGTCATCTCCAAGGTCAAATGACCAAGGTCATGAAATGCATTCAAAGTCACAGTTAATCCAGGAACAGCAAAATGATCCTGAGATTTCAAAGTTAATTGATAGGGCATTACCCGAAAAAGAAATGTCTCAGAATCCTGTTTGTTACTATAAAAAGAATGGTATTCTGATGAGAAAATGGCGACCATTTGATGTCTCAGCTGATGATGATTGGGCTGTTCATCACCAAATTGTTGTTCCAAAGTCATATCGCCATGAAATACTTAGTATAGCACATGAAAGTCCAATGTCTGGTCATTTAGGTGTAAACAAGACTTATCACAAGATTATGACTCATTTCTTTTGGCCTGGACTTAAATCGGACGTTTCCAAATATTGTAAAAGTTGCCACACTTGTCAAATGGTAGGGAAACCTAACCAAGTTATTCCAAAAGCAAGGTTACAACCCATTCCAGCTTTTGATGAACCTTTCAGTCGAATAATAATAGACTGCGTTGGTCCTTTACCAAAAACCAAGTCAGGTTCTGAATATTTGTTGACAATTATGTGTGCTTCTACTCGCTTCCCAGAAGCAATTCCTTTAAGAAAACATTAAGGCAAAGTCAATCGTTAAGGCTCTTGTCAAGTTCTTTACTTTTGTTGGCCTTCCAAAATCAGTTCAGTCTGATCAAGGATCAAACTTCATGTCAGGCATATTCCAACAGGTTATGCATGAATTAGGTATCAAGCAATACCGGTCATCTGCTTATCACCCTGAAAGTCAAGGTGCTTTAGAAAGATTTCATCAGACCCTAAAGAATATGATAAGGTCATATTGTTTCGATACTGAGAAAAACTGGGATGAAGGTATTCATTTGCTATTATTTGCAGTCAGAGAATCTGTTCAAGAATCTCTTGGCTTTAGCCCCTTTGAGTTAGTTTTTGGTCATTCTGTTCGTGGGCCATTAACACTCTTAAAAGAGAAATTTCTTGCTGATGATGAAACACCCTTGAACTTATTACAGTATGTTTCTGACTTCAGAAATAAACTGTCTAGGGCATGTGAGGTTGCTAGGTCAAATCTTAAATCATCTCAGAGCAAAATGAAGGCAAGATATGACAAGCATAGTGTTGATAGGAAATTTGAACCAGGTGATAAAGTCCTTGCTCTTTTGCCAATACCTGGCCGACCCTTACAGGCAAGATATTATGGCCCATATACTATTGATAAGAAAACAAGTGATTTGAATTATATCATCAATACTCCTGGAAGGCGTAAAAATAAACAAATGTGTCATGTGAATATGTTAAAAAAGTATTTTGACAGAGATAGCTCTATTTCAAAACCGGTTACAGTTGTAAACACTGTCCCACAACAATCAAATATGATTGAATCAGAAGTGAATTCAGACTTTAGTGAAAAATCCGTTCCTGGTCCACCTAAACTTGAGAACTCTGAAATACTAAAGAATCTTGACGACAAACTTTCACATTTGGAGCCATCTCAACGAGAAGAGCTGAAACAGTTGATTAATGAATATAAACACTTGTTTCCTGACATCCCCACAAGAACTGATAAAATATATCATGATGTCATTGTGGAAGATTCTCAACCAATAAAAAAACATCCTTATAGAATGAATCCAGTGAAACAAAAAGCCCTTCAAGACGAAGTGAATTACTTATTGGAGAATGATTTTATTGAACCCAGCCAAAGTAATTACAGTTCACCATGTATATTAGTTCCAAAGCCAAATGGAACATACAGAATGTGCACTGACTATCGAAAAGTGAACTCTGTGACAAAAACTGACTCTTTTCCTATACCAAGAATTGATGACTGTATTGACAAAGTCGGTAATTCTAAATATGTCACCAAATTTGACCTTCTCAAAGGATTCTGGCAAGTTCTGCTCACTGATAGGGCTAAAGAAGTATCAGCATTTGCTACTCCAACTGGTCTGTACCAGTACAAAGTTATGGCGTTTGGGATGAAAAATTCTCCTGCGACGTTTCAGCGGCTTGTAAATATGGTTATAGCTGGCTTAGATGGCTGTGACGCATACATTGATGATGTCATCATCTATACAGATACATGGAGTGACCACCTTCAAAGAATCAAACAATTCTTCGACCGTCTCAGTGATGCAAAATTGACTATTAATCTTGGAAAAACAGAATTTTGTCATGCTACTGTTACTTTCTTAGGACATCTTGTGGGACAGGGTCAAGTTAAACCTTTAGAATCTAAAGTCAATGCTATCTCTGAGTTTCCTGTGCCTGCTACTAAAAAGCAACTGATGCGATTTCTTGGTATGGCTGGCTACTATAGAAAGTTTTGTAAGAATTTTTCTATAATAGCTGAACCTTTAACAAATTTATTAAAGAAAAATGTTAAGTTCAAATGGAATGATAACTGTCAAGTTGCCTTTGATCGCTTGAAAGCCATACTAAAGAGCACACCAGTTCTTTTAGCACCTGATTTTGACAAATGTTTCAAATTAGCTGTTGATGCAAGTGATGTGGGTATTGGTGCTGTTCTTTTGCAAGAAGACAATGACGGTATTGATCATCCAGTTTGTTATTTTTCTAAAAAATTAAACAAACATCAGAAAAAACTACTCCACCATTGAAAAAGAATGTCTTGCTTTGATTTTAGCAATCCAACATTTTGAAGTTTATTTAACATCTGCAACTTCTCCTATAGTTGTATTCAGTGACCACAATCCCTTAAGTTTTCTTCACAAACTTAAGAGTAAGAACCAAAGATTATTGAGGTGGAGTTTGTCACTTCAAGAATTTGATCTTGATGTAAGACACATTAAAGGAAAAGACAACATTATACCAGATGCTCTGTCAAGAGTCTAAAATTTTGAATTGTCATATCTTTAATAAAACATTGAATTTAACAGTTACATTTTACTATATTTTTTGTATATATGTATGTATGTTTGCTTATATAACTCTTTTTCAATTCTTTTGATGAAAATTGTTTGTATTTTCATGCTAGATGTGCTGAAATATTGCAACGAATCATGATATTAACAATTATGTGATGTATATTATCATTGTAAATGCTAATGATAATTCAAAAAGAAAGATTTATTTCATAAACCTTTCTTTTTTTCTTTCAAGGGGGAAAGTGTTATGTATAATCTATAAATAAACCTAATGGTATTTACCATGTCTATTTTTAGAATTAGTCTGGGGATTTTCCAATATCTCTTGACACTTTAAGGTAATAGATGTAGAAGATTTTAGATCTTTCTAGAAAGGCCTTTTGGAAGGTGATTCAGACTCTAGAGTATTCTTATGTTCTATACTATTCCAGATTGTTCTATAGTATTATATAAAGGGATTCCTACAGCATTCTTGGTTCACTTGATTTAGACTTATGGTTTCATTTAGTAGTACTGTGTTAAACTAAAAGGGGATTTCTTGTTATCTTAAAAGTGTGTTTGAAAGCGTGTTTAATTTTAAATTCAGATATTATTGGACTTATTATTTGTGGACCAGGAACTTAAATAAATTGGATCTAAAATTAAAACTTTAGGATTAAACATTCAAGGTATTGTAAATTGTTTTTGTATTAATTTCATATTGTCAATAATTCTGGTATTATTGTCAATAAATATTGATAATTGTAAAGTTTGTTGCTGGCTTCTTTGTTCGTGTTACATTGGCACGTAACAGAGGTAATCAAGTATAGCAAATTTTGTTCAGGATGAACAAAATTAGCAATATTGATTACCTCCCTTTAATAAAATATGAATGCCAGTTCTATAGTTAGTTCCCTATTTCTTGAAAATCTATCAGACGCTAATAATTTTAATCAAATAAGTGAAATTCCGATTTTCCCCCCGCTATTTTTATTTTGAACGAAGTTGTTGTTATATGTTTTTCAGTAAGTTAAGAGCGTTTTTGAATGGTTTGAGTGAGTGGTTGGAATGAGTGAATGGAGCGCTGAGTGAGAGGTTAAGAATGATTTTGATCGGAATGAGTGTCAATTTCGTGATGTTTTTAACTGTATGATGGGTTCGTGAAGACTTGGAAAGCACTTCTTAGAACCTGTAAACATACTTTATTAAAGGGAGGTAACAATATCGTTTGTTTTGTTCATCTTGAACAAAATTGGCGATATTGGATTACCTCCTTACTCACCGCACTAAATCTTCCTAGGGCCTTTGATTTTTTTCAGTGGTATAAAATCTCCTCTTACTTATCTTGTGAAAATACAAATTTTGCTAAGGCGTCAAAATCTCAGGCCTCATCCATTCTTTCGTAATTCATGTTTTCATTATTGGCAAAAGGATAATTTCATGGTTTGTGGATTAATTTTTTTAGCTTTTCGTTCATTAATAACTGATGTTAAAGCGAAAATTTCATGGTTTGCTGATTTTTTTTAGTTTTACGATGATAGATCGTTGGTGTTTTAAAAAGTGATAATTTTTCAATGTTAGGTGAAAAATCTCGGAGGTTTTCGTTGATAAATCTCGGAGGAAACGTGATATTTTTTATTACAAAGATCTTCATTGCAAAAACATATTACTGTATACCAGTGCACGTAGCAATTTGTGTCTTGTTTACCCGCTATGCAACCCAGACTTCGGTGGTCTGAAAAATAAAACAAGATGACGATGATGGCCCTAGATTGCTCACCTCAGTCTTTTTGATCCCTGGGACATCACATCAATTAAACAGACAGATGTCAACAAGAAGAAAATTTCTAAATACGATCAATACCATGGAATGCTGTCAGCAAAAATCGAAAAAGGATATGCCTGGGAACATCCCCTACATGAACAAATGGGTATAAGAACAAGTGGGTTTTTTTTAAGATTTTCTCCTTTGTGTCTATGTAAAATAGGATGGGTTCAATCAGAGCCCAAATATGACCACAGGGGCATGGCATGAAAACATTGGTAAAGGTTCATTATATGATATTAAAACAAAATATTTAAGAAATCTGCCTTTTGGTTTCAGAGAAGAAGATTTTTGAAGTTTTTTGCTCTTTGAATCTATGTAAAAAGGGTTGCACACGGGTGGAGCCCAGATGGGATCCCAGGGCTTTGATATGATCAAAATTAGTAGAGGTCTACTAGATAATACTACATACAAAATAGAAAATCTGTCTGCCCTCTGGTTTCAGAGAAAAAGATTTTTGAAGAAATTCCTATTTGAGAATGAAATTGAATGAGTAGGAGGAACGAGTTTTGAATGGAATTCAGGGGGGGGGGTAATCCATATCGCTTATTTTATTCATGATGAACAAAATTAGCGAATAATTATTGCCTCCCTTTTATAAAATATGCACACCGGTCTCATGAATAGCTCTCTAAGTCTTCGCGAACACATTTGTAATGCTTACAAATTCAATAATGTTAGTGAAATAGTGGATTTCATCGACTGATTGTTATTTCGAATGTAGTGATTTTTTAGTGATTTTGAGCGTTTTTGAACGGTTTGAGTTAGTGTTTGGAATGAATGAATGAAGCACTAAGTGAATGATTCACAATGATTTTGATCGGAATGAGCGCCAATTTCACTACAATTTTGACTAAAAACTTCTAAATGAGACAATTCTTTTGCGTTCGACAACATAGGATTCGATTATTTAACTTTTGACCCAATAAAAGCTACTTTTTAAGATATTTTGATTTAAAGAAGGGGATTTTGAAACGGTCACTAAATGAAAATGGTTGCATAATAGACATGGTCGCTTGAGCAAGATTGGCTGTATAATAAATACAGTGCGAATCATTGTGAAATTGACAAGGAGAATAATTGGGTTTTGAATACATAAAAGGGGAGGTAATCCAATATTTCTAATTTTGTCCATAAAGACGATATTGGTGTTTAAAAATTAACAATATCGTGAAATTGACCCTCATTCCGATCAAAATCATTCTAAATCACGGACTCAGCCCTCCATTCATTCATTAAAAAAAACTCACTCAAATCGATCAAACGCTCCGAAATCATTTGAAAACAGTTCGAAATTGTTCAATAGGATTAATATTAAATCAAAGCGATCTAATCATTCTACGATTTTATTGGCCAGAATGGATTTTGATCGATCGATTTGAATTAAATGCTGATCGTCTTGAACGATTTCGATATGTTTCTAATGTTGTCGGAGCGTTTTTGAAGGTTCATGTTAAGGGGTTTGAGACCCAATTTTATGGGCACTTCATTTGCCAAGAAAAAGCCGTATGTCCAGATATATATTTTATATCGAACTGAAGCTATTTATAAGCACAGGCAGTTTAGCAACATAAGATTGTAATAGCTATAGCGGTATTGCCAAAAACATTGTCGAAAAGGGTCATTTTGTACAGAACAAGCAACTGCATGACTGTTGGATAAAATTGGCTCATATTTTAACAAAGTACAGACAAAAGTACTACCTAGGTACTACTACAAACCTTGGTATAAAACTCGGACCCGAAACGTCGTTATGCAAGCAATTTATTTTGACTTATTTTTTATACACATATGTCATATACACATGTATGTCATTCTAATTTTGTAATCGTGTACATATATGAAAGGTATGGTGTGTTATCACAACATAAATGGACATTAATAGTATAAATACCTGTAAGGTTCTAGAGCAATATATCAATTCCTATTTCACAAAATGATAATGTATAGTAAATTATTATAGATCATTGAATTAAAAAAACTATAATTTGAAATAAATCGCAGAAAATATTTCACAGAATGTTGCGCCATACCTAATATCTATTTCAATAATAGACAAGTATGTTGACAAAATGAATGGAAATTGATGGTTTCAAAAGAGCCTTTAGAGACTGAGTTTTATATCTAAGGTTGTAGTAGTACTTAGTAGGAACATTTGTCTACATTCTGATCAAATTAAGGCAATTTTTATCCAGCCGTAATGAAGTTGTTGGTTTTGAACAAAATATCCCTTTTCCATAATGGTTTGGCTATTCTGTTATGAGATGGGGCCTCTGATGTTGTGCAGCTGCTAATGCTCATCTACAACTTCAATTTGACATATTGTTTATCTGGACAAACTGCCTTTTTTGTGAATAGAAGCAGAATACAATTTGGTTCAAAAACTCTTCAAATGAACCTTAATCGATTTGAGTGGGTGTGTGGAATGAACAAATGAATGAATGAACGCTGAGTGAATGACTTAGAATGGTTTTGATCGGAATAAGTGTCAATTTCACGATGTTTTAACCGTATTTGAGCCTGTGCGTGACATTTCCAACAATTAGATTTATGTGTGATGAAAAGACGTTGAGTAGCATAGACAATAAAGTAGTACATGTAAATTGATTTTGGGTAGTAAACAGCGATTTAAGGGTCGAAGCCATCTATTGAGCTCAAAGTTAAGACACTGATCAGACTGTGCGGCTGCACAGGCTGATCATTGTCTCAACGATGCACACATGAAATTGTTGGAAATGTCACGCACTGGCCCATTTCAAATTACCCCACACGTCTTTTTCGAAGAAGCAGGACCCGTCACAAGCGAGTTTTGAATAGAAACCGTCACTGCCGGAATAGCATGTTATGGCGTTTAAACCTGTAAAGTTAAAACAAAGATTGGTTAGCTTAGAGTTAATCACCGATTCTAACGTTTCGGTCATATCGCGGTAGAGGGAGTAACTAATCATGGATTCTTAGTTTTGTTTGTTTGTATGCATTGGATTTTACGCCGCTTTATACAATCTTTTTGTAATATCGCGGCGGTTTAAGCATCATACAATGGATTCCTGACATTGCTCACTCCAGTACTATAGATCGGCAAGCAAAAGTGAGTACCGAAAGACCGTTATCGCATTCTCAATAAACAATTAATCTTTGAAGCCACTCTCCAAATTATATAGAGGATATTGAATGAGTGGTCATTGAATACTGAATTTATTAAACGAGTCATCTATAAACTGATAAAAACGAGGCTGCGCAGAGTTTTTATCTGTTTTAGATGACGAGTTTAATAAATTCCGTATTTTATGAGCACAAATTAAATATTCTATTTATAATATGACACGAATTTTTGCGAAGAATCGTCAAAATTCTTGAAATTCAAAATTTCAATTTTCCGCGTAACTTATAGCGCCGTTTAAAACTGACGTCACAATATGTACATTATGACGTCATTTTCGCGGCTAAAAATAGCGTTGCTATTCACTTTTAGCTCATTTGCATAGTTATTCAACTAGTGTAAAAACACCCGTGTAATATCAAAAATATTCAACGGGGTTATTTCACTCCCGCGACGTAGGTCATATTATAAATTTCTATACTATAACACCCTTTCCTAGCCCCAAGCTGCTATTCCACATAGTTCTACGAATATAAAACCATTCCGGGAGGCAAAAGGTCGGAAAGAATTAGTGACACTGACTGGCTTCGGACCCGGAAGCTTTTTAATGAAAGGCAGTTTGTCGCAAAAGGCGGAATGTTTATATTCGTTCATCTTTTATTCAAGTACAATGTACTTTTCGAGTTAAAACAGCGGTTAAAATCTGTACCTTTAACAAAAGGATGTGTGGACATACTAAGTAAAAAATGAACCCATCTCAGCGTTCGGCTTGGTCTCCTCGTAACTTCATCTTACTTCCGCTGATATTGCGAGTTCAGTGGCGTATCCAGGGGTTTCATTGCCATGGGGAAATTCAATTGAAATTGGGTAATAGCAGGAAAAGGATACCCAAATTGTTAATACGTCGTAGGTTTCGAAGGACACAATATTTAGTAAGGCTCACAGGGGTTCTCACTTAGTGTTTCGGAGACTCTACTTTATATGTTGACTATTTCGTTTTAGCAATCATCATGTTTTGTGTAATTACAGTAAAACTTGTCATATATGACCACTAATGGGACCATCAAAAAGCGGTCGTTAAAGAAAATGACCGATCAATACACGTTTTGTTTACAAATAAGAAACATACTTTTTGATTGAATATGCATATTATTGCCAATAATCCTTTTTTGTTAAAACTCAAAGAATCGTCTCATTCTGGTGATTTTGAACAACAAAGGATTCGTTTTCAATACTTTTTGGACCAAATATACCTACATTTACAGATATTTTGTTTTCAAGAAGTTGATTTTGACAACGGCCGCTTAATAAAAATGGTCGCTTAATAGACGTGGTCGCTGGAGCAAGATGAACTGAAGTGAAATATTTTCTGGATTAACTGTGTTGGATAGAGGGTTACTTCGAGCGTCAACTTCAGAAAAGAATTAAAGACTGTATAAAACAGTCTTCAATAATTTCTGTAGTTGATTTACAGAGGGTCATATGAACTTAATCAGATACTTAGGTTTGAGAGTCTCTGACTCTTTAACCCGAATCCCCTAATCCCTCTTGTATGTTGAACCCCCGCTACAGAATTTCTTGATCCGCCATTGGAGGATTTGGTCTCCCATAGCCGATTTAAAGTTTGAATAATGCAGTGTTTCAGCGGCGGATTCAGGGTTTCTATAAAGGGGGTGTAATGTCGGCTTAGAATTCGAGCAATCAGTCCCATAGTATCCCTATCTAACTCGGTTATGTGAATTGATAATTGTCCCGACAGAGCCTCGACAATTATCAATGTCCCAAACCTCATTAAATATTTTTTTTCATCAATACATATTATATAAAGAGGATACTCAACTGGTTATGTCTGATATGAAAAATATTTCACGAGAATGTATTATTAGGCGTTAAAAAACGAGTCCGAAGGACGATGTTGTTAATTGTACCCGAAAAAAAATTTACATTAAATTCGGCGTTTGGTTACTCAGTTTCTGCCATGCCACATCAGAGAGAGAGAGAGAGAGAGAGAGAGAGAGAGAGAGAGAGAGAGAGAGAGAGAGAGAGAGAGAGAGAGAGAGAGAGAGAGAGAGAGAGGGAGAGAGAGAGAGAGAGAGAGAGAGAGGGAGAGAGAGAGAGAGAGAGAGAGAGAGAGAGAGAGAGAGAGAGAGAGAGAGAGAGAGAGAGAGAGAGAGAGAGAGAGAGAGAGAGAGAGAGAGAGAGAGAGAGAGAGAGAGAGAGAGAGAGAGAGAGAGAGAGAGAGAGAGAGAGAGTTTGATTTTCTTTTAATTCTAGAAGGCCATGTAGTAAATAAGATATTATTATACATGTCTTAACTTGTTACCTTCTTAAAATAAAGATTTTATTATTATTATTATTATTATAAAAACACTGATAATACGTACATATAAACAAATCAGTAACTTACCTGGAATTATTTGAAATAGCCAAACGATACGCGTTAAAGTAACTAAAATTCCCATATTGCTATGAGAGATATTCTTATTCCACCGTGCTCCTAAATGCAAACTGTCTGACTGTATAGTAATGTTTTCTGAAATAAAATGGACCCGTTAGAAGAAAAAGGGACCATTCATAAATTGCGTTATATTTTGAAGAAGAGATGGGTCCAATATAGAAACTAACCAGAAATTGCATCTCAAAAATAATTATACAGTAAGGAAGAATGACCATTCTGAATATAGAAAACCGTTAAGAAACCAAATCTTTAAAACCAAAGATTAATCATTGAGCCACATATTCGATCCCTGGAAGTGGCACATATAGATGTACTTTTCGACAATTTTTCTCAACGATGGATGGATAAATATAATACGTACTTATATTGAAGCGTATTGTATAAAAAAATATAACGAGGTTGGGGAATTTGATAATTGTCAAACTCTGCTGAGACAATTATCAATTCCCATAAGTGAGTTAGATTTTTTTCACCTCTTATTTATCTAATTACCTCTATTTGCCTTGTTTTCGTCGATGTTTCTTATAGAAATGCAAGTTTCTAATATAACCGCATTATGTCATTGTTCTAAAAATATCCATGTGATATCATAAAACAATTCATATGGGATATTTTCGCACGGATATTTGAATTGTTTTAAGAAAAAATCGAAAACCTTTGTTGGAAAGCAGCTTCCATGCATGCTATGAAAGGTTATACTGGTACACTTAATATTTGTGCAATAATTACTAGGAATAGATAGTAAGGTACTCCTGCAACCGCGTTATGAGTGCAATGCTGTTAAATGCGATGGAACGTTTGTTAAAACCTTTCTTAGTCTAGGGTAACTAAATGATTGCGAGCGTTTGTAAACGGTCCCCGCAATGTATTGCTTGGCATCATTTAAAATCGTCTTAATGAAGAACTCAGAGTTAAAAAGGGCCGATTTTTATTTATTTATTTATTTATTTACTTATTTATTTATCTTTGAAATGTTAGGGTAACTGAATTCTAGACGGACTCTTTTTGTTTTACCAAGGCCCCCATTATTCTTCTTATCTAATAATGAATCTTGTCTATGCTTAGTCGGTGAATGGCACTCTACAGGGTGAAATTCCTCTGTCTGACTAATCAATTTTGACTTGATAGTGAAAAGGTTTACATGATTATCGGACACACTTTCCAAACGTTCGCAAACGTTTTAGGATCCAGAAGATAACCTTGCATTCAGGCTAAGAAAAGGCTCACCACGAACAGTTTTAAGTTCCACTGGACTAAGTCTAGCGGACCTGATAATGGTGAGCTGTCTGACGTCAGTCTGTGCACCGATGCACCCGTGCGTCTGTACATCCGCAAGTAAACTTTTGATTTAATCATCTTCTATGAAACTACGCGATAGAATTTCAGAAAAATACATTGAAATGATCATTGGGGAGATGACGTCCTAGATTTGTTCGTTAAGGTAGTGGACCCGTAATTGTTCTGCAACGTCTTTGGGATATTGGACTTTAACAGTGTTAACCGAGGTTTCCTAATGCTTTTCATTAGGAAACCTCGGTCAACATTGTCAAAGATCATGCTTTCCGAAATGTTGCGGAACTATTACGGGTCCACTTCCTTAAATTCTAGTCAGGTTGATAGCTTAAGTGATACGGCCTGTCGCGTCACCGAAAATGGTCTGCTATATCAAATAGTCGTACAGTTAACTACATCGTGAAATTGACAAGGTGAATGGTTTTGCAATGATTTTTGATTGAAATTGAATAATAATAAAAATAATAATAATAATAATGATAATAATAATAATAATAATAACTTTATTTATTTTGAATGAGTGTTGAGCGAATTTTGAGTGGATTTAATGGGAGCTAATCCATTATCGCAAATTTTGTTCAGGATGAACAAAATTTGCGAAATCAATTTCCTCCCTTTAATAAATTAAAATATTAATATAGGTTCTATAGATAGCTTCCTATTTTTTCAAGAACCTATGAGATGCTAACAAGTTGCATAATGTTAGTGAAATTGCGATTTTTCTTTATCAAAATTTATTTTGAATTCTGTATTTTTCATACGTTTGAGCGTTTTTGAATGGTTTGAGAGAGTGTTTTGAAATAATGAATGGAGCGCTAAGTGAGCGATTTAGTTTGGTTTTGATTGAGGTGAACGTCAATTTCACGATGTAACTGTAAGTAACTGTATGTATGAAATTTAGCAAACAATTCCTTTTCTGAAAATACCGGTAGGAATGAAATCAACTTTTACAGGAATGATTCTTGTGGCATGCTCTTTCAGATTTCTTCATAAAATTCTGATTGGGTTGATAACGTTGGTGACATTAGGTATCGCCAATCGGAACATCACTCGTCCATTTCCGTAAACTACAAAATACCTTGGATGTATGTAAGGCGGATGCAATCGGGAACCCTCGGCGATTCTACGGAATAGACCTCGGGAATAATACGGGCGCTGCCACGAAAGCGCGTCATTTCGCACGTGGGTTTATATGACGTCACAAACACAACTGAGGATGACGCTGCGAAAAGCAAAATCAACGTAAGGTAAAATTTGGTCATATTATGAATTGAAAACAAAACGCAGTGGTTTACTGCGTTTTGCTTTCAAATCATAAAATATCAAAATGATCTCCCTAGACGATCTGAAAGCATTAAAGGAATTTGCTTTTCTTCCAGCGTAGTAACCAAAGTACTACCCGGAGCCGAATTACCTAAAAATTGACCAAAAATTACTACACTTACGTCCGAGGTACTTTCCAGTTTACGGAAAAGTCCGAGCGATGTTCCGAATGAGGCGGATGGGTATGTAACCATTCGGAACATCACTCGGCCATTTCCGTAAACCATAACATACCTCGGATGTATGTAAGGCGGATGGGTATGTAACAAAATCGTGCATTTTGTTAGGCGGAAACAGTGCAAGAAAAAATAGCACTGTAGATTTATATCTTTTACAGTAAAGAACGGCTGAACTGTCTTAATTTTTGAGAATGACGAATCATTCTCAAAAATTAAGATTTTTTCAGCCGTTATTTCAGAATCTTAAGATATGTACAAAAGGACACGATGGTTTCACGTCAGTGACTTAAACGAGTAGCGTTGGCGACGTCGAATATTTTCACTCCCAGTTTCGAGGGCTAACGCCATTTAAAGTGACGTCATCAGGTTTTTCCAATATTTTCCCGTAATCTTTGAAAATAGTCCGTCTATGTACGTCCGAGGTTGATCGTGAGATTGGCCGAGTGGTGTTCCGAATGTAGGTATCGCGTCACCGAAAAAGGTCAAAATATGGTAAGACTAAAGGATATTCTCTTAAAATAGTGGTTAAAATTCAACCAAGCTTCACAGGGCCTATTTTTGCGATATTTTCTTTCGGATTTTTTTCGTTAATTCTGATACAGTTAACAACCTCAATATATTGAAAAGATTAATGATTTCGAATGACTTATGAATTTAACTTAATGAGTGTGTGGGGGCGAGTTTTGAGCGCAATTGAAAAGAGGTACTCCAACATCGCAAAGTTTGTTCAAGATGAACAATCCGTTAAGATGTGTCTCTCGTATTTCTTGTCCTAGTGATCTACATTGAACACACCGCAAGGTCTTTCAAAAAATGACAGGTTGCTAAGCAACAAATCTAGCTCGACTGAAAAAATACCCCCTACACCATTCTTTTGAGTTCCCCACATTTGATAATATTTTCCTTTGATATATTCCTTGCCACGATTGCAACTGTATTTACCTGATAACACCTGTCTGATAACTTGACATGATATCAGACAGGTTAATCTATTTTTAGAAACAATTTGCATATTCATATGACCTTTACCTGAACTACTTTTCTTCAACCGGTGCCAAAACTCCTTAAAATGCTAATGGTTACGAACAATTATCTTAACTTCGTTTTAACACTATGTTGAGTTTTAGATTCGTTAAAAAGGAAACCGATACGTCAGAAGTGATTATGAAGTTATTGTTCATAGATGTCGACACCATTTCCGATAATTGTGTAATCACGGGCGTGCCGAATGGAACGATGTTTAAATGTCTTGACGATTTCGAAGTACCGGTTTTTGATTGGGTTCGCGTTTAATAAACAAGATATGCAAAAGAATGCTCATTTGAATTGATTTATCTGCATTTAATATATTCACTAAGTGTATTTTAAAAATAACGATTTCACCGACAAGGTGACACATGTGTTTTCTTTACAAAAAACGGAATTCGAGTGACATACCCCACTAGACTAGATAAAATAGATATTTTAAGACACTACTAGTAAAGTATAATTGTATTCATCGTGCAATCTAGTTCAGTACTTAAAATTGGCGAAACCTTTAGAATCAAAGAAATTAAGGTGAAAGCTTTTCTGGGCTACATTATGTGAATGATTTTGGAATGAACGCGGGACAATATAGGAGAGGTGGGAGAAGTTATAAATGAAGTACATGTAAATGGGAACAAGTCTCCTAAAATTAGTAGAAAATCCAAATGAGGCAAATTTAGTATTGCAATCAGACATTGGTAAAATTCAAAATTGGGCAGACAAGTGGTTAGTAAAATTCAATCCTACGAAATCAGAATCTAGGGTTATATCCAGGAAGCGAAATAAACAACCACATCCAATTCTTACTATGTCAAACGTAGCCATTCCGTCGATGGAAACTCATAAACATTTAGGCATTTTCTTTTCTGATAACGGCACATGGGATCAACAAGTAAAATCAATAACAGAAAAAGCATGGAAAAAGATTGGCATGTTACGACAATTAAAATATAGATTGGATCGCAACGCACTTCAAACAATTTACTTTTCATATATTAGACCTATTCTCGAGTACGGTGATGTTATCTGGGATAATTTATACCAAAATCAAAAAGAGGAACTCGATAAAATCCAGAACGAAGCCGCAAGAATAGTCTCAGGATGTACAAAGCTCGTATCAATAGACAACCTTAATATCGAAACTGGCTGGGAATTATTAAGTGGACGTAGGCGAAAACATAGATTGGTATTATTTTACAAAATGAGAAACGGCCTCGTTCCAAATTATCTATCCTCCCTTGTTCCGCCCACTGTAGCTAATCGTTCATCATACAACTTAAGAAATGACACAAACCTTCAGAATTTACATTGTAGGACCAATCTTTATCAAAATTCATTTCTACCAGCCACCATTAACGAATGGAATCTCTTACTAGAAAGCCAAAAAAAAGCCCAATCATTATTGGCTCTCAAGCGTCTTATCAATCATGATAAACCTTCTGTAAACAAACTTTTTAACTTTGGAAAGAAAGTTACAAATCTTACACACACGGCTTAGAAATAAGTGTAGTTCTCTTAACCAGGATCTTTTCTATTAAAATGTAGTTGATTCACCATTATGTCGTTGCGGAAAAATAGAGTCAACTAAACATTTCTTCCTTGAATGTAAACTGTAAAGACACGTCTTAAGACACAAAATCAGACAAGTACATAGTTTTTTTTAACGGGAGGTAATGAATATCGGTAATTCCATCAACTGTTCGACGAAAGTAGCAATATTGTATTTTCTTTAATGCTTTTCGGTGGTTTATCGAGGAATAACGGTAGATTATCACCTCGCAAAAGCAGTGAAAAAATTAAAAACTTTTACCCTGCTTTTGTGCATTTCACCCTATCTGACGTCATCTTTGCGGGGCGAAATAAGTGACGTCACACTGAACGTTACATAGCAATCACGTGCAAAATGACGCGCTTTGCGAAAATATGTCCTAGAAATTTCAAATTTTGTCTCCTTTTGCATTAAAGAAATAGAGTAATCGTTTGTTTTTCGAGTAAGATCGGTAAATATTTCATTTCGTGAACAACAAAATCTATATTTTCACTCGTGGCTCTGCCACTCGTGAAAATATAGCTTTTGATGTTCACTCAATGAAATATAAATCGACCGTACACTGAAACAAACGATTGTCCTCTATATTTCCTTTAATTTTCACCCAAAACTGGATCCGTACGCTCATTTGATATCATAGAAAATAATACGAAAACCATTCATCTTGTCAATTAAGAGATATTGTTTACTGTATTTCTTCCCTCCTATCATATCTATGTACAGTTAAGAACATCGTGAAATTGACAATGTGAATGATTATTGAATGACTTAGGAATGAAATTGAATGAATGTGTGGAGCGACTTTTGAGTTAATTTCATAGAGGTAATCCAGTATTGCAAATTTTGTTCAGGATGAACAAAATTAGCAATATTGATTACATCCCTTTAATAAAATATGAATACAAGTTTTTAAGATAGCTCCCTATTTCTTGAAAACCTATCAGACGCTTACAATTTTAATTTAATAAATGATATCCCGATTTTTTCCCAGCTATTTTTATTTTGAACGAAGTTGAAGTCATATGTTTTTCAGTGAGTTTGGAGCGTTTTTGATCGATTTGAGTGAGTGTTTGGAATGAATGAATGGAGCGCCGAGTGAATGATTAAGAATGCTTTTGATCGGAATGAGTGTAAATTTCACGATGTTTTTAACTGTATTTTCTCTATTAATGGATTGTTGTTTACGGACATTTGGGTGTCTCCCAAATTTTCACCCGTCAATAAAATCAGGAATTGATTTTCACGATTGATTTGAGTGAATTTTCTTGATCGATAAACGATTTTAGAGAGTTTAGAACGATTTTCTACGTCAGCCCAATTAGCTCAGTCGATAGAAAAGATGCCTTAAGGTAGTTAACCCGTATTAGTTCCGCATCATTTCTGAACTCATAATCCTTCATAATGTTAACCGATGTGTCCTAATGAAATCATTAGGAAACCTCGACTAACACTATTGAAATTGACGACTTCCAAAATATTGCGGGACTATTAAGGGTTCGATACCTTAAAAACAATTCAAGTCTGACATCGTGGGTTCGATTCCCGGGCTGGCACACAAACGAAATATTAGTCTTTTAGATGAGACGTTACACATGTACGTATATATTAAACCAAAGTCTTGTTTGACACTGCTATACATCGAGCACTTGATTTTCTGTCATTGGTTTAAAAACTATTCTTATTTATTTGGTGAAAATGCAGTTAACAACGTTGTGAAATTGACAAGATGAATGATTTTTGAATGTTTTTGAATGAAATTGAATGAGTTTGTGGAGCGCGTTTTGGGTGAATTTAATGGGAGGTAATCCAAGATCGCAAATTTTGTTCAGGATGAACAAAATTAGCGATATCTATTACCTCCCTTTTAAAAAAATTGACATATTAGTTCTATAAATAGCTTCCTGTTTCTTCAAGATCTAATCAGACGCTTACAATTTCATTAATTAAGCGAAATCACAATTTTTCCCTGGCTATTTTTATTTTGATCGAAGTTGTTATTATTTGTTTTTCAATGAGTTTAGAGCGTTTTTGAATGGTTTGAGTGAGTGTTTGGAATGAATGAATGGAGCGCTGAGTGAGCGAGTTAGAATGATTTTGTTGGAGATGAATGTCAATTTCACGATGTAATTGACTGTACACTAGTCAATTTTTGCTGAAGGATCAAAATCTCTGGTCTCATCAATTCGTTAGTCAAGGGCGTAACCCCCATTACGCAATTTACGCAAGTGCTTAAAAATATAATAATCCTCTGGTGGCAATATCGCTGATCAATTATCAATGCATCGAAACTACAGCTTATTCAAGCTGTAGGTACGATGTTTTGATTATTCAACAACCCCCAAATGGTAAAAAGGGAGCGGACCGAGGGCATTCTTCTTTGGTCACAGTTTTTGGTGGACGTTTACGTTCACCAGTGTTAATACCCTGTCAGATGTTATAAAGTGTTTTACCGAGTGTATTTAAGGCAAACTGGGCAAAGAAGGACAATAGGGTGCTATACCTATGTGTATGTTGTATCCGGTGGTTGAAACACGTCTAGTCTTCGTTAGAATCCGTTGACTAAGTTGTTTTCTGTATCTAATTCAGCAGAACACGTCTGTTCTTCAGAGCAGATGGCAAGAGAGTGAGATCCCGGATATGCTGGTTCCCTATATCCACTCCGGTGGGTTTCGCGCCAAGATTGTTCCGCGCCAATAACATTCGCGCCACTCATGTACACATATTTTGGTTACGTCACAACATTCCCCCCGACTTTGTTCATGAGACCCCTGGTTAGTCCTTGAGGAAATATCACTGGGGTCTAAAAGACACCTACATGAGTGGCACACCTGAATATCCGAATTCTCCTTCACTCGCGTAACTCTTAGTGGCTAAAAGCCAATTACACTGAAATGAGCTAAAAGCCCAATTTAAAATGTCCTGAATTTGGGTGAGCTAAAAGCTCCACAGTAAATATCCTATCTGGAAAGTCTGAATAGGGATGAGCTAAAAGCTCCACAGTAAATGTCCTATCTGGAAAGTCTGAATAGGGATGTGCTAAAAGCTCCACAGTAAATGTCCTATCTGGAAAGTCTGAATAGGGATGACTTTATTTACCGCTAAAAGCTAAAAGCTTTAAATTCACCTAACTTGAGTACTGAGATCACTGTTTAAAGTTCACGATGTGAGCTAAAAGCTCAGATTGGAAATGTTCTTTTGACTGAAGAGCTAAAAGCTCTATTTGCAGATTTGGTTACTTTAACTGGTGAGAGCTAAAAGCTCTAATTCGTATGTTCTGATTCGTCAGAGCTAAAAGCTCTATAACTCATTAGTTGAAGAATTGACTGGTTGACCGGAACTGGGTTTTGACTGGAACTACTTTACTTGACGAGTAGCTAAAAGCTACAATGATGAAATCTATGCGGCTAAAAGCCAGCTATTTTCTTTATGGATATTGGTTACAGACAAATTGCAGTAGAAGTTTACAGATGACAAATTTGCAGTGCAGATGACACTTTATTTCTGAAGACTAATCCCCCCAATACAGACGTCGAGCATTGTTATGAGTAACCTCACACAACCGCTCTACCTCTATGCCTCGACAACGAGCAACTGCTCCTGCCACAGTATAAAGCTGCCCAGGAGAAGAAACTCTATGTCGACCAGTCGGGAAATAAGGGGCATCAGACTCCAGTAACAGACGGGTCTCTTCCAACATCCTTAATGATTCCTGCTGTTCTGCGTTGAAATCTGTAACGATGTTGGTAAATCCAAAATGCGTGTTGGGAAATGTTGCTATCCATCGCTGAACAACGTATGGGTTTCCAGTGAAACAATGTAGGTGGATTTTCTGATTCCGATGTACGTATTTCTTTGCAAAGCTGAGAAGCTGTAAGTAGGCTTCAGTACCATCATCATTGATCATCCCCCGACAATGAAACACTAGAACATGCCTCTTCTTCACCAATGGAAGCGTTTTCTCTAGGACGACCAGCTGGTTAGACCATTCCTGAAACGGTTCTGTTCGGTCCAGACCAATTTCACCCAGGGCTTTAACTTTTCGATCCTTTAGAAGCGATTCCAAAGTTCCAATCCAACTAGCTAATCTTGTTCTGCTGCACTTGGATGCGTGTCTGGGATGAATTCCAACCGCAATAGCCATATCCTCTGACGTGTCTAAAAGACGACGCTTGGAAGGGAAAGTTATCGGATCACAGTACACAGCTACGGAACCGGCGACTGCAACTTGTTCGGCTGGATCCACTGGTAGGGCAGTAAGGACATCTTGTAAACTACCATTTGACGATAATTTCAACTTGAATAAGGTACGGTCCAAATGAAAGTGAGAATCTATTACTGGAGGAACAACACGGTCTGGTTCGGTTGATTCAGAGTGCTCAACATCCTGTCCAGATTCTTGAAAGTTCCTCCTCCAGTATCCTCGCTCCTCCCTACTAAGGCTGGAAGCAATTAGCGTGACTACCTTCCAGTGGATGAGAACTCCTGGAGAGTTTGCGGTTGCTAGACTAAATCTACTGGGCGTTGGAATGTTGAGGAATGCACAGAATCCATCCATCATCTGTTGTTGATTATCAGAGATTGTACAGTCCTCTACAACATCTAAAAGACGCTGAATCTTTAGAAAAACCAGTAGATCGTTGCATGTGGCTGGTCGTCCAAGAAGCCATCTGGCTGCCTGTTCCAGGGCTTTCACGCGTCTTTCATTTACCTCATGTGTCTGTGGAAGTGACTCCCTGAATATAGTAGGAATATGCTGGTTAAAAGCATGAGGCTTCATGAATTTGGCTTCATCAGACCTACAACCGGGAACAAGACAACATCGTGGGCGTGGTACAGAACCAAATTGTGGCCGTGCTGCTTTTCTCCCCTCCTCCCTAGCATCTTTAACTTGCTGAACCAGTTCTTTGATGCGAGGTCTCTTTGAATGACTTGGTTCAGATAAGGGAACAGGGTTCTTGTTGGCGGGCCTTTTACCACGATTACTTGGTGTTTCCTCAACGTTTGATATGCTGATTCTTAAGCTTTTCCCGGTACGTGACTTTGAAACCTTGCGCGTTAGGTTGTCGGAGCTAAAAGCTTCCTTCCCAGTTCCAGTCAAGTTTCCTTGTTTTGGGCTAAAAGCCACCTCTCCCTCAGTACTCGTACTTGGTCTTTGATCTGTTTGTCTTTTCTGTTTCCTGGCTAAAAGCCGAGGAGATTGACGAGGACTCTGGATCAAAGTAGGTCTATTGCTAGGTTCTGAACTGATGATGTCCTCCGTTGGAGTCTGCACCTCCTTTCTTTCAGGGGAGGCCAGAAGTTGTATTTCCTCCGACATATTTAAATCATCTAGGCTAAAAGCCTTTGTAGGAGATGAGGCCAATTCCATCAGTTCCATATCATTAGTGGGACCCTGGTAGTCTGGTGTTCCCTCTAATGGTGAGCAGGATGCGTTTTCGTCAGACATTCTGCAAAATAAGATAAAATCTCATTAGCATCTTTTTCAGACCTACTTACTGACTCTTGCAAGCTTTACATTTGTATTTATCGATATCGAGTGCATCGGATGCACTGATGTTAACACAAACACCATGAAACCATTCTTCACAGAAATCACATTGAATCATAAATTTCCCATTCCAAGGCTCGCGGCATATACAATACCTTTGGTCCTCGTCTTTCTGGCCTGGAATGTCTTGTTGCCCTAAAGCAGGGGCGTCCTTAAATTTCCTGATCCAACCTGGCAGGTTTCTGTCCTTGCAAGGAGTCATCCGGTCATGATTGACCACAAACACAGACTTGTTCATTTTTACCCTATAGAGATAAGAGGACAGTTTCTTTAGAATAAGAGCGGGTCCTTTCCAAGGAGCGCTCAACTTTTTACATTTGCCTTTGGTTACTGCCGTATCTAAAAGATAAACAATATCACCCTCGGCATAAGGTCTTAGTAAAATTTTCAGATCGTAATCCCTTTTCATGCGCCTTAAAGAGGTTTTCAAAGTTGATCTTGCTATATCATGCGCTTTGGCTATATTTTGAGTGAGATTGGCAACATATTCGCCACAATCTCCTTTAAGTACCTTTGGGTCAGGGAACATGAGTTGAGCGGGGGTATTTATCTCCCTTCCGAGCATAAGCATATTCGGAGTCTGGCCAGTACTACGATTTACTGATGCTCGGAGTGCCATTGCAATCTGCTGGATGTTTTGGTCCCATTTATCCTGTGATTTACCTATAAAGCACCTAACCGCATCCATAAGGGTACGGTTAAACCTTTCAACCTGACCATTTGCAGATGGTCTGTATGGGGTTGTTCGAGCTTTGTGTATTTGCAAGGTCTTGCACAAAGTTTCAAAAAGTTTGCTATCAAAGTTTCTTCCTTGATCAGAGAAAATTTGCAATGGGAAACCAAACTTTGAGAAAAAGTTATCTATTGCTGCTTTTGCTGTTTCTTCAGCTCGCTGAGTTGGCAGTGGCACACATTCAACCCATTTGGTAAATTGATCAACTATCATTAAGCAATGCTCATTCCCTTGCGATGTCTTTGGCAAGGGTCCGATAAAATCGAGATGAACACGCTCCAAGGGAGATCCTGCTTGGTATTCCGTTAAAGGTACTTTGACATAGACCTTATTCTTTTTGTTCTTATTACAGACACTACACGTTGTTACGTAGTTCTCTGTATCCTTGGAGAGCCGGAACCAATAGAATTTTTCCTTTAATTTAAATTTAGTTCTTGCCACACCCTGATGTCCTGCAGTGGGGATATCATGGTGTAGAGAAAGAACTGTCTCCTTTAAGCTCTGGGGAACTACTAAAAGTAAATCCCCTGAATCACCATCTGGCTTTTTTCTAAATAACACCCCTTTTACAAGCTGAAATAGTTCTTTATTCAGCCAATGATTCTTAACTTCCGGACTGTCGCTGAATAATTCCTGTTCTGAAGGCTGGATCTTATCCTCTAACCATGCTAAAAGCATTTTGAGGTTTGCATCTTCATGCTGAGCCTCTCTTAATTCAGCATATGAAAATCCCAAACACAAGGGTCCCTCAGAATCTTGATTTCCGGATTCTTGTATGGAGCAGCAAGAGATAAAACTCTCTGTACTGCCCTGAGGGGTTATGATGTCAAAATGACAATCAGCCTGTCCTATTTCCTCCAGGGTAAAATCCGATAGACTTTTTGAAGTGTCTAGACTGGAAACGTCTAAAAGACAGTCACCAGGATTGGCCAATAAACTGTTCCCTCTTTCGACCATACCAGAAACATCTAAAAGATAATTACCAGTCTTGGCCGTATTTATCAAAATGACACTGGAAACGTCTAAAAGACGGTCACCAGCTACATTCTGTGACGAGTCTAAAAGACATTCGTCCTCGTGAACTTCGGCGTCTAAAAGACAGCCTTTCTCTGAAGCGGCTATATCTACTACTCGCTTTTTACTTGGGACAGCCCCAGTTGGCACTGGTTTAACTTTCCCTACTTCTGACTCTTTAAGGAGAATCCTTTTGACGACTACAGCCCCCTTTTGCACACCTAAACCTATTGCCTCATCCACATCATTTGTGAATTTTGCCCATTGCTCATGAGCTCTAGTGCAATATCTGCAGCCGCCACATGGCAGATCAGTAGGGTTTAACCCTGCAACATAATCAAAGCATGGGCTTAACGGATCAGGGATCCGTGAAAGCGCGTCCGCATTCCCATGTTTTGCTCCAGCTCGGTGCTGCACCACCATGTGGTATTGAGACAACTCTTCTATCCACCGAGCAAGTTGGCCCTGAGGCTCTTTGAACCTCAGCAACCAGGCCAAACTAGAGTGATCTGTCCTGACAGTAAAGATCTTACCTAAAAGATAGTATCTGAACTGTCTTGTAAACCTCACTATAGCGAGTAACTCTTTGCGAGTTGTGCAATAGTTCCGCTGCTCTGGGGTTAATGAGAAACTGCTAAAAGCAATAACTCTCTCTACCCCCTCCTGAACTTGGATTAGCTCTGCCCCTATTGCAATTTGCGATGCATCTACATCCAAGATGAACTTATCATCATTATTGGGCAAGGCTAGTACAGGCGGATTAGTTAACGCCGCTTTAAGTGCATCGAAAGCACTTTGCTCAACATCACCCCATGTAAAAGAGTTTTTACCTGTTAATTTGTACAGGGGTTGAGCTAAATCTGCGAAGTCTTTAACAAAAGAACGATGGTAATTTGCCAAGCCAAGGAATCTCTCTACGTCCTTCGACGATTTTGGAATCGGCCAATTCTGTACCGTTTCAGTATCTTTTGATGTAAGAGACAACTGATTGCCACTCACATTTCTACCCAGAAATTCACATTCCTTTTGGAAGAACAAACACTTCCTTGGCTTAAGCTTCATGCCATGCTCTCTGAATCTTTGCAATACTTCACAGATATTTTTCAGATGATCTTCAAAGGTCCTTCCCAAAACCAAAATGTCATCAAGGAATGCCAGCACTATTCTCCAAGTAAGACCTTTAAGAATGAAATTGATGACTCTAGAAAATGTAGCTGGAGCATTTGTCAAGCCAAAACCCATTTTAATGTGTTCAAACAGGCCATACTTTGTCAGAAAAGCAGTTTTCTTGCGATCTTCTTCCTTGACCTTTACTTGCCAATATGCAGAATTTGCGTCTAATTTTGAAAACCATATGTTTCCAGCTAAGGTGTCAAGGCAATCCTCTACTAGGGGTAATGGGAAGGTGTCCTTTTGAGTAACATCATTTAAGGCACGGTAATCAATACACCAGCGGACAGAGCCATCCCGTTTTCTGATCAAAACGGGAGACGATGCCCACTCGGATATTGATTCTTGAATAACACCAGCTTCAATCATTTTCTTAAGATGCGCTTCTTCTTCATTGACAAAGCAAGCTGGTGTACGGCGCATCCGTTGCTTAATAGGTTTTGCATCCCCTGTGTCTATTGAGTGTTCTATAGCTGTAAAATGTCCAAGATCAAAGTCAGACTCAGCAAACACATCAGAATAACTATGTAAAACATCAGCTAACTGAAATGCCTGCTGAGAATCTAGTTCTTTTGCTGAGTTATCAAACATTTCTTGGACATGCGGGGGAAGTTTTCGTGCATTACCATTTTCCAATTTAGCTTCAGACAGATTAAAAACCGTGCCAGAAGAAAGAGTGGGGTTATTGGATTGGCTAAAAGCCATATCCAATGCCTGACCTTCAAAGATAGTCCCAACAGGGTGTGCATTTGCAACAATATCACCTTTCTTAAACTTTTGGTATGTCTCAGTAGGATTGACTAGACAAACTACAGGTTTTTCCTTTGAGGATCTAACAACATGCGGCATTAAAACAGGTTTCTTAGCCATTAAATCCCCAGGTTCAATGAAATAGTCATCTAGCACACAATCCATCTTACATTGCACTCTGACTGCAGAGTTTGGTGGGACCACTAATTTTTTAGCTAAAGATACTCGGGCTATCGCGGGCTTTTTATCTTGGAAAGAAGTGATTACAGGGATCTTCTTGCCATTGATTACAAGGACATCAGACTGCATATCGTGTAAAACACCAAGATGATGCATGATGTCATGTCCTAGTAACATTTCGTCTGTAATCGGGGCAACATATAACCTTTCATTACTACTTGCGAACCTATATGTAATTGAACAGGCCTAGTCACAAAACCATCTAAAGTGTTATCTTTATCTGCTAATTGCATTACTACCTGCCTTACTTTACTAGGTTTTTCCTTTAAATCATTGTAAATTTGAGATGACAAAATAGTAATTTCTGCACCTGAATCAATTCTTGCTTTAACCCTTCTCCCCCGACCTTTAAATGAATAAAAGATGAACCAGCGCATACTTTATGAACCTTAACAGGGACATCTTTCGGTTCAGTTGCCCTTTTTGCTGAATCTGTGTTCCCCTTTATTTCGATCGAGGGATCGTCCGCTTCCCGATTACCGAAGCTAAAAGCCCTTGTGGCCTTTTCAGAGCTACTCTGGCTAAAAGCCAGATTGTCACTTTGGCAAGAGCTAAAAGCTACAGCAGCCTTAATTGGTTCATCTCGGCTAAAAGCCGTAGAATCAAAGTGGTCCTTATTCTTAATCGGTTTCACATTAGCATCGGAATATTGCTGACCACTTGGTTTTACACCCTTGGACTGAGGTTTGTGGTCTACGACCGCAGCCCTTAATCTTTTAAATCTTTCTTCTGATTTTCATTTTTCTCTTTTTTTTCATTCTTTTTCCGTAACCAACTTTTGTAAAGTCCACATTCTCTTTTGTGGTGACCTAATACATGGCAAAAAAAACATTCATCTTTTTCTTTAGATTTGATAGGCTTATTTGTTTGAGAAGTTTCAGACGATTTATGAGGGGTGCTCATTGATGCTAGTGCTTCGGCTACCACTTTTTTAACATCATCTAAGGTGACATTATTAACAGTCACCTCATCTTTTCCGCGACGATTTCGTTTTTGACCATCAACCGCTTGCGAAATATATTGATGATGTTTTACAGCGTTAAGAGCTTCCTGAATGCTGCGTGGACGTTCAAAACACGCATGCTTTGCAGCATCTTTATCAGAGCAACCCTGGCAAAATTTAGAAATTGCTTCTTGTATGCGATGCGAATCGGGTAAATCTCTATATGCAGACGTAGCCAGAGTCATAACTCGATCAGCCCAATCTTCGAGTGACTCATCTGATCTTTGATAAGCCTGTTGGAAATTAACCCTAGCCGTCTCGACCAGATCCCCAGACCCAAACCGAGTTTCAAGCTTACTCATTAGTTCGTTGAATGAGCAACTTGCCCCTAATCTTGTGGCAATTGTGATGAAATCTAAAGCTTTCCCATCAAGACTCCAGATTAAATAATCCTTACTTTCTTGATCACCCCAATTTAATACATCTCTATAACTTTCAAATATGCTACGAAATGAAAGCCAACTGGTCATGCCGTTAAATCTAAGATTTTTTGGCTTTTTGTCTGGATCGCCACGACAAAAATTATCTCGGGGTACATTCTTTGTTTCTCTATAAGCATTACCACGCGATTCTTGAGATAAATCAGAGTGATATGGATAAAATCCAACATGACCTTGATTCTGATTTATCCCATGACCAGATGGATAAAATCCAGTCTGATCATGTCTTGGTTCATTATCTAGAGGATATGGCCTACCATTTGATTGGATCTTGTGAAACGACCCTCCCTTTGGATAAAATCCAGACGGCATATGTCTAGCACTTTCATTTGGATAAAATCCAGAATGCAATTGTTGGTCACCCAGATAAAATCCAGGATCAGTTTGCCTTACCCTTTCTTCTGGAATTCTATCTCTTTGTACTTGTCTAGTTGATAGTGCTTCTTTCTTAATTCCAGCATTCACTTCTATATTTTTTGGATAAAATCCAAGATGATCTTTGCGATCTTCATTTGACCATTGAGTTCTTTTATTTGAATTAGAGTCTCCATTTCTCTCAAGTGAAGCAACCCGCACATCAGACTGACGGCTAAAAGCAGTTGTCTGACCCGCCTTTGCTTCCATGAGCTTTTGCATCTCCTCCTTTTCCAATAATAGCAGACGCAATTCTTTCATGTCTCTTTCATTTTGGGCCTGTAAAAGTTTTAAATGGTCACTTGAACTCTGATTTTTCTTTGGATTAGATCTAGGAAAGGGTTTTAATTGAGGAGGCATTTCAGAAAATTCTGTTAAAATATTTCTCGTCTTTTGATCTGATTCACTACCAGTATGGTCTACTGTTCTATAATGTGCATGGGGGGTTTGGGGTAATTGAGCAATCATGTCATCTATTGCAGTCGAACTGCTCTGGGGAAATCCAGGATTCATCAACTTTTTTATAGTTTCTCGTGTACTTCTGATTTCCTCATCTAACTCTAATGCCAGTGACTCAAGGTCGGTCACATCAGAACAAACTGATTGTGCATGAGCTTGTCCACTAACAGAACCCATGTACACATTGAAATCTAATTTATCCCATATTGCTTTTGGCAACTCCCCCATGAACATTAAAGAAAAGGCTTGCTTAGTTACCTTTCCATATTTCTGTCTGTGATTGACAATGGCTCTTGCCTTCATTGGTCCAATCCCTGGTATGGTCTGCAGCTCTTCATCAGAAGCATAGTTTATTCTGATTCTATCCATGGCCAAGGAATGGGAAATTTAAGTACTTAAAAAGCCACTTAAATTTGTCAAATCGTGTTTAAAAAACACACAACTACAAAACCTATTGCAAATTTTTTAACTATGTAAAACACAGTTAAATATCTTTTTGTTCTGCTCAAACCTAAACCCTTAAATACCGAAATATTTCCTTAGCTTGCAGAGAAATTGCTTGTGTGCAAAGTACAACTTTTACTGTAAGCTTAATTTAAGTTTGTGGACCTGCAGAACCCTAATTGTTCTAAATAATGACAATTAAAAACTGTCAAAGGACTGGTAGAACAATATTCTTTACTTTAATACTCTGAAAAGGGGCCAAAAATTTGACCTTGTCTTGTCAGGGTATTCTGGCACAAGTGACAAACGGAAAAATTCCAATTTGACCTTGAGAAAAAATCTTTCATAGGACACAATAAAAGCCTGACCTAAGCTTTCATAGAACAAGCTAAAAGCTCTTTCTACGCTGGTGCTCTCTCTTGGATACCTTACTTCAGTGCCATTCGAATTATCCTCGTCGCCATTAAAGTGTTTTACCGAGTGTATTTAAGGCAAACTGGGCAAAGAAGGACAATAGGGTGCTATACCTATGTGTATGTTGTATCCGGTGGTTGAAACACGTCTAGTCTTCGTTAGAATCCGTTGACTAAGTTGTTTTCTGTATCTAATTCAGCAGAACACATCTGTTCTTCAGAGCAGATGGCAAGAGAGTGAGATCCCGGATATGCTGGTTCCCTATATCCACTCCGGTGGGTTTCGCGCCAAGATTGTTCCGCGCCAATAACATTCGCGCCACTCATGTACACATATTTTGGTTACGTCACAACAGTTAATAGGTTTTCAAAACAGTAGTACTCGCTTAGATTCAATTTACTCTTTTTCAAGAATTGTGTCCGTCTGAAAACTGTGCATTTTAAAAATGGAGTGAAATAAGGAATCTTCATAACTTGTTGAAACCTCAAAGACATCTTTTAAGGACGATTTCGGGAGTTCGTTCTTGCGCAACGTCTTTGCGCATCGAACTCTTCAAAAAAGGAGTATGCGCTCCAAACTTGCACTTATCTCGGACGTAACAAAAACACTACAAAACCCCATTAAATTTCTATATTTCGCGAAAAATACTTTCATGAAGACGATTAAATAATCCTATCACTAAAAAACATAATTATATAAATTACCGCAGCCATTTTAGTTTATAGAATAAAGGATATGACGTCAGCGTTTTAGAAGGAATTTGTGACATTAACGTTCCCGCGCATTATCAGGTACCAAACAACGTTATCAGTCGTATATCCGATAACTACATGTAACCGTCACATTTAATTTTGACGGGGTTAATTTTTGAAAGGTTGGCCTTGATAAACGATCCTGTCGTTGTCAAATGTTCTTGTCAGATTTTTAATTTCCAATGTTTGGATAAATTTTTAACAGACCTGGGTGTATTTGAAATTTTATTAGGGGATTGGGTGTGAGCGAGATAGATGACCTTGATCTCATTATATGACTTCGATCAGGGAATTTGATGATGCTTATTGACAAGATCAATTATTATTCCATATGTCAGTATTCTATTTTCAGCAGGCTTGAAGATTTTCGAAAATACTAGATTTTTGCGTGATTTATGTAACGTTGGCCTTGATATATGACCTGGACCTTTTCATATGATTTGATCTTGGGATTCATTGACGCAAAACAAAGTGATACCCTAATTGTTGAGGAATTCAACTCCATAATCGATTAATTTAAGAAGGATTGAATATCATTGATTCTGTACATAAAAATGGCACGAGAAAAAGAATGTGAAGTGTTTTTAAATCGGGCTGCGAAGCAGTCCGCATTTATTAATACCGTTTTTCAGAAATCCAGTCTGTTTGACCCACTACATTTTTACCATTATCTTCTGAGCAATGTGTTCAAACCAAATTATGTGTTTTCAAACACCGAAGAAACGGCCTTTTCAGTCACAATCTACAAACTTTTTTTATCTTATTTACTTTTCGACAAATAGAGAAGAGGCTAATACAAAATTTGATGTAATTTTCGCTTTTAGTAATTACCAGTTAGTACTTTCAGTGTTTATAACAAGATTTTCGGTTGAGTAAAGGAGTTGAAACGTACAATAGGTTAACTGTATAATAAATTTGTAGCACTTACAATATTACTGCTCTGATTTTTTTCTCGAACGGTCATTTACTAGTTGTAGGGCTGACAACCAATCAAATTCTGTTATGATTATCACTCGGTCAAAACCCACGCGTAAATTCAGACCACGTGGTAGATGCAAATGGACATTGTCTGATCGAAATGTGTCAATTAAGTTGTTTGTAATTCATTGGTCAATGGTCGTCTGCTCTCGGACAGGGAGCGTGGGAAGTTTACTTTTTGTTCGCGTGAGTACTGTTGACTATGTGTTAACAAATGGAAATAATTTTGTAATTTTGAAATATTTGATTTTAATGAGCACTCTGATCACGCTCCAATCCTTTTTTCAATAAATTCAAATTTGAGTATGAAGAAAAATTATTCAATAACAAATAAACCGACAAAAACATACGATAAACTGATATAGGATAGCAGTAAGAGCGATCTATTTTTAGAACAACTCATGAATTATCATTGGGGAAATTCAAATGGCAGCCCGGGCGTCGCGTGAGATGATGTAATAATCTAAAATCGACTGTAATATGCATGCGCAGAAAGGACAATCATGTGAACGGAGTTACCCAATGGTGGTAGTAAACAAACTTCTCATTTACCGATACAATAATTAATTTACCATGAAATATCGTTATCCCATTATGAAATGTGATAAACTAGTGCAAAATACCATAAAAAATAGGAAACAAGAGGACTCTTAGGGCCCTAAATCCATCACCTGATATTTCAAGCAAATTATCATTTAGACTCCATTTCCTATGATATGGCATGAGCCTTCCCATTTTCAACAGAGTTCATTCTTGTGACCTGGCAAACATTTTGATCAAGTTTCCTGAAGATTGGATTATATTTGTGGCGTTTGGAGCTCTTACGAGAAAATTGTCATTAAGGCCCCTTTTCCAGTGATATGGCACGGATACTTTCCATTTTCAAATGAGTTCATTCTCATAACCTAACAAACATTCTGACAAAGTTTCATTATGATTGGACTATATTTGTGGCTTCTAAAGAGTAAACAAAAAAATTGTCATTAAGACCCCTTTTCCCATGATATGGCACGGATCCTTCCCATTTTCCATAGACTTCATCCTCATGACCTAACAAACATTCTGACCAAGTTTCATGAAGATTTTACCATATTTGTGGCTTCTAGAGTGTAAACAAGAAATTTGTCATTAAGGCCCCTTTTCCCGTGATATGGCACGGATCCTTTCCGTTTGAGCAATTTTCATAAGGGACCACCCAAGGAACATTTCTGCCAAGTTTGGTTGATTTTGACCCATATGTTTAGGAGTAGATGTCGTTTAAAGAAATTCTTGACAAAATTGTCATTAAGGCCCCTTTTTACGTGATATGGCACGGATCCTTCCCATTTTCGATAGACTTCATCCTCGTGACCTAACAAACATTCTGACCAAGTTTCATGAAGATTGGACCATATTTGTGGCTTCTAGAGTGTAAACAAGAAATTTGTCATTAAGGCCCCTTTTCCCGTGATATGGCACGGATCCTTTCCGTTTGAGCAATTTTCATAAGGGACCACCCAAGGAACATTTCTGCAAAGTTTGGTTGATTTTGACCCATATGTTTAGGAGTAGATGTCGTTTAAAGAAATTCTTGACAAAATTGTCATTAAGGCCCCTTTTTCCGTGATATGGCACGGATCCTTCCCATTTTCGATAGACTTCATCCTCGTGACCTAACAAACATTCTGACCAAGTTTCATGAAGATTGGACCATATTTGTGGCTTCTAGAGTGTAAACAAGAAATTTGTCATTAAGGCCCCTTTTCCCGTGATATGGCACGGATCCTTTCCGTTTGAGCAATTTTCATTAGGGACCACCTAAGGAACATTTCTGCCAAGTTTGGTTGATTTTGACCCATACGTTTAGGAGGAGATGTTGTTTAAAGAAATTCTTGACAAAATTTCATAAAGGCCCCTTTTTCCGTGATATGACACGGATCCTTCCCATTTTCGATAGACTTCATCCTCATGACCTAACAATCATTCTGACCAAGTTTCATGAAGATTGGACCATATTTGCAGCTTCTAGAGTGTAAACAAGAAATTTGTCATTAAGGCCCTTTTTCCCGTGATATGGCACGGATCCTTTCCATTTGAGCAACTTTTATAAGGGACCACCCAAGGAACATTTCTGCTAAGTTTGGTTGATTTTGACCCATAAGTTCAGGAGTAGATGTCGTTTAAAGAAATTCTTGACAAAATTGTCCTTAAGGCCCCTTTTTCGTGATATGGCACCAATCCTTCCCATTTTCGATAGACTTCATCCTCGTGACCTAACAAACTTTCTGACCAAGTTTCATGAAGATTGGACCATATTTGCAGCTTCTAGAGTGTAAACAAGAAATTTGTCATTAAGGTCCCTTTCCCGTGATATGGCACGGATCCTTTCCGTTTGAGCAATTTTCATAAGGGACCACCCAAGGAACATTTCTGCTAAGTTTGGTTGATTTTGACCCATAAGTTTAGGAGTAGATGTCGTTTAAATAAAAAGTTGACGCCGTGACGGACAGACGGAGAGACGGACGCCGGACAACGATCGATCACAATAGCTCCCTTGAGCACTTCGTGCTCGGGTGAGCTAAAAAGTATTCGTTGTATAAAGTAATAGAGAACATGTGTTTTTTGAAATCGAATTGTTGTGCACTATTTTCGGCGCCATTTTGGAACCCAAGTAACACCGGCCTGACCCAGGATCAGAAGCGTCGAGGTTGAAAGGTTAAAATGACATCACTAGTGTCGAAACCGAGGTCGTTCTGATGGAAACCCGGTTAACTCGGGTCGAAACCGAGTCCGATATGAACTTACCCATAGAGTGCTGCTAGATCTAATCGATTGGTCAGAAACCAAATATATAAATAGCATAGTTGGCGATTTCACATGTTTCTCGAGGGATAATTTATAGTATTTGGGAAAACCCAATGCTTGAAACACAAACATGTTGGTATTCAAAATTGTAAATGGTTTAATGAAAAATGTTTTGTTGCTTAACAGGCTTTTAAACTCTATAAAGAAAGGAATAATATTAACAGACAAGCTTTTAGCCGGGCGCGTGCTCATTATAACAACTTAAAAATATCTGCTAAGAAATAATTTAGACTAGCTGAGGGCTATCGAATCAGCAAACTTTCAAAATCGGACCCACGAGGTTTTTGGTGTAAGTTAAAAGGTACATATACAAAAAATCCACCAGATTCTCTCTCCGTAGAACAATTGTTTGATCATTTTAAAAATAAAATTGATACACCAGACGAAAACACCCAAAACGAACAATATCCACAAAGCAACATTAATATGCAAAACAGTGAAATTAATCCCGAATTTCAGAAGAAGAAATTAAGAAAGCTGTATTTATGCAAAATAACGGTAGAAGCCCCGGTTTCGATGAAGTTCCTTGTGAAATTATTAAAGTGTATTACGAAATCATTGCACCTTTCCTCTTTGCTTCGTATAATCGCATGTTTCAAACGGGCGACTACCCGGAGCAAGGGAGAAGGGGGATAATCACTCCTATTTTAAAAAGGGTGATCCTAATATTTCGGAAAATTATAGAGGTATTGCCTTAATAAACATATTTTCAAAAGTATATTCTCAAATTCTGCTAAATAGACTCACTAGGTGGACAGACAAGAATAAAAAACTTAATGATAACCAATTTGGATTTCAGAAAGGAAAATCCATTTTAGACTGCATCTTCATTATGAACTCGGTTATATCAAAAGTGTTATCGTCTGGTGATAAACTTTATTGCGTGTTCATTGACTACGAAAAGTGTTTCGATAGTATTAATCAAGAAAACATAAGCACTCATTTTGTAAAACTTTTAAAATCTATTTACACGTCAGTAAAAGCTTGTGTTCGTTACGAACATGAGTTCCCATGATGTTCGTCAATGACGTCATCGAACATATAAATTCCGATCTTGATGAAATTTTTACTTTTGGACCATGTGAAATTATTCTTTATATTGTATGCAGATGACCAAGTGTAATTCGCGAAATCTCCAACTTCTTTACAATCCATGTTGAATGATTTACAAGCATATTGTACTTTATCTGGCAAAAAATTAACACATCTAAGACTAAAGCAACGATTCTTGAGAAGGGAAGACATACTAGTTATACATTCCGAGTTAATAATGTCGCCATTAAAACTGTCAAATATTTTAAATATTTAGGAATTAGTCTTTAACGGATTATGGTCTCGTACACAAAAAGATATTGCCAAACAAGCATTATTTTCTCTTCATAACATCAGCAGAATTTCAGTTAATTTAGAATTACCCATGTCGCAACAATGTAAGCTATTTGATAGTCTGGTTGGTTCCATCCTTCAATTTGGTTCACCTTTGTGGGGTTATCACACTTCAAAAGATATTGAAAACATTCATACTAAGTTTTTACGTCTCGCGCATCGCGTCAAAAAATCGACCCCGTTAGCCACACTATATGTAGAAAGAGGTAGGACACCACAAAGCGTTTCAAATCAATTCAATAATATTGGACACACATAATCACCCAAAATGAAAACAGCATTCTCAAATCAACCTACAATATGTTAAAATCGGACTGTGAAAATGGAAATACATACAGGGGAAATAACTGGGCTTTCCAAGTTAAAAGTATACTGGCCATCTGATGTAATTTCCGTTTTTAATAATTACCAATAAGTATTTTCAGCGTTTTTTTTTTTTAATAAGCTTTTCGGTTAAGTAAAGGAATTGAAATTATCTTCGTGCTGTTCTAATTTATTGATCTAAAACCTGTTTAATGTGATCAATGTCTATCCCTGCCGAGGGGATACATTGTGAAAAAGGGGAAACAACTTCTTATATTTCATAAAAGAACAACAACAACAATTCCTTAATCCTCCTTCCTCTCCGTTTTCCTTCGTCTCGAGTTCTTTCTTCATTTTGTCGTCTGTTGGAATCGTCTGCTTCTATAGTTGATATGGTTTAATCCTAGTCTATTTTAAGCACAAATTTCTTTGCCATTGCGTTGATTTTGATCGGTTTATTACGGTTTACACCGTTTTCGACTGATGTGGTCATATTGAGCGGCTGGAGCACCTAACCATGGATTCCTATTGTTTCTTATACCAGTACTACAACAACACCCTTACCCAGCCTGCAGCTGCTCCATCACATAGGTTCGCGATATCAAACCATTAATGGACGATATTTTTGTCTGAAAGGGTATTTGCCGCGGCCGAGTATCGAACCCGGGACCTCTCGAACGAGAGGCAGGTACGTTAAAAACTGCGATTAGGCCTAGGGTTGCTGTTACGTTTTAATACACCGTCGGTGCTGATATAAAATGTCGTAACTACGGCTTTACTGAAGCCGTGGTTATGAGATTTATAACAACACTCACGAAATATTGTTTCTCCGATATTCCGTCATTGTTAACTGGATAAAATCGTTCCCCATTGTGTTCTAACTTTTAGCTCTCTGCGCGAAAAAGGCATTTTCCAGTCCACTGGACCAAGGCTAAATAACTTTATCGAAATTTCATGTGCAATTTTGGCATCCCTACCAAATCTGCCGTTATCTGCCTCTATATTAATGCTTCCCTCAGGCATCAAATTGATGCCGGTTCTACCTCCTTGACGTTTGACCGTAGAGCGCAGTTGGTAGCATGTTGGATAATCAATCTTAGATGAACTGGGTTCGGTCCCAGGTTGAATGGAAAATGTTTTGTGACATATCTCTCAAGTTTAGTGGATACAATTCTGCAAACTGCAGTTGGATGAGCTGGCGATGTCCTCGAAAAGATGGGGTGTTAAGACAAAAAACTCACAAATTGGGCAAATATTTTACCTACTTTTATTGTCCAAATTTGAGCCCTTTTGATTGGCGAACTATTGCACTATCCCAGCCTCTCAATGATGCCCGATTTACAGTGCTGACAGCACTTTGATTTTCCTTAGCGTCAAAACTGGGTGACCTAGAATATAGAAAAAAAATATAGAAAAAATAAAATTTTCTATCTCAGAGTTATTGAGAAATTTGGTCAAAAGTAATAAATTTTGAAAATATTCTCGTTCATTTTCGATATACCAGTTTTAACGCATTGGGAAAAATACGTTTAAAATCAATATATTTCCTTTCATTCGATAATTGTGTGTTAGATTCAGTGCAAATAACTTCCTATCTATGAAATTAAAACAAAATTGATATGAGTTGTTTGATTAGATTTAATTGCCGCTATGGTTTTATGTCATTACCAAGAAATGAAAATCGGCGAAAAAATCGGACCAAAATTTACTCGATACCTATGACATTCTATGACGTTTTACGAAAAATCTGATTGATGACCCCCGTTTTTCTTTCCATTTTTGCAATCGGCATACATTAATATACAAAATATGAAAAATTAAAAAAAATCTATCTCAGAAAATTAATTCTAGCAATCGTCCTTAAGTGCGAAATCAAGTGCAATTCTGAGATCAAGTGAACGTTTTGCTTGCGTAGAACGACTTTTCAGGCAGAGTGAGTAATTTGTCCCTTGATTCCAACTGGTTTATGGGAGGTCACTCATTTGGTGAATGTTGGAATTACTGGAATGGTAGCCTCCCATGACACTACTAATAAAAAAAGAATAGTAACCTAGATCACACACATCAATACGGATACCATCCGAGCAGGTAGTGTAAAGCAGTTAGATCGTGCGATAAATGTTTATGCAATGGGGTTTTACACTACTTTTCAACACACGACATTCAATCTCGAGAGTGTCTGCAATTATTGGTGGACGTTTACATTCACCAGTGTTCATACCATGTAAGAACAATCCTGTCAAATGTTAATAGGTTTTCAAAACAGCAGTGCTCACTTAGATTCAATTCACTCTTTTTCAAGAATTGTGTCCGTCTGAAAACTGTGCATTTTAAAAATGGAGTGAAATAAGGAATCTTCATAACTTGTTGAAACCTCAAAGACATCTTTTAAGGACGATTTCGGGAGTTCGTTCTTGCGCAACGTCTTTGCGCATCGAACTCTTCAAAAAAGGAGTATGCGCTCCAAACTTGCACTTATCTCGGACGTAACAAAAACACTACAAAACCCCATTAAATTTCTATATTTCGCGAAAAATACTTTCATGAAGACGATTAAATAATCCTATCACTAAAAAACATAATTATATAAATTACCACAGCCATTTTAGTTTATAGAATAAAGGATATGACGTCAGCGTTTTAGTAGGTATTTGTGACATTAACGTACCCGCGCAGAGTGAGTAATTTGCCTCTTTTTTTCCGATGGTCTATGGGAGGTCACTTGGTGAATGGAATTACTGGAATGGTAGCCTCCCCTGACACTACGTATGTATATAAAACAATGGCCAATAAATGGAAATTACGGAATACACATGAATAGTGATAAAGCCCGAGCAGGTAAAGTTCAGGTCGTGTGATAAAGGTTTGTGCAAAGGGGTTTTACTTTACTTTTCAACACAACACAGCCAATCTCGAGACGAGTGTCTGCAATTTTCACCCGTGTGTATATAAACACTAACCTTTTCTTTCTTTATTTGAGAATGAAATTGACGGAAAAATTAATTATTTTATAGAATGTTTTAGCTCACCTGAGTACATCGTGCTCAATGTGGGCTTTTGTGATCATTGGATGTCCGTCGTGAGTCGTCCGTCGTGAGACGTCAACATTTTAAATGTTTACACTCTAGAGGCCACAAATATGGACAAATCATCATGACACTTTGTCGGAATGTTCTCCAGGTCACAAGGATTGACCCTATTGAAAATGGGACGGATCCGTGCCATATCACGGAAAAGGGGCCTAAAAGACAAATTTCTTGTTTACACTAAAGAGGCTGCAAATATGGTCCAATTATCATGAAACTTGGTCTGAAAATTGTCAGGTCACAAGGATGAACCCTATTAAAAATTGGAAGGATCCATGCCATATCACGGGAAAAGGGACCTTAATGACAATGATTTTGTTTACACTATAGAGACCACAAATATGGTCCAATCTTCGGGAAACTTGGTCAGAATGTTTGTCGGGTTACAAGAATGAATCCTATTGAAAATAGAAAGGATCCGTGCCATATCACAGGAAAAGGGGCCTTAATCACAATTTTCTTGTTTAAACTCTTACAAATCATAAATTTTCAATCATGACTTTTTTGCATGGTCCTCTTGTTAAGCAGATAACAACATAATAATAATTCTAATTATGATATTACGGAGAATCGATTTGCATTACAAAATAAGAATAATAACCTAGATCATCTAATTGTCATTTCTTTCCTTTTATACCAAATTGATCAGACAATCACTCTTTAAACTTCACCCGGCATAATACCGAAAAATATCAAAACCTTGTAATTACAGGATTTTGGTTGACGATCGACGATATATGTTGAGAAATGTATATCTGAAAAAAGATGCGAACTTGGGTCAGGTCATTTTCTTTTCATCGTTATTTTACATGTAAAATTCCTCCCCATCTCAACAAATGGAAGAATCCCTCTTGTATCCCAACAGAAACGGCCACCATCAGTACTTTCAGTGCTTTGATTTTTTCCTAGTAACCCTTTCTTTTTTCATTTGAAAATGAAAATCGCGGAACATTAATTTATCCCTTTATTGAATTTTTCAAGTAGATAACAACAGACAGAATTTTGATTGTGACCACGGAGAATCGATTAGTGTTGCAAAAAAGAATGATAGCTAGATAATCTAATTGTCATTTCTTTCCTTTTATACCCAATGGATCAGACAATCACTCTTTTGATATGCCGAAAGTTATCGAAACCTTGTAATTACAGGACTTTGGTTGACAATCGACGATATATGTTGAGAAATGTATGTCTGAAGCAAGATGGGAACTTGGGTCAGGTCATTTCCTTTTATCGTAATTTTACATGTAAAATTTCTCTTTTTTCAACAAATGGAAGAATCACTCTAGTATGCCAACAGAAACGTCCACCTTCAGTACTTCAGTGCTTTGATTATATCGCCTATATCCAATATATTCTTTTGGTTGTCGCCTTATGAACACGTATAAATTTGAAAATCCTAGAAACGCCTATGTTCGTTACTCATATTTAAATAATTAACAATTGATCAAGTCAACTTTTTAAAAAAACTAAGGTTCGGTTTCTTGTATGAAACTTATTTCTTTTTCTTTTCTCTCTCTTTTTTTTTTTTTTTTTTTTTTTTTTTGGAATAAAAGCGTTTTTCACCCCTTGCAAATTTTGAGCCACGCCATATAGGTACGTTTGTAAGCGACCTGCATAGCGCGCGAAGAGAGATTCGTTACAGAACTGCATTTCCAAATTAAAAAAGATTAGACTATCTTTTTTTTAAATATTTGATAAAGATTATTTATGAAACGTAAAAAAACAGATTATTTATGATATCGTCAGTTTATTCCATATATACATATATATATATATATATATATATATATATATATATATATATATATATATATATATATATATATATATATATATATATATATATATATATATATATATATATATATATATATATATATATATATATATATATATATATATATCGTCACCTTAGAATAGAAAGGTTCTATGTAACATTTTCATAGTTTTGAGAAAATCGCGTTTAAAGGTTCAAAGCTCTGGCATAAATCAGGAAATCTGTCCACAATAACAACATATACATTGATTATGTATCTAAATATAATCTTTTATTTTGTATATATTTTGAATGTTTATGATCAATACTTTGATCAATATGATCGATTTTGTACATAGGCCCTTTCACCTCCAACTAAATTTATAGAGACGAGGGTGTAATGGTATGAATAGAAAGGTTCCATGTGTCATATAGAGCCTTTATATTAGAAATCACTTTGGTATTAAATGGTGATTTTAGGGTATATGTGACAAATAGATCCTTTATATACCATTAGATTAGGAAGAATTTTTGAAATTAGACATTTAATATGGATGTATTTTCCCGAAATGAGGTTTAAAAGGGCCAGTTTCACCAGAAAGCAAAGCATGAGTGCCGACAAAGGGTGGTTATTTAATGTTTGGTAAACATATTTTATATTCATGCTTTCACAGAAAAAGTTCTTTGTTAGAAAATAAGATATTCTAGTCTTCATCCTCTGAACCACATGGTATTCCATCCTTGCAACTGATTTGGAATGATTCCTTTTTTTAAGCTTAATCGTGTTTTTGTTCTAACTCTGGAAGATGTTTATGAAAGCACTTGTCTATTTGTGAGTTATATATCGGTCATGTGTAGAGTGTAGCCTCAAACTTCTTTCCTTGTTTTTCTTCAAAGAATTATTAATGTTATCTTTGGTTCTTCTTTCCCAATATAAATCCATATGATATTCAACCAATTTACTCTACAACCATCAGTAATAGACTGTAGGTTAAAATGCTGTTTTAAAAAAAAAGAATTTAAGTCTATTACATGGTCAACTTTTAATGGCACTGCAGTGTATGGACATTTTCTACTAGCTCTTGATGACTGTACTCCAGCTTGTCCGATTGTAGATGAACAGAGTTCCATTCCATTGGATTATGACCAGATTGCAAGCACTAACTGACTTTAATTTGGGTAATTTTGAAACATAATACAAGCATAATACGCTTACATATATATTTCTGTTCATCCCTCTGAATACATCAAAGTAAAAAAGTAATTTCTTCAACATCCCCTGCCTGAGAAAATCACAAAGGATTTCTAAAAATTCAAGTGGCTATCCCACAAGAACCTCTTTTTCAATAAGTTTCATACCACAGATGACAAAACACTTGTTTATTATACAAATTGTATACCCAAGGTTGTAGCTTAAATTGTGCAATTCACTAACGAGGGATATGGTATTATCAAAAGTAGCAACACATTTTTTTTAATCAAGCTTTGCTTTTGCTCGTCTTTTCTTTTTTCCTACTGGACTGGGTATTCCTCCTGTATAGATTGCATCTGTAACTGTTCCAGCATTTTGATGGCTTTGATACTTAGCCCAAGTAGAACATTGATCTTTTTTAGTTAAAAAAAGATGGATTAAACTTCTCGCAGAATTTTTTTTTCTCTCCTTAAAGGGATTTGTCCTTTGTGTCTGCACCAGATTTTATTACGTTCCTACATCTTCATATTTGATTGTTAGCTCAAAAATCTTTCTTTGTACCTTTCCTTGAATATAGTGGCTCCATCCCTTGGAAACTACCAATGTGCTCACATACAAATTTGTGGTTTTGTCCGTTATTTTTGTACCAGGCTGGATTTGTCTCCTTCTATCCCTAAATTGTTTCGAGTAGTTTTCATACAAGAATTTTACTTAATAGTTGGTGGCCTATGTCCATGGTCTTTCTAAAGAACATATACTTTAAAATTAAATTTTCATTAGACTGGTAGATAATATTGAAGATTTTTACTTTGCTTCTTACCAATTTTCTTTCATAATGGAATGCTTTGAGTTACAATGTAACACATGACTCTTTGCTGTCTCTCATAATTTGGTAACAAATAATAAATATAAATTATATGATTTCGCTTTCATTCCTATTTTGCTTCCATATAGAAGAAGCTCCACTCACTTTCATTCCATACCCTTTTCCTAGATGATTTCTTCTAAATAGGAGATTCATAATCCACCACTTGGTGTGGTTAAAATTTGGGTATTCAGTTTTCGCATCATTGTTCTCTTCCGGTGAGAAGCAGCATCTTTGTCTATTTATGTAAGAATTTGATTGGACATGTTCTTTTATAGATACTTAGTCTTATAAGTCTCTTCCTTTCTAATAGCTTTATGTGCGAATTAAAGTTTATGAGATTTGCTCTCGGATCAGACACTTGGCTTGATATTAATGATGGGAGAACTGACAGAGCCTGAGTAGATCCGTACTATTATGTCATATTCATAAATTGCTTATGTCAAACAATCTGCCAAAAAAGTGTTATATCGTCCACTTTGTCGCAAACTAGTGACTTCATTTACAAGGAAATCTTTTATTTACAGCAGTTACTCTCTGTCATCGAATGTAAAATCTCTAATGCATGCAGCACTGTAGCAAAAAAGTAATTTCCATCAGCATTTATCTTAAGTTGTCTCTCATTGTATGTAAGAATTAAGGTTTGTAAGTCTAGCATGATTTATATCCCTCATGTGGTTCTTCAACGATTGCATTTTCTTACTTATTTGAAATATTCACTTATCATTTCAAGAACATCAAGTTTTCAACACCTGGTCAATAAAATGAAGTTATTTGTATGTTTACTGTATAGTGATATTTGTTTTCTAGCAAGATGCGAAATATTATCAAGTAATATTTCTTTTTCGCTGTTCTTTATCACTGATAAGAGGGCATATGTTGCATGAAGAGACAATTTTTATACAATTGAAAGGTTCTATTTGTCATATAGAACCTTTCACCGTCATAATATGCCAAGCTTTCAACATAATATGTTGGAATAGAAAGGGCCTATTTGTCAAATAGGCCCTTTCTCTACAAACTGGTATACTCATAGAACCTTTCTCCGCTAACACATTCTGAGATAGGTACATAGAACCTTTACATTTTGTTGAATATCTTTGCCATTAATTGCCATGGAGATCTGATTTTTACACAGGAGCTGCATCGGTTAATACCATCTTTAAAAATATGAAAATCTCAATTTTGACCAAAATGTTAGATAGAACCTTTCTATTCTTAGGTGACGATATATATATATATAATCAGTAAATGTGGTAAAATAACAAGCCTTTATATGTTTAAAATGTTTAATAATCCTCTACCGGTTTCACAAACGTTCATCAGGAGGAAGTAAACGTGGTTGCAGCAACCACGTTTACTTCCTCCTGATGAACGTTTGTGAAACCGGTAGAGGATTATTAAACATTTTAAACATATAAAGGCTTGTTATTTTACCACATTTACTGATTCTTCTTACTCCCCGTACTGTGGATTTAATTTTCCACTGTTTGCCTCTATATATATATATATATATATATATATATATATATATATATATATATATATATATATATATATATATATATATATATATATATATATATATATATATATATATATATATATATATATATATATATATATATATATGAGCAATTTTCATAAGGGACTATCCAAGGGATATTTCTGCCAAGTTTGGATGATTTTGACCTATATATACATATATAGAGCTCGGGAATCGTGTGGTTTAATAGACTTTTATCGTGTCCCAAAATATTTAAGAACCACATACACATATTTATATTTTTAGACATATCTCATGTCGATTTTATACTGGAAAAAGTGTTAAAAGTGTACGAAAAACAATTGGGGCCCGTTTTACTAAGCATCTTACGAAAAACAAGATCGTTAGTCAATATCACAAATAATACCTGGTGTTTTCGTTTATTGTTAGATTCTGCATTACAATAATTCATTGGAATCGTCTTTGAAAGACGATTTCAATGAGATGATGCGTGGCAGAATTCGACATTTAGTTACCACTGTAGAAGCAACTCTGATTTTTGACTCACGCAAAAAATGATCGTAAGATGTTTAGTAAAACGGGCCCTTGGTGAACAACTTTGACTGAAGCAAACGGTTGTTATCATTTCAGAGATGAAGAGAGTATTTATTTAATCATCGAGGTATGAAAATAAAAATCTTATCCCACTGTATGAATACGCGAAGCGGATTTATAGGTAAGTGTGATTAGGTTTTATGTTTCATACCTCCATAATTGTTTTATTTTCCTTATGATGTCATCTAACGCACCTGACTGACTTCCTCGTCGAAGCATTTTACGGCCGCCACCATAGCGCAGTTGGTTAGGCATAAGACTTCCAATCTGGAAGTCATGGGTTCTATCCCCGGTGGCGGCAAATATCCTTTCCGACGTAAATTGTCGACCCTGGGAAGGATCCGGAAACTTTTCGATTTTTGTAAATATTCTGCACAAAAAAGCATTCTACCTTACTCTATAACTATTTTGGAAACGCAGTCTCTGGTTGACCTCTAGTTGAACTGATTTCTTTCCTAATATTTGGTTCACGGAGTTCCAAAAAGGTCCCTTTTGCGCGAGTAAACGCATATACAAAGTTCACTATGCTATTGCTAGCGTCAACAGTTGTCAGCGTTTAATATATATTTAATTGCTCCGGTCATAATAGCTGACCTCAGAAATGAGGTCATTCGTAAATGAAACCTGTCGTGTGCTCAAAATGTTAACACGTTTGCAAACGCTTGAAACAATAAAAAACCCAATTTTTCAAATGGACTTACGTGCAAAGCGGAGTACGTAAAGCTGTACCTATTGCGTTACGCGAAATTTTAAGCGTTTTTTCTATGTCTCCCGGAATCCGAAAATCTATCACCGAGGGTCTCCATTGAATCGATTCTGAACGTTTTTTTTTTTTTTCTCTCCAAATGGCACATTTTCTGTCTCTAGACTGATTATAACAGCTTCGGAGTTCCTATGTGAATATTTACGAACCACACCTTGTAATTGACTAGAACTTGATCCAGTTTATTTTTTCAAATATTTATTTTAATGAGTTCCAAGAGGGTCCCTTTTTCGCGTGACGGTTCACATTTATCAGTTTCTGTAATAATTAGGCTGACTTCAGCAATGAGGTCATTCGTAAGCTTCGTCTTTCTTGTCATGCGAAAAGAAGGTTTTTTACATGTAAGATGTAAACAACATCATGAGATTGACAAGGAGAATGGCTTGGAATGAAAACGGAATATAATTGAATGAATGGAAATTGGAAGTTTTGAATTCGATGAAAGGGAGGTAATATATTTTTCGCTAATTTCGACAATGCTATCAATATTGCATCACCTTTTAGTATAATTTATATATTTTCAAGCATTCACAGACCATTCAGACGTTAAAAAATTCACACCAGCAAACAACACGTTCAATACTTTTTTTTTGTATTTTAACTTGTCTGTCTCAATTTTTCCTCAAAAGTCAAAGTGGAACACTTACAGTATATGCTTATATCAGACTGCACACCTGTGTAGGCTGATATTAGTCTATACTGCCTGCAAAAGCTTTATTCCCAAAAAGAATATGTCATAAACAGCAGGAAAAGGGTTAAATAAAATTCTTAATGAAAATGAAATAATTGAGATCAGAGGGGGTTCGTTTGAACCTCCCGAACCTCCTCTGGATTCGCACCTGTGTTCAAATGGTAGGTTTGGTCTTCAGAGACTTAGCCATGCGATGTATCGGATTATGGTAGTGGAACCGTAAAAGTTCTCCATCATTTTGGACCATATGTTCTTTCACAATGTTAACCGAGGTTTCCCAATAAAAATGATTAGGTAACCTCGGATAACACTGCAAAAGTTCATTACTTCCGTTAGGTTGTGAAACTATTCTGGGTCTACTACCTTAAATCGAAACTTGGGGTGCAATGACCGTTATCATGTATCATTGGCGCGCGAAAAAAGAATTTGTCTCCTCATTCGTGCCGGTGACCGGAAAATGCGCGTAAATGGGCCATGAACGTGTGGATTTCCATTCTTTTGTCGTAATTAACATAAAAATAAATCACACAAAGAAAGAAAGACTTGTAATGTGTTATAAAACATGAGATTTGATTCGCTGATAAAAATCGATTTTTGGCGACGATGTCATCACTGAAAATTACTCTTACCCGGATGGGAATTTGTGGACCAATAGGATGGTCAAATTTGATCCACGTGATGGTCATGTTAAATATCGATGGTCAGTCTGCAGACGACTTTCAAATTGTTTTGGGACGTTCGTTCTATATAGAACAAAAGCACAAACTTAGAAATAAATTACGTGAGTGATGTATAAAACTTTATCGTAATACATGGAAACCTAAGATTTGAGCCTCTACTTTGTGTTTAATACCTCCATGAATTATAAAATCTATTCTCTTCGTTTTGGCATTTAATTGCGTGTAGCATAAAAAGGATACATTTCATTTTTTAGACATTTTACGGAACTGTTTTGTGAACAAGCATTTAAACAACTGTATAATCAAAAATGCTTTCTTGAAGTTATAAATATTTTCATAAGCCCGGGAAAAAAACACGGATTTTTCTAGCCATTAGAATTCTCTCTATTTTGATAGGAAAAAATCTATATTAGATAAAAAATGGTATTGATATTTTACCTTGAATCATACAGAAAAAATCGCTATTGTTAACTGGTTTAATTTACTTGAATAATCTAATCCTATATTATTGTTATAACAAACAAATCTCCTTCGAGAATACGCCTTGGAGAATACGCGGAATTGAATCTTCCACCCGGATCTTCTTAAATCTTTCCCTCTCAATATTAACAACATCCCATTCTTAGTATATGTGAATGTCATGAGGAAGGCGACTATCCTGGCTTAGTAGTGAGTGCGGGAAGTTTCGTTTTTAGTCAGACTGCGCGGACTTCGCAGACTGACTAGAATCCTTTTTTTTGCGCAGTCTGCAGATTCACTGAATCAAGATAGGGTATATATAATACGTACTTTGTGTAATGTATGAAAAAAAAAAATCTAACGAGGTTGGGAGAATTAATAATTGCCGAGGCTCTGCCGAGACAATTATCAATTCCCACAAACAAGTTAGATATTTTTCATACAATACACTAAGTACGTATTATATTTATCTTATAACCTCTTTTTGCCTTGTTTTCGTCGATGCTTCTAACAGAAATGCAAGTTTCTAAAAATAATCGCATTATGTCATTGTTCTAAAAATATCCAGGTGATATCATGAAAAATATCATATGGAATATAAGATAAATCTCATTACTATTCTAACAGATGTAATGTGTTTTTTATTTAAAAAAAAAAAACAATCACAGATTGACGTGTACTCGAAACTTTCCTCTGACCGACCCTTTTGCTCGACGACCAAAAATACTTTAATTACACAGTACGAATATCATTTTCCCCACAGCATCATCACATCCTTTCCTTTATATCTAAAAATATCGGATAAAAGCTGAAATAAATGGTACAGATCATGAATATCGATTTTAGTTGAGTCTTGAGTGACTTTGCAGAAATATCCGTCATAACAGATTGGGGCCGAGTGAGATGATCATTAGCGGATGTGTCAACTGTGAAATCACTCGTACTTTATCCTTGTACGATTAAACAATGACTCGTTACATTTCGGATTAAGCTGTGTAAATATTTGTTTTATTAGCATCATCCGGATTTCTCTGAAAAAATGGACGAAAACTTGGGTAAGTATATGAAACTTTTTTGATAATTCACTTTTTTGTACATATAGATTCATTTCTATCAATAGAAAATGCGTTGTGTGTGTGGTTTTTTTCAAATTCTCTCTCCCGAAAGTCTTGAAAAAAAATAAATAAAAATATTGATGGTCCTCAAATATGACAAATCACTTTAGCCATTTTCTTTCTTTCTTTCTTTCTTTCTTTCTTTCTTTCTTTCTTTCTTTCTTTCTTTCTTTCTTTCTTTCTTTCTTTCTTTCTTTCTTTCTTTCTTTCTAAAAGTTAAATACAATGTTGTCTTATTTTGTCCGGACAAAAGGGACGAAAATTTGAAATATAATAAAAATAATAAAACCGAATCCACATGGGGTTGTACATACGTGCGCCCTTCTGCAGCCTAATTCGTTCATTTTCAGAAAGAAATTCGGCGAAAAATATCTTAGACTAAGGAAAGGAATTCACCTTTTTGTATGTTCGAATCTCCTTTACAGGAGTCGTGAAATAAAGGTGCAAACAGTTTGCCCAGTTTGCGCGCAAGAGTTTTTCTCTTAATACCTATTTTTACATATATAAACAAAGACAAGTGCTTCTACGCTTAAATCATTTCTCTTTTTTCAATTAGACTTAAAAGTAAAAGCGAAGAAATAAACACAAGTCGTTTCTGCGTTCAAATAAAACGCTTTCAAACGTTTGCAAACGTGAATGTTTCTTGTACGCAAGAATGAGTAAACACGGGTTTTATTTGAAATGCATGACCTAAAGTTGAAAATGACAATAATGGTAAATTATTCATTAGGTCTACTAATGTGATTAATAATGACGATCTTAATTCATATTTGGATCGATGGCCGTGACATACATATTGATAGATTTATGAACTTTACCCCACCCACCCTACCGCCTGTGGTCAAACTGTCAGTCTTGTTTCGGCAATATTAAAATGAGTCTTTATTGATAATAATCGGCCTTGTCATCCGAAAATATTACACATTTTTAGACTCATCTAATATTTTTAAGGTCAATTTATTTGCTGACTTTACGACAGATGCAAAACTGTACATTATTTATAAGTACAGTAAATCTTGTCGGTTAAGCGACCACTTAGGGGCACAATAAAAAGTGGTCGCTTATGGGAATGGTCGCTTAATGCAACATTTCATCAAAATTAGCACGATTGATTGAATGGATTTTTACGCCGCTTTCAACATTTTTTTCAGTTATATCGCGGCGGCTGGAGCACCTAAAATGGTTTCCTGGTATTTCTTTCACCAGTACAACCCCGACATCCTTTCCTAGCCTCCAGCTGCTATCTCACATAGGTCTACGATTTCAAAAAAAAAAACAAAAAAAAAACACGAGTCATTTTGATAGTATTTGTGAATTGTCGCATAAGTCATTCTGAAATTTACGGTTAAAAACATCGTGAAATTGACACTCATTCCGATCAAAAGCATTCTTAATCATTCACTCAGCGCTCCATTCTTTCATTTAAAACACTCACTCAAATCGATTAAAAACGCTCGAAACTCACGGAAAAACATATAACAACAACTTCGTTAAAAATAAAAAAAAATAGCTGGGAAAAATCGGGATTTCACTTAATAAATTGAAATTGTAAGCGTCTGATAGGTTATCAAGAAATAAGGAGCTAACTGTAGAACTTGTATTCATATTTTATTAAAGGGAGGTAATCAATATTGCTAATTTTGTTCATCCTGAACAAAATTTGCAATACTGGATTACCTCCCATTCAATTCACTCAAAAGTCGCTCCACACACTCATTCAATTTCATTCCTAAATCATTCAATAATCATTCACCTTGTCAATTTCACGATGTTGTTAACTGCATGGTGCTCGAACCCAAAAGATTCGTCTCATTGAGACGATTCAAAGGTGTTCAAACACCATAAGGTTAAAAGATAAGCAATTGTTGGTTTAAGAATTCCACTTTCCCGAAGATTTTGCTTACATTGAAGGGACTTTTTAAAATTGTCGGTTGATAAAAGTGGTCGCTTTATAAAGGTGGTCGCTCAAGCAATATCAACTGTACTCTGTTGTCGAAATAAATGGGAAAATAAAACGTCCTTGAAACAGGCAACATCTCATTAAAAAAGGAGAAATTACATGTGACAATCCAATGCTTTTATGTTTGGTTGTTACAGTTAAGAAAATCGCGAAATTGACAAGATGAATGATTTTGGAACGAAATTGAATGAGTGTGTGAAGCGAACTATGAGTGAAATTCAAGGAATGTAATCCAATATCGCTTATTTGATGAAGATAAACAAAATTAGCGAAATTAGCGATATTTATTACCTCCCTTTTTATAAAAAATGCATACAGGTTCTATATTCTATGTTTAATGTTTTTTTCACGAACCAATCATATGCTCACAAAATACGTCAGCGAAATCGTAGATTTTATCTACCGATTCATCTTTTTAAATGAAGTTGTTGCTCTCATATTTCTTTAGTGATTTTGGAGCGTTTTTGAATGGTCTGACTATGTGGTGGGAGTGAATTGATCGTTGAGTGAGTGATTTATTATGATTTCGGTCGAAATTAATGTCAATTTCACAATGTTGTAAACTGTAAATACGTAAATGATCTGGAGCTGCATTTTTATTGTTTATCGTAAAAAAAATCACACCCAAATAAATAAAGTTTTATGGTATGATAATGATAATATTGATAATCATCAGATTAGTAATTCACAACGTGTCCGCGCGTGAAATGGTGTATTGGCAGCTCATCATATTTATTTTGAAATCTTAGTGTGATTTGCTTACGCTTAAAACCAATTTCTGGGGGTAATACTTTATTTTTTGCAAATATTTCAACACGCGAATATATACAGATGTACGGTATACTATAATGTTAATGAGGGTTTATTGATAATAATCAGACTAGCCATTGACAAAGTGTCCACGCGTGAAATGATCTATTAGATTAACCTATCTTTATTGAAATCTAAGTACGATTTGCTTCCGCGCGATAAGTAGTCTGACATTTTGACTTAATGTATACTTCCTCATCTTGAAAGATCGTAAGATTTTTCCATGAAAAAAGTACTGAATATTATTATGAGGCGTGTTGTTAGATCGTAAGCCATTTGCAATAACGAGGTTTTACCACTTGAACAACGAACGGAATTGTTTTGGTTTTATTTGCCCTTTCATTAGTTGTACAATCATAGTTATACCAGTGTTTCTCTTCAGTGCGAATTCGATCCATTTCGCCCCCAATCACATTTTTATCTTTTTTTATTAAGCGATAAAGAAAAAAAAACTAAAAAAAAAACATTGAGGTATTAAACAAAAAAATGCAAGTACACGTGTAAAGTTGGGTATAATTTTCAAACTGTTGACACCTCTTTTATTGTCTCAAACACAGGGCAGCATGACCCAAGTTTTTTTCCTACAATGATTTAGTGGAAAGTAGGTTATGTAGACTGAGATCAGACTGCACATCTGTGTAGGCTGATCTCCGTCTATATTGTCTGTCAAAGATTGGCAAACAGTTAGAAAACATCGTGAAATTGACTGTGCTTCTCATCAAAACCATTGTAAATCGCTCACTTTTCACTTCATTCATTCATTTCAAACACTCACTCAAGCCGTTCTAAAACGTTCCAAAATTCACTTTAAATGATAAGGTCAGCAGCTGCTTTCAGAATAGAAAAAGTCGGTAAATAAAATCCACGATTTAAGCGACATAACTAAAGTTTGTGAAGTGACAGACAACTATTCATAGAACCTGCTTACAATTTTTAGTAAAGGGGAAGTAATTGATATCGCAAATATTGTTCACCACGAACACGGACACGATTAGCGATATTGGATTACCTCCCTTTAAGTAACTCCCCTCCCCCCAAATAAAAAAATAAAATAAATAAATAAGTAAATAAATGAATAACAAAAAAATAATTTTATTCCAAAATTATTGCAAAATGAATCACCTTTTCAATTTATCGATGTTCACCAAAAACTGTATGTAGTGAACTTTATTGAGAGACTTCAACTTTACTTCGTAAATGGTCAACCCCAAACGAAGGGATTCTAAGGACAATATTAACAAAAGAGTACAAATACAGAAGCGAGGGGGTCAAGAAACTGACCTTTAATGACATTTAAAAAGCGTGTCCTAAAATAAATCAATTTTAATTTCTGTGATCTGAGAAAGGGACGGGAGCAAATGAGCCTTACAGCTAATAACATCGTGAAATTGACATTCATTCCGATCAAAATCATTCTTAATCATTCACTCAGCACTCCAATCATTCATTCCAACCACTCACTCAAATCGATCAAAAACGCTCCAAACTCACCGAAAGACATATAACAACAATTTCGTTCAAAATAAAAAAATACCTGGTGAAAAATCGGATTTCATTTATATAATTGAAATTGTAATCGTCCAATAGGTTCTTGAAGAAATAGGGAGCTTTCTATAGAACTTAAATATGCATATTTTATTAAAGGGAGGTAATCAATATTGCAAATTTTGTTCATGCTGAACAAAATTTGAAATACTGGATTACCTTCCATTACATTCACTCAAAAGTCGCTCCACACACTCATTCAATTTCATTCCTAAATCATTCAATAATCATTCACCTTGTCAATTTCACGATGTTGTTAACTGTAGTCAACAACAGTAGTCAAAACAGCCCTGTCTTTACTCCGCTTTACATGCAATTGCATACATAAAGTATGGTATATATGACAAACAGTTTGCACAGTTTCGCCAGTCAAGAAAGCAGGGCTGTTTTAGAGACACTTTTTGCAATTTCATGGTTTATTCATTATAGGTTTTATTGAAATCCGTAACTACAGCTGAAACGCTCTCTGAAGATATATGATAAAATCAAATACATGTTTCTATTGTTCGAATATCATTAAATAGTCATCGGTTATATAAAATTCGTAATATTGATCGGGTTTTTATTTTTGCACCTCCGCCTTTTGTTTTTCCTAGTCATAATAATGATTATGTTTTTAAATTCTTCAAGGAACCACCAGTTTTTAAGTTATATAGAGGATAATCGTTTGTTTCAGTGTAAGATCGATTTATATTTCATTGAGTGAACAACAAACGCTATATTTTCATGAGTGACAGAGCCACGAGTTAAATTATAGCTTTTGTTGTTCATGAAATGAAATTTTAATCGATCTTACTCGAAAAACAAACGATTATTTTATTTCTTTATTGAAAAAATGAGACAAAATGTGAAATTTCTATGACATATTTTCGTAAAGCGCGCCATTTTGCACGCGATTGCTATGCAACGTTCATTGTGACGTCACTTATTTCGCCCCGCACAGATGACGTCAGATAGGGTGAAATGCACAAAAGCAGGGTATAAGTTTTTGATAATTTCACTGCTTTTGCGGCGAGATTAACAAGTGATAATCTACCGTTATTTCTCGATAAACCACCAAAAAGCATTAAAGAATAAGTTGTAACCGTGAGTATTTTGTGCAAGTAGTCTCATTTTGTCGCGGGATGCCCTACATGCATGTTAATTAGAATTACCAATAAAAGGGGGACGACATTTTCAAAGGGCTCTCGAGAGCACGTGGCCATCTGTCAGAGGACGGTTCTGTCGTCTGCATATTCTCTGCAATGATTGTTCGTCTGCGCCTGTTTGTTGGCATAAATTTAAATTGTGACCCGTCAGGCAAAAAGAGACCATCTGAGCTGTGCGTTATATGTTGATCCTGGTCAGACTGCGCAGGGGATTGTGCAGGCGGAGAAGAGTTTATACTTTGCGCACTTGGCTGTTATTCTGAATATAGAATCACCATTCTACTTTCCTGTATAAGGATTTTTGAAACGGGGTTGAACTATACCGAAACTAACTTCTTCTTCAAATATAAAGAACGATTCAGGTAAAAGCGATTGTGCAGGCCGACCTAGGTCGAAACTTTTCGCAATACGATGGTTAACTGAATCTGGAAGGATCGTTCTACGTTCTTAATTTACGAACACGGGATAATTTCTACTGAAACCAACCTCCTTTTCAAATATTTACATTACACATGTTGTTCGAAATGACCTTTTTTGGGTGGCGAGTCACTTTTTTTCGATAGAGTTTTGTCGTCTGCAATATTTGTCGTCTGGTGTAATTCACGATTGCTTGTGTTGGTTAAATTTTGATTGATGTGATCAATTAATTAGGCCATAGGCGGATCCAGAGGCGGGGCGTACTGGTTAGGAATTTCGGAAAATATGGTTATCACATCGAAAATTCTGAAAATTGAAGTATCATAATTTAATGTTCAAATTATAAGCAAAATGTTGTAACTTCAGTTTGGTCCAATCTTTAATGTACGATCAAGTTACTCGGGAATTAAAAGTTCGGTAAAATATCAGCAAATTCTTAGTAGGGCGCGGTACTTAGCAACATGGGAGCGTCCCCTATGCGCATGCGCGAGCCCGGATCGCATCGCTCGTGCGAAGCGCGTGACCGATACCTCCGAAAATGCGCGGATTAACACAAGGTAGAAACCTATTAGAAACTGGTCTTTTACGAGGGTTGTCTCAGAAATTCGTGAACTTTTTCGATTATTCAAAAATCCGGCGTCCGATTAAAGTAACATTCTTGAGTTGACAACACACGTCAATTTGCAACAGGTAGATAAAGGTTTCGTGGTTTTGATATGTCCATGTTCAGAAATACGGCGATAAAAGATGTACTAGGTAGGGGTGGTCGGCGCACTCCAAATTTGTTACTTGCAAATCTTATATGATAGATATTTGAACGTCACTTATTTCAATATTCACGAAGAGTTTGATATAAAACTAACACTATTGAAAGCAGCCAACTTTGTAGTACACACATGTGTATTTTCATACAAATTACACAACGCAATGCGCAGTTATGGAGTTTTGTTCTGTCCGGGTACAAGTCAAACGGCGTGAAAATGGCGACGTCAAAGGAACGCTCGGCGCACAAAAGCGATCATAATTAGGTCTTGATCGCGAAATTAGACCTATACAGACCATAAAATAATTCGAAATCAGGAATGATCACAACTGTGTGTGGCGCACATTGATTTATAACGGATTAAAGAGGTGCAAATTTGAATTGATTTAAGTACAGCAGGAAAATTGGTCGAGTTAGGAAGAACTAAAGCGAGCAGCGTCGATAAGGGAATAAAAGACGTTTTCCACCGACGTCAATCAAAAACGCCTCATAGGATTAACAGAAACTAAGAATAAGTAAATCAGCGGTGTATAGTGTGATATGACTTGATCATGAGTCGAGCCAGTAAATGATAGGTATCGAGGCTTGAAAGAAATACGGCATCAACTTTATTTCATCAATAGAGATTTGGAATAGGTACATGTATCCACGAAAGCCCAGAATTCTATGGTTGGTTTATCTTCATCAATTTAGGAAGTGATGGTGTAATACTAAGGAACTCAATACAAACCTAAATGATAAATTCCCGTGATTATAATACAGAAAAAGTTCTATAAATAAAATGTCTAAAATATAACGATAGGTTATGAAAAAAATGATGTTTACCTTACCCAACACTTCTTGGGCTTAAAAAAATACGATATTGCGTATCCATGTAAAATAAGGAGAATTCTTTTTTTTTCAATCGAATAATTTATTGAATGCTTAATAAAAGTCTAAATCAACGATGCTTTGATATATGTTTTGACAAAGTGTTCTTTCGTCGTTACAAGACCATAGGGTAGGTAAGGACGCGACTTTGATAAGAAGTGATTAAGTTTTGAAACGACGTTTCATGTATTATAAAACGATGTTTATAGCGTGCGCCGACACCCATTTACTAGTGTTACGTTTAAATTCATTTCTTCGCGAGTATTGAACATAGCCCTCTGTTACTACACCAAATTAAAGAAAATTGGTCACTCAACATTACTTATAATTTTCAGTTTCATCGGACGTTAGATAAAACAGTTATCGCAAAAGTTCGCGAATTTCTGGGACAACCCTCGTATTCAATAATTTCCATTACTTTGCAGAAGAATTAGTTTCCAAAGTTTGATAATGATATTTTGAAAAAAAAGAGAGAGGGGGATAGAGAGAAAGATAATACTGCTAATCATTTGAAAATCCGAAAGTGATGGTTGTACTACTGCTTATGAATTAATGATTACAATGATAATTATAATAACTATAATGATGATGATGATTAACAAAATAACAACATCAATTGCATCGGTTGAATTGAGCGCGCGTGCCTATCTTAAGAAATTCCATTTGAAATATTTCTTCCCTCTTAATACTGAACAGAGGAAAATGTGTTGACATGTATAATTACAATTTCGTCATTGTTAAAATAAAATTTAATCCCCTCCGTCTTAAAAATGGCTCGCATTCGCAGCTGGAATTCTCTGGTGTTAAATAGGCGAAAAGGCGGAGTACTTAAAGTGCTTTGTTTTCGGGCGAGACCAAATGTCCCTCCGATTTAAGAGTAGCAATTTATTGATTTTATCACTGAATATGGAAATTTCATTTCGCCCCATATTTTTCTCAAGGGTTGGGATCTTGAATGGTCGGCGATATCTGAGGTGCGTTTTTTAGAGCGAGGGGGAAAATTCCGCTAAATAAGATTTTTAAGACGTCGTAAGAAACGATTTTCGATATTTTGAGTGAAAACATTCGACGTCGTCAAGGCTACTCGTTTTAAGCCAATGCAAAAGCATCTTCGTTTCCTCATTAAGATATCTTAAGATTCTTATTAAGCCGCTTAAAAATCTTAATCTAAAAAACGCTACATCTTAAAAATCTTAATGAGATTCTTAAGAATCTTAATCTAAGAAACGCACCTCTGGTTTTGATATGCGACCTCAGATTCACCTGTGCTATGCGTTCAGGATCACTTGTTTGGTAGGCCCTACAAACAGTGTTCCAATTATAACCCGCTTTGCATGTACACTTTTGTGCAAAGCGGGATATTATTGGCAAACCTATTTGCACCGTTTGATGATTCCGAAGGCAGGGTTGGATCAAATCTCTTTTAAACATTTCTTTCATGGAGTTACCATATGGTCCCCTTTCACGTGTTTTTGAGGTCTAGATATTGTGAATAGTTAGTTTCTGGAATGAAAACCGCCATAGAAGAGTAACTTTATATAGTTACTTCTTTTATCAACTATTCGCCGACGACGAATATTTGTGCCACCATAAATAGCTCATTTTCTAGCGCGTCAGAATGTCAGTCTTTAGGTTTCTCCGGGTTCAATCCCCGACTATTTGTCTGCCAAAAAATGGGTTGATAATCGAAAACTTATGTGGACTAGCAGCTGGAATCTATGAAAGGATGTAATGGCAGTACTGCTGTGAGAAATACAAGGAATTCATTGTTAGGAGCTCAAGACGCCGCGAATTAATTGAAAATGGCATAAAACCGCATTCAAACAAATGAACAAACCGGTATTTTTGAAGATTATGTCAACATAATCATCTTCACCAAGGATAAAAGTCGGTGGTTTGGTCTCAAAGGGGTGTCAAAAGCGGACATTTTCTTTCAAACGATCGACCTGCTTACTAATTTGTCATAATTTAATGAGAATTGCTATTGACCAAATTTAGCTCTCCTTTGAACATTAAGAGTTTATTGACCCGTTACACTTGTCCTAAGGTAGTGGACCCGTAATTGCTCCGCAACATTTTGGAAGTAATGAACTTTAACAATGTTGACCGAGGTTTCCTAATGATAATCTTTAGGAAACCTCGATCAACATTGTGAAATTTCACGAGTTCCGAAATGTTGCGAGTTTTTACGAGTGCCTAGATTTTCTAAATACTGAAGATTTAAACCTCTTTAAAACTGTTTGATGTCGTTAAGAATGTAAATTCTCCGTGGATTTCCACTTATGGTTTCAAAATTGTTATCGTCTGCCCTGGAGCAGTTTTGAACACCGGGTTTAACACTTTATCAGCCATATCATGGTACCGGCTGGCTGCCGCACCTAACAATCGATTCCTGGTAACTTTTGCACCAGTAACGACCACCATTACACAATTTCCAAGCGTCCAGCTGACATCCAACACAGGTTTGATGGGAGGCAAATTATCGGAGATGATGTGTGCCGTCTTCGAGGATCGAACCCGGGACCTTTTGATTGACAATCCGACGCACCACCAACTGTGCTTCAATGGCTCTTTGAGTATTTACACAGTCGCTTTACATGTACATGTATATGCAATCAATTTAAAGACTACTCTATCTTTGGGTTGAAAATCACTCGGGAACCCTCGGCGATTCTACGGAATAGACCTCGGAAATAATAAGAGCGCAGCCATGAAAGCGCGTCATATCGCACGCGGGTTAATATGACGTCACAAACATAACTAAGGATGACGTTGCAAAAAATAAAATCAACGTAAGGTTAGAATTGTGCATATTATAATTTGAAAACATTAAAGGAATAAATACTATTCTTAAAGCGTATTAACCAAAGTACCACCAGGAGCCGAATAACCGAAAAAATGACCAAAAATTACTACAACTACGTCCGAGGTACTTTCCAGTTTACGGAAAAGTCTGAGCGATGTTCCGAATAGTTGAAAATGTTACCCGTCACATCGGAACATGGCTCGGACTCGTCGTAAACTGGAAAGTCATTCGGAACATCGCTCGGATTTTTCCGTAAACAGGAAACTCATTCGAAACGTAGCCACGAACATCTTGTCTCTGTTTAAAATTGCAGAATAGTTGAAACATACCGTGCGGTTGCCCAGACTGCTCCATTTTGTCCAGCACTCAAAAATGATATTGTAAGAAAGGGTAATATACCATTCTAAGGGTTCGACACAGAGGGGAGTCCGGGAGTCTCAGACTCCATTTTTTTACTAGTTGGGACTCCTTCATTTTGGTAGTTAGGAGTCCAATGGACTTCCTGGACCATACAGAAATATTTTGAGACTCAAAAGATCTTTTCACTACAAAAGTTGTCGTAGATAAAATTTGCTTGGAGCTTGTAGTATTTTGAAAAACACTGGTCATCTTCTTCTGGGGAGAAACTTGTGGCAAAGAAGAAATTGCTTGTAAGAAGCAATTTCTGCTTTTCCACAATGTTCTCCCAATATGAAAATTCTGACTCCTTATTTTGAGCTTGGACTCCTTAATTACGCAAGATGGGAGTCCAATGGGTGACTTTTGTGTGTTAACTCCCTTGTCTGTTCTGTGGATTATATGAGAGGTACTCCAAAATCATTATAGCGGTCCTTTAAGAAATTTTCCTTGGATTTTATCCGTGGTTTCTATGGGGAAGTTGCGAATTTTATTTTTATAAATACAAAATACCTAGTTATAAATTTCGTGTATATGATACAGATTTCAAAAAGTAGATAATACATTTTATTTTGAATCAAATGTATCTTATTAATTGCGCAATATTTGATTTAGAGCTTATCATTAAATCTTATAGTGCAAAGGAAATAAGGATAAAACCCAAGATAACCACTGAAAAGGACCCTTCCTCCTTTGGGAGTATTTCAAGAGAGATAATCAACCGATATCCCTCATTGGCTCCTGACTCACATAAGTTACTGCACGGACCCGAAATATACATATAAGTGTATATCTAGAATCCCTGGTTAATGTCGATCTCTGATTCTTATCCGATATGACAATCACTCATCCATCAAAGTCGATGCATGCACTCGACAGGTTATGCCGTCTATTGCAAATAATTTCTGTTACCAAGCAACGTCAATTTTCAATAATGAAAATGGATTTTCGTGACTTAGACATAAAAGTCGATCCCTTCTTCATTAGCGATATCTACTTGATTTGAATAAAGATCGATAGTAGATGACTCATGAAGAACAGTAAAGGATCTAGAAATGCACATCACGAACGCTTTTACCCACGAGTCCATGGGGTGGGGCTTGGTGCTACTGGCGTCTAGGGTAATGAGCTTTGGGTAGGAGGTGGGTGTTGGGCTGGAAATCCCCACCCCCTCCATTCAATAACTCATGACTGATTTATTGATTAAATGGAATATAACGCCACTTTCAACATTTTTTTTCAATTATATCGCGGCGGCTGGAGCACCTAATAATGGATTCCTGTTATTTCTCTCACCAGTACAACCATCACATCCTTTCCTAGCCTCCAGCTGCAATCTCATATAGGTCTACGATTATCAACCCATTGGTGAGAGACAAATAGTCGGAAAGAATGAGTGCCACCGTCTGGGATCGAACCCGGGACCTCTAGATTTACAGTCCTACGCGCTTTCTCAAAATCTCATGGTAAAGGATCAAGAAAAGTACATCACAAACGCTTTAACGCATTGGCCCATCGGATAGAGCTTGGTGCTATGGGCGTTTAGGGTAATGAGCTTTGGGAAGGGGAGAGGGGCTGAAAGCTTGAGTGAAATAGGCCCAGCGTCTCAGCCTGGCAAAGTAAGTGACGTCAAAACATCAGAAACACGTATGGTCGGGAGGGAAGAATTTCGATGAACGGATAATTACTCACATCATGTCTTTTGTTAATAAATACTGTGTCATTTTAGGTACATGTAATTTGGCTCCTGGTAGTACTATGTTTATTACGCTTGAATAATAACAAATTTCTCAAAAGCTTTCCGATCGTCTGAGGAGTTTTTCTTTTTCATGTTGTTGGTCCTAATTTTAGAACAAGGCGCAATAAATACTGTGTTTTGTTTTCAAATTACAATTGCTCAATTTTAACCTTTAGTTGGTGTTGGTTTTTTGCAACGACATCTTCAGTAATGTCTGTGACGTCATATAAACTCGCGTGCAATCTTATGACGTCCTTTCATGACTGAGCCCTTATTTTTTCCGAAGTCTATTCCATAGAATCGCAGAGGGTCCCCTATTGGAGAAAATAACAGAGAGGGTGTTGAAAGCAGCGTAAACCCTATTGAAAACAAACAAAGGCAACTTCTATTTGTCATACTTTGAGAGCATCGGAGCAAGACTTTTTTCAGATAAACATTTTACATCTGTTATATTTTACGAGGCATTATTTCAACCATAAATAATGTTTCAGTGAAATATCAATAATTAATGTTATTTTCACTATTGATGAATCGATTAATTCAATGCCGTTGGTAGATTAGCCCTTCGTTTAACGCGAAACGTTTAAGAAATGATATCTGTTCGTTAACTGACGGTGTGGTGTCCGTGGTCTAGGGGTAGAGCGTCGACCTCTTGACCCAAAGGGAGTGGCTATCGATCTTGGTTCTTTCATAGGCCCACACATTAGGCGCGAGTACTGGTAAATTTTCCAGGAAGCAGAATCGAGAGGGATTAATCTAAGTTGTAAGAACTTGTTTCCCAATCGATGTAAAATAAATAGGTTTAAACCAACCCAACTGACGGCAAGCTTATGATGACTAATTCAATGGCTCAGTGCTAAAAAGTTAAAACTGCATATAAAAACTGTTTCGCTCTGATCTATCAAAAATACTTCTACCGAAGGAAATCAAATTAATAGCGCATACATGTATATAACTTTTACTCTTTACGCGAAAAGGGATCCATCTTTATACTCCGTAACATTAATGTTAAAAAAGAGATTGGTTCCAGTTCTGGGCCCAAAGTTATAAATCTTTTCTCATTCTCGTCATAAAATTTTCTCAAATTTTAACTTGAGATTAAAGACTTAATTCTGTTGTAATACTTATATTAATACATGAACATAAAATATAATATTAATAAGTTGTTGAAAATAACAACTGATTAATATTATCTTTTATGTTCATACAATGTTTTGAAATTTAAACTCGGGCCGCATTTCCAAATTTCTTTCGCGGAAAGGTAGAATGATCAGTATAGATTCAGAAAATGAGCAATGTGCAAAATATTTCGACCGGAGTAAGTCCTCGCAATCTGACTAGGATCTACATTTTATGCAATACCCAGGAGGTACCTTTTCGCATGACGGGTCAAATATATTTTCACTCCACTAAAATTTTCGTTTCTGGTTGTGTCAAATAATTTTACTTCAAGCAATACATCAAAATAAATTTATACAATTTTCGCGAGTTATTTCAAATTGTGTCCTGTTTGAATGCGATTTTTCGCCACTTTAAGACTAATTATAATATGACCGACGTCGCGGGAATGAAATAATCCCGTTGATTATTTTTGATATTACACGAGTGTTTATTACACTATTGCAATAAATATGCAAATGAGCAAAAAAAAAAAAAAAAAAAAAAAGAAGAAGAAAAACGTTATATTTTTTTGTTAGGAAAATGACGTCAAAATGGATCTGCTGACGTCATTTTGCAAACGGCGTTATATGTTTCGCGGAATTACATAAATCGATAAATATTGTAATTTTTTCGTTTTATGACCAAAATTCGGGAGATATTATAAATAGAATATAAAATTTGTGTTCATAGAATACAGAATTTATTAAACTTGTCATCTAAAAACGATAAAAACTCGGCACAGCCTCGCTCTTATCTGTTTATAGATGACTCGTTTAATAAATTCAGTATTCCATGATCACTCATTCAATATCCTCTATTTCCTTTCTGAGAATCTAGCTTTAGCATTATCTAAAGAATAAAGTTTGATATTTTGTGAATCTTTCAAAAATTAGCCTTCTTGTTTGTCGATAAAACATGGTTAAACCTCCCTGATAAAAATTTCGAGCAAGCAGTTATTTGTAATGTTTTTATGAATCGGATTCGTACAGAGAGTCTTAAAAATGTAATTGATTTGAGATTATTCTTTTTTTTCAATTTGATTTTTCCTAAGATTATACAAAAATGCAGAGGATTTTTTTTGTTAGAGATTCATGTAAGGTATAAAAAATGAAAAACCTAATAATGGATGCATTTTGTTTATAAATCCATGTAAACAAAAATTGTTCGATTAATCTCGTAAGTGAGAATTGTTTGGTAGAAAATCATCTGCTTAAGAAATTGGCGGCTCGATTAAGTTAAACAGAGTTTGAATCGAATAACGGTTCTTCACTCAGAAGCTAGAAAACAATACAAGAATCGTGTTACCATGGTAACGCGACATTTGTTTAGACGGCACCGCCAGATGTTAAAGACCATCTGGGTAATATTAATTATAGGGGCTTTAAACACTTTAGGGGGACGAACAGAAAAAGGAATCGGCCCGATTTATGGTTTCCGCGATTCACTCAGCCATGTTGTTGAAGTAATTTATTGGGAAAAAGACAATTGGCACATTTGTTTCATTGAGACATTATAAAGCTTCTTTAAACAGATTTTTTTCGTTGTTTGATTTAAAAACAAAATTAGTACTCCAATTCAGGAAGTAAAAGATCAAAATTAATTCGAGGATTGACTATGAGTATGACAATATAGCCCAGTAAGATTTGAACAAAGTAAATAATTTTCAAAATAACTACAGCAACGCGGTTATTTAGTTTTATAACTTTGAACCAACGTTACGGCATACGTCTTCTTTAGAGTAAATAATAATGAAAATAAATTAATAAAAGTGACGTCATTAAGGACGATTGCTAGAATTAATTTTCTGAGATAGAATTTTTTTATTTTTTCATATTTTGTAGATTAAAGTATGCCGATTGCAAAAATGGAAAGAAAAAAGGGGGTCACCGAATCAGATTTTTTGTAAAACGTCATAAAACGTCATGGGTATCGAGTAAATTTTTGTCCGATTTTTCGCCGATTTTCATTTCTTGGTAATTACATAAAACCGTAACACATTCAAATCTTATCAAACAACTAATATCAATTTTATTTTAATTTCATAGATAGGAAGTTATTTGCACTGAATCTAATACACAATGATCAATTGAAAGGAAAAAAAAATGTTTTTTTACGTATTTTTTCCCAATGCGTAAAAACTGGTATATCGAAAATGAACGAGAATATTTTCAAAATTTATAAATTTTGATCAAATTTCTTAAAAAGTCTGAGATAGAAAATTTTACTTTTTCTATATTTTGTAGATAATTATGTGTTCGTGTGATATTGATATAAAAAAGGTTTGGTCACCGTGCTAATTTTTGAGAAAAAATGCAAAATTCTAGGTCACCCAGTTTATACGCTAAGGAAAAAATCACTCCAGATTCTTTTTCTCGTACCAATTTTATATATATAATAAATGATATTCAATCCTTCTTAAATCAATCGATTATGGAGTTGAATTCCTCAACAATTAGGGTATCACTTTGTTTTGCGTCAACGAATCCCAAGGTCAAATCATATGAAAAGGTCAAGGTCATATGTCAAGACCAACGTTACGTATATCACGCAAAAATCTAGTGTTTTCAAAAATCTTCAAGCCTGTTGAAAATAGAATACTCACATATGGAATAATAATTGATCTTGTCATTAAGCATCATCAAATTCCCTGATCGAAGTCATATGATGAGATCAAGGTCATCTATCTCGCTAATCCCCCCCACCATCCCCCAATAAAATTTCAAATACTCCCAGGTCTGTTTGAAAATAATCCAAACATTGAAAATTAAAAATCTGACAAGATCATTTGACAACGACAGGATCGTTTATCAAGGCTAACCTTTCAGAAATTAACCCCGTCAAAATGAAATGTGACGATTCCATGTAGCTATCGGATAAACGACTGATAACTTCGTTTGATGTCTGATTATGCGCGGGAACGTTAACGTCACAAATACCTACAAAACGACGCTGACGTCATATCCTTTATTTCTATAAAATAAAATGGCTGCGATAATTTATATAATTATGTTTTAGTGATAGGATTAATTAATCGTCTTGATGAAAGCATTTTCCGCAAAATATAAAAAATCAGAGGGGTTTTGTAGTGTTTTTGTTACGTCAGAGATTAGTGCAAGTTTGGAGCGCATACTCCTTTTTGAAGAGTTCGATGCGCAAAGACGTTGCGCAAGAACGAACTCCCGAAATCGTCCTTAACACGTTTTTTTTTTGTATGAAAGATACTTTCGTATTTTGCTAATTTTCGGAATCTAGAATGATCCCGTATGGTGGCATATTTGTGCCATGAGATACGAGATAGCAGTATCGTGATAATTCTAGAAATATCACAATAAAACAAAGTTTCTAGGAAATTTTATCTTGACCATAATTATTTTCTTGGTAAAATTATTGTGATATTAATATCTGCTATCTCACTTTTCTGGCGATTAATGCCAACTACTGACATCAGGAAAAAGTTATTGTGATAGAAAATCCAACTTCTATGATTAGAAACTACATTCGGATGACTTTGTTTTGCTGTATGTAAATACTTGAAACACATTAAGCCGGGTAATAGAAATGAAATAAATCCGAAAGCCTTTTTCTTAATATGGTCACAGCGATTGTCAGTTTTTAGTTCACGATAGTTATATCTTGATGTCAGTAGCAGGCATAGTAGAAGAAAAAATAAAGATACTAGGTAGAAATAGCACGATAGAATTATTGAGAAAACTTTTGACATACGAGATAAAATTTCCTGTAAACTTTATCGTACCGTGATATTGTTTAAATTATCATGATACTGCTATCTAGTAGGGATGGGAACGAGTATTCGATTAATCGAGTACTCGATCGAACGTCCGATTATCGAGTACCAATTTCATTAATCGATTAATCGGTAAAAAATGAAATAATAGCAAATTCGTTTCCAATTTCATTTTTTTCATATTTTCTCAAAATGTCGATCTTTCATATGAAATACTGTTCAGCTAAGAATAATGTATGCAACACTTGGGCGCCTGCCGATTGTCTTATCCATCGATATTTTTCCGAATTTTTAATCAAGTGCCAACTGTCATTGTTCTTGCTGTCAAACAATACACGTCATTCGCACCTTCAAAATTTGGCACTCTTATCCGAGACAATGCAATTTACTTGGAACTTCGGATCAACGGAATGTTGCAGCGACGTTCCAAAGCCTTGTAACACAATCTTATCGACGTTGAAGTAACTTGGTCTTTCTCAACCGAAAGTTATAAATAAAACCGATGAATATCGCCTGGAAATATTACCGAGAGATGACACTCATTAAGCATGCACTTTACAATTTCCCGTTTCTTAAAATAAATTAGCAATCATATGTCATTTCAACTACCCCTTCGACCGAAAATATGCAGCAAATACCGTTACGTATTTACGTTTGAAGACACAGAATGAATGAATGTCCTCAATTCTATCCGAGTACTCGAGTACTCGATCGAAAAGGTGATCGAGTAATCGATTAGTAAAATTGGTACTCGTTGCAATCCCTACTATCTAGTATCTCGTGGCAGAATTGTGCCACCATATTCCCGTGAAAGATTTTTTTAATGCAACCTCTGGTAACTCTATGCTGGACTAAATTCCTATTCAAATATTTGTTTTACAGAGATTCCAAGTGGTCCCTTTTCGCGTGACGGGTCACATATATGAAAGCTATAATAATATGTGAACAATTTAGTAAGTGGAACCGTAATAATTTCCCAACATTTCGGAATATATAATCTGTCACAATTTTAACCTACATTATTTTTCCTTTTTGAAGCAATAGTAATCACTTTTAAAGTTCATGATTTCCGAAACTTTCCGAAACGTCTATTACAGTTAAAAACATCGTGAAATTGACAAGATTAATTATTTTCTGAATGAAATTGAATGAGTGCGTAGAGCGAGTTTTGAGTGAAATTAAAAGAAGGTTATCCAAAAGCGCTAATTTTCTTCAAGATGAATAGTAAAATTAGCGATAATCATTACCTCCCTGAAATAAAGTATATTTACTTTTTAGCTCACCTGAGCACGAAGTGCTCAAGGGAGCTATTGTGATCGATCGTTGTCCGGCGTCCGTCTGTCCGTCACGGCGTCAACTTTTTCTTTAAATAACATCTCCTCCTAAACTTATGGGTCAAAATCAACCAAACTTGGCAGAAATATTCCTTGGGTGGTCCCTTGTAAAAGTTGCTCAAATGAAAAGGATCCGTGCCATATCACGGGAAAAGGGGCCTTAATGACAAATTTCTTGTTTACACTCTAGAAGCCACAAATATGGTCCAATCTTCATGAAACTTGGTCAGAATGTTGTTAGGTCATGAGGATGAAGTCTTTTGAAAATGGGAAGGATCCGTGCCATATCACGGAAAAAGGGACCTTAATGACAATTTTGTCAAGAATTTCTTTAAACGACATCTCCTCCTAAACTTATGAGTCAAAATCGACCAAATTTGGCTGAAATATTCCTTGGGTGGTCCCTTGTAAAAATTGCTCAAATGAAAAGGATCCGTGACATATCACGGGAAAAGGGGCCTTAATGACAAATTTCTTGTTTACACTCTAGAAGCTGCAAATATGGTCCAATCTTCATGAAACTTGGTCAGAATGTTTGTTAGGTCATAAGAATGAAGTTTATTGAAAATGGGAAGGATCCGTGCCATATCACGGAAAAGGGGGCCTTAATGACAATTTTTTGTTTACACTCTAGAAGCCACAAATATGGTCCAATCATCATGAAACTTTGTCAGAATGTTTGTTAGGTCATGAGGATGAACTCATTTGAAAATGGGAAGTATCCGTGCCATATCACGGGAAAAGGGGCCTAAATGACAATTTTCTCATAAGAGATCCAAACCTCACAAATATAGTCCAATCTTCGTGAAACTTGATCAAAATGTTTGCCAGGTCACAAGAATGAACTCTGTTGAAAATGGGAAGGTTCATGCCATATCATAGGAAAAGGAGTCTTAATGATAATTTACTTGAAATATCAGGTGAGCGATTTAGGGCCCCCAGGGTCCTCTTGTCTATTTGTACGTCCTCATGGACCAATAAGTCACTTTAAAATCCACACCAGCCAATAAAATCGTAGAGTAATTTGATCGATTTAAATAAAATGTTGATCGTCTTGAACGTATTCGAAATGTTTTCTTATTATTTTGGAGCGTTTTTTGGTCAATTTGTGTGAGTGTTTGGAATGAATTAATGAATGAATGAATGAACGAATGGAGATCTGAGTGAATGATAAAGAATGGTTTTGATCGGAATGAGTGCCAAATTCACGATGTTTTTAACTGTATAAAGAAATATTGGAATTATTCTGAAAATGTAATATTCAAGGTGCATCTTTCTCTAATGGACATATTAACGGAATATAATATTCGTTTTCAATTAAGTCTTGTTAAATAACATGTAATCGACTGTACTTTAGCTCATATTATTGGAAACCTGAATACTTCTAATTCCCAAACGATTGAAAAGGGGTAATTTCATAAATGCGCCAACTAAATTTAACGTCTGTTAACTAGAATTGAGACGGACTTTTGGGAATTAGTTATAGTCATACTGTAATTACGGAAAATGGCATTCGATCTAAAAGTTAAATGAAACATAGTTAAAATCCGTTGTCGTTAATGCTTTTAAAGTATAGTTTTACACATTGTTAAAAGAAATTAATATGTTTTATGGAAATGAAAGATACTGCTACCGTCTGACTAATGAGGGATATCGGTCGGTAATCTCCCCTGAAATACTCCAAAAGGAGGAAGGGTCCTGATCAGTGGTTACCTTGGGTTTTATCCTTATTTTCTTTGCACTATAATATTTGGAGATAATCTCTAAATCATATATTGCGCAATAGATAAGATACATTTGATGTAAAATAAACATTGACTTTCTACTTTACTGTTTAAAACTTTAACATAAATACGAATTGCATAAACAATAATTTCGTATTAACAAAAATAAGATTCGCAACTTCCCCAAAGAAACTATGGATAAAATCCAAGGAAATTTACTCAAAGGACCGCTAACGATTTTGGAGCGCCTCTGATTTAACCCTAAGTAAAACAAGGGCGATAACACGCAAAAGTCCCCTATTGTACTTAAAGGTGTGGGTGTGTGAACATCTCAGGACTGAATCAGTGATTTGATTGGTTGAGCAAAAATGATCGCTATACCAATCAAATTGCTCGCTCCGCCCTGAAAAGTTGCTTTTGATCTATGATGAAGCAATTACCTTGCGACTAAAAGTGCCTTATAAAATGCGGAAACAAGAGTAGGGAGGACAATATATCATATTTCAATTGAGTTACTCATATTTTTTCTGGTTTTTATCACTATGATAATTAATTTTATAATTATACTATCATCATCATTATTTTACTATTGTTATTAACATCATTCTATGATAATTATTATCATTATTATTACTATTATTGTAATTATCATTATTATCATTATAATTGTTATTATTATTATTACTATTCCAATTTTTAGATGACGGCGATGGATGGACGACGGTGGACCCGAACACATCCACGACAGAGCCAAATATCCCTAACCCCAGTATAGATACAGTCATCATCATTATTTGGGCTTTCGGTGGGGCCCTATTGGTAACCCTTATTGTGTTGATGGTCTGTATATTGAGGTCACATCAAAAAGGGCGACGGGAAAGGTAATTACATGATAATAACATGGATTAAACTTATTTCTGACCCCGGGCGGGTATTGTTGCCCGCTTTATCAAAATATCTCTCCGACAGCTACCAGCTCTAGACTGATCCAACTATTGACTTTTAGAATAGCCTAGAATAGGCTATTCTGATAGTTCAAAGTAGGACCAGTCTACACACGGGTAGAATTTGGGTAAGATATAACTTGGCCAATAGGCAAAGACAAATTTTCGACTCATAAGGCAAAATGGTACCATCTGGGTTGTGCTATAATGGTCGACGTAACTAAAAATCTACAGAATTTTAGAAGCTTTCTAATGTTTTTACGAAGAGAAGTATCCCATTAAATTAGACTGTGTGGATGCACAGGCTTATCCGAGTAATCAGACTGTAATTACGATGTTTTGATTTTCACTTTAATCAAAAAAAGGGGGATCGGGTGGAGGGCATCCATCTTTTATCATATTCCACATATCGCCTTTATCCTTTATTTTATATGTTGGTCGCCCTCTGAGTGCGAAAGGATTTCAAAATCCTAGTAACGCCTATGGTACTGATCTAAAAAAAAAGACAGGGCTGCGCCGAGTTTTTATCTGTTTAAGATGACGAGTTTAATAAATTCTGTATTTTATGAGCACAAATTTTATATTCTGTTTATAATATGACCCGAAATTTAGCGAAAAATCGTCGAAATTCTTGAAATTCAACGTTTCAATTTTTCGCGAAACTTATAACGCCGTTTAAAAAATGACGTCACAAAGCATAGATTATGACGTCATTTTCTCGGTTACTAAATAGCGTTGCTATTCGTTCTGAGCTCATTTGCATAGTTGTTCCACTAGTGTAATAACACCCATGTAATATCAAAAATAATCAACGGGTTTATTTCACTCCCGCGACGTCGGTCATATTATAAACTATAGTCTAAGATAAGACTGATAGATATGGAAAGACGAGATCTTGCCGATATCACTGATTGCTTTCTACTTAAAAATAGTGTGGTAAATATATAATACATACTTAGTGATTTGTATGAAAAAAAATATCTAACGAGGTTGGGAGAATTGATCATTGTCGAGGCTCTGCCGAGACAATTATCAATTTTCACAACCGAGTTTGATATTTTTTTCATACAATACACTAAGTAAGTATTATATTATCTTATAACCACTATTTGTCTTGTTTTCGTCTGTGTTTCTAACTGAAATACAAGTTTCTAAAAATAGCCACATTATATCATGTTCTAAAAATAACTATGTGATATCATAAAAAATATCATACAGCATGTTATCATACGGATAGTTGTATAGTTTTAAGATAAAAATCTAAGCTGTACTGGTTCGAATCTCCGAAACATTGTCACTTTGTTCTTAACAAAATTCAGATTCAGATTCAGTAAAATATGGGTAGGTATTACTTGCAGATTTCATGATCATATTCATTACTTTCTTTCAGAGCTAGTCTCCGACAGGCACGGGGTACTGCAAGACATGGCGGGGTTAACCAGGGATTCAGCACGAATTATGACGACATCTGGACTTGGATTCCCGTCATAACCGATTCTCAAGCAAGGTGTCCGTCGCAGTTAAATCCTTCCGCCAGAGAAAATAATTCTCAACAACAGAATAACATTAACCAGCAAAGAAATTTGCTCAATAATCTTCGGTTACCGTCATATAACGAAGCCGTAAGAAGTAGTTCTCATTGTGCTAACACATCGAATCAAACAAGGTCTAATCATATCATGAATCAAGTCATTCAATCGCGTAATAATCCACAAGTGCCAAATAGACAGACCCCAAGAGCACAACCAAGTGCTCCGCCTGCAAGAGTGACTGCGCATGGGCAATCTTCACCCGAACATCATTATGAGACGATCCCTCATGACAGAACAAATAGTGCGTCTATAAATAGAAACTCAAATCCATCCGCATCTAATCAAATCACTTCTCTTAGTGTGACGTCTTCCAGTGGTGCTCCCGTAAGTAGAATGGCAACCCGTGTGAGTGTGGATCAGCTAACTCGTTATGCAGATTCCCGTCCGAGACCAGGCGTCCAGTCTCCGGGACCAAACAGACGGACGATATCGACTGTTGACCAAAGAATTATCAGCGGAAATCTCTCTGTCAACGCAAATCACCGTCCACCGAGAACTATATCAAGCAACATATACCCAATGGTAGATAGTATTAGTCCGCGACAAGGTAAGAATCCAAATGGTTAGCTTGAAATACAGGAGCTAATATCATTCCAAACATTGAGAAATGAGACTATTGCCTTCCATTTTTCATACATTATAAGCGCAATAACATAAGAGTCTGTTAGGAAGATAATATGTACTCAGTGTTTTGTATGAATAAAAATATCTGACGAGGTTGTGAGATTTTAAAATTGTCGTGGCTTTATCGAGTCAATTATCAATTATCTCAACCGATTACAATACACTAAGTACGTATTATATTTATCTTATAACCTCTATTTACATTGTTTTCGTCGATGTTTCTAACCGAAATGCACGTTTCTAAAAATAACTGAATTATATCACTGTTCTAAAAAAATATCCATGTGATGTCATAAAAATATCATATGGGATGTTTTGACACGGATATTTGTATATTTATAAGATAAAAAATCTTACGTAGTATGTGTCTAGGATAAAATTTTATGTGACGTCATCATGACGTCATCTAACGCGCGTTATCGCGGAAATTTTACAATCTGAGCGTTCAAAATTTTGGCTCTAATGTACCATACTGGTGTTTATATGAGAAAAACAATATGTTATTCGTTTTTTTTTTTTTTTTTTTACTTAAACAAGCTGATCTTAACCTCGACGAGAATAGAAAAGCTATTAAGCTCGCAAAAAGCGCGCTAAATAAAATTTCTATCCAAGACTTTGTTAAGATTAGCTTGTCTCAAATAAAATCTCATGACAGATCCCATGTAATTCATACCTTTATTTTTCTACACCAATAGCCTTTCAGCACAGTACATCAAGCGTCTTCACATATTGCGGTAATCGTGGCAGCCAACGTGTGTCTTCAGACATTCCCACTTCCGTTTCCGCTGTGTATGAAGCGCCTACTCTACAAATAAGGGGGACTACAAACACTAGACAAGACAGAGTGGCCGGTGCTGAATCCAACTTTTCACAAAGTACTCGAGACGCTCTGAGGCGGTAAGCATTACTTTTCTTGCATTGTTCATTTTTTTCGTCACGTCAGGCTCTTTATCAAAGGTTCTACACCCGGCGGCGGCATCATGGGCAACCCTTTCCTGTTTTACAAAATTTAGGACCTGTCCAAATTCAAAGGTTTTGCAGACGAAAATTAAAAGTGGATTTAATTTGTAAAATAACCATTCAGTAGGGTAGAAAATAGTGTGAAAAAAGAAGAAATTGCTTGTCAGAAGCAATTTCTTCTTTTTTCACAGTGTTTTCTCAATTATAAAATCACAGGCACGTAAAAAGTAGGAATTAAACAGCAAAGGGTTAAATCTCTATGTCTGTCGTCAATGGGTGGATGGGCTTGTAAAGCTACATGTATGTGGGATGAGCAGCTATAGGATCGAAAAGCTCGTAATACAGTGAAAAACATCGTGAAACTAACACTCATTCCAATCGAAAGCATTCTAAATCCCTCACTTACCGCTCCATTCACTAATTCCAAACATTAACTCAAACCGACCAAAAACGCTCTATAGTCAAATAGAAACTTTTTGAAATCGTTCAAGAAGACTAATATTTAAATCAAATCAATCAAATTATTCTACGATTTTTATTGGCTTGTGTGGATTCTGAAGCGTCTGATTGGTCCACGAAGACACACAACATTAAAAAGTACGTAAATTTTATTAAAGGGAGTTAACAAATATCTCTTATTCTTTCATTCTTAACAAAATTAGCGATATTGGACTACCTCCCTGGGACTTCACTCAAAACTCGCTCCACACGAGTTGAGGAATACATGTACCAGAAATCCATTGTAGGTGCTCTAGTCAACTCGATATAACTGGAAAAAAAAACATGTTGAAAGCGCTTTTAAACCCCATTCAAACAAACAATCTACTACTTGTCATAAGAAATGCTTATCATGTTTTTTTCTCTCTCTTTCAGATTAGAAAGCGAGTACTTCTAAGAAGAGGCGATTACAAGATTTGTTATTGTGCCAAATAAACTTTGAATGATTTTGTTTTGTAATTACAGTGCTTTAGCTTTCTACAAGCAAACTTTAATGAATCGATTGTAGTTATTAAAAAATACGTTTTCTTCGGTCTATCCTGAGTTGCGTTTTCTAGGATTAAGATTTTTAAGATTTCTCAATATTTTTAATCGGGATATCTCGGTTTGCGCCGTAGAATTTCAACTGAATCGCGTGCGATATCCCGATTAAAAATCTTAAGATATCTTAAAAATCTTAATTTAAAAAAACGCACCTCTGTATTCGCGAACGATTGATAACTGTATCCCGTTTTGCAAGTAAGTGCTAGTTCAAAAAAGAGTACAATCTATCAAAAGTTCAGCGAACGTTGTCATTTTGAATGCAGGATTTCTGAGATCATTGTCATTGGGCAACTTCAACATCGTAATTATTTTTTTACGCAAAATGACGAAATTATTTTCGATTTCGTACAATAATTGTGGTAGAAAGTCTATTTACAACTTTTAATATTGTTCATAGATTTATAGTCGAATGTGGATTTTCTAGTGCCAGTATTTCTTGCCTATAGCCAGCTTAATTAATAAGGATTGTATATCGGTGATGGGCAATCAATAAGCCGTAGCTAAAGCTTGATTAAAGCTTTAGATACGACTTTAAAGTCGCGTATCAGACTTACAGATATGGATTTTTTTTTAAATTTTAGTTAAAAATGTTTCTAATGATAGCACGAAACCTTTGGGCTGGTACCCATTTGAAGCGTCATGTCGAGCTTATTCAAACGAGTACCCTCAATATACGGTTAATTCACATTTTTGAGGGCGTTAACAATTAAAGAGACCCGAAAAATGATTTACGCCCGAGTGCGAAGCACGAGGGCGTTAAAGTATTTTGAGGGTCTCTGCAAATGTTAACGCCCGAAAAAGCGTGAATTGACGCTTTTATTGCATAAAAAGATAAGTAAGAGTAAAACATATTTCATAGAAACGATATAAATCAGTTAAAAAGTCATGCATTACACCGTCCATCTTGTTTATACCGACGATGCTTGATCAATTTATGACGTCACGAAATTTAACGCGGGATTTAGAGGAAAGTCTTTAGGTATGCGCTATATCATATAGTGTATAGGCCCTGACAGAGAATATTTAATTTAAAAAGCCGGGCATAACGGCACGTGAATTTACTGATTAATCCACGTTTTCCGTCGTTAACGCCCGGGTTTTGTCCGTTATCGCATACCTTTGACGACCCGAAAACATACATTTTATGCCATAATGAGAACTAAAGATTTAAGTCCGGCTTTATCACCTCTCATCTGTATTTCTGACCAACTAACTATTAATTCTCATTAAGATATATTTTTTTATCTTATAAATATACAAATATCCGTGTGATAATATCCCGTATGATATGTTTTATAATATCACATGGATATATTTAGAACAATGACATAAAGAGGTTATTTTTAGAAACTTGCATTTCAGTTAGAAACATCAAGGAAACAAGTGAAATAGAGGTTATAAGATAAATATAATACGTACTAAGTGTATTGTATGAAAAAAAATCTAACTCGACAGAGCCTCGACAATAATCAATTCTCCCAACCTCGTTAGATAATTTTTTCATACAAAACACTAAGTACTTATTATATATTTCCAGATTCCGAGACATCCGCGTTACTAACATAGCATATCGATTAAAATATCGTATCTATGGATTTGAAAATGACTGTATAAACGATAGTTTGGCCCTCGCTAACGAAAAATGGATTCAAATCCAAATAAATCGATTATTTTTAAAAACATCCTATGGCTTCTGTCGATGTGAAAAAATGTTGCTTTTCAGTATTCCCTTCATAACATAAAACTTCCATTCGGAAATAAACTATGTTGTAATTTGTGAAAAAAGACAGTAGAAAACCTTGTTTGAAAAAACAAAACAAATAAAACAAACGAAAAATGCATTTTTTACATTTCTTTCGGAAGAAAGAGTTGAACACAGATCATCTAAATATAAGGCCAAATCATTATTACAATTTCTAATTTTCAGAATCTCTTTTTTTCTTTGACATGTTAAATTTCTTGCATTTTAAAAATACTCACAATCATGTATCTTAGTAATGTTTTATACAATTTTATTACTTTATGTACGTACTCATTTTATTACTATTCCTTGTGCCAAATGTGTTCAGTGTATTTTGTTGTTGTCGTATATATATTCTTCGTTATTATTCAACTGACAGGGCGTGACTTAGAAGTGACGTAAAAAGGCTTGTTTACTTTTCACTAGTTTGGGGTCCTTCAAAAGTTAGCCGACAATGGTCGTGATCGCGGATAAGTAACCGCTGCTCGGCAAATGAATTTAGTCCAAACCCGAGGGTAACCCCCCCCCCCCCCCCGAGCAACCCGCCGAAGGATCCGGCTAATCCGGGGGAATAAGCGGGTCGGTTTCCCGGAGGAGGGGAACAACAAGACAAGATAAATAACCGTATTATTAAAACCAAAAGGATAAACATGCGAAGCGAAAGTGAACACGGGTTACCAAATCCTCGTTACTACAGCCGATTCAAGCTGAAGTGACGAGAGATTGTTTGCCAACCTTCGATTTGAATAGGGTTGACTATCTATAAATCTAAAAAATAAAAAAAATGACAGCTGATTTACCTTTAGCTTTAAATGCAACGAACATATAGGTCTACCTAGGCTACGCCCTGCCATGGCAATAATCTTGAATTATACTTAAGCCTTGCTAGATTTTTGACAAGGGAGAGCCTTAGTAACGAACCTTCGCATTTAAGATTTTCTCCCTAAATGGGTGAATAAGAATAAACCTATGTGGGATAGCAGCTAGAGGCTAGTAAATGAAAGATAATGGTAGTTCATGTGCGAGAAAAACCAGGAATCCGTTATCATGTGCTCAAACCCCCATCCATTTTTGCATTTTTAGTGTAATAAACATTGTTTACTTGATAACTGTATATTTGTGTTATATTCGAATGTGCCAACTTTGTAATAAAATTGAATAATGAAAAATGATGTGTTATTATTGGTACTATGTAGACTTGCTTAAAACTACTTTTGTGAATAAAACATTTATATGTTAAGGTAGTAGATCCGTAATAGTTCCGCAACGTTTCGGAAGTAATAAACTTAAAAAGTGTTAACCGAGGTTTCCTAATGATTTTCATTAGAAAACCTCGGTCAACATTATGAAAGATCATGAGTTCCGAAATGTTGCGAAATTATTACGGTTCCACTACCTTAAAACTTAAACATAAAGATGTGCAAGATTGAGTGGGTGATCAATGCGCAATTTCACAATGATTGATCGGGGTTTTGCGCTGCTTCCAACATTACCACAGTTACATTGCGAAAGCTGATGCACCTACCAATGACTTTCCGCTGTTTCCTATACCAGTGCAACCAGCTGCCAATCCCGCTAAGCCGAAACATTTATCAATGGCCGATTGGTGGGAGACGAAATGACACTGGTCAAATGTCGGATTAAGACATCTTTGGAGCCAAGGCGTCACTCGGGAACTCTTAGCGGAATAGACCTCGGGAATAATAAGGGCGCAGCCATGAAAGCGTGTCGTTTCGCATATGGGTTTATACGACGTCATAAACATTAATGAAGGTGGCGTTGCGAAAAACAAAATCAATGAAAGGATAAATTTGGTATGTTATGACTTGATAACAAAACGAAGTGTTCTACTGCGTTTTGTTATCAAATAAAGATATGCATTTTTCTTCAAGCGTATAAAATAACCGAAGTACCCCCAGAGCCGAACTACTTAAAAAAATGCCTAAAAATTACTACACTTACGTCCGAGGTACTTTACAGTTTACGGAAAAGTCCGAGCGATGTTCCGAATGCCCAGACGTAAAGCATTACGCAACTATTCGTCCATTAATACCATTGGGACATTTCGATAGTAGAACTTCGTTTCTTAGTATATTAATCAATGAGACGATTCTAATGGGTTCTAACGTCATAAGATTCATTTTTCAGTGTAATAATGTCCACTTTTTCGGAAATCTAATTACGACGAAGGGACTTTTTGGGATGGTCGCTTAATAAAAGTGGTCGCTCGAGCAAGATTGACTGCATGCACAAAGCAAAGACTCTGACAAGACTGTGCACCCGCTTAGCCTGACCAGAGTCTTCACTTTGCACTTGGTAGATAGATAAGGTCTCAACGTATCTGTAGGCCACCAGGTTACTTTATATTTATAATAAACGACTGTCTACGCCACTCAATATTTGAACCTCATGCACATTTCAAATTGTTGGAAATGTCACGCATAGGCTCATTCGTGAATCTTCCAATGGCAAAGCACGGTCCCTTAAAACCCCGTCGAAAGTTATGTGTTCGAGCCCCCTTTACAGAAATCCTGAATCGGGCCATTGGGGGTTAATCGGCCGGCTTAAGAGTGTTAAAACGAATTTAAAACCCAACTTCATTTGTGACCTTTACTTTAGTGGCACCACAACAATGTGCCATGCACTTCATTCGATCATCCCGTTTAATTTTCTTGCAAGTCCGTATATAAGTGAAGGAGGTGCTGTGCCAAGGGCGTACTACTAATATGCACATGACGCAAGTGCGTACTAGAAATAAATCCTCTTTCGAAAAATGTCGTTGATGAATGATCAAATGATCGAAACTACATCTTATTCAAGCTGTAGTTACGATGTTTTGATTATTCACAAACGCTCAAGTCATAGAAAAGGAGATCAGAAGCCGGAATGACATCCATCTTTTGTCATAGTCCACATATGGCCTTTATCCTAAATTTCAAAGTCCTTGTTACGCCAATGCATTCGGAACATCACTCGGCTATTTCCGTAAACTGCAATAGACCTCGGATTATGTAAGGCAGATGGGTATGTAACAAAATCGTGCATTTTGTAAGCCGGAAACAGTGTAAGAAAAACTAGCACTGGAGATTCATATCTTTTCAGTAAATAATGGCCGAAAAATCTTAATTTTTGAGAATGACGAATCATTCCCAAAAATTAAGATTTTTTCAGCCGTTATTTAAGAATCTAAAGATATTTTTTTAGGATAAGATGTTTTCACGTCATTGAATTAAACGAGTAGCGTTGGCGACGTCTAATGTTTTCACTCACAGTTTCGAGGGCTAATGCCATTTTAACTCACGTCATCGAGTTCTTTGAAGGTTTTCCCGTAATTTTTGAAAATAGTCCGTCTATGTACACCCGAGGTTGATCGTTAGATTGGCCGAGTGGTGTTCCAAATGACGCCAATGTTGATATGTTTGTTTAAATGGGTTTTACGCCGCTTTCAACAATTTCGCAGTTATATCGCGGCGGCCGGAGCACCTAACAATGGATTCCTGGTATTTCTTTCACCTGTACTACCATTACACCCTTTCCTAGCCTCCGACTGCTATCTCACGTAGGTTTACGATTATATACCCATTGGTGAGAGACAAACGTCGGAAAGGATATTTGCCGTCACCGGGGATCGAACCAACGACTTCCAAATGGGAAGTCTTATGCCTAACCAAAACGCCAATGTTGAGCTTACAAATATTTCTTAATTTGGACGAATGGACATAGAAACGTCCACTTCCGGTGTTGCATAAAACGATTTCAAATGTTTGATGTGCGGTTATTGATTAATGTAGGCTTCGCGTATTCACAGTTTAATTTGGAATTTAGTTTCATACCTCCATGAATTCTACAAATATGCTTTTCAACTCTTTAATGCAATGTCGGGAGTGAACGTTTATTTCACGATGTTGTAGGCGTACAAGATGTATTAAAATTTTCTTTAATTCGAGCTGACCTTTTACAGAAAAGTTTTAATGCGGCCTTTGGCAAGTTTACTAAAGTTTCTTTTCTAGGCAAGATTAAGATGAGCTTCTCGAAAAAAGTGAGTAACAGTTTTATTTTTCCACACATGTCTATTCTAAAAAAATAATTTGTTGGGACACTCTGAAAAAAGAAACATGTATTAAACATCACGATGGGGTAAAGGAGAAAATAGAAGCATTGTGAGTTAACAATTTCAAAGTGCTGAAAAAGATATTCTTCCTTCTAGTGTAAACATTGTGGAAAATGAAAAACAAGAGGGCCGTTGGCCCTGGGTCGCACACCTGAGAAAAAAGCTTCATTACCTAGGTATGTCCATGTCCATGTCAAATATAAAGGCTGTAGGGATTCAAAATTCTCAATAAAGCACTCCCCCTCCCCCAAGATGCTCTGCACCTGGTGAATCTACAGTCATGATTTTAGCTAATTCAATTAATGTCTATATGCTGATCATTCATACCAATTTTCAAGTCTGTAGGACTCGTGGTTCATTAGAAGAAGTTTAAAGATTTCAAAAATGATGTATGATGAAAAGTACTACCCCCTCCCCAAGACACTCAGTACCTGTCAACCCTACAGTCATGATTTTAGCTATTTTTATTAATGTCAATATATTGATCACCCATGACAATTTAAAGTCTGTAGGGTTCCTGATCCAGGAGAAGAATAAGGTTAAAGATTTCAAAATTGATCCAAAGTACTACCCCCTCCCCCCTAATACTCCGCATCTGGTTGCCCTACATTCATGCTTTTAGCTATTATATTTAAGATCCATACGCTTATCATCCATACCAATATTAGAGTCTGTAGGGCTCCTGGTTCATTAGAAGATGAAGGTTAAAGTTACAAAATTTTGTAAAAAGTACTACCCCTCTCCCCTGGTGCTCCGCACCTGGTGGCATTACAGTCATGATTTTAGCTATTTTTATTCAGGTCTATGAGCTGATCATCCATGCCAATTTTCAAGTCTGTAGGGCTTGTGGTTCAGAAGAAGAAGAAGGTTTAAGATTACAAAATTTCCACAAAAGTACTACCCTCTCCCCCCTGGTGCTCCACACCTGGTGAATCTACAGTCATGGTTTTGGCTATTTTTATAAAGGTCCATATGCTGATCATCCGTGCCAATATTCAATTCTGTCAGGCTCCTGGTTCATTAGAAGAAGAAGGTTAAAGATTACAAATTTTTCACAAAAGTACTACCCCCTCCCCCTGGTGCTCCACACCTGGCAGCCCAACAGATATGGTTTTAGCTATTTTTATTCAGGTCTATGAGCTGATCATCCATGCCAATTTTCAAGTCTGTAGGGCTTGTGGTTCAGAAGAAGAAGAAGGTTAAAGATTACAAAATTTACCCAAAGTACTACCCCCCTCCCCCCTGGTGCTCTGCACCTGGTGGCCCAAAAGATATGATTTTAGCTATTTTAATTCAGGTCTATGAACTGACCATCCATGCCAAGCTTTAAGTCGGTAGGACTACTGGTTGAGAAGAAGAGGTTAAAGATTTTCTTAAAATTTCACTGTTTGTTGCCATAGCAACTGTAACGTTCCGAGCGCACAGACAGACGTAATCCATTCAGAGAAAAGGATCCTCAACCCTAAATGGGTCAACTCTGTCTATATAGGCTTCAAATAGCCATTTAACTAAGGGCAGGTCTCTCTCATTTGCATATCCAATGCAAGTTACCTCCCTTTAAACCGTTACATTACTCTCCCCTCCGAGAAGACTCGTCCTGAGTCTTGGCCTGGGAGACCCGTGGGTAAGGCAACTCCGGTCTGGCAGTTGTCATTATCCCACCGCTGCCACCAATTGTAACGTTCCGAGCGCACAGACAGACGTAATCCATTCAGAGAAAAGGATCCTCAACCCTAAATGGGTCGACTCTGTCTATATAGGCTTCAAATAGCCATTTAACTAAGGGCAGGTCTCTCTCATTTGCATATCCAATGCAAGTTACCTCCCTTTAAACCGTTACACAACCAGAGTTTTTCATGGATTTCAATTCTTTTAGCTATTTTTGAAGGGGACCACCTAAGCAACATTTCTGTAAAATTTGGTGGGGAATGGTTTCAACCTATCTATTTCATATTGACTGGGAAACAAGTTCTTACAACTTAGACTAATCCCTCTCTATTCTGCTTCCTAGAAAATTCGCCAGTACTCGCACCAAATGTTTGGGCCAATGAAAAAACCAAGACCGAGAGCCGCTCCCAGGATTCAAACTCAAGACCTTTGGGTCAAGAGGCCGATGTTCTACCTCTAGACCATGGACACGTTTTTTTTGTGGGGAAAAAAAGGTTAATATAACAACTAATGGGTGTATTTTCACTTTTTAATCACGACTAGAGATGCTTTCAAATAGATAAATGCAATACAACATTTAAATGCTTTTCTATGGTGTCTTAAAGCAGCCACTTCAATCATGCGTGTATTTACAATATTGAAAAAAAGTTCAAGAACTCATTGCTGAAAAAGATTGAACAAATTCTGAGAATGTCCTATTGTCTTGTTAGTTTGCTTGAATTTCATGCATAGATCACAAACTTATTGAAGTTTAAGAACAGAATGAACTCATGGTTAACAAATGTTGAACAAATTCTAAGAATGTCCCATTGTCAAGTTGATCCACAAAAAGTTCATGAACAGATCATGAACTCATTGCTAAAACATGTTGTACAAATTCCAAGAATGTCCCATTGTCCAGTTGATCTTCAGGTAGTTTGTCATTTAGAGATGTCTGAAATAAAAAAGCAAAGTTAAATAGAAAGTAATTGCTTGTTTTTGTGTAAGATCAAAATGTTTTTATTGAGTGAACAACAAAAGCTATTTCATCATAATTGGTAAACTAGAAAGCCATGAATGGCTTGAGTCGCTCCACAGGCTTGAAATTCTTGTAATAGCAAATCTAAGTTTTGACTAGATTTTTTAGATATTTTGGGTTCTACTGATGTTGAAATGATTTTCAAAGTTTCCACTACTATAACGCATAGAGAAATGACCTCTGTCCATAAAAGACATATTTTTCAACCAATGACAATAATTTTTGGATGCATGATAATGGATCACCCAAGGATCATACTAATGAAGTTTGATTGATATCCATCAGTTACATTCTGAGAAAATGATTTTCATAGTTTCCACTATTTAACATATAGAGAAATGACCTCCGCCAAAAAAAGACATACTTTACATCCAATCACAATAATTTTTGGTTGACTGATAAAGAATCACTAAAGGATCATTCCAGTGAAATTTGGTTGATATCCATCACTTACATTCTGAGAAAATGAATTTCAAAGTTTCCACTATATATCATGTAAAGAAATGACCTCCGCCCATAAAATAAATATTTCTCATCCGATCACAATAATTTTTTGTAGACAGATAAAGGGTCACCCAAGGAGCATTCATATAAAATTTGGTTGATATCTATCACTTACATTCTGAGAAAATGATTTTCAAATTTTCTACTATATAACATATAGAGAAATGACCTCCGCCCATAAAATACATATTTTTTGTCTGATCACAATAATTTTTAGTAGACTGATAAAGGGTCACCCAAGGATCATTCATGTGAAATTTGGTTGACATCTATCGGTTAGTTTCTGAGAAAATGATTTTCAAAGTTTCCACTATATAACATATAGAGAAATGACCTCCGCCCATAAAATACATATTTTTCATCTGTTTACAATATTTTTTGGTAGACTGATAAAGGGTCACCCAAGGATAAGTCATGTAAAATTTAATTGGTATCCCTTTATTAAAACCTGAGAAAAGTCACTTTTTTCCATATTTGGAAATTAGCCACACCCATTAAATCCATGTTTTTCATTGGATCAAAATTTCTTGAACAACTTTGAAAGAGGGTCACCTAAGGATCATTCCTGTGAAGTTTGGTTGAAATCCATCCATTAGTTTCTGAGGAGAAGATTTTTAAAGAAAAAGTTTACGACCGGACGCACGGACGCACTTACGGACGGACGCACGACGGACACAACGCCATGACAATAGCCCCAGTGGCTTTCAGCCAGTGGAGCTAAAAAAAACAATTATTCTATTCGTTTAAAGTTTGACAAATTTTGGGAAAAAAATTCTAAAAGCATGTAATTTTGCATGTAATTGCTAAGCAACATCATTACATTATTATTGTTATTTGGCTACACTTAGATAACAAACACAGGTCAAATGTTTTGGTAATTTCAACACTATAAACAAGAGATGCTTGTAAAACATTTATGCCCCCATAAGTGCGGGTCAATGGTATATTCTTTTTCAATAAAAGAACAATAATTAAAAACAAGATGTGTTTGTGAAACACGAATGCCCCTGTAACAGCAATTTTTTTTAAAGTTTGACCTTGACAGATGACCTTGACCTTGTCACATGACCTTGACCTTGTCACATGACCTTGACTTTGGTGTACAGCTTTGTATGTCAAATACTTTTGGAGAAAAGGCAAAGGTTAAGTTTGGCTGTTAAGTTTTTGGACAGACGGACGGACGGACAGACGGACGGACAGACGGACGGACAGATGGACAGACAGACAGATGGACATGAGTAAAACAATATGCCCCCGATCTCTCGATACAGGGGCATAAAAAGTATTAAAGAAGAATTTATTGATAACTACAAAACCAAAATTTGATATTGGGTAAATGCTACTTTAATATTCTTGCTGTCATGTTGACAAAAATTCTTTGAATTTTTAATTTAACAAGAGCACCGCCTACGGGTGCCTACGCTCGGCTGTCAAGTGCTGGATGGTGGGAAAAAATCTTAGTTGAAAAAGGGGCATAATTTGCACAAAATACATGTAGAGTTATCCCCCTTGATAGTATAGGTTGCTCTTTTGATGGTGAACATGTGTGCCAAGTTTCAAGTAAATGCCTTCAGTAGAACCAGAGATATAACAAAATGTCAAAGTTTTCGCACGACGACGACGACGCCAACGACGACACAGAGGCTATAGCAATACCTCGGGTTTTCTCCGAAAACAGCCGAGCTAAAAATTCAAGATGTTTTAGGAATCTTATCAAAACATATCAATATGCACATCATGATATCATTTCCTCAACAACAAAAGGGTTCACAATTATTTTTCAGCTCATTTGCACACACAGTGTTCCACTTTTTTGTATATCAATTCATCAAAAGCCCAGAATATTTGAAAATAAGAAAAGAGATTAGCATACAGTCAATTTTTCCAGATAGGTTATCCCAGGATGCCAGGAATGTTTAAAGCTGATCCAGTCAGGTGCTCGGTTATAAAACTCACATAATAAACGCTGAAATGTACAAAATATGACATGGTACCTAATTTATGTGGGTCAGGCTATCATTTAGATGTTAATAAAATGATCCTTCCAATACCTATCTTTTATGAGAAATACAGTAAGAACATCCTGAAATTGAAAAGAAGATTTTAGAATGAAGTTGAATGAGAGTGTGGAGCTAGTTTTGGGTGAAATTCAAGGGCAATAATCAAATATTGCTAATTTTGTTCATCTTTGTTACCTCCTTTTAATAAAATATACATTCTTTTCTGTTTGTGCGATTAAGATGACTAACTGGACACTTTGAAAACCACATCAGCCAATAAAATCTTAGAATAAATTGAAAGACTTGAATTAAATGTTGGTCATTTTAAATGATTTTGAAGTGTTTTCCAATGATTTCAGAGCGTTTTTGATAGATCTGAGTGTTTGGAATGAATGAATGGAGTGCTGAGTGAATAATTTAGAATGATTTTGATTGGAATGAGTGTCAATTTCACAATGTTTTAAACTGTATGATCCTCTTGAAACTCTGAGGTAGCAAATGGAATTATGGAATGTTTGGAGCCATTTAATGAAAGTTAAAGAGCTTTTACAGAAAGCTTCCAGTGTTTTGAGCAATTTTAGCATGCGGTTGGAATATTTATGAGGGAATTGAACATCAATTCAAAATATTCTAAATTGCACATTAAATTAATTTCACTTTGCTATTACATTTCTTATAATTGGACTTGAGAATAATTTACAGTAAAATGTGTATTAAGCGACCATTTATTAGACTGACAAAACAATAGCGTTAAATAGAATGGTTGCTTAGTACTCTTTCTTTACAAATAAGAAACATACTTTTGGTTGAATATGTAAGCTATTGCAAATTTCTCAATAATCCTTTGTAATCAAAATTCAATAGAATCATCTTGTGGAGATGATTCTTATGAGCTTTAGCAACAAAAAACTCAATTACAATAAATATTAAACCAATAATATCTAATTTTTTAAAGATATTTTGATTTAAAGAAGGGGATGAATAGAATGGTCTCTTGAAAAAATGGTCGCTGGATAAATGTGGTCACTTTAGCAAGATGAACAGTAGATAAGAACAATATATGTAACAATACAGCTACTATCCTATTGATAAAGCCCACACTATGCAAGTATATATACCATATAAATTCTTAAAGAGTGCCACCCCCCTCTTCATAGGTTGAACTAAACCATTTTTGATATGATTTTATAAAATCTTGAAGCCTCTTATAAAGACCCATACTGACAAAATCAAGGTGGCTAAAAATTCAACAAAGATTTTATGCATCTTTTGCTCTATCAAATGTAAATGTATTTAGCCTGTATTATGTTGTTTTTTTGACCATTTTTCACCATCTTAACAAATATTGATTGTTTGTTTGAATGGGTTTTACCCCACTTTCAACAATCTTTCAGTTATATCCCAGTGGCTGGAGCATCTAACAATGGATTCCTGGTATTTCTCACACCAGTACAACCATCACATCCTTTCTTAGTCTCAAGCTACTATTCCACATAAGTCTAAGATTATAGACACATTGGTGGAAGACAAATAGTCTGAAGAATGAGTGCCGCCAACAGGAATCAAACCTGGGTCCTTCTTATTGATTGTCAGATGCGCTATAACTGCACTATGACAGCAGCCAACAAATATTGATAGCTCTGCGCTAAACAGTTGCAACTGCCTATATGTTTTATAGGCAGTTACAACTGTTTTGCACTGGGCCATCCATATGTAGCATAGCCTGATAAAATCCCATCCCTTTCTAATGAAAATGTGATGATTCTTATAGAACCCCTGGGTTCTTTTAGAGCTTTTATGGTATGAACATTGTGTAAATAAAGAAAGACAAACCATTTCATTCAAGAGATCTTCACTAATCGAGTGGTTCTGTTTTGTTGAATACTTGAGTGACATTGGAACACCGTAATCTGTTTTTACTTTCTGAAATTACAAAGAAAGATCTGAAAACCTTTAGTTATCCTTAATTGATTTAAGATTTGTTTATCAACACTCGAGCATTTTGATAAATGGAAAAAATGATTTCATTTCTGAATGAAAACAATTTTGAGTATGCAGCTATTTTGTAAGCATGTGAACAAAGTAGTTCTTGTAAAAATATGTCTTAATATGGATGAATTTCAACAATTTTGCTAATGATATAAATATAACCTGGTGATGGCATACATGTAATCAAATAAATTCTAAGGCATCCATTTTAATGGCCATAACAAATTGAATTTTAATTGGTTGAATCACTCACCTCTGGTGGTGGCATAACCATATACATTCTGACTGAGGATTCTGTTTTCATAGATTTGGCATCATAGGGTGCTGAAATCAGACAACATATTTTAAAATGCTTTCTTTTGGGTCCTCAAGATTTCTTATTAGATTCAGGATTTTAAGGGAAGCTGGTTTTGTGAGTCTGAGACCCATAAATATTTAGATAAGACCCTCAAAACTTTCTGATGTGAGTGCCATTGAATTTCTGGGGATAAATTTCAGAAAAGAATTGAAGCCTGTTTGAAACAATTCTTTCCTGAAGTTGAGCCCCTAATATAGACCCATACCAAAGACTATCAACAAGATCCCAATGATCTCATTGGACCCCATTTTGTTGAATCTGTACTAAAACCCTGTAGAATCTCCCATGGTAACATCACTGGTCTGTAGCAAAACTAACCAAAATGGTAAATTCATAGTTTAGAAAAATTTTATAGGTTTAAGCCTATTCATTTTACATCAATTGAGAATAAAGTTCTTACAACTTAATCCCTCTGAATTCTGCTTCCTGGAAAATTCACCAGTACTAAGTCCTTATGTGTGGACCAATGAAAGAACTTAGGTCAAAAGCAGCTCCTGGGAATCATACTCAGGACCTTTGGGTCAAGAGGTGAACGCTCTACCTATAGCTTTTCTTCATTTCTGTCTTTTTTATGTCTTCTATGAGAGGCTGTTAAAGTTAATTAGTTATCAAGTTGCAGTGAATTCAATCAAAAAACAAAAAGACAGGAAAGTTCAGAAAGTTCTGTTTAAGTCATCACAGTGGTTCAGGAGGAAAGACTACAAAGTAAAATATGCACCGTCCTTCATCATCAATATATGAGGGTAAATCAAAATTTTTCAAAAGCAGAAGGGTCATAGAAGATTTTTTTACCAATGATTAAAACAGAGGTAATTAATATCACTAATTTTGTTCATCCGGAACAATATTAGCGATACTGGATTACCTCATTTTAATTACACTCAAAACTCGCTGTATACACTTGTTCAATTTCATTCCAAAATCATTCTAAAAATCAATCATCTTGTAAATTTCAACATGTTCTTAACTGTACAAAACTACACACAATTAATAATTCCCACACAAGGATAGAAGGTAGATTTGGCTACTTTCATTTTCAATCAAAACTGTACAAAACTATCCACAATTAATAATTCCAATACAAGGATACTAGGAAGATGTGGCTACTTTCATTTTCATTCAAAACTGCACAAAACTACTCACAATTTATAATTCCCACACAAGGATAGTAGGTAGATTTGGCTACTTTCATTTTCAGCTGGTACATCATTTGACATTCAATATCCTTAACGGATGGTTCCGCAGGGCTATAGGGATGAGAGTGGTACCAGCCTACTAGCGACATTCCTAGATGCTTCATAGTGGCTCGAATCTGTTAAATAATTATGGGTGGTTTTTTGAGGAATAATGATAGATTACTATTGATAAACTCACAGCCTTACCAGTAAAATTATCAAAAACTTATACCCTATTTCATTTAAGCCTTTCTGAAGTTATCCAAGCAATCAGGTGCAAAATAATGCGCTGAAAGAAAAATTGTCATAAGATTTTCACATTTTGTCAGAATTTTTTTCATTAAAGAAATAGAATGATCTTTTATTTTTTGTGGAAGATTGATATATATTTAATTTCATGAACAACAAAAGCTCTATTTTCACACAAAAATATAGCTTTTGTTGTTAACATAATAAAATAAATATCGACAAATAATTTTCCCCTATACAATTCAAGAGATTCGGAGAGTATATATTTCTTATTTCATGGAGGCATGAGACTTAAACTTTATGAAGATGTAAAGCAGATTCATACATATGTGTCAGGGCTGTGGAAATACGAGCTTTCTCCACTTGTCCCTGGACAAGTAAAGGCGGATTTTCCACTTGTCCAGGATCAAAATGAACTTGTCCCCTACAGTGTAAATAGAAAAAATTGAAAAAAAAACATTGCTTTTTGATGAAGAAAATGCTGGTATCCAGCTTTTTCTTCATTAAAAACAATGTTTTCTACCCTATGATATGAACATTGGGATGATTTCTCTCTTAATTCTTTTAAGTAACATTCAAAAATTTTCCCTGGTGTTTACTTGTCCTTGGACAAGTGGCTTAGAAAAATTTACTTATCCGCAAGTTCAAAAGCCCGAGTCGGATAAGTCGGGCATGGGAATTCCACACCCCTGCTGTGTGATTAGGTTTTTAGTTGCACACAACTATGAATTTGACACAAAGTCTCTTCATATCTTTTAATCAAATTTCATGACGAAGAAACATAAAGATTTCTGCATAATTATACTGTTGTCTTACGGGAATTCTTAGTGCTCAAGCTTACAAATAGCTTGCGAAATAGCCAAGAGCATATACATTAAATATTCTAATGAAGTGAAATGCTCCAATATAACCTTATCCCCTTCTTCAGTCTGTAAATGGGTAAGAAATTGAGCATACCTGTTCCTCAACTAGACCGGCAGACTGACTATCACCCAACCTACATCGACATGGAAAACATTGCTGAATACTTAAATCTGTAAAATAGTCAAACATACAGCAAGGATCAGAATTTTAATGTACTCATTCTTCATCTATACAAGCATACTGACTATCATCCAACCTACATCGACATGGAAAACATTGCTGAATACTTAGATCTGTAAAATAGTCAAACATACAGCAAGGATCAGAATTTTAATGTACTCATTCTTCATCTTTACAAGCATACTGACTATCATCCAACCTACATCGACATGGAAAACATTGCTGAATACTTAGATCTGTAAAATAGTCAAACATACAGCAAGGATCAGAATTTTAATGTACTCATTCTTCATCTATACAAGCAGACTGACTATCACCCAACCTACATCAACATGGAAAACATTGCTGAATACTTAAATCTGTAAAATAGTCAAACATACAGCAAGGATCATAATTTTAATGTACTCATTCTTCAACTATACGAGCAGATTTACTTTCACCTGGCTTACATCGACATGGAAAACATTGCTGAATACTTAAATCTGTAAAATAGTCAAACATACAGCAAGGATCAGAATTTTAATGTACTCATTCTTCAACTATACGAGCCAATTTACTTTCACCTGGCTTACATCCACAAGGTAAACATTGATGAATACCTAAATCTGTTATATAGTAAAACATTCAGTCAACAAGATTGATAGAGCCATGCATTATATGCACAGCTATAAACAAGTTTTTCAACTAAGGCAATATACCGCCATCTTGGTTGGTGTTTAAAAATTTTTCTTTAATGCTTTTCGGTGGTTTATCGAGAAATAACGGTAGATTATCACTCGATAATCTCATCGCAAAAGCAGTGAAATTATCAAACATTTATACCCTGCTTTTGTGCATTTCATCCTATCTGACGTCATCTATGCGGGGCGAAATAAGTGACGTCACAATAAACGTTGCATAGCAATCACGTGCAAAATGACGCGCTTTACGAAAATATGTCATAGACATTTCACATTTTGTCTCATTTTTGCATTAAAGAAATAGAATAATCGTTTGTTTTTCGTGTAGGATCGATTTATATTTCATTTCGTGAACAACAAAAGCTATATTTTCACTCGTGGCCCAGCCACTCGTGAAAATATAGCTTTTGTTGTTCACTCAATGAAGTATAAATCGATCTTACACTGAAACAAACGATTATCCTCTATATAATTTATAATTTGAAAGTATCTATCATCCATGATTAATGCCATGGCAGGGTGGAGCCTAAGTAACGGGTTGTTGCACTTTGGTTAAGGGAAATCAGCTTTTATCTAAAATAACCTTCTTCTAAACAGAGTCAACATAAATAACTCGAGACCTTAAATCGTAGATTGGTAACCAAATCCTTGTAACTTCAGCTTAATCAAGGCCTTGGTAACCAAACGATGAAATGTGTTCACTCTCTAAAAGCATGTGAATCCTTTGGGATTTAGGATACAGTTATTTGCACCCAATAACGATGATTACCGACTAAAATTGAAAGAACAAAAACTATTGAAAAGTAAACTCTCCAAAATACGTCACGGTTAAGCCCCGCCCTGCCAGTTCATTAGTAACACAGAATAATTGGTCTGTAAAGACACACAAGTCTATTTATGGAAAGGTATTTAGATTCTATTAAAGGACAGTAAAAGTATATTGCTTATTTTGTTCATTTGAACAAAATTAGCTGTATTATATTATCTCCCTTTATTTTCATTCAAGACTTGCTCATCCCATTCATTTAAATCATTTCAAATCACTCCAAAAATCATTCACCTTATCAATTTAACAATGTTATTATGGTTCTGTAACAACCTTTTTTATGAATCAATCTGTTTTCTGGAATAAGATTTTTTTGAAATACAGTTAAGAACATCGCGAAATTGACAAGGTGAATGATTTTGGAATGATATAGAAATGAAAATTAATGAGCGTGCAGAGCGAGTTTTGAGTGATATTAAAGGGAGGTAATCCAATATTCCTAATTTTGTTCAGGCTGAACAAAATTAGGGATATTAATTACCTTCCTTTAACAAAATAAACATACTCTTCTGTTTGTATGTCTTTGTGGACCAATCAGACACTTGAAAGTGATAATAAAATCATAGAATAAATAGATCGATTTGAATTTATTGTTAAAAGTCTTGAACGATTTTTAAATATTTTCTAATGATTTCGGTGCGTTTTTGCTTGATTTGAGTGAGTGTTTGGAATGAATGCATGGAACGCTGAGTGAATGATTAAGAATGATTTTGATCGGAATGAGTGTCAATTTCACGATGCTGTTAACTATACACTTTATCATTTTCCTTGCCCAACGCACTCGGGCGTTAAACCATTTTTCGGGTCTATGCAAAACGCCCGAAAAAATGTGAATTAACCCTATAATGGGCCTCATTTCTGAAAGTTCCATGTCATAACGTATAACCCAAGGACACTTACGTTGTGTAGTTTGATCCCATTTTCCTCCTAAATAGCCAACAACTTCACTTGTAGTCAGGTGACAATGAAAGTCCTGGAAAGGCAATAAGGAAAAGATATTGAATGAGGGGTCACAAAAATCCTACTTTATCTGACTTATCTTTATCTTTCCAGCATTTTCTTCATCTAAAGGCAATGTTTTTTTCAAATTTTTCTATTTACTCTTTAGCGGACAAGCTCATTTTGATCCTGGACGAGTAGAAAATCCGCTTTTACTTGTCCAGGGACAAGTGGAGAAAACTCGTGTTTCCACACCGGGCCTGATTTCACCCAGCTGACGTAATCTAAGTGGAGCTCAATGAATGACATCATCGTGAACGTTGCATAGCAATCACATGCAAAATGATATGCTTTAAGAAATATGGTCATAAAACTTTCACGTTTTGTTTCATTTTTGCATTAAAGTAATAATACTTTTTTTTGTTAAGATTGGTTGATATTTCATTTTATTAAAAAAACAAAAGCTATATTTTCACTCGGATCTCTTGAAAATATAGCTTTTGTTGTTCAGTCAATGAAATGTAAATAAATCTTACCCTGAAACAAACAATTATCCTTTATGCCATCTACAAAAGCATGCAGATAACAAGATCAACATCAGACATGGCCATCCCCCACCATAAAAAGCTTGATAGTAAACTGAAGCCTAATATAACTAGAACTGCCGCAAAGCCGATTTATCCCCAAACAAGCACTTTGTCAAAATGCAAGTGCTATTAGGTGCAGGATGTGTTTGTAACAAATATTGAGGTCATATGCAGCATTTGCATGACATTTCATGTGTAGATTGCTTTGTTCTTGAGTTATAGTCAGGAAACAAAAATTGAACAAAAATTGACTGTAACCTTGACCTTTGACCTATGTGACCCAAAAACAAAAGGGCACTTCATTGGGTCAAAAGCAACATTTGCATAAAGTTTCATGATTGTAAGTCGCTTGGTTCTAGAGATAGAGTCCGGAAACAGAAATTGAAAAAAATTTGACTGTGATCTTGACCTTTGACCCATGTGACCCAAAAACAATAGGGCCATTCATTGGGTAATGAGCAACATTTGCAAAAAGTTTCATGATTTTTGGTCACTTGGTTCTTCGGACGGATGGATGCATGGACTGATGAACAGTCGGATGGACAGACAGACATGGTGAGACTAATAAACCCTCCTTTACTTTATAGGTGGGGGTATAACAAAGGGCAACAAGAGCCATGTTGGACATGGGCATAAGTCCCCTACCGGCTTTGTTTGTCTCAATGTTTTCCCACGCCAATTCTATCAGGGACGTCAAAACCAGGTCTTGTTAAAGGGTTAAACAAGACTTTCATGAGTTGTTGTCTCTGCTGTGCCCACTATACAATTCATGGAAGCAATAGACAGATGCAAGAAATAGTATCAATAACAGTTACCTTGTCTGATCCAAGATGTTTTTCTTCAGTCTTGTTGGTAAGAAATGAGAACTTTCACTGGAGGTGATTAATATTTTCACTATTTCCGTTACCATAGCAACCGCACTTTTTGTCAAAGAACAAAGATAAAATGATGTGCATAATCTACACATTGCCATCTAGTCATATACCAAGTCTCATCAAATTAGCTTGCTTACTTATTAACTTATCGCAGGATCCAATATTTTTTGCCATATTTTCACTATTTCTGTAACCATAGCAACCTCAATTTAAGTCGAAAAAAAAAAATAAAATGATGTGCATAATCTACACATTGCCATATAGTCATATACCAAGTCTCATCAAACTAGCTTGCTTAGTTATTATCTTATCGCAGGATCCCATTTTTGGCCATATTTTCACTATTTCTGTAACCATAGCAACCTCAATTTAAGTCGAAAAACAAAAATAAAATGATGTGCATAATCTACACATTGCCATCTAGTCATATACCAACTTTCATCAAAAACGCTTGCTTAGTTATTAAGTTATCGCGGGATCCAGATTTGAGCGGACAGACGGACAGACGGACGGACGGACAGACGGACGGACAGACGGAGGGCAAACCTATAGTCCCCTCCGGTGTGAACACCGGTAGGGGACTAATTAAGCAAGCAAATGTTGTTTTTTTTGTGCACTGCAATTTTCCTTTATGAGATCTATCCACATATAAAGTTTCAAGTTGATAGCTATTTAACTTTCAGAGATATGCTCTAGACAAAATCTTAGTATTTAAAATAACAAAGGGCAATTACTCCAAAATTATGCAACCAACAGTTTTAGTTCTTGTGTATGCACTTCTTCTCCATGAGATCTATCCACCAATAAAGTTTCAAGTTGATAGCTAGACTACTTTAGGAGATATGCCCCAGTCAAGTTTAGTGAAGGAATGCCGGAATGTCGAACAGTTGGTGATAACTAGGGGTGCTTTATTACCAGATACGATTCACAGGTCTGACTCTGAATGATATGTTGTTTTTTACAAAACAAGAGATAAAGCTCATATGCCAAACATATCTTTAACATTGTTAAAAACCTACCCTCAGAATATTTTCATGAAATTAAATTGAAATCAAATTTATATTTTGCTAATGACTTTCAATGTTTTAATTACATGAATATTTACCATGTAGTTTTACTATAAAATAGGAATGTTTTCCATCAAATTGAAATAATCTTTAGTTGTATGATAAAAGATCACTGTGTAATAATTCTTGTAAAATTTGTTACATGAGTTAAATGATTTCAAAGATTTTGCTACAGAAAAAAAGGAAATTTGACCTCTGTTCTTGAAGTTGTAAACTTTCATCAACAAAAATTGTGCTTGTGAAATCGTGCTCAAAAGAAATAGGAGAACATCTAAATTCTACAAGCTAGTTCTGCTTTCTTAATCTTATCAAACACATATGAAAATGTGCATGACATTTCCAACAATTTCAAAATAAATGTGCACAGAGCAAACACTTTGGTCAACCTGTGCATCTGCACAGTCTGACCAAAGACTTCACTATGCAATTTGCAGATAAATAAGGTCTTTAAGTTTCTGTACACAGTTAGGCAATCTTCTATTTACACCATGTAACTGTCTGGGCTGTCGAATGTTTGTACCTGACGCAGGTATCATATTGTTGGATTTAGCAGACACAGGTTCATATTTCAGGGGCCCGTTTTACTAAACTTCTTATAAAAAAAAATATCGTAAGTCAAAATCATAAATCATACCTGGGGCCCGTTTTACTAAACATCTTACGATCATTTTTTTGCGTAAGTCAGAATTTAAAGTTGATTCTACAACTGAAACTAAATGTGGAATTCAACCATGCAATATCTCATTAGAATCGTCTTCGAAAGACAATTCCAATGAGATATTGCAAGGCAGAATCCATCAATGAATAAAAACGCCAGATACGAATATTGATTTTGACTTACGATCATTTTTTTCGTAAGATGTTTAGTAAAACGGGCCCCTGGTGTTTCATTCATTGTTGGATTCTCTTGCAATATCTCATTGGAATCATCTTCTACAGACCATTCCAAAGAGATGTTACATGGCAGAAATCCATATTTAGTTTCATTCATTGTTGGATTCTCTTGCAATATCTCATTGGAATCATCTTCTAAAGACGATTCCAATGAGATGTTACATGGCAGAAATTCATATTTAGTTTCATTCATTGTTGGATTCTCTTGCAATATCTCATTGGAATCATCTTCTAAAGACGATTCCATAGAGGATAATCGTTTGTTTCAGTGTAAGATCGATTTATATTTCATTGAGTGAAAATATAGTTTTTGTTGTTCACGAAATGAAATATTAATCGATCTTACACGAAAAACAAACGATTATTCTATTTCTTTAATGTAAAAATGAGACAAAATGTGAATTTTCTAGGACATATTTCCGTAAAGTGCGTCATTTTGCGCGTAATTGCTATGCAACGTTCATTGTGACGTCACTTATTTCGCCCCGCATAGATGACGTCAGATTGGATGAAATGCACAGAAGCAGGGTATACTTTTTTTTTTTTATAATTTCACTGCTTTTGCGGTGAGATTATCTAGTGATAATCTACAGTTATTTCTCGATAAACCACCGAAAAGCATTAAAGAAAAAGAGATGTTACATGGCAGAATTCCATATTTCGTTACTACTGAAGAAGCAACTTTAATTTTTGACAACCGCAAAAAGAGATCATAAAATGTGTAGTAAAACAGGCCAATGGTGTATCCTTACCAAAAGTAACAAAGAATTTGTTGACATGGAGACTGTATATGGCTGTGCTTTCCCTAGATTAGAGAATTTTTCACATTCTTCTAGTTGGTTCTGGTCTATAAATCTAATAAAGCACAGATTTCTAGTCTATACTCACCAAAAGTAACAAAGAATTTGTTGACATGGAGACTGTATATGGCTGTGCTTTACCAAGGTTGGAGAATGTTTCACATTCTACTAGTTGATTCTGGTCTCTGAAAGAAAGAATGGACAATACCACAATTTCCTGACAATAAGTCAATTATCATCTTTACAAAAGTTGAACTTTCTCTAGGTGTTGATCAATACCAAAAGCTTACAAAAAAATTAAATGGTGTTATAATGAGACAAAAAGGTAGGTTTGTTAAACACTCAAAGCCCGAATCAGCATTTATTTTTCAGAAAGTACGACCTAGATAGTTGAACTTTACCTTGTCATATGATCTTGACCTTGTCAATTATTTATGAAGGGTTGTGAGTATGACCAAGTCTGAATTGATTTAGCTACATTTAAGAATTGAGCCTGCATGTGACATTTCCAACAATTTGAAATGTTCATGAGGTGCAAATATTGAGAGGTGTAGACAGCCACAAACTGTAACAAGATGTGTTTGTGAAACACGAAAGCCCCCAGAACGGCAATTTTTTTCAAAGTTTGACCTTGACAGATGACCTTGACCTTGTCACATGACCTTGACTTTGGTACCAGCGGATGCGGATTATTGAGATCTATCATCATGCCAAATATTAGCTTTGTATCTTGAATAGGCTTGAAGATATTGGCAAGGTTAAGTTTTCGGGTTAAGTTTTCGGACAGTCGGACGGACAGAAGGACGGACAGAAAGACAGACAGACAGACGGACAGACAGACAGACAGACGGACACGAGTAAAACAATATGCCCCCGATCTCTCTATACGGGGGCATAAAAATAAAGTTACCTGATGGTCTACAGATTCTTTGAGACCTTTTCTATTTACTAAGCGCATAGTGAAGACTCTGGTCTGACTGTGCTAATGCACAGGCTAGTCAGATTCTTTGCTTTGCCCATATTTGAAATTGTTGGAAATCTCACACACAGGCTGAATTGTATTAACTTTAAAGTCTCCATTAATTTTTATATCAATTTAATATTTTATACATAATTGGATAATCACCAATAATATAAGATTCATATAAGCAGGGGTCGACACTAACTTCTGAGAATAAGGAGTCCATTGGACTCCTAACACAAGTCATGAAATCAAGGAGTCAAGGAGTCCAAATTTTAAAAATTGGGAGAATATTGCGGAAAAAAAATTTGCTTGTAATACGCATTTTCTTCTTTTCCACAATGTTCTTCTGAATAGGATTTTTTTTCAAAATACTATGGGAAGCAAGAAAAAAGTTTTCTTCAACAACTTTTGAAGTTTAAAAATCCATAGTACAGGCAAGGGTTGAAAAGGAAACTAGTGCCCATTTTATTAAACATCTTACAATCATTTTTGCGAAAGTCAAAAATTAAAGTTGCTTCTACAAAAGTAACTAAAAATGGAATTCTGCCATGCATCATCTCTTTGGAATCGTCTTCCAAAGATGATTCCAATGAGATATTGCATCATCTTCCAAAGATGATTCCAATGAGATATTGCAAGGCAGAATCTAACAATAAGTGAAAACACCAGGTACGCTTTGTGATTTTGACTTAGGATCAATTTTTTCGTAAGACATTTAGTAAAACGGGACCCTGGTCTTTGCAATTTATTTTTGAAATATTCTCATATGACCCATGGAGTCCATCAGACTCCTTACGTGCAAATGGAAGGAGTCCTAACTAGTAAACAAGGAGTCTCAATCTCCAAAGAATCCCCTTAGTGTCTAACCCTGAAAATATTGTCATTGTTCCTATTTTCATCTCCGTGTCTGGCTTGATGGCCGAGTGGTTAGCGCGCTTGACTCGTAACCTGTGGATGTGGGTTTGAGCCCCACTGGAGGTGGGTAGTGTATTTTGACAGGACACTTTACAGACATGACCCTAGTCCACCCAGCTGTAAAAGTGGGTAGCAGTGCTTAAAAACCATTGCCTCCATCTGTATGTACAGAATAAGATCTGGAATGAGTAAGGACCATGATGGAAATAAGAGTCATTTGACCCTTTATCCTGTTATCCTCGAGTAAAAAATAAATAAATAAAGATTAAGAACAAACTTTTACTTACATGAGGACATTTCTGTATGGCAGGGAGGCGTGTCTCATTGGTCCTTTTCCATGTCTTGTAGAGGTTTCCATTGGTTCAGACTGAATCTCCTTTTTGATTGGTTGGGAGGGAGGAGCTTGTGATTTAGTGGGTGTGGTCTGAGGCGGCTTCATTGAGTTACTGCTCACTGTCTTGGGTTTACTAGAGTTATCTTTCATGGACAGATTTAGAGCTGTAAAGATAAATTGGATTTTCTCCACTTGACCCTGGACAAGTAAAGTGTGATTGTCTACTTGTCCAAGATCAAAATGAATTGATTGATTGATTGAATGGAGTTTAACGCCGCTTTCAACATTATTTCAGTTATATCGCGGCGGCTGGAGCACCTAACAATGGATTCCTGGTATTTCTCTCACCAGTACATCCATCACATTCTTTCCTAGCCTCCAGCTACTATCTCACATAGGTCTACGATTATCAACCCATTGGTGAGAGACAAATTGTCGGAAAGAATGAGTGCCGCCGTCGGGGATCGAACCCGTGACTTCTAGATTGACAGTCCGACGCGCTACCAACTGCGCTATGACGGCGGCAAGATCAAAATGAACTTTTCATCAAAATTAGACTAAATGAAGATTGAAAAAACATTGTCTTCAATGGAGTCCAGCATTTTCTTCATTAAAAAAGTTTTCTACCCTTTGATACAAACATTATGCTCACTTATCTGTTAGATGTCTTTAGTACCATTACATGATTTGCTCTGTTATTTACTTGTCCATGGACAATTGGCATTGAAAATGTACTTGTCCGCTGGTAAAAAAAGCCTGTGTCAGACAAGTCTGGCATGGGAATTGCACACCCCTGCACTCCTATCTCAACTTTTGCTGGGGATCAAAATGAAAGCCCATGTATTTTCCTTGATAAATTACATTCTAACTTAAACAAGTTACATCTTATCTTTTTCTTGTAATGAAAACCATCATAATTCTAACAAAACCATAGCTCATGCATGCAAACCCTCCATGGAGGTACTGGACAATACAAAAAAAAATCATGTCAATACAGGTTCATAATTCTTACAACATGAGTACCATTACCGGGTGCCAACTCTCGGCTGTTTATTATTTCTTTGGCAAATGCAAATATATGAACTTGGTACCCACAGAAAAGTCTTGTACCAAGCAATGATCATGTGAAATATGAAAGCTCTTTGACTTACCATTCAAAAGTTATGACCAAGATTAATTTTTTTCAAACAAATTTAATCTTGAAAAATGACCTTTACTGTTGACCCTGAACTTGGTACCTACAGAAAGGTTTTGTCCCAGGCAATGATCATGTGAAATATGATCGCTCTATGACATACCATTCAAAAGTAATGACCAAGGTTAAATTTTTTAAAGAAATTCCACCTTGAAAAATGACCTTGACTTTGATTGTTGACTCAAAGGTTATGATCAAGGTTAAAGTTTGTCATGCCAACACCAACGCCAACATTAATATCAACACCAATGTCACCAACAACACCAACGACGCCAAGGTGATCATAATACCTCAGGGTTTTCTTCGAAAACAGCCAAGCTTAAAATGCTTCCAGGGTTATCCCCCTTGATGGTCTGAACAGCTCTATTGATGATGAATATATGATCGTGAAGCTTAAACAAGAGCACTGCCTACATGATGCAAGTGACTGCAGGTGCTGGATAATGCAAACAAAGTCCAAAAAGGGGCAAAGCTCTTAAACAATGCTTCAAGGGTTATTCCCCTTGATAGCCTGGGTAGCTCTTGTGTTGGTGAACACACATGTCAAGTTTCATTAAGATATCTAGAATAACAACAGAGATATAACCAAGTTTTAAGTTTTGTCATGCAAACACCAACATCAACGCTGATACCGACACAAACGATGCCAAGGTAATCATAATACAAAGGGTTATCTCAGAAAACAGCCAAGCTTAGAAGAAATATTAAAAAGAAAGAGATATATTAACAAGATAAACAAGATTAAAGTTTACAAAGTTAAGGCTATGTCAATAAATGCGCTCATACTTAAGATGTCAGGGTGATAACGATAGCTCATTCAGAACATCACTCGGCCATTTCCGTAAACTGCAACAGACCTCGGATGTATGTAAGGCGGATGGGTATGTAACAAAATTGTGCATTTTGTTAGGCGGAAGAAAAACTAGCGAACCGGCGCTATCTTTAGATTGATATTTTTACAGTAAATAACGGCTGAAAAATGACAAATGACAATCATTCTCAAAAATTAAGATTTTTAGCCGTTATTTAAGAATCTAAAGTTATTTATATAAAGATACGTTGGTTTCATGTCAGTGACTTCAAATGAGTAGCGTTGGCGACGTCGAACATTTTCACTCATAGTTTCGAGGGCTAACGCCATTTTAACTGACGTCATAAGTTTTTCCAAGGTTTTCCCGTAATTTTTGAAAATAGTCCGTCTATGTACATCCGAGGTTGATCGTGAGATTGGCCGAGTGGTGTTCCGAATGAACGATAGCTTAATCTTTCAATCAATAAAAGCTAAGCTTACAGATTGGTAGAAGATGAAAAAGACTTACAAAATTTTAATGAATATATTTCCAGAGAAATCAAATTAATTCATTGAGTTTAATCCATAACAAAACTTGAGAAAGAAAGAGTACAAATCATAATAATTAACAATTTAAGTTTAGTTGTGTCCATCAAGTTCCTTGCATTCTGATTGGCTGAAAAAATGATTTAATTCCACAATGAAAATAATTTTGAGCACACAGCTTTTTTTTATTGCTTCCTCAAAAAGTTGTCCCACATGAAATCTGTCTCATTATGGAGAAATTCTTCCAGTTTCGCTTCATGGTTTTGAATTATAAGATATCAAGATAGCTTTTATTTAATATCATCGAGGAATGAAACTAAAAACCTAATCACACTAATGTATGAATCAAATTCCCGTATTCATAAAGTGTGATTAGGTTTTTTAGTTTCATACCTCAATGAAATAAAGAAATACTTTCTTTATCTCATGTTACTGTAGAACCTACCTTCCTCTTGCTCCTCCATATAAACAAGCTCTGTGTCTGGTTTTCTGAAATATATATAAAGAGGATATTGAATGAGTGGTCATGGAATACTGAATTTATTAAGCGAGTCATCTATGAACAAATAAAAACGAGGCTGTGCCGAGTTTTCATCTGTTTATAGATGACGAGTCTAATAAATTCGGTATTTGATGAGCACAAATTTTATATTATATTTATAATATGGCCCGAATGTTGGTGATAAAACGAGAAAATTATGATATTTATCTATTTATTTTATTCCGCGAAACAAAGAACGCGGTTTGCAAAATGACGTCAGCATATCCATTATGACTTCATTTTTTTAACAAAAATATAACATTGTTCTTCTTTCTTAGCTCATTTGCATAGTTATTCCACTAGTGTAATAACAACCATGTAATATCAAAAATATTCAATGGGTTTATTTCACTCCCGCGACGTAGGTCATTTTATAATACATATTAAGTGTTTTGTATGAAAACAAGAGCACTGCCTACGGGTGCCTACGCTTGGTTATTGAGCGCTGGATGGTGGAAAAAAATCAAAGTCATAAAAGGGGCATAATTTGCACCAAATGCATCTAGAATTATCTCCCTTGACAGTATTGATTGCTTTTTTGATGGTGAACATGTGTGCCTAGTTTCAAGTGAATGCCTTAAGTAGAACCAGAGATATCACAAAATGACAAAGTTTTCGCACAAAGACAACAACAAGGACAAGGACACAAAGGCTATAGCAGTACCTCAGGTTTTCTCCTAATACAGCCAAGCTAAAAATATCTTACAAGGTTGGGGGAATTGATAATTGTTGAGGCTCTGAAGATGAGGGACACAAAAATATTGAAGGTAATAAAATAACAAATAAGCTATTTTTTTTCAGTTCATGAAAAATATTGGGAAATGATTCAACTGTTTACAATTAAATGAAGCAACACAAACCTTTGGGGTATTTCCTCAACCATTTTCTCCTGTGTATTGGTGGGAGGTCTCTTAGTAAGATCTAATATACAGCTACCATCATCATCATCGAATACTGGTTCATTAGGGATGAACTTCTCACTAGGACAGCCAATGTCTGCAGGGGGGAGGGGCTTAGATAAGCTTTGAGGCGGGGCTAGATCTGGAACAGTGGGCGTGGCTGTGGACAACCTATGATGGGGCGCTATATCTCTTTTAGGTTCTGCGCTAACCTCACTTCCAGATGCCTTAAAATAGAATAGAGGATTATTGCGGGAGAAGGATGATATTTCTTTAATGCTTTTCGGTGGTTTATCGAGAAATAACGGTAGATTATCACTTGATAATCTCACCGCAAAAGCAGTGAAATTATCAACTAGAAAGCCATGAATGGCTTGGGTTGCTCCACAGGCTTGAAATTCTTGAAAAAGCAAAGCTAAGGTTTGCCTAGATTTTAAGATATTTTGGGTTCTACTAATGTTGAAAGAATTTCAAGGTTTCCACTATATCACATATAGGCAAATGACCTCTGCCCATAAAAGACATATTTTTCATCCAATGACATTAATTTTTTGCTGCATGATTAAGGTTCACTCAAGAATCATTCCAGTGAAATTTGGTTGATATCCATCAATTGCATTCTGAGAAAATGGTTTTTAAAGTTTCCACTATATATCATATAGAAAAATGACCTTCGCCCATAGAATACATATTTTTCATCCAATCACAATAATTTTTGGTAGACTGATAAAGGGTCATTCAAGGATCATTCCAGTGAAATTTGGTTGATATCCATCAATTACATTCAGAGAAAATGATTTTCAAAGTTTCCACTTTATAACATATAGAGAAATGACCTCCGCCCATAAAATACATATTTTCCATCCGATCACAATAATTTTTGGTAGACTGATAAAGGTTCACTCAAGGATCATTCCAGTGAAATTTGGTTGATATCCATCTATTACATTCTGAGAAAATGATTTGCAAATTTTCCACTATATAACATAAAGAGAAATGACCTCCGCCCATAAAATGCATATTTTTCATCCGATCACAATAATTTTTGGTAGACTGATAAAGGGTCACCCAAGGATCATTCATGTAAAATTTAATTGGTATCCAACAATAAGAATCTGAGAAAACTCACTTTTTACCTTATTTGGAAATTAGCCACGCCCATTAAATCCACGTTTTTCATTGGATCAAAATTTCTTGAACAACTTTGAAAGAGGGTCACCCAAGAATCATTCCTGTGAAGTTTGGTTGAAATTCATCCAGTAGTTTCTGAGGAGAAGATTTTTAAAGAAAAAGTTTACGACCGGACGCAGGCATGGACGGACGGACAGACGGCAGGACGGACGACCGCACGACGGACACCACGCCATGACAATAGCCCCAGTGGCTTTCAGCCAGTGGAGCTAAAAACTTATACCATGCTTTGGTGCATTTCATCCTAACTGACGTCATCTATGCGGGGCAAAATAAGTGACGTCACATTGAACGTTGCATAGCAATCACGCGCAAAAAGATGCGCTTTACGAAAATATGTCCTTGAAATGTCACATTTTGTCTCATTTTTGAATTAAAGAAATAGAATAATCGTTTGTTTTTCGTATAAGATCGATAAATATTTCATTTCGTGAACAACAAAAGCTATTTTTTCACCTGTGGCTCTGCCACTCGTGAAAATATAGCTGTTGTTGTTCACTCAATGAAATATAAATCGATCTTACACTGAAACAAACGATTATCCTCTATGTAAGGTAGAACTTAACCCTTGTCATGCTGAATAAAATTTTGATAGAAATTTTCATCAAAATCAAAGAGCAAAAAGCACTGAAGTTACCAACTGTAGATTAATTTCTAATTGAAAAACTCAATGTATTGACAATTCTGGTATGAAGTGAGAAACAGTGTAGACTAACATCAGACTGCACATACGTGCAGGCTCATGTTTGTCTATTGCTCCTGCCAAAGCAGGAATATTCGGGGTTCAGTTTGACAAGAGTTAATCTTGCACAGTGATTCTGGCAGTGAGTATCCTGTAATGTAGGGCCATATCTGTTGAGTCAGTGGTACAGGGATCAACACCAACACCAGTCCTCGGGCCGGAGACCTGTGGATTTTAGGAAGGACTTGTAAAAGTTGTATGTTGTAGGTCCTTCAGGTCTGTTAGAAATAACCATAGTATTACTAGTCTGCCCTGTGTTTTAATAAAAATTTGCCTTTCTAACACAAAAATTGTCATTTATCCTTTTAAAAACAGTGTGGAAAAAGAAGAAATTGCTTGTCACAAGCAGTGTCTGATTTTCCCACAAAATGTTTGATTGAGTGAAATGTAAACATTAAGCAGCTTAGATCACCACACAATGGGGTTTTTAGGTCAAAATATCTTGAGACCTCATCAATGTAGGAAGCACAAAGTGGATGCACAGGCTGATTAGAGTCTTTGCTTGGTGCTCATTTGAAATTGTTGGAAATGTCACACAAAAGCTGAATTAATTTTTGATCTTTTACCCAACTTTTATGCATATTTTACTGCTAAAAAGCTTTGTGGGAAAGAGAGGAATGATATGAAACAAGTGCTCTCTCTCCTTTCCACTCAAAGATACATATACAGATTTGAGAATAAATACTTCTTCACCTTTGAAATGGCAGACCACTTCTATTTAGTAATTGCCATAGTCTCCTTATCATACACAAAATCTATGAAAAAAATGGACATCAAATAAAAAAGTTGCGTACCATTCAAGCTTAGGTAGTTTGTTTTGAAAACTGTTGGATTTAGTAAAAACAAGTAGCTATCCAAATATGCTATCAAAATGATCTGAAATTTTATCATGAAATATTGTATCAAGTGACCATTCCGATAAGCTTTTTTGTGCTGTCAGAAGTGGTTGCTTAACACAAGTTTTACTGTGCTGCCGTCTGCAATTTCTTTTAATAAGTAACAGTTTAAAACATTTTTCATCCGGTAATTGGTTAATTATACCTGTATGTCCTGATTGTCGGGGGATGCTGCATTCATTTGCCGTAACCAGGTTGCCTTCCATGAGTCAAGCTTTCTTCCTTTATATTTAACCTGCAATAGAAAATATACAGCATTAGCCAGGTGAGGTGAAAGAATAGCTGCCACTTAGTAAAGAGTACAATAACTGAAATTTACGGTTATTTAATTTTGGTTTTATTTCTGAATGGAACTCTGTAAACAAACACAAGACATTCTGTTTTGTGGCATGTCATCTTTGTCCTCAACTTTTTGAAAATTAACCCTTTAAAAGTCTCTATTTTTTACACTATACAAAAGAAGGAAAAAAAGGATGAGTTTTTTTATTTTTTATTGCAATATTATGTTTTGACGATGATAATATGTCACCTATCGAGAAAAATAAGAGAAATATCAAAAAAGAAATATATATATAAATAGATGAACAAAATAAATAAATTAAATTAAAAAGAATTCTACACATTAATAATCATTAACACTATTATCATTATTGTCTCTATTTTGCTTATTTTTGAATTTTTAATAAGTCTTATAAGCCCAAAAGATTGAATTATTTTCCCAATTTTTCAAATGAAAATTAAAATTCTGTTTCTTTACACTACTACAAGATCAACCATGAATCAGCCATGAAAACTTCATGGCTTCAGCCATTAACCTCACCCATTAAAAGCGACATTGTGCTGGGCATTAATAAAGCATCAAGATGCCATGAATTTAACATTAAATTATTTTAATGGGAGAGTTATGGCCATTAAAGAAGTCATTCATGGCCATAAATGGAGAAAGGACACCATTAGATTTTCAGGAGTAATTACTGGGGAAATAATGACCATTACAAAAATGAATTACTGATGGGCATTGATTTTTAATGGTAGCCATTATTAATATTAATGGTAGCCTTGAATTTGTATAATTGCTAAATTCATGACCCATTAATATTTTTCATGGCACATTTTAATTGGCAGTGGCCATTAAAAGCGACATTGTGCTGGGCATGAATTTAGATTAATGGGTTAGAATTTTATTTTCACTGCTATACCATGCCCATTATCCATAAACCCTGAAATTATGGTAATGGGCATTAAAAATAAAATGAAAAATTAATGGTCAAAATATCTGCTAAGTAATGGCCATGAAAAAGTACTTAACTTTTTTTAACAGACAAATTATGACCATTAAAGTTTACCCATTAAATGTTGTAAATGGGCATTAATTTTCTAATGGCCAAACAATGGGGAGAAAATACCAGTCATGGACCAAAAAAGATGGCCATGGAAAATTTTTATGCCTATTATTTTAATGCCCATCAATACAAATCATGCCCATTATTGTTTTCCTTCAATGTCGGTAATCTTTAGTCTCCTAGGGTTGAAAATTCATAAGTACGAATCTACAAACATTTCACAACTTGACAGATCTTATTCATACAATTGATTTATTGCTAAAATCTTAAATAAAATATCTTATTTTCTTCAATTTTTGCATATTCGAAGGCTTCATTTAAATTTTGTCTTATATTTTGTTAATCAATTGTTTTAAGTCCAACAGTACAAGATTCTATTCAAAATAATCAAATTTCAGCTTTTTACATACCTTCTGCTTGCTAGTCTTCCCAATGTACAAGAGAATAAGGCAAAAAACATTTTAACTGGAAATTTTGTTTGAAAGCAGCAGCCATGTTGGATTCCCATAGACTGGATTCACAGTCACTTTTAGACTGGTACTCTTGGCCATGACTTTACATAACGACTTATTCATGGTTTGTGTCATGGGCATGAATCAAAATGAAAGTAGTTAAAGCTTTAATTCTGTATTTAATTTCTCATTAATTAATACCCATTTCAAATAATGTAAAGGGCCATGAATAAACTGATTTAGAAGTCAACAGCTTATGAATGGCCAGAATTAATTTTCAGAATTTTTTCAATGCCAATTAATGACTTGATTTTTTTTATTTTGGCTATTATTTATCATATTTGGTATTTAATTATTGTCATTTATATGGGTGATAACCTTTAATAAATGTTCATGATAGTAACTGGGCATGAATCAAAATGAAAAAAAAAGTTAAAACTTTTCTGTATTCCTTTCATCCCCATTAAATAATGTTAATGATCATGGGTTATCTGATTCATAAATGTATGATATATTAATGGCCATAAGTGATAGTCAAGATTTTTGTCATGCCAATTAGTTTTTTTTATAATGGCCATTATTTGTTACTGTTTTGTATTTAATTGTCATCTTCAATGGTTTATTGATGGGCATGAATAAATGTTCATGGTAGTTAATGGGCATGATTCAAAATTAAAAGAGCAAATGGTTTTTAGGAATTTTTATAATTGTCATTATTTGTTACTGTTTGGTATTTAATGGCTATCTATAGTGGATAATGATGGGCATGAATAAATGTTCATGGTAGTTAATGGGCATGAATCAAAATAAAAGAACTTTAAAAAAATTCAGTAATTCTTTTATCTTATTACCATCAAAGTTAATGCCAATGAATGGTCTGATTCAGATTCAATGATATATTAATGGCCATGATTAATTGTCGTAATTTATTTTAATGCCAGTGACTTTTAGCAATCTTTATTATGGCCATTATTTGTCCTTTTTTTATGTAATGGCCATCATTCATGGGTGATTGATGGGCATGAAAAAAATATTCATGGTAGTTGATGGGCATGAATAAAGCTAAATCAAGAAGTAATGGCCCATTACTTTTTTAATGCCAATATTTTTATGTTGGCCCATTATATTAATCTGCATTTCATGGTTTTTTAATAGTCAAATCATGAATTAATGGCCATTAGTTAGCATTTTAAAGGCTAAAAGTGTTACCCATTATTATTTTTTTACAAGGACTAATGGCTCATTTTAATGGTTTTCCTTGTTTTCATGGGCCATTAATGGTCTTTTAATGTAATTTTAATGGAACCCTTTTGCAGTAGTGTTAGTTCATTCATAATTCTCAACAGACCTTAAATCCTCCTCGGTCGCATTCCAGGGGGAAAAATAAGGCACCAAAATACACAAGGTGACATATTTCTATCATCAGGGAAAACTGAGATATTTTGTTTATATTTCATGACCTGTTGTACACATAAAATTTTGTGAACATTGAACCAGAAAGCAAAAGAAAAAAAAAAAAGAGTACAGTTGATGGATCAACTGCCCCACCCCTTTATTTCTATCACGATGTTATGTTATAGAGTATAATCGTTTGTTTCAGTGCAAGATCAATTTACATTTAATTGTGTGAATGGCAAAAGCTATATTTTCACAAGAGGCTGTGCCAGGAGTGAAAAAATAGTTTTAGTTGTTCACGAAATGAAATATCAATCGACCTTATTTGAAAAACAAATGATTTTTCTATTTCTTATTAATGAGACAAAAAAGAAAATTTGGGGTAAAATTTTCTCAAGCCGAATCATTTTCAATGTAGTTGCTATGCAACCTTTATGATGAAGTCATTTTTGGGCTCTGCTTTGCTAACACCAGGATAAGGCCAAATGAACAAAAGCTGGGTATAAGTTTTTGATAATTTCACTGGTAAGATTGGGAGCTTATCAAAATGATAATCTACTGTTAATTCTTGATAAACCACTGAAAAGCAATTAAGAAACATCCCTTAAAGATTCAAACGTTATTTATCTAAAACATATCCATGGCTATAAAACCAATTGTGAATTATTGGAGCATGATCCAAACATGATAACTACAGTTATACAGAAAATCATGAATCCCCTTTTTTCTGTGACTGTGTTATATGGCCAAACCATCAAATTACATGTATGTTATAAGTTTTCACGGTTGAAAAGGACTCAGGTTTTGCAAGCCTGAGAATCTCAAATAAGTAGCCAGGAACCCTAAAACTGTGTCATGTGAGTCCTGTGAGTAAACAGTCTTCAATTCTTTTTCAAAATTGATCCTAAAACATACACATTTATCAAAATCACTGTAAAGTGTAATCTACAGAATATCTTCAATATTTTCAAAAAAAAAAAAAAAATCAGGATGTGTGAAAAGAAATAAAGAATAATCGTTCATTTCAGTGTAAGATCGATTTATATTTCATTGAGTGAACAATAAAAGCTATATTTTCATGAGTGGCAGAGCCACAAGTGAAAATACAGCTTTTGTTGTTCAACAAAGGAAATATTAATCGATCTTACTAGTTAACAAATTATTATTCTATTTCTCTTATGCAAAAATGAGATAAAAAGTGAAATTTCTAGGACATATACTGAACAACAAATATAACGCATCGCTTCATTTTTAAGATTTAATTTTTTTCATAATATAAAGTTTGAAAGAAAAGTTATATCAAAATAAAGGTTGAACAATTATTGATTTGTGTCAAAAAGGTCGACAATGTATACATACGCATTAAAGAGTTACCCACTCATTAAGGCGTCAACCCCCAAAATGAAAAATTTTGAAATTAGAGAAGGTTTCCATCTGACTCAAAACCTTGGGTTTTCGTGCTCTTTTTTTTACTCTCATTGCAAGCTCGTTTTTGACGTGCTAGATCTTGAGATAAGTCCAGTCGGTGAAAGATTAGAAATTGGTATCACTTTAAAAAGGTGTTTGCAAAGAAAGTCCATAGTTGCATGAGCTGAATGGACCATAACATTGACTTGCTCATAGGGTGTTACATATGACTATAGCTACTGAAGGATTAGATACTCGGCTCAGTTTCATAAGTTTTGTGTTTCACTATCATCAATAGTCCACTAAAACCTTAAACACTGTGACATAGAGAGTAATATCACATAATGCAGCCTCCTCATTGTGTCAGCATCCAAAGTCTGGCACCGAGAGCTGTTAAAATCAATGTTTTAACCTTACAATAGGCCAGTTATTGTCCCTCATGGCAGTTGCAAGTGTCCTTGATTTGATGAATCAGTCGTATATGACTATGCCTGATTGCGTTCTGAAATTCAATTTTTCGCTACTGCCGAACTCGAAGACTTGATCTTATAAATGTCTACACTATTTTTCATTACCGACTTTATTTGCTGTAATACTCGACAAACTTTATTATTGTTAGATGCATTCGATCTGGTGCACGACCAAAAACTTGTCTTTACTCAACTGAGTATGAGTTTAGGAATAAATTTCATCACAATTGTGTACCTTGTGGCCGACCAAACTTAAGTAATGTCATATCAGTAAATTGTCATTGAAAAGTAATGCGTTATTTTTGTTGTTCAGTATATTTTATAAAGCGCGTCATTTTGCATGTGATTGCTATGCAATGTTCATTGTGACGTCACTTATTTCGCACTGCATAGATAACGTCAGACAAGGTGAAATGCTCTAAAGCAGGGTATAAGTTTTTGATCATTTCACTGCTATTGCGGTGAGATTATCAAGTGATAATCTACCTTTATTTCTCGATAAACCATCAACAAGAGGACCAAGATGGTCCTAGATCGCTCACCTGAGTCTCTATGACCCCTGGGACATCTCATTAATTAGATAGGCAGATGTCAAAAAGAAGATAGATATGCCTTTTTGCTCTTTGATTCTATGTAAAAAGGGATGCACCCGGGTGGACCCCAAAACTGACCCCAGGGTCTTGATATGAACAAACTTGGAAGAGGTCCATAAGATGATGCTACATTCTAAATATGAAAGCTGTCTGCCTTCTGGTTGCAGAGAAGAAGATTTTTGAAGGTTTTCCCATTTTCACCCATAATGCTCAGATGAGCTGAAAGGTATGCGCCCAGGTGGAGCCCAAATATGACCCAGGGGTCTTGACTTGAACAAACTTTGTAGGGGCCCACAAGATGATGCTATATACCGAAAAATGAAAGCAGTGTGCCCTCTGGTTTCGATTAAAGAAGTTTTTAAAAGATTTTCCCTCTTTGATTCTATGTAGAAAGGGTTGCGCCTGGGCAAAGCTCAAACATGACCCAAGGGTCTTGATATGAACAAACTTGGTAGAGGTCCACTCAATGATGCTACATACCAAATATGAAAGCTGTCTGTTTTCTGGTTTCAGAGAAGAAAATTTTTGAAGATTTTTATTTTTTTACCCTTCGTGCTCATAAGAGATAAAGGGATGCACCCGTGCAAAGCCCAAATATGACCCAAGGGTCTTGTTATGAACAAACTTGGTAGAGGCCCACTAGGTGATGCTACACACCAAATATTTAAGCTGTCTGCCATCTGGTTACAGAGAAGAAGATTTTTAAAGATTTTCGCTCTTTGATTCTATGTAAAAAGGGTTGGGCCTGGGCAACGCCCAAATATGACCCCAGGGTCTTGATATGAACAAACTTGGTAGAGGTCCACTAGATGATGCTACATACCAAATATGAAAGCTGTCTGCCTTCTGGTTTCAGAGAAGAAGATTTTTAAAGATTTTAATATTTTCACCCTTTTTGTTAAGGGTAAAGGGAAAGTTAAGGGTGGATTTCATTTATTTGAACAACTTTGGTAGAGCTTGACCCAAGGAACATCCCTGCCAAGTTTCATCAAGATTGGCCCACTGGTTTAGGAGGAGAACATGTTTAAAGAAATTGTGGACGACGGACGACGCACGACGGACGACGCACGACGGACATTCTACGATCCCAATAGCTCACCTTGAGCACTTTGTGCTCAGGTGAGCTAAAAAGCATAAAAGAAATAGTCTTCATTAAAAACAGAAACTCTCAATCCTTAAGTTAGGACCCCTATACACACTAATTTTGAGTCCCTGGGATCCCATTTCTCAGACGTCATACTTTAACTCTAGTTTTAGTTGATTGGTTAAATGAGTTGCCTTGACAACGTTGAATGTTTTCACTCAAATATTAAACATTGTTTCTTATGAAGTCTAAATTATCTTATTTTGTGGGATTTTTTCTAGGGATGGTAACGAGTATTCGATTAATGGAGTACTTGATCGAACATCCGATTATAGATTACCAATTTCACTAATTGAATTATCAATCTCATTTTGTTTTACATATTTTCTCATAAAAACAATCTGTAATACGAAAAACTGTACAGCTTAGGATAATGTATGCAACACCTGGTCGACTGTCGATCTCTAAGCCGTCGATATTTTTTTTCCGAATTTGCAATCAAGTGTCAACTGTCATTGTTTTTGCTGTCAAACAAAACATGTCATCATGTAACTTTCATCTCATAGTACTCTGACCAGGGACGATGCGATATACTTGGATCTTCGGATCAACGATGTGTTGTATCTTCGTTCCAAACCTTGTAACGCAATCTTATCCATATTGTAGTTACTTAGTTTTCCTCTACCGAAAATTATATATCTTACTGATGAATATCAACCTTGAAAGATTACCGAGAAATGACTCTCTAAGCACCTGTTTTACGATTTTCCAATACTTCAAATAAATAAGCAATCATTTCTAAATGAAATTTCAACTGTCCTTTCAACCAAAGATATGCAGCAAACATTGTATATCTTTACGCTTGAAGACACAGAATTAATGGTAAAAATCCATCAACTTTATCCAGGGCTGTGGAAATACAAGTTTTCTCCACTTGTCCCTGGACAAGTAAAAGTGGATTTTCTACTCGTCCAGGATCAAAATGAACTTGTCCCCTACAGAGTAAATAGAAAAAAATGGAAAAAAAACATTGTCTTTTGATGAAGAAAATGCTGGTATCCAGCATTTTCTTCATTAAAAACAATGTTTTCTACCCTATGATATGAACATTAGGATGATTTCTCTCCTAATTCTTTTAAGTAACATTCTAAAATTTGCCCTGGTATTTACTTGTCCTTGGACAAGTGGCATAGAAAAATTTACTTGTCCGCAAGTACAAAAGCCCGAGTCGGACAAGTCGGGCATGGGAATTCCACACCCCTGCTTTATCCAAGTACTAGAGTACTTGATCGGAAAGGTGAACGAGTAATCGATAGGTAAAATTGGTACTCGTTACCATCCCAATTTTTTCATCTCCCTTTTTAAAAAAAATGCACCTCTGAATTTGTACAAGGAGAATTACCCTAATCTATTTGCCTTTTTTATGGCACTACATATATATGGCTGAATATCTTTACTATGTGGAAAAGACAACCAAAATTCAATAACTTACTTACTGTATTTTATTGGCACAAATTTGATATTCTATTTATAATATTTCCCGATTTTGCAAAAATTTCTTAAATTCTCGAAATTAACATTTAAATTTGCCGTTAAACTTATAACAACATTTAAAACTGACGTCACAATTAATACACATTATTGCATAAAATGTGACTTTTCGGGTCGCTATAGGCATACATTAACAGAAAAAACACGGGTGTTAATGAGAGAAACTTGGACTAATAAGTAAATTCAAGTGCCATTAATGCCCGGCTTTTTTTCACTTAAATATCCAAGGTCAGCCTATATGCTTTATAAGTTTCTTTGAGTAACATTAATAAAGAGCATAAATAAAAAGACCTTGATCCTATTCACCGTTAAATTTTGTGACGTCATAAATTTACCAAGCAACTTTAGTTTTACAAATATGACAATGCAAAGCATAACATAATTTTCTGGCACATAAGATGGTTAAAAGCGTTCCTATCAATCATTTTGCAATTTTTGTTTGAATTTTACTCTTATCTTTCTTTTTATGCAATAATAGCGTCAATTCACATCTTTTTGGTGTTGACATTTGCAGAGACACTAGATATGCTTTAATGCCCTCGTACTTCGCACTCTGGCGTTAAACCAATTTCGGGTCTGTGCAAATGTTAACGCCCTCAAAAATGTGAATTAACCCTTTAATGACGACATTTTCCAGTTGCAAAATAGCATTGCATTTCGCTCTGAGATCATTTGCCCAGTTGTTCTACTAGTGTAATAACACCCATGTAATATCAAAAATATTTTGATTATATTTACCGATGACCAACCACATCCAGACGGCTTGGCTGGGTTTACAAGTTTCTTGCAATACATTGCCCATGAGCTAGGAGATGGGAAAGTCTGATCAAACTCATTTGATTTAATTCTTCCATTGGGTAATAGATCTGCAGTAAACTTCTGACCCTGAAAAAAGATTAATATCAATAGTTGAGCATTAACCCTTTGCTGTTTAATCCCTGCTTTTTACATGCCTGTGATTTTATGATTGAGAAAACACTGTGAAAAAAGAAGAAATTGCTTCTGACAAGCAATTTCTTCTTTTTCCACACTATTTTCTACCCTACTTTATGGTTATTTTTCAAATTAAATCCACTTTAAATTTTCGTCTGCAAAATCTTTGAATTTGGACAGGTCCAAAATTTTGTAAAACAGGAAAGGGTTAAAGAGTATTTTGTCCTTGAAAAGTAGCCCTTTTTATCAACATTTCACCAGAAAATGTAAACTTAAACTTGAACCTCTAACCAAATTGTTCTTATTTTTGCAAAATAACCCCTTGGATAATTAAAGCTAAGCTACCTCTACATTTTTCAGGCACGAGAGTGAAAACTTTTCATGCAATTCACAACATATTCCTGTTATACCACAGACTTTGACAGATAGTATAGACTGAGATCTGCCTTAACAGATGAGTAATGCTTTTCGGTTGTTTATCGAGAAATAATGGTAGATTATCACTTGACAATATCACCGCAAAAGCAGTGAAATTATCAAATTATCAAAAACTATTACCTGCTTTTGTGAATTTCATCCTATCTGACATCATCTATGCGGGGCAAAATAAGTGATGTCACAATGAATGTTGCATAGCAATCACGCGCAAAATGACACTCTTTAACAAAATATGTCCTAAAAATTTCACATTTTGTCTCATTTTTGCAATAAAGAAATAGAATAATCGTTTGTTTTTCGAGTAAGATCGATTAATATTTCATTTCATGGGCAAAAAAAGCTATATTTTCCACCACTCATGAACATATAGCTTTTGAATATAAATTGATCTTTCACTGAAACAAATGATTATCCTCTATTAAATTAACCTACACCTAGAACACTACCTGCCTTCTACTTAATTCACACAGAAACAATTCTTTACTAACTATTTCAGTTTTAATGCAAGTGTTTGCAATTGTAGAGACATTGACTCTGTAACCATCAAACTCTGGGAGTTAAAAACTTATTCTAAAAGGTTCAAATTCACAGATAATGCAAATTGTGAATAGAATTTTCTACCTTTCTGTGTGATTTTTCCAATATTTGTAAAGTCAGAAATCTAGAAGTAGCATTCTAGATAGTATAGAAGATAAAACATTGAAAATTTGAGTTAAATTTTCAAACTCAGTTTAGACCCTTAGTATTTCTCTCAAGGGGGTCAAAATAACCCCCTTGGGAGAAATTTCTTAGTCAAAATAGGATATTTTCAGAATTTTGACGGTCAAACCCCGGGTTTAAGGGTCAACACAAGCCCTGTGTTTTACAGTTTGAATGTCACAAAAAATAGCAATTTGTTTGAAGCATCATTTAAATTCATCATGATAATGGTTAAAATTTTACCATATAATCAAGTGTCAATAAAGATTCCCCGGCATGGATAACTCCGTCAACCATCAACATCTTCAGAGTTACTCCCCTTCCTGTGATAGCGTGCCTCGACCTTTTCTCCGCCGACATTGTCTCTGTGGTTTGATCGTCGTTATTGTCATATTTACCATCATCAGCTTCCGGTGTTTCATATTCGTAATCCATATCTGTATGTTCTCCTTTCATGACCTCCTTATATTCCTGGGAAAAGAAAAAGAAATATATTTGAGAAAACCAGAGAATCTATAATTCTAACCAAAATTGTAATTTTAATATATTCTCCCATTTGTCGGCTTTTAGTTTGGCTTGGTTAAAACCTATTAATTTTACATCGATTATGATACGATAAGAAAATATTATTTGTAAACAAGGGCCTTCATCCCGTAATACAAGTACAATCTTCCTTTAATAACAACTGATTGACTTGTTACATCCACAAATACAGGCTTTCCTTAAAGATACATTATTCAGACAAATGGTTTTATTTTGTCAAGTGCATGGGAAAAAAATCCATGAAAACAATTTACCGGCTAAAGTGTTGAGAAATTATAACTTGCATCGCACATGTTCTTTCGAGCAAAATTTGGCACTCTCGTTACTATTCACAAATGTTTTCCTTACCATTCACAAGGAATCATCATTCGGAACATCACTCGGCCATTTCCGTAAACTACAACATACCTCGGATGTATGTAAGGCGGATGGGTATGTAACGAAATCGTGCATTTTGTTAGGCGGAAACAGTGTAAGAAAACTAGCACTGTAGATTTATATCTTTTACTGTAAATAACGGCTGAAAAATCTTAATTTTTGAGAATGACGAATCATTCTCAAAGATTAAGATTTTTTAAGCCGTTATTTAAGAATCTAAAGATATTTATATTAGGATACGATGGTTTCACGTCCGTTTCACGTCAGTGACTTAAACGAGTAGCGTTGACGACGTCGAATGTTTTCACTCAAAGTTTCGAGGACTAACGCCATTTTAACTGACGTCATCTAGTTTTTCCAAGGGTTTCCCGTAGTTTTTAAAAATAGTCCGTCTATGTACATCCGAGGTTGATCGTGAGATTGGCCGAGTGGTGTTCCGAATGAAGGAATCATATGAGAATTCTTCTTGACTAGAACCTAGGGCAGGTTGATGAATTTCCATTTACAAGTGGAATCACATGTTGGTTGAGAGTGATGAAAAAATTGAGCTACGAAGACATAAGTCTCAAATTATTTGAGTTTCTTTATAAAGGCCAGGCGACAAAAAATTAGAAACAGAGCGTTATTGAAAATTTATAAAAGAATGACATGGATTCCCCTGATATATTATTTTTTTAACAACATGTGCATAAACACAGAAAATTAACCAAAATTGCCTGCGTATTATGGTATGGTTTTAGTTCACATTAACGCAAAACATTCCATGCCCCTTTTTTCCTGTGCAATTGTTTCCAAGGGGAACAATTCCCCTTGCACCCAGTTTAAAACACCAAAATTACTCCTTTTTAGTTGTATATATGTTACGGTTTTAGTTTTCAGGCTATTTTGATATGAATAGCTGCCGTAATAGCGCAGTTGGTAGCGCGTCGGACTGTCAATCTACAGGTCCCAGGTTTGATCCCTGATCTTCACCTGTGAACTAAAACCATATTGGGCCAAACCTTTAGCCTATTAGCCTCTGTAAATACTTTTATACCAGTCTCAAACTTCCAAAACTTGCATTCGTTAAAACCCTATGCCAGAATATATAGAGGATAATCGTTTGTTTAAGTGTAAGATCGATTTATATTTCATTGAGTGAACAACAAAAGCTATATTTTCACGAGTGGCAGAGCCACGAGTGAAAATATAGCTTTCGTTTTTCAAGAAATGAAATATTAATCAATCTTACTCGTAAAACAAACGATTATTCTATTTCTTTAATGCAAAAATGAGACAAAATGTGAAATTTCTAGGACATATTTTCGTAAAGCGCGTCATTTTGCGCGTGATTGCTATGCAACGTTCATTGTGACGTCACTTATTTCGCCCCGCATAGATGACGTCAGATAGGATGAAATGCACAAAAGCAGGGTATAAGATTTTGATAATTTCACTGCTTTTGCGGTGAATTTATCAAGTGATAATCTACCGTTATATCTCGATAAACCACCGAAAAGCATTAAAGAAAAAGTTCTTCTTCTTCTTCTTTCTTTTATAATAATGGCAAACGTACTTTCCAGACATTATGGCCATGCGTGGGGATGTTAGACAAGTGTAGATGACAATCTTCTCGAGCTACTATAATTCCACCCACGAAGAACTTGCCATTGTGATTAAAAAAAATAGTGCAAAAAAAACCTTAAAACCTTACAACCTCAATCAGTATTGGAATTAACTACATTATAAACTACTGTGAAGAAAAAGAATGTTAGTAGGGTTAACAAGAGGGCCATAGTGGCCCTAAATCGCTCACCTGAATGAACTGTCAAAAGATGTTAAACATAGATTAAGAAAGGATGAAGAATTCTGACTAAATTTCGGTTGGATTGGGCAAAAAATGATGCATCTACACTGCTTACAAGGCTTTTCTAAGATTTGATCCTATGACCTAGTTTTTGACCCCACTTGACCCAATTTCGAACTGGTCCAAGATTTCACGAAGAAAATCATTTTGATCAAAATTCAGGTTGATTGGGCAAAAAATATGGCTTCTAGAGTGTCTTCAAGCTTTTTCTAAGATTTGACCCCGTGACCTAGTTTTTGACCCCACTTGACCCAATTTCGAACTTGTCCGAGATTTCATCAAGACAATTATTCTGACCAAATTTCAGGTTGATTGAGCAAAAAATATGGCTTCTAGAGTGTCTACAAGGTTTTTCTAAGATTTGACCCCGTGACCTAATTTTTGACGCCAATTGACCCAATTTCAAATTTGTCTGAGATTTCATCAAGACAATCATTCTGACCATATTTCAGGTCGATTGGGCAAAGAATATTGCTTCTAGAGAGTCTACAAGGTTTTTTCTATGATTTGACCCCGTGACCTAGTTTTTGACCCCACTTGACCCAATTTCAAACTTGTCCTAAATTTCAACAAGACAATCATTCTGACCAAATTTCAGGTTGATTGGGCAAAATATATGGCTTCTAGAGTGTCTACAAGGTTTTTCTAAGATTTGACCCCGTGACCTCATTTTTGACCCCACTTGACCCAATTTCGAATTTGTCCGAGATTTCATCAAGACAATCATTCTGACCAAATTTCAGGTTGATCGGGCAAAAAATGTGGCCTCTAGAGTGTCTACAAGGTTTTTCTAAGATTTGACCCCATGACCTCATTTTTGACCCCAGTCACCCAATTTCAATCTTGTTCGAGATTTCATCAAGGCAATCATTCTGACCAAATTTTAGGTTGATTGGGCAAAAAATATGGCTTCTAGAGTGTCTAAATGGTTTCTCTAAGATTTAACCCGTGACGTCATTTTTGACCCCACTTGACCCAATTTCGAACTTGTCCAAGATTTCATCAAGACAATCATTCTTACCAAATTTCAGGTTGATCGGGCAAAAAATGTGGCCTCTAGAGTGTCTACAAGGTAAATGTTGACGACACACGCCACACGACACACAACGGATGACGGACGACGGACATCACTCGATCACAAAAGCTCACCTTGAGCACTTCGTGCTCAGGTGAGCTAAAAAGATAAAAGCAGTTTTGCAATTTATTTACTGGTGGAACATATATGAAGCAAGCGCTGACTTAAAACCTAGGGTTGTGTCAGCGCTTACTACATATGTTGGTAACTTGTTCCACTGTACTACAGTTCGGGGAAATAGGAAAATTTCATATAGTCAACTGTAGTTGAGGGTATTTCGAAAGCTAAGTGATGGTGGTGCCGTGATTGCCTTTTATATGGTTGTAAATATTGCTGAGGGTCTACATCTATGTGTTTGTATACCATTTTGTAAAAGAGAGAAAGCCTGCTAAACTGTCTGCCAGACTGTAGTGAATTCCATTCCAGATCATTGAGGATATTTGTCACTGTGCCTGGTATCTTGCTATAATTGTTGGTTACAAAGCGGGCTGCTTGTCTTTGTATGTTTTCAATTTTATCAATATCTTTTTGATGGAAAGGGTCCCACACACTCGAGCAGTACTCTAAGGTTGGTCTGACAATGGTGTTATAGGCTGCTGTTTTGGTTTGGTTCTTAGATGAGCGAATGTTGCGTTTAAGGAAGCCTAAACTTTGAGATGCCTTGCTGGAAATCTTGTTAATGTGAGGGGACCAAGAAAGATTTGATGATACCTCAACTCCAAGATAAGTGGCTTGACTGACAACAGTCAGAGGCTGGCTATGCAGAGTGTAAGAAGTAGAAATGAGTTTCTTATTTCTAGATACATGCATGATATGGCACTTAGCTATATTGAAGGACATCTTCCACCTCTGCTCCCACAATGACAGACTGTCTAGGTCCTGCTGCAGCTGAGCTGTGTCTGAAGCCGTCTTTATTGGCCTATAGATAACACAGTCATCTGCAAACAGGCGGACATTTGACTTTACAGTGTCTGGTAAGTCATTAATGTAAAGCAGAAATAGAAGAGGCCCTAATACCGATCCCTGTGGAACACCCGAAAGAACTGGAGCTGTGCTTGACTCTGCACCATCAACAATAACTGTTTGTTGCCTATTACTGAGGAAAGATTTTATCCAAGCATTTGTGCTGCCCCTAATACCATAATGTGCTAGTTTGAATAGGAGTCTTCCATGGTGGACAACATCAAATGCTTTGCTAAAATCCATTATGGCTACATCAACTTGACCACTCTGTATAGATGTTGCTAAATCATGAATAAAGCCAATAAGTTGGGTCTCACAGGACCGCCTGGCACGGAAAACATGCTGATTGTCAACAAGAATATTGAACTCATCAAGGTGGTCTAAGATGTTACTGACCAATATGTGTTCAAGCACTTTGCAAGTAATGCAGGTAAGACTAACTGGTCTATAGTTTGCCGCTTTATACTTCTCCCCCTTTTTAAATATTGGACTTACGTTTGCTAATGTCTGAGGGAATAGACCCACATGCTATTGATTTGTTAAAAAGAATAGTAAAAATAGGAGCTATTTCTTCTGCACATTCTTTCAATACTCTAGGTTTAATCTGGTCCTGACCAGCAGCCTTATGACAGTTTAGATTGGAGAGGAGTTTCCTTACCCCTTTTTAAGTCACAGTAATCTGTTTCATATCAATATATGGGCTAGGCCCTAGATTTGGCATGCTTGGGTCTGGATCGTTTGTAAAGACTGAAGAAAATTGGTTATTCAGAATTTCGGCTTTGTCCTTTGGAGTCGATTTCAATACACCGCTCTCTCTCAAAGGAGCAACACCACATGAATCATTTCTTAAGCTTTTAATAAAGCTCCAGAAACGTTTCGTGGTACCATGTTTGTGTTCTGATTTATCACATATAATACTGTTCATGTGGTCCCAGTAAGAATTGCGTGTTTTCTTTTGTATTAATGATTTTATATGTTTAAGTTTACTGTGAAAATTTGCAAAGTTTTTAGATTTTTTCATTTTGCTATATAGTCTATCTCGTTTTTTCATGAGTTTTCTGATTTCATTGCTTATCCAAGTTCGTAAATAGACAACCATATTTACGAATCAATTCGATATTACTACATGAGATAGGCTTTCATTTTGACCAAATTATCCGAGAGGTTGTATTATCCGACAACTATGACACTTTTACTTTTACCGGTAAAACGGCGATCTGGGAGTTATTCATTCAAAAAAAGAAGATACAATGATAAACCTTTTGTAAAATATCCATAATAATACATGCATTGGATATTGACTCAACTAAATTATGATAAATTGTTGACCTAAAGAAAACATCAATTTTCTTTGTTGTCAATCTTAGGGCCAACTTATTTCTAACCCGGGCGTGGCCCGATTTGGTTGTTTTTGAGCCGGGCCACAATTTGAAACCCGGCCCTGTGTTCCGGTTGACAAGATGCTACAAACCGTTACTAATTATACCCCGCTTTGTGCGTGCACATACTTGCAAAAACGAGTAAAATTTGAAAACAGTTTGTAGCATCTTGTCAGCCGGAACACAGGGCCGGGTTTCAAATTGTGGCCCGGCTGAAAAACATCAAAATCAGGACCCTTTCGGGCGAGAAATAAGTAGGCCCTTAAACTGCTGTGCAATCAAGCGGAGCGCTAAGCTCCGCCTTTAGATATTTTCATCTAAGTGTCGAGGGTACGTATATTTTATTTTTTTTTTTACAAAATACCCAGGCTAAAATCGGGGGTAAAATGTCAACTGCGTTTAGTGAACAGAAACACACTATTAAAATGGTCGAAAAAGACCTGGTCTAAAAATTTGAATGATTGTGTACGAGCAGCCATCAGAAAGAAATCCAAACTGTACGACTTGAGTTCACGTGTGAAAAAGTTAAGGAAGGCAGAACATGTTACAAAATACAAATTCAAATCCACCACTCAGTGACTAGAAAGACTAAGTTCAACTTGAACATCCACAACATAAATGAGTCTAGTACAGATAATGACTAAAACACACAAAGCAGACGAAATTTTGGAGCTTCGTCAAATCCACGAGAAAAGACAATCCGTGCCGGACTGGAATACTCACCATGGAAAGATAATGGACCGAAAGTCTTTAACTCACCAACTGATAAGGCAAATATCCTGAACAAACAGTTCAGTTCTGTCTTCCCCCGAGAGCTTAATGACAATATCCCTGATCCAAAAGGAACTCTATCAATGGACAGCACGGGTGTCCAAGAGCTTCTCATGATGCGTTTCAGTAAAACTTTGAAAAAGCCTCAATCCTTGCAAGGCCCCTACCACCATATAGACCAATAATATATTATTGGTCTATATGGTGGTAGTGGTGGCGGGGCATGCCAAGAATATCCTGTACCAAAACTCCCTTTTAAGAAATAATAACAAAAAGACCCTATCTCTCTGATTGTCCGTTAATATCCCATTAAAATTGTCAGAGAACAGTAGACCGTCTCGTCTTTGTTATGTATGCGGTTTTAATTACCCTGATGGGCACCGAGAAGCCATAAATTTATTCAGTCGGATTGTTGGACACATTTTCATTGTCTGCCTGGTCTTTCACTTTATCATTGCTTATAAATGGCCAGTTTAAAGTAGAAAAAGTTGTGTTACTTTGTTTTCTTTATGGTATTCGATTCTATTTCTTCAACTTATTTAAATAACAATTATACGTTACTTCAGGAACACAAAGAAATCAAAAAGAAAAAAAAAACACAAAAAACCCAATAAATTCTTGCTTTCGTAACAAATTTTTCAATACGAAGGTCTAGTATTGAACTTTAGTTGTAAAGTTTTATATTAAACCTTAAAAATAAGACAATTTGAGAAAATAAAAAAATGCTCAAAAGATTGGATTGGATCGATCAAAGGTTGGTTAGAAATGCAGTCGGGAAATACCTCTCTCTCTCTCTCTCTCTCTCTCTCTCTCTCTCTCTCTCTCTCTCTCTCTCTCTCTCTCTCTCTCTCTCTCTCTCCTCTCTCTCTCTCTCTCCACTCTCTCTCTCTCTCTCTCTCTCTCTCTCTCTCTCTCTCTCTCTCTCGCTCTCTCTCTCTCTCACTCTCCACATTTTTGTTCCGAAAGTTTCCGATTATGTAGTTATACTTGTAGTAGAGTTTATTTTATAAAACAAGAAATAAAAAAAAAAAATAAAAAAAATAAAACAGAAGATTTATTGTATACAAATAGAGTAAAAAAAATCCTCTACGAATCCTCTACGAAATTGACTTGTTTGTGTTTATAAGGTTAAATGCCATTTTTAATAGGGATGGGAACGAGTATTCGATTACTCGAGTACTCGATCGAACGTCCGATTATCAATTACCAATTTCACTAATCGATTAATCGGTAAATAAAGAAAATAATAGTGAATGCGTTTCCAATCTCATTATTTTATATATAATCTTATTAAAATTTTTTTAACACTATCACAGTTATATTCCGGCGGCTGGTGACCATCACATGATTTACTTTCGTTTCTCACACCAGCGGAAGATTAACAATATTTCGTCCGAGTCATCAACTGCTTATTCCTCTTAAGAATACTACTTATCAAAAGTCCTAGGTTGGAGAATAATGAATCGTGTCACAACGACTTTTGTTAATTTTGCCGTATGAATCTTGCCAAGTCGTTGTTCGAACTCTCAACCCAGGATTTGCAGCCAAAATCGTTACCGTTGAGCTTACCTGACTCGACTCTCTTAGAAGTTCGGTATTTTATTTAGCAAGCTAAGATGTAACACTGGTTGGGAAAAATAAAAGCACCTTCATGTAACCATAGCAACGCAATCAAAATTTGATATGTCCAACAATTAATTACATGCAATGGCCATTTCATTCCCATAAATAACACATCTGGAACCATATTTGCGGCTCGAATTAAACATGTGGCCTTAGAGTCTTTTGGAAAGAAAAGAAAATTTGAAGTAAATAGAAGGAAAATGCGCCCCGTGGAAGCTCTACCATCTTCCTTTTTGGAAAGATGAGTTGGGGTGGGTGGGGGTTCAGAGATATGATGATGCGTTGTTGAATGCTTTCACGCCTAAACTTCTATAAATAATAATGCAGAACATTAGTCAATGTCTCGCTTCCTTTCATACACAAGATTATACATTTCATCATTTACGCAAAAAATGTTACTTTAACGTTCGAAGGCTCTTATTTAAAAAATGTATACAAATCCTTACTAGACTGTGCAAAATGGTCGGACTGACCGAGATTAAACTTTTTACTTTTGGAAAATGTTCTAAATCTATTCAGTATTCATGTATTGAGATGCAAACGATGATTGGCGAGCGACATGCTGAGTAAAGCAAACAAATATGGCAGATTTTTTTTCTGTCATGGTTTATGATGAAACATTGAAGCATTTATCTATTTATTTTAAAATATCAGTTTTAAAGCGCTAACGTCCGGTATGTTCAAGATAGGCCGCACGCTATCCTGAACACTGTTTATGTTTGTATTTTTTTCATGTACATGTATAACATGACAGTTGGAGCACCCAACATTATATTCCTGGTATTTCTCGCATCAGCACTACCATTATAAATTACTTCCTTTCCTGGCCTTCAGGTGGGGGATGAATGTAAGAAAAGATATGTGCCGCCGTTTCGGTCATATTTAGATTACTGTTATATTTCGTTGAATAGTATTTCAATGTAACAGTCATAGATAAATTCAAACCATTGCCTGGGAAATTTCAAAACCACCCATGTTGCAATTCTCAAAGTAGTAAAATTGGTATATCGTAAGCGGACGGCTTAAACCTCGTATCTACAGCTTGAAAGAACGTGAGTTGAGAGGTTTTTGTAGTACATTGGTAATATTGTTTTCGAGACTTTATAATACAGTTTCGTGCTTATATGTTCATTCACCATTTTTAAGTTGGAATGCGGAGCAATTCCAACTTAGATTTAACAAAACCGCAAAATGAACCCAAGATAATTTCATTTCGGGTTTTCTGATAACACATATCACGTGAACAGGATGTGAAAACGCTCCGGCCTATTTTGTACATCTCAACTTCACACAGATATACAGTTTATTTCATCAAGAAGTGATAATGTTGAACAATTGCACAACTATCACTTCATGTAAATAATTAACACGCTAATTTATGTTTTAAACGAAATATTTTGAAACTTGCGAACGAATTAACTAGTAGCAAATGTTTGCATTACCATATTTGGAAATCATGTGATAAATCAAGTCCAATAAAGTAAGCTATTGACAACAGCACTATCCAATCACGTGATCTGCTTATTTGGTAATACGCGACCTGTTTTTCGTAGACATGTGGCAATAGCACAAGCCAATCACGTGATGTGCTTATTTGGTAACGTCGCGACCTGTTTTTCGTAGAATTATGTTACAGCTCGTTTTAGAGGTCTAGTTTCTCTTTCTGAACGAACTTTTTACACACTTCAACAAAATACCGTAGTTCAATTCTTTTTTATCTAATTGTTTCGTAAACAATTATTAGAAACGCGCAAAATCTGCAGATTATTTATTTGTATTAACAACCCGATCCAGCAAACATTCTCTTCTTATTACTTCTTTTGAAAAAATGGAACCCCATTTCCAAATCGAGCAAAAATTTCACTTGATGGTGGACGCAGCAAGGATCGATGAAGGTATAGATCCACAAGTTTAAGTGATGGATCCAAGGTCAATTTTAGTCTATACCTGTAAAGACAAAATTTACATTTGATCACTCACTCTAAATTGCGGGTCTATAGGCAAACATTTTTCTTCTCTTTCTGCTTTTGTCCTTTTTCTTTAAAATTGCTTAGACATAAATTCACTTGTGCAAAAATACGCACGTGCGCAATCCTTTAAATATCATTGAAGATTTTCACAAGTTAACTACAGCCTTTGTTTTTATCAAATATTTGAACGAGTTTACCAACCCCACGTGTTTTGCCTTCAGGGGGCACGTTCAAAAAAGGTCCTACGACCAAAAATTGATCGTATCGCAATCGTACGATTGAAATTGGCTTTCAAGAAACTTTCTTGGCTTTCAAACAACATGTTTCATTTAATTTACGCATAAATTTGCGTTACCTAAAGGCTAGTCTTGAATTTTGCGAATTTGACAGTGGAAGCATAGTATTTATTCGGATTTCATTTTTATACGCAACTGGAGGCAGTCGTATATTGGCGTCATCTTCTACGTCTGTCCGTCCGTCCGTATGTACGTCCACTTTTCTTGTGAGCACAACTCCTCCAAATTTTCTGGTTGGATTTGGATGAAACTTTCACAGCATGTTCCTAATCACCTGACCTTGCGCATAATGTCACAGTTTGGTGAATTTCAGCCGCTTCATGGAAAAAGAGGCCTTCATGTAAAAAAATATCTTGTTAACACAACTTCTCCCTCATTTATGGGCCGATTTGGATGAAACTTTCACAGAAAGCTCCTAGTCACCTGACCTAGTGCCTATTGTGACGGTTTGGTGAATATTAGCCGTGTCATGGAAAAAGAGGCCTTCATTTGAAAAATCTTATGACCGCAACACCTTCTCCATTTAAGGACCGATTTGGATGAAACTTTTACAAAATGTTTCTAGTCATCTGACCTAGCGCATATTTTAATGCGGTTTGGTGAATTTTTTGTCAAAAGTCGAGACGTATTATGTGATCACCTGGGCGGGAGGCGTCAGCTTCGCTAGTGGCTTGATGTCATAGTCTCTTGAATGCATTCCAACTTGTCAGTACTTTCAGTACTTTGATTTCTATGGAGGTAGGTATACTATTTCCGAAATGGAAATGTCACAAACTCGAATTATTTGAGCATATTTCTACAAAAAGGAGATCTAGTACTATAAAAGGTTAAAAAAGGGTATCAGCTAATTTCTGTGAGTACTTGGGTATTTACGAATAAGATTTTTTATATATACATGTATATTGCATAATTTAGGCCACCGAAACAATATTACAAAAAGTGTTTACAAAAACATATAAGAGAATAGCAATCAAACTTAGTTAAATTATTGCACTGAAATGTTCAAAATCATGGTTTAAATTCTTGTAACAATAAATTTTGGTATATCGTCGGCTAGAGACTTAAACCTCGTTTTTACGGCTTAAATACACTGGGGCTATATGAGATTTTGGTCGCTCACAGACGATATGATTTAAGAGTCCCGGTAATAACCGGTTGAGTATCATGCTAAGGTTTTAATATGGTATATGGTATTTAAAATAACATAACCAAAATAGACTGCATTTGCAATAGTTGGGCGATCCGTTTATTATATTATGCAGGTCAGCAAGAACATGGATGTCGAATAAGGGGGCATCAAACCATTACCTGGTACCCCTATTTTTTCTCAAGTTTGCGGAATTTGCAAATACATATTCTACATTTAATAACTGAGTAACACTAAAGCATTTCTTCTTCTCTGCTTTAAGCCTAGTTTATATTTGCCACGATCGCCTTACGATATTGCCACGATTCACAAATCGTGCGGTGTCCGCACGGGTTTCATAAAGCTGTCAAAAGAATCATTGAGGTACCATTGCGGCCATCGCAAGGTAAATGTGCGACCCCCGCTTCGAGAATTGTGCGATTTGACAACTTTATACACTGTAGACAGTGCAGCCTCCGTATAACCATCGTGCGGAACCCGTGCGGGGACCCTAGGATGATCCGTTCTATACTTATAGGCAAAACATCATACGGTAGCCTTTCGATGTCCGTGCGGCGATCGTGCGATGCCTAGACGACATGTCTACGGACTACGCTCTCCGTACTGTCTTGCAATTTAAAAAAAAATTGTATTCCTATTTTTTATAAAAAATCGCAAGGTTCTGCGACACCCGTAAAACCATGCGATGATCGCATGGACATCGTATGTCTCCACACGGGCGTCGCACGATTTTTGAATTGTGGCGAGTTACGGGCGCCGTACAAGCTCCTTAATCCAAATGTAAACTAGGCTTTACGGACACATACCGGTATAAGAAATTGTCAAAATAGAAATATGTCTTAAATATGACCATGGTTTTAAGATGAGCAGTTTTTTCGAGTCCGAGACTCCCATATGGTAATAAGGACTCGCAAAACTATCCGATAAAGTGCCAGGAACCCTCTTTTTTATGACTCTTGTCTGCTTTGTACTAGTCGACTTATAAAATTCTGTTCTGCTCTGTTGGTTAAAAAAGATACGGAATTCTAAGCACAATGTATTGGTTAAATAACGAATCTATGGAATTATTAAGAAAAAGAAAGGAAAGCAAGAACAATATATGATCAGTAAATTTTTCTCGCAAGTCAACATGTCTGAATAATGCATAATCCTTCCTGATGTTTTTTTTTAATTCTACATGTGCGCAACACCCAGACTCAGATCTGTCTCTGCATCCGCACATTCTGATCAAAGTCTTCAAATATCAATCTCTCAATTTCTCGCCATTACGCAAAAATAAAACGTTTTGAAATTAGTATTATTACTAAAGGTTACATCACATACGATAGTTTCATAATATTTCTTTTATAAAAAAGTCTCTTGGTAGTACATTTAGCAACATACACTTTAAAATCGGATTTTAAAACAAAATGCATGTGAGGTGTATCATTTTGATAACTCGATTGGTATATCAGATTCTTGATTTTGTCAGACATACATAAAAGTATTGGAAAGTTTAAGATGTTTGGCAAAACTGAAAACAATCTCCAGTATGAATTGTAGCTATGACAACGGAGGTATTTTGACATATCTCACTAAATTTGTGAACTATTAATTACATGTAATGGTCATTAATAAGGGCAGCTGGTTTTGAATCCATATACATGTAGCTTTAGAATCTTGGATTACATGGATAACATGTATTCGAGGAAAATGTTTCGTTTTCACACCAAAAATAGAAAGTACATCATTCTAAATGATCTTGTAAAAAGAGAAGTGAGATGCAAATATGACCCGTCAGGCGAAAAGGAATCTTCTTGGTATTGCGTGACGAGTCAATCATAGCCAGACTGTGCGGATTGTTCGCAGGCGTAACATTTTGCCTTTGGCTTTTTTTCTGAATCTGTGATGATCTTTCTTCTTTCCAATAAGAAAAACTTTGAAATGCGAACACCGGCTGACCTCTACTGGAACCAATATCTCTCTAAGATATCTATTTTACGAATTTCCCGGGAGGTCATTTTTGCATTTCTTATCACATAAATTGCAAGTATTGTTTATTCTATCTCGCTTTCTTTCATAAACTAGTTCCTTAATTTCGATAAAATATTTTCATTTTAAATACAAAATAGAAATTTCAATAGCTTCAAAAATCAAACAGGGAATAGTTATGGTTCCTGTGCACTGTAATATCATTTTAAAGGACCTTTTCACCACTGAAGCTTGAAGTTGATAGCAAATGTACATACAGAGATGCTCCGGAAAAAAATCTGAGTCATTATAATAACACAAAGGACAATAATCCCAAAATTATGCAACAAAAATGTTGTGGTTTTTATGCACCACTTTTCTCCTTCAAGGGTCTAAGGCCCGGTGCCACTGCACTAACGGATGAATTGAGAATGCAAAGCGTATGAAAATCTTACAATGCATCGAAAAGATGATTTGTAAGCGTACATGTGTATGTATTTATCGTTTAAAATTTATTGATCCGCGTTGTCTTTTGTCTTTCAGCGTACGAGGAACATACGACATATCCATCCGCCCTTTCATCTTGTCGTACCAAAAAAATGGGCTATATTAGAAAAAGTAGACAACAAACATTTTTGCTCTCCTTTACCACTAGTTTGCCCTTCTTTCTTTGTTCAAACTTTATAGCCGCCGTCATAGCGCAGTTGGTAGCGCGACGGACAGTCATTCTAGAGGTCCCGGGTTCGATCCCCGACGGCGGCACTCATTCTTTCCGACAATTTGTCTCTCACCAATGGGTTGATAATCGTAGACCTATGTGAGATAGTAGCTGGAGGCTAGGAAAGGATGTAATGGTTGTACTGGTGAGAGAAATACCAGGAATCCATTGTTAGGTGCTCCTGCCGCCACGATATAGCTGAAATAATGTTGAAAGCGGCGTTAAACTCCATTCAATCAATCGATCAAAGCTTTATTGTGTCGAAAGTCAACATACAATCTCTATCAATATTTACTCGTTTGTCTTGGAAAGAAAGCGAATGAAAATATGTCCTTATGTTAACGGGAAAGATGAAAAAAATAAATGAATCTTTTAACCCCGTATATAATTTAAATATGGAGGCTTGATTCTGATGTTTATTTTCCCCTTTTTTTTGCAATCCAAATCGCGCTAGCGAGGACTCCAATCTTGCTACGAGAATACCCATGATTATCTGCTTCTACAGTTAACAACATCGCGAAATTGACAAGGTGAAAATTTTTCGAAAGATTTAGGAATGAAATTGAATGAGTGTGTGGATCGAGTTTTGAGTGAATTTATGGGAGGTTATCCTATATCTCAATTTTTGTTCAGGATGAACACCATTAGCGATGTTGATGTATGTTTTCCAGAATTGAAGACATTGCCTACTTGGGGTACTCACGATGATCGGCGGGCTTCCTTACTAGCATAACAATATCGACGATGGATTCTTTAACTCTCAGCGATTTTTGACCTACAACTTTATAACATTAAACCTTTTTTTGTATTCAAATTATGGGTTGCCCACCAGCCTGTCATTTTTGAAATCGAACTCAGTATGTCCGAAATTGAACGATCACTAGCCTGGATTCTGCTCGCGGTGAGTGCATTTAACATCCTGTACATGAAGCTGTTTTTTTTACATGAATTGTGACCTGTCTGGCAATAAGGGGTTATCTTGGAAGTGCAAAAAGTAACGATCCAAGTCAGGCTTTACCAGGCAGCTGTGCGGACTAACTATTTTAACTCAGACCGAATGGAACTTCCTTCGACGGTTTCATGATGCTTCGAATCAAAAGGTAAACAGGGTGTGCAATTATAACTTAAATTACAATTGATTTTTTTTAATTGAAATTAGGCTTTACAGCGCTTTGTAACAATTTTCCAGTCATATCTCGGAAGCTGGGGCTACTGACCATGAGTTCCTGGTATTCCTCTTACCAAATTACCGATATATGCTTTCCGAATCTCCAGCCACTCATTCCACATACATGTAGATTTACGATTTTAAACCCGATGATGTAATACATATATCGGAAGCTTTTGGGTATAAGAAATATGATCCTCACCCCACCCCACCCAACCCATCCCCATCATGATTTCGAGCCTGATGCGCTCCGACGGTGGCTCTACTCAAGTAAGCGACATTTTATTACATGTCCTTCATTATCACGTCGGTTTATTTAACGACAAAAATCTAAACCCCTATCAAAAGACGCTCAGTAATTAAAATCGAGAAAATACATCGACGAGCAGCATGGTCTGCCACAAACCGTTTTCACAACACCAGTCGCATTACAGACATGTTAAAACAGCTGAAATGGGAGCCCCTTGAGTCTCGTCGCATAAAGTCTCAACTCACCATGATATTCAAGATCGTTAATAATCTGGTTCATATAGAGAAAACGAACTTCGTCTCAGACTGCAGGCATTTACAAAGAGCAGCCCACAAAAATCGACACCTACATCAGTCTACTCGTACTGACTGCTTCCGCTATAATTTTTTCCCTAGATGTATCAAAAATTTTAACAGCATACCAGCCTCCGTAGCTGAGGCGCGCTCTTTGGCATCCTTTAAGAGAGCGGGTTAACCAAACTTTTTTCTAAGGGGATTGTTGGGTGCGAAGTATCCCCAAGTGACGGAACCAAGCTATCTCGACGGGGTCTAGAGCCCTGGTACTGCCACGGAGGCTGAACTACACGGAGAGAAAAGCACCCGTCTTAATCTTTTACGCTTTTTTCTATCTTTCTCTTTCATGCAATCTTCAATTTGTCCGAACTTCATTCTTTCTTTCCCTATATTTTCTATCTTAAACCTTCTTTCTCTTGCGCACCGCAATAGAAATGCCAAGTCTTGACAGTTTGGTTTTAGATGTAGTTGAAAATGTAGAAGTATTATATTTGTCTGGTGTTGAATTCCGGGACAGATCTGCAAATGTAATTTTCAGATATCAACTTTAAATGATTTTCAACTTTAAATCTTGACGAATTATTTTTAACGTTTTGTAAACGTTTTTGTTCAGTGTAATTACGCAAGAAACACCAAGTAGGTTCTAAAATTTTTTAGATTAAGATTAAGATTAAGAAGTAGTGCCCATTTAGATTCAATTTAGTATTTCTCATAACGTCTCTCTGCAAAATCACTGTTTATTTCGTGATACTAGAATTCTTTACCATGTGAAGATAATGGAAAATTCCCCTTTAAAAGACAAAATACTGAAAATAGAGTAACAATTTTTATCTGGCGTATGGATGATCCACGAAAGTATATCGAGGGTTTAGAGCCAAAACAAAGTTTGTGTCTATACACATTTTTTTATCCAAGCCCTCGTTATTGTAGCTTGTAGTCATTTGCCGGAAACACGTATTTTAGATCGTGACATCCAGAACTTGCCACCGTTGTTTATACATGTACCATATATACCCTTACACGTACATTGTAGTAGCATTACAAACAGTAACCAGTCTGGTGACATCCGTGAACAACGAATGCGTTACGATTTTTACAAAATTTGATTCGCAATTATTAAAACGACGAATGCTTTACGATTTTACCGAAGATGAATCGCAAATAATAAAACACGTGATGTCATGTCTATAAACAGCATGTATTTGCATCAAGGATAAATGAGCGTCAATCGCCTAAAGTTCCGAATGGCTGTTTAAGTTACAAATCTTAATTTGAAATCCCATTAGGTAAATAATGTTAAAAAATACAACCATCTAATAAAACAATTTACTTAATTTGGCCTATAGTTTGAATCTACTTACGAAATTGATTCCTGGGCAACGCTGTATCAGCCCGCAAAGTATTAGTATAATTACACGCAAATCATGCCTTTTATGAGCGGAAGTCGATTTCATATACGTGTAGTTCATTTTGGTGAAATCCTTATTTAGAGGCATGCATGGATGTCAACCGAACCCCACAAGAAATATCTGAGGAGACATTAAACAGCAGGAATATTATATATATTTATTCCAATAAAAATCTCCCCATGTATGAGCAGAGCTTGTTTCCATATATGAAATATATTCAATCAACATTTTTAAGAATTGATACATTGGTGACTCTTAACTTACATGGCAAGAAGAAAATGATTGGTTGCAGTACCTTGGCTTTATCGATTGGACATATTTCCATATACTGCCTATATTGAGTAGTTTTTCAACTATCTCCGTCAATTGACTATTCGAACAGGGACGTTCACCATCAGCACGTCCAGTGCTTTGATTAATCTAGTGATTTTTACACTTAAAACTTTTATAACTAATATCTAACTGGTGAGACAAACCGATTCGATTTTTATGCTCCCCGAAGGGAGAGCATATAGCCGCCGCTTCGTCTGTCTGTCCGTCCGTCCGTCCGTCCGTAATTCCGTCTGTCCGTCCTTCCGTCCGTCCGTCCGTCTGTCCGTCCGTCCGTCCGTCCCCACCTATTTCTCCATAACCCTTGGGCCAAATCAAATGAAACTTACCATATGAACTCCCTATGATATAGTGATGATAAACCTGTGACGGTTTTTGGATTTGAGGCCTCGTCACGGGAAAAGGGGACTTAGGGTAAAAAACAGTTTTTCCCAAATTTCTCCTAGTCTAACTGTCAGAATTTAGTGAAATTTCATATTTGAGTAGCAAATCAGATGCCCTTTACTATAAACAATTTGAAATTGACGTAAAAAAATTTATCATGGAAAAAGGGGCCTAAATGTTTGTTACCTTTACGTTAGCATGTAAAATAGATATTCCGTCCGTCTGTCCGTCCGTCCCCAGCTATTTCTCCATAACCCTTGGGCCAAATCAAATGAAACTTACCATGTGAACTTCCCATGATATAGTGTTGATGTATCTCTGACGGTTTTTGGATTTGAGGCCACGTCACGGGAAAAGGGGACTTAGGGTAAAAAACAGTTTTTCCCAAATTTCTCCTAGTCTAACTGTCAGAATTTAGTGAAATTTCATATTTGAGTAGCAAATCGGATGCCCTTTACTATAAACAATTTGAAATTAACGTAAAAAGAAATATATCATGGAAAAATTGGGCTAAATGTTTGTTACCTTTACGCTAGCACGTAAAATACAGTTTATTTTTTCATTTCTCCTAGTCTTATGCTCAGAATTTGATGAAATTTCACATTTCAGTAGCAAATCAGATGCCCTTTACCATAAACTATTTGAAATTTGTGTCTAAAAATATGTCATGCAAAAAGGAGGTTTAATGTTTGTTACCTTTATGTTTGCTGTGTAAGATTACACCTTATTTGAGTCCTTGCAATCTGACCACAGAGCATATCTCCCGAAGTATAATAGCTATCAACTTGAAACTTTATGGGTGGATAGATCTTATGGGGGAGAAGTGCAGTGCACAAGAACTACAACTCTTGCTTGCATAATTTTTTAGTTATTGCCCTTTGTTATGTTTGATACTTAGATTATGTATGGAGCATATCTCCTAAAGTATAACAGCTATCAACTTGAAACTTTATGGGTGGATAGATCTCATGGAGGAGAAGTGCTATGCACAAGAACTACAACTTTTGCTTGCATAATTTTGGAGTTATTGCCCTTTGTTATTTTTGATACTTAGATTTTGTCTGGAGCATATCTCCTAAAGTATAGTAGCTGTCAACTTGAATCTTTATGGGTGGATACATCTCATGGAGGAGAAGTGCAATACACCTGAACTACAACTCTTGCTAGCATAATTTTTGAGTTATTGCCCTTTGTTATTTTTACTACTTAGATTTTATAGGAGGCAAATCTTTGACAGTACAAAAGAATCTTTCATCTATTAGGCTTCAGTTTACTATCAAGCTTTCTTCGCGGGTGATGTCCATGTCCAACATGGCTTTTGTTTTTGTGACAATGCCTTATTCGGGGAGCATAATCCGTCTCTGACGGCTTTTGTTTTTTGTTTTAATCTATTTATCTAGCATAATTTAGGAAGCTACTTTTTACAACTTAGATTAATCCGTTTCGACCCTGCTTCATGAAAAAAAACAGCTTTATTTTATATATAAAAATATACATTAAAGAATAAAATTAAGAAGGAAATTTCAAGGAACCTTCAATGAGTCGCTGTCAAATCAAGTTTAAAAAGCTATCAAAAGTTTTAAGACTTAATTTTTTTACTGTTGTAAATGTCCGGCGACAAAGAAAATTGTTTTAGTTGAAAAGTGTGTCACCTGACTTAAAGTTTAGAATTAACAAACTTTCACCAATATAACGCGATTCTGGTGTCACATTGAAATGAACGAAAGCGTGGTATATTTTTTTTATAATTTCAGTGGTAAGGCGGTGAGTTTATCATAATGATAATCTACCATTATTCCTCGATAAACCATCGAAAAGCATTAAAAAGTAATTATAGACATCGTCGTATTAACGTGGCAGGAGCGCGCTAGGGACGTAGTGAAATCGAGTAGATCGTAGTTTATCATGCAATGAAGTCTGTATTGTCCCGATATCACCTGTCTTATAACATATCATGAGATCAGACAGACTATTTTTAGAATCAATTTACATATACTTTCACCTGTTTTATTTTTTATTTCTAAGGGTTTATTATGATTAAGCACTGAAAAAGATTGCATGATAAAAATATGTAAGTGTCTTAAAGTATCAATGTTATCCGGTCTCGGCTACTAGAAATTGTCATGACTCGGCAAAGTCTCGTCATGATAAATTCTCCCAAACTCGACCAGAAATTAACATGTGCTTTTCTATATAGTCGCCGTCCAAGCGCTTCTGTCTTTCCGACGTCGTTTTCGCTGTGCTCATACTGCGATGCCACGGCGCTGAAATGGCGCTTCCGCGGCATTTATGGCGATTTTAAGACGCTGCTATCTTGCTTCGTCGCAATCTCACGGCGATTACTTTGGGCACTTCAAAGAACGAGCCGTGGGACCACGCTCTGTATTGGTCTTCGGCGTTGTCACAAATTATATTTTCTCTCTTTTATAAGTAGGTCGAAGGCCATATTTAAGGACTAGAGAGAGAATTATCGAAAATTATATATTCTTGTCTTAATAGTTTAACACTTGATGAATAAAAGTTAAAGAAAGTAGGCCAAAGGTCAATGTCAAAGTGTACAATTAGATGCTAGAATCAAAGACAATCATCTGCCAACAATGATTTGTGGAATATAAACAGTCCTGCTACTAATAATTTAAAATTTTGAAAAGCAAGTCAAAGGTCAAGGTCAGTGTCATAGGTCAAACATGAGGTAGATCAAAGGTCTGATTGGGGTAAAGGGATTAACATGATGCCAGAATCAAAGACAAACGAATACAAACTCTACTAAGTAGAGTCTTAAATAGAATATATAATTCATATCCTATGCATATTTTTAAACAAATTGGGTCCATTTTTGCTGACTTGAAAGCCTTTAGAACAGTGGACCCGTTTTACTAAGCTTCCTACGAAAAGTTTAATCGGACTTCAAAATAACAAATCTTACCTGGTCTTTTCATTCCTTCTTAACTTGGTTTCAGCCTTGCAATGTTTCATTGGAATCGTCTCTAGAAGACGATTCCAATGGGATGATGCTTGACAGATTTCCGTATTTAGTAACTACTGTAGAAGCAACTTTAATTTATTGACTTACACACACACACACACACACAAGATCGTAGGATGTTCAGTAAAGCAAGCCCCATGCCCGTTCAGATTTTAACGAGCAAATTTAAGACAATAAGTCTCAATGATAATTTCTGTAATTTGGTGAAATTCTACCAGGTGGTTTAAAAGGAGATTTTTAAATTGAACGTTTACGCACGGATGCATCGACGCACAGCTAAGACGTAAGCTCCGCTAGACTTATTCCAGTGGAACTGAAAACTGTTCGCGGCGAGGTCTTTCTTAGACTGAATGCATGGCTGCTTTCTGGATCCACAAAATATTAACCACTTCACAATTACAGAACGTATTAGTCAGGCAGAGGAATTTCGCCCTGTAAAGTACCCTTCACCGATTAAATCACGCATAGATAAGATTTATCATGAGATAAGAAGAACAATACAGATCATGGCAACACAAAAAGATTCGTTCTTCAATTTCTGTAACCCGTTCTGAATTTGAATGGAGACGTTTTCGAAACGTTTATGTGGTGTCCGTGGTCTAGAGGTAGAGCGTCAGCCTCTTGACCAAAAGGTCCTGAGTTCCATTCCCGGGAGCGGCTATAGATTTTGGTTCTTTCATTGGCCCACACTGGCGAGATTTCCGGGAAGCAGAATCGATAGGGAATAATCTAAGTTGTAAGAACTTGTTTCCCAATCGATGTAAAATAAATAGCTTTTAACCAAACGTTTTTGAAATGATGCCCCGTTTACCAGGTGTATTTGCATAAAAAGCGGGATAATATTTCTATCATTTTGTCAACCTGTAATTTCCAGAATCCCCCCTTGTTTTTAAACAGTATTGCACTAATCGTGCTCTGCGTTCAGGATGAAAAAACGGTGCACCGTTTTGTCATCCTGAACGCGGAGCCTATGCCTGGAGTACATAACCAAAGATTACCTATATTCCTAGCACTATAACTATTCTTACATCCTTCTACAAAGTCACCGTCATAGCGCAGTTGTAGCGCGTCGGACTGTCAATTTAGAGGTCCCGGGTTCGATCGCCAACGGCGGCAAACTGTCTTTCCGACTTTTTGTATGCTACTACCAATGGGTTGATAATTATAGACCTATGTGAGATAGCAGCTGTAGGCTAGGTAAGAGTGTGATGGTAGAATTGGTGAGAGAAATACCAGGAATCCATTGTTAAGTGCTCAAACCGCCGAGATATAACTAAAAAATGTTGAAAGCAGCCTAAAATACATACAATCAATAATCCTTCCACGGCTTCAGTGATATCTACTATCCCACTAAGGTTTTCGATTACCCATTCATCGATGAGAATTTACGTCGGAAAGGATGTCTGCCGCCAAAGGGAATCGAAACCTGGACCCAATAATTTGCTGTTTGACGCGCTACCCAATGGGCTTTGAAGGCAACTCGATCACTTGCGCATACTTAACAGGGCCGCTACAATTAATTCTTCTGCATTTTTTTATTTTTAGTTTGGATCATTCTACTTTTCTAAATGATTATTTTGAAACACAATTTCTACTTGACCTCTGCTTCGTATAAAGTCTTTTCTTTTAAATATCTTCTTTTCGCAATATCTGAAATGTCCCTTTTTGTTCTGACGGGTCAATATTATCAAAGATGAAATCATTTTTAAGTTGGAATGCGGAGCAATTCCAACTTAGATTTAACAAAACCGCAAAATGAACACAAGATAATTTCATTTCGGGTTTCTTGAGAACACATATCACGTGAACAGGATGTGAATACACTTCGGCCTATTTTGTTTATCTCAACTTGACAAAGACATACAGTTTATTTCACCAAAAAGTAATAATGCTGTACAATTACACAACTATCACTTCGTGTTTATTAACACGCTAATTTATGTTTTAAACGACATTTATTGAAAGTTGCGTACGAATATATTAGAATCACATGATTGCATTACTATATTTGGAAATCATGTGATAAATCAAGTCCAATTAGGTCAGCAATTGATAATTAGCACTAGCCAATCGCGTGATCTGCTTATTTGGTAATGTCGCGATCTGTTTTCTCAGTATTGTGGCAATAGCACAGACCGATCACGTGATCTGCTTATTTAGTAAGGTCGCGACCTGTTTTTCGTAGAATTATGTTATAGCTTCTATTAAAGGTATAGTTTCTCTTTCTGAACGACCTTATTACACATTTAACTTTTGACAAGGTGTTATATTGTAAATTTCTGTCTAAGCTACGAAATAAATATCTTTTTTTAAAGTGATGATACACTTTTAAAGTTAATATATATTTTTGCAACATATTGTCGTTTGTTTTCCGTCATATTGCAGTTATCTACATGAATGTTTTATTGTAAAAACCCAATACTCACCCAGTAAAACCCTTACCACAACATCTTTAATTGAATTATGAATATCTTTGCCCAATTGAATTCCAACACCAAGACAATTTGCTATTTGAAACAAACCATCTAGCTCAACTTGCTTTCTGCACATTCTTACACATCAACATATTTAAGAGCACCATCATACAGTTAGTTACATCGTGAAATTGACATTCATCTCAATTGAAAACATTCTTAATCGCTCACTCAGCGCTCCATTCATTCATTCCAAACACTCACTCGAACGATTCAAAAAACACTCAAAGTTATTAGAAAAATAAGATCAACACGTAAATGAATTAAGCAAGAACCAAATCGCGATTTCACTGACATAAATGAAATTTAAAGCGTCTGATTGGTTCTTGGCGAAATGGAAAGCTATTGATTGAACATTTATGCATATTTTATATAGGTTTTATATATCGCTAATTTTGTTCATCCTGAACAAAATAAGCGACATTGGATTCCCTCCCTTAAATTTCACTCAAAACTCGCTCCGCTCACTCATTCAACATTATGCTTAAATCATTCCAATATTTAAGGACTAGAGAGAGAATTATCGAAAATTATATATTCTTGTCTTAATAGTTTAACACTTGATGAATAAAAGTTAAAGAAAGTAGGCCAAAGGTCAATGTCAAAGTGTACAATTAGATGCTAGAATCAAAGACAATCATCTGCCAACAATGATTTGTGGAATATAAACAGTCCTGCTACTAATAATTTAAAATTTTGAAAAGCAAGTCAAAGGTCAAGGTCAGTGTCATAGGTCAAACATGAGGTAGATCAAAGGTCTGATTGGGGTAAAGGGATTAACATGATGCCAGAATCAAAGACAAACGAATACAAACTCTACTAAGTAGAGTCTTAAATAGAATATATAATTCATATCCTATGCATATTTTTAAACAAATTGGGTCCATTTTTGCTGACTTGAAAGCCTTTAGAACAGTGGACCCGTTTTACTAAGCTTCCTACGAAAAGTTTAATCGGACTTCAAAATAACAAATCTTACCTGGTCTTTTCATTCCTTCTTAACTTGGTTTCAGCCTTGCAATGTTTCATTGGAATCGTCTCTAGAAGACGATTCCAATGGGATGATGCTTGACAGATTTCCGTATTTAGTAACTACTGTAGAAGCAACTTTAATTTATTGACTTACACACACACACACACACACACACAAGATCGTAGGATGTTCAGTAAAGCAAGCCCCATGCCCGTTCAGATTTTAACGAGCAAATTTAAGACAATAAGTCTCAATGATAATTTCTATAATTTGGTGAAATTCTACCAGGTGGTTTAAAAGGAGATTTTTAAATTGAACGTTTACGCACGGATGCATCGACGCACAGCTAAGACGTAAGCTCCGCTAGACTTATTCCAGTGGAACTGAAAACTGTTCGCGGCGAGGTCTTTCTTAGACTGAATGCATGGCTGCTTTCTGGATCCACAAAATATTAACCACTTCACAATTACAGAACGTATTAGTCAGGCAGAGGAATTTCGCCCTGTAAAGTACCCTTCACCGATTAAATCACGCATAGATAAGATTTATCATGAGATAAGAAGAACAATACAGATCATGGCAACACAAAAAGATTCGTTCTTCAATTTCTGTAACCCGTTCTGAATTTGAATGGAGACGTTTTCGAAACGTTTATGTGGTGTCCGTGGTCTAGAGGTAGAGCGTCAGCCTCTTGACCAAAAGGTCCTGAGTTCCATTCCCGGGAGCGGCTATAGATTTTGGTTCTTTCATTGGCCCACACTGGCGAGATTTCCGGGAAGCAGAATCGATAGGGAATAATCTAAGTTGTAAGAACTTGTTTCCCAATCGATGTAAAATAAATAGCTTTTAACCAAACGTTTTTGAAATGATGCCCCGTTTACCAGGTGTATTTGCATAAAAAGCGGGATAATATTTCTATCATTTTGTCAACCTGTAATTTCCAGAATCCCCCCTTGTTTTTAAACAGTATTGCACTAATCGTGCTCTGCGTTCAGGATGAAAAAACGGTGCTCCGTTTTGTCATCCTGAACGCGGAGCCTATGTCTGGAGTACATAACCAAAGATTACCTATATTCCTAGCACTATAACTATTCTTACATCCTTCTACAAAGTCACCGTCATAGCGCAGTTGTAGCGCGTCGGACTGTCAATTTAGAGGTCCCGGGTTCGATCGCCAACGGCGGCAAACTGTCTTTCCGACTTTTTGTATGCTACTACCAATGGGTTGATAATTATAGACCTATGTGAGATAGCAGCTGTAGGCTAGGTAAGAGTGTGATGGTAGAATTGGTGAGAGAAATACCAGGAATCCATTGTTAAGTGCTCAAACCGCCGAGATATAACTAAAAAATGTTGAAAGCAGCCTAAAATACATACAATCAATAATCCTTCCACGGCTTCAGTGATATCTACTATCCCACTAAGGTTTTCGATTACCCATTCATCGATGAGAATTTACGTCGGAAAGGATGTCTGCCGCCAAAGGGAATCGAAACCTGGACCCAATAATTTGCTGTTTGACGCGCTACCCAATGGGCTTTGAAGGCAACTCGATCACTTGCGCAGACTTAACAGGGCCGCTACAATTAATTCTTCTGCATTTTTTTATTTTTAGTTTGGATCATTCTACTTTACTAAATGATTATTTTGAAACACAATTTCTACTTGACCTCTGCTTCGTATAAAGTCTTTTCTTTTAAATATCTTCTTTTCGCAATATCTGAAATGTCCCTTTTTGTTCTGACGGGTCAATATTATCAAAGATGAAATCATTTTTAAGTTGGAATGCGGAGCAATTCCAACTTAGATTTAACAAAACCGCAAAATGAACACAAGATAATTTCATTTCGGGTTTCTTGAGAACACATATCACGTGAACAGGATGTGAATACACTTCGGCCTATTTTGTTTATCTCAACTTGACAAAGACATACAGTTTATTTCACCAAAAAGTAATAATGCTGTACAATTACACAACTATCACTTCGTGTTTATTAACACGCTAATTTATGTTTTAAACGACATTTATTGAAAGTTGCGTACGAATATATTAGAATCACATGATTGCATTACTATATTTGGAAATCATGTGATAAATCAAGTCCAATTAGGTCAGCAATTGATAATTAGCACTAGCCAATCGCGTGATCTGCTTATTTGGTAATGTCGCGATCTGTTTTCTCAGTATTGTGGCAATAGCACAGACCGATCACGTGATCTGCTTATTTAGTAAGGTCGCGACCTGTTTTTCGTAGAATTATGTTATAGCTTCTATTAAAGGTATAGTTTCTCTTTCTGAACGACCTTATTACACATTTAACTTTTGACAAGGTGTTATATTGTAAATTTCTGTCTAAGCTACGAAATAAATATCTTTTTTTAAAGTGATGATACACTTTTAAAGTTAATATATATTTTTGCAACATATTGTCGTTTGTTTTCCGTCATATTGCAGTTATCTACATGAATGTTTTATTGTAAAAACCCAATACTTACCCAGTAAAACCCTTACCACAACATCTTTAATTGAATTATGAATATCTTTGCCCAATTGAATTCCAACACCAAGACAATTTGCTATTTGAAACAAACCATCTAGCTCAACTTGCTTTCTGCACATTCTTACACATCAACATATTTAAGAGCACCATCATACAGTTAGTTACATCGTGAAATTGACATTCATCTCAATTGAAAACATTCTTAATCGCTCACTCAGCGCTCCATTCATTCATTCCAAACACTCACTCGAACGATTCAAAAAACACTCAAAGTTATTAGAAAAATAAGATCAACACGTAAATGAATTAAGCAAGAACCAAATCGCGATTTCACTGACATAAATGAAATTTAAAGCGTCTGATTGGTTCTTGGCGAAATGGAAAGCTATTGATTGAACATTTATGCATATTTTATATAGGTTTTATATATCGCTAATTTTGTTCATCCTGAACAAAATAAGCGACATTGGATTCCCTCCCTTAAATTTCACTCAAAACTCGCTCCGCTCACTCATTCATCATTATGCTTAAATCATTCCAATATTTAAGGACTAGAGAGAGAATTATCGAAAATTATATATTCTTGTCTTAATAGTTTAACACTTGATGAATAAAAGTTAAAGAAAGTAGGCCAAAGGTCAATGTCAAAGTGTACAATTAGATGCTAGAATCAAAGACAATCATCTGCCAACAATGATTTGTGGAATATAAACAGTCCTGCTACTAATAATTTAAAATTTTGAAAAGCAAGTCAAAGGTCAAGGTCAGTGTCATAGGTCAAACATGAGGTAGATCAAAGGTCTGATTGGGGTAAAGGGATTAACATGATGCCAGAATCAAAGACAAACGAATACAAACTCTACTAAGTAGAGTCTTAAATAGAATATATAATTCATATCCTATGCATATTTTTAAACAAATTGGGTCCATTTTTGCTGACTTGAAAGCCTTTAGAACAGTGGACCCGTTTTACTAAGCTTCCTACGAAAAGTTTAATCGGACTTCAAAATAACAAATCTTACCTGGTCTTTTCATTCCTTCTTAACTTGGTTTCAGCCTTGCAATGTTTCATTGGAATCGTCTCTAGAAGACGATTCCAATGGGATGATGCTTGACAGATTTCCGTATTTAGTAACTACTGTAGAAGCAACTTTAATTTATTGACTTACACACACACACACACACACACACACACACACAAGATCGTAGGATGTTCAGTAAAGCAAGCCCCATGCCCGTTCAGATTTTAACGAGCAAATTTAAGACAATAAGTCTCAATGATAATTTCTATAATTTGGTGAAATTCTACCAGGTGGTTTAAAAGGAGATTTTTAAATTGAACGTTTACGCACGGATGCATCGACGCACAGCTAAGACGTAAGCTCCGCTAGACTTATTCCAGTGGAACTGAAAACTGTTCGCGGCGAGGTCTTTCTTAGACTGAATGCATGGCTGCTTTCTGGATCCACAAAATATTAACCACTTCACAATTACAGAACGTATTAGTCAGGCAGAGGAATTTCGCCCTGTAAAGTACCCTTCACCGATTAAATCACGCATAGATAAGATTTATCATGAGATAAGAAGAACAATACAGATCATGGCAACACAAAAAGATTCGTTCTTCAATTTCTGTAACCCGTTCTGAATTTGAATGGAGACGTTTTCGAAACGTTTATGTGGTGTCCGTGGTCTAGAGGTAGAGCGTCAGCCTCTTGACCAAAAGGTCCTGAGTTCCATTCCCGGGAGCGGCTATAGATTTTGGTTCTTTCATTGGCCCACACTGGCGAGATTTCCGGGAAGCAGAATCGATAGGGAATAATCTAAGTTGTAAGAACTTGTTTCCCAATCGATGTAAAATAAATAGCTTTTAACCAAACGTTTTTGAAATGATGCCCCGTTTACCAGGTGTATTTGCATAAAAAGCGGGATAATATTTCTATCATTTTGTCAACCTGTAATTTCCAGAATCCCCCCTTGTTTTTAAACAGTATTGCACTAATCGTGCTCTGCGTTCAGGATGAAAAAACGGTGCACCGTTTTGTCATCCTGAACGCGGAGCCTATGTCTGGAGTACATAACCAAAGATTACCTATATTCCTAGCACTATAACTATTCTTACATCCTTCTACAAAGTCACCGTCATAGCGCAGTTGTAGCGCGTCGGACTGTCAATTTAGAGGTCCCGGGTTCGATCGCCAACGGCGGCAAACTGTCTTTCCGACTTTTTGTATGCTACTACCAATGGGTTGATAATTATAGACCTATGTGAGATAGCAGCTGTAGGCTAGGTAAGAGTGTGATGGTAGAATTGGTGAGAGAAATACCAGGAATCCATTGTTAAGTGCTCAAACCGCCGAGATATAACTAAAAAATGTTGAAAGCAGCCTAAAATACATACAATCAATAATCCTTCCACGGCTTCAGTGATATCTACTATCCCACTAAGGTTTTCGATTACCCATTCATCGATGAGAATTTACGTCGGAAAGGATGTCTGCCGCCAAAGGGAATCGAAACCTGGACCCAATAATTTGCTGTTTGACGCGCTACCCAATGGGCTTTGAAGGCAACTCGATCACTTGCGCATACTTAACAGGGCCGCTACAATTAATTCTTCTGCATTTTTTTATTTTTAGTTTGGATCATTCTACTTTACTAAATGATTATTTTGAAACACAATTTCTACTTGACCTCTGCTTCGTATAAAGTCTTTTCTTTTAAATATCTTCTTTTCGCAATATCTGAAATGTCCCTTTTTGTTCTGACGGGTCAATATTATCAAAGATGAAATCATTTTTAAGTTGGAATGCGGAGCAATTCCAACTTAGATTTAACAAAACCGCAAAATGAACACAAGATAATTTCATTTCGGGTTTCTTGAGAACACATATCACGTGAACAGGATGTGAATACACTTCGGCCTATTTTGTTTATCTCAACTTGACAAAGACATACAGTTTATTTCACCAAAAAGTAATAATGCTGTACAATTACACAACTATCACTTCGTGTTTATTAACACGCTAATTTATGTTTTAAACGACATTTATTGAAAGTTGCGTACGAATATATTAGAATCACATGATTGCATTACTATATTTGGAAATCATGTGATAAATCAAGTCCAATTAGGTCAGCAATTGATAATTAGCACTAGCCAATCGCGTGATCTGCTTATTTGGTAATGTCGCGATCTGTTTTCTCAGTATTGTGGCAATAGCACAGACCGATCACGTGATCTGCTTATTTAGTAAGGTCGCGACCTGTTTTTCGTAGAATTATGTTATAGCTTCTATTAAAGGTATAGTTTCTCTTTCTGAACGACCTTATTACACATTTAACTTTTGACAAGGTGTTATATTGTAAATTTCTGTCTAAGCTACGAAATAAATATCTTTTTTTAAAGTGATGATACACTTTTAAAGTTAATATATATTTTTGCAACATATTGTCGTTTGTTTTCCGTCATATTGCAGTTATCTACATGAATGTTTTATTGTAAAAACCCAATACTCACCCAGTAAAACCCTTACCACAACATCTTTAATTGAATTATGAATATCTTTGCCCAATTGAATTCCAACACCAAGACAATTTGCTATTTGAAACAAACCATCTAGCTCAACTTGCTTTCTGCACATTCTTACACATCAACATATTTAAGAGCACCATCATACAGTTAGTTACATCGTGAAATTGACATTCATCTCAATTGAAAACATTCTTAATCGCTCACTCAGCGCTCCATTCATTCATTCCAAACACTCACTCGAACGATTCAAAAAACACTCAAAGTTATTAGAAAAATAAGATCAACACGTAAATGAATTAAACAAGAACCAAATCGCGATTTCACTGACATAAATGAAATTTAAAGCGTCTGATTGGTTCTTGGCGAAATGGAAAGCTATTGATTGAACATTTATGCATATTTTATATAGGTTTTATATATCGCTAATTTTGTTCATCCTGAACAAAATAAGCGACATTGGATTCCCTCCCTTAAATTTCACTCAAAACTCGCTCCGCTCACTCATTCAACATTATGCTTAAATCATTCCAATATTTAAGGACTAGAGAGAGAATTATCGAAAATTATATATTCTTGTCTTAATAGTTTAACACTTGATGAATAAAAGTTAAAGAAAGTAGGCCAAAGGTCAATGTCAAAGTGTACAATTAGATGCTAGAATCAAAGACAATCATCTGCCAACAATGATTTGTGGAATATAAACAGTCCTGCTACTAATAATTTAAAATTTTGAAAAGCAAGTCAAAGGTCAAGGTCAGTGTCATAGGTCAAACATGAGGTAGATCAAAGGTCTGATTGGGGTAAAGGGATTAACATGATGCCAGAATCAAAGACAAACGAATACAAACTCTACTAAGTAGAGTCTTAAATAGAATATATAATTCATATCCTATGCATATTTTTAAAAAAATTGGGTCCATTTTTGCTGACTTGAAAGCCTTTAGAACAGTGGACCCGTTTTACTAAGCTTCCTACGAAAAGTTTAATCGGACTTCAAAATAACAAATCTTACCTAGTCTTTTCATTCCTTCTTAACTTGGTTTCAGCCTTGCAATGTTTCATTGGAATCGTCTCTAGAAGACGATTCCAATGGGATGATGCTTGACAGATTTCCGTATTTAGTAACTACTGTAGAAGCAACTTTAATTTATTGACTTACACACACACACACACACACACAAGATCGTAGGATGTTCAGTAAAGCAAGCCCCATGCCCGTTCAGATTTTAACGAGCAAATTTAAGACAATAAGTCTCAATGATAATTTCTATAATTTGGTGAAATTCTACCAGGTGGTTTAAAAGGAGATTTTTAAATTGAACGTTTACGCACGGATGCATCGACGCACAGCTAAGACGTAAGCTCCGCTAGACTTATTCCAGTGGAACTGAAAACTGTTCGCGGCGAGGTCTTTCTTAGACTGAATGCATGGCTGCTTTCTGGATCCACAAAATATTAACCACTTCACAATTACAGAACGTATTAGTCAGGCAGAGGAATTTCGCCCTGTAAAGTACCCTTCACCGATTAAATCACGCATAGATAAGATTTATCATGAGATAAGAAGAACAATACAGATCATGGCAACACAAAAAGATTCGTTCTTCAATTTCTGTAACCCGTTCTGAATTTGAATGGAGACGTTTTCGAAACGTTTATGTGGTGTCCGTGGTCTAGAGGTAGAGCGTCAGCCTCTTGACCAAAAGGTCCTGAGTTCCATTCCCGGGAGCGGCTATAGATTTTGGTTCTTTCATTGGCCCACACTGGCGAGATTTCCGGGAAGCAGAATCGATAGGGAATAATCTAAGTTGTAAGAACTTGTTTCCCAATCGATGTAAAATAAATAGCTTTTAACCAAACGTTTTTGAAATGATGCCCCGTTTACCAGGTGTATTTGCATAAAAAGCGGGATAATATTTCTATCATTTTGTCAACCTGTAATTTCCAGAATCCCCCCTTGTTTTTAAACAGTATTGCACTAATCGTGCTCTGCGTTCAGGATGAAAAAACGGTGCACCGTTTTGTCATCCTGAACGCGGAGCCTATGTCTGGAGTACATAACCAAAGATTACCTATATTCCTAGCACTATAACTATTCTTACATCCTTCTACAAAGTCACCGTCATAGCGCAGTTGTAGCGCGTCGGACTGTCAATTTAGAGGTCCCGGGTTCGATCGCCAACGGCGGCAAACTGTCTTTCCGACTTTTTGTATGCTACTACCAATGGGTTGATAATTATAGACCTATGTGAGATAGCAGCTGTAGGCTAGGTAAGAGTGTGATGGTAGAATTGGTGAGAGAAATACCAGGAATCCATTGTTAAGTGCTCAAACCGCCGAGATATAACTAAAAAATGTTGAAAGCAGCCTAAAATACATACAATCAATAATCCTTCCACGGCTTCAGTGATATCTACTATCCCACTAAGGTTTTCGATTACCCATTCATCGATGAGAATTTACGTCGGAAAGGATGTCTGCCGCCAAAGGGAATCGAAACCTGGACCCAATAATTTGCTGTTTGACGCGCTACCCAATGGGCTTTGAAGGCAACTCGATCACTTGCGCAGACTTAACAGGGCCGCTACAATTAATTCTTCTGCATTTTTTTATTTTTAGTTTGGATCATTCTACTTTACTAAATGATTATTTTGAAACACAATTTCTACTTGACCTCTGCTTCGTATAAAGTCTTTTCTTTTAAATATCTTCTTTTCGCAATATCTGAAATGTCCCTTTTTGTTCTGACGGGTCAATATTATCAAAGATGAAATCATTTTTAAGTTGGAATGCGGAGCAATTCCAACTTAGATTTAACAAAACCGCAAAATGAACACAAGATAATTTCATTTCGGGTTTCTTGAGAACACATATCACGTGAACAGGATGTGAATACACTTCGGCCTATTTTGTTTATCTCAACTTGACAAAGACATACAGTTTATTTCACCAAAAAGTAATAATGCTGTACAATTACACAACTATCACTTCGTGTTTATTAACACGCTAATTTATGTTTTAAACGACATTTATTGAAAGTTGCGTACGAATATATTAGAATCACATGATTGCATTACTATATTTGGAAATCATGTGATAAATCAAGTCCAATTAGGTCAGCAATTGATAATTAGCACTAGCCAATCGCGTGATCTGCTTATTTGGTAATGTCGCGATCTGTTTTCTCAGTATTGTGGCAATAGCACAGACCGATCACGTGATCTGCTTATTTAGTAAGGTCGCGACCTGTTTTTCGTAGAATTATGTTATAGCTTCTATTAAAGGTATAGTTTCTCTTTCTGAACGACCTTATTACACATTTAACTTTTGACAAGGTGTTATATTGTAAATTTCTGTCTAAGCTACGAAATAAATATCTTTTTTTAAAGTGATGATACACTTTTAAAGTTAATATATATTTTTGCAACATATTGTCGTTTGTTTTCCGTCATATTGCAGTTATCTACATGAATGTTTTATTGTAAAAACCCAATACTCACCCAGTAAAACCCTTACCACAACATCTTTAATTGAATTATGAATATCTTTGCCCAATTGAATTCCAACACCAAGACAATTTGCTATTTGAAACAAACCATCTAGCTCAACTTGCTTTCTGCACATTCTTACACATCAACATATTTAAGAGCACCATCATACAGTTAGTTACATCGTGAAATTGACATTCATCTCAATTGAAAACATTCTTAATCGCTCACTCAGCGCTCCATTCATTCATTCCAAACACTCACTCGAACGATTCAAAAAACACTCAAAGTTATTAGAAAAATAAGATCAACACGTAAATGAATTAAACAAGAACCAAATCGCGATTTCACTGACATAAATGAAATTTAAAGCGTCTGATTGGTTCTTGGCGAAATGGAAAGCTATTGATTGAACATTTATGCATATTTTATATAGGTTTTATATATCGCTAATTTTGTTCATCCTGAACAAAATAAGCGACATTGGATTCCCTCCCTTAAATTTCACTCAAAACTCGCTCCGCTCACTCATTCAACATTATGCTTAAATCATTCCAAAATCGTTCACCTTTCAATTTCACGATGTTATTAACTGTACCCCCAACTCAGAAGAAAAGGAGCATAATTATATTGATTTCATTATGTCTGTCTCTCAGTCCATTGACCTTTTGCTTTCCGCTAGATAAACGGAGAAGCAATTGACCTACAATAACGAAACTTTACACAAATATTGCCCATGACTCAAAGAGATGCGCCATTGTTTCGGGGTCATAGATGTCACGGGCATCAGTAAATTTTAGCAGTTAACAGTTTCAACTCTAAGTGAACAACCAATTGACCCAAATCATGGAACTTGACACAAATGTTGTCAATGACCCAAGAAAATGCCCAATAGTGGAGTCACATAGGTCGAAATCACAATTGAACTTCGTCCAAATTCCAACTCATGAAGTAAAAGACTTCCCTGCGAAAATAGCTTTTCATCATGGAAAAATCATTTGCGACACTTCTAATTTAAAATGTAATGGATAACTCAAATGGAGCAGAAGTTTATTGAAAAATAATATAAAAAACTGTTCGGAGTGTATAAGGTCGCCTGTGTGTCCATTAGTCGGCTGTATGGTCCGTATCATTTTCTTCCTTTTTAGCTCACCTTACCCACAACGAGCTCAAGGGGAGCTTTAGGATCACCCTGACTCCGACGTCCGTCGTGAGTCGTCACCCTTTTTAAAACTTCTTCTTCTCCTAAACCGCTGGACAAATTTCAATGAAATTTTGCAAGAATGTTCCCTGGGTGACCCTTTTCAAAATTGTCGCTATATTCTAATTGGCCAATAAATATGGGTATGGCAGGGCGGGGTTTATTTTGAGCCCAAAATCTTTGAACGACATCTCCTCCTGAACCACTGGGCAGATTTCAATGAAACTTTGCAAGAATATTCCTTTGATGACCTTCTCCAAACATTGTTTGCAAAATTTTCATTAGCCCATAAATATGGGCGTGGCAGGGTAGGGCTAATTTTGAGTCTCCTCTGTAATGAATGGGTTGGCAGGGTCTATTATGACTTCTTATAATTGGAATGTCTCCTCTTCAACAATTAGGCAAGTTTGAATGAATCTTCGCCGGAAAGTTTCTTGGATAAGATCATCTGGACCAATCGAATTCAGGTGAGCGGTTTAGGGCCATTCTGTCCCTCTTGGTATAATTTTTCTTCCATCAGATTCAGGCCTGTAAAGCTATTCAGTGGTTTAAGCGTCTCTCGTTGTTGAATTACATTGATTTATATATGCCCGTCAAAAGACAAGACGTGTTATGTGATCACCTGTGGTGGGCGGGAGGCGTCAGCTTCGCTTGTAGCTTGAGGTCACCGCCCATCGAACGCATTCCAACTTATCAGTACTTTCAGTACTTTGATTATAAAGTCCGACAATTTGCACGTTGGAGCGCGATAGAATAAGGATATCACTATGGGAATTTTAGTTACTTTTACGCGTATCGTTGTGGTATTTCAAACAATAACTAGTGAGTTACTGATATGATTTTCGACAAACCCGGTAATATCCGAAATATCTCATTTACATTAAGGTTCATGTAAAGTGTTTGAGACCCAATTTTAAGGGCATTCATTTGCCAAGAAAAAGCAGTATGTCCAGGAATATCATATATCAAAATGAAGCTATTTATGAGCACAAGCAGTTGAAAAACATAAGACTGTTATAACTATAGCGGTAGAGCCAAAACATTGTGGAAAAGGGTCATTTTGTACAGAACAAGCAACTGCATGACTGTTGGATAAAATTGGCTCATATTTTAACAAAGTCTAGCCTAAAGTACCATCCAGGTAGTGCTACAACCATTGGTTTAAAACTCAGCCCCAAAACGTAGTTATGCAAGCAATTCATTTTGACTTATTTTATAAACACATATGTCCTATATGTCATTCTAATTTTGTAAACGTGTAGATCTTTTTAGGGTATGGTGTGTTATCACAACATAAATAGACATTTATTGTTTATATACCTGTAAGGTTGTTTAGCATTATATCAATTTCTATTTCACAGAAAGATAAATATATAGTAATTTTGTAGATCATTGAATTAAAAAAAACATAACTTGAAATAAATCGCAGAAAATATTGCACAATATTATGGTGTGATGTTGCACCATACCTTACATCTATTTTGAAAACAGACCAAACCAGTTTGACATGTATGTTGACAAAATAAATGGAAATTGATTGTTTCAAAATAGCCTTTTGAGACTGATTTTTATGTCTAAGATTGTAGCACTACCTGGATGGTACTTCAGACTGTACTTTGTTAAAGTACTTGGTTTTTTTATGCAACTGTCATGCAGTTGCTTGTTCTGTACAAAATGACCATTTTCCACAATGTTTTGGCTATACCACTGTAGCTATGGCGGTCTTATGTTGCCTAACTGCTTGTGCTCACGAATAGCTTCATTTTGATATATAATATACCTGGACATAGTGCTTTTTCTTGGCTAATGAAGTGCCCTAAATATTGGGTCTCAAACTCTTTACATGAACCTTAAATTCGACGATCGGTTTCATAGGTTCTGTCATGCCATATCAAACAATACTTGATAAGGCATAGTAGAACATATGTAAACGATCGTTGAATTTATTGTTATTGATTTTTTCTGATAAAACCGGAAATTTATTAAAGCTGCTCTTTCACAGGTTTTCATAGGAAAAATACAAAACTTGTTCTTAGATGTGGAAATATGTGTATTTTAAGACGATTAAGGTTTGCCCAAGGACATTCGCACTAAAACAACATATTTCAATAATTTTGTAACTTAGCGGCAAGATCAGTGAAAGATCCAGTCTATTATTTTCCAGTCTATACATTTCAAAATCGTTCTTTTCCGGGAATAGTCATTTTTCATTTCATTTTTGCTAGTATTGGTATGGGCTTTCCAGCTTTCAAACACTTTTACCTTTATCTTTGATTGAATAAGACAGACATGGGGAATTCCAATGCGTAATAGTTGGCTCTAAATTGAAGAATAATTTTTAAGGCGTTAGTAGTTGCTTTATTTTTCGGAATGATTTTCGCTAAATCCAGGAATATGAAACTTTCTTTCCATGCATTACAAGATTGAAACTTATTATTTTAAAGGCTTCAACATGATGAGGTCGCTACTTCCAATTGGTTTTACGAAAATTTTCAAAAATCACATATTTCGATCTGTGAAAGAGCAGCTTTAAAATCCACCGGTTCAGACACATGTATAAGGGGGTAATGCCAGTCTTAAATCCTTTTTTATTATTGAAAACCTATGTTGTGGGTACTCATTTGAATCGTGAGGACAAGACGAGACCAATTAGTAACAACAATATATAATTTGTGCAAGAATATTGATAAAAAAAATCTGAAATCTGAAATCCAAAATACCCCCTCTATCTGCAGCTCTACTAATTACTATTTAGATTAACGGAGCCAGTGCATGGCATTTCCAACAATTTTGAATGCTCTTTCACACTTTTCATAGAAAAAATACAAAACGTGTCCTTCGATTTGGAAATGTGTGTAATTTAAGACGATTAAGAATGTTCTAATGGCATTGGCACAAAAACAAGAGATTTCAATAATTACATGTATTTAGATTTTTTTCGAAGCGGCAAGATCAGTAAGGGAACCAGTCTATTTATTTCGAGTCTATAAATTACAAAATCGTTTTTTCCGTGAATAATCTTTCATATTTGCATGTATTAATATGAAGTTTCCACCCAAAGACTTTTACCTTAATCTTTGATTGAATAAGACAAATATGCGAAATGCACATGCGTAATTAGTTGGCTCGAAATTGAAGGGTATTTTTTAGGCGTTAGTAGTCGCTTTATTTTTCAGAATGAATTTCGCTTAATTTAGGAATATCTGTCTTTCTTTACATGCATTACAAGATTTACTCTAATTAATTTAAAGGTTTCAAAATGATGAGGTCGTTACTTCCGATTGATTCTACGAACATTTTCAATAATCACATTTTCCCAATCTGTGAAAGAGCAGCAGAAGGAATATATATTATTCAAATGAAAATCGCAGCTTGTTTTCATATATGAAAAATATTCAATCAACATTTTCAAAAAAATATTCCCCGTCGGCTTTTAATTGGTGTGACAAGAAAAAATTGATTGTTTGGAATACCTTGATTTAATCGACTGGACATATCATAATCAAAGCATACATTGGGTAGTTTTTTTGACTATCTCTGTCACCCGGCTTACTATGCAAAAAGGGACTTTCACCATCAGCACTTTCTGTGCTTTGATTTTTTACTTAGTATGTTTACAAATTCTCTGGTTAATGATACAATTGTTAACCCCTGTTATTACTTGAAAAGTACTCGAAAAAATGTTAAACAAATATAAGCAGTTTGCCCTTTTGGATAAAGCATATTTCATTCAAAAGGTCCCGGGTTCGAAGCCTGTCGGTGGCACTAATACTTTCCGACTTTTTGTCTCCGACAATTATTTGATAATCGTGAAATGTGAAATATGTGAAATAGCAGCTCGGGGCTAGAAAATGATTTAGTATTAAAGATAAACAATTCGAAGTGAGGAGAAAAGGATTAATTTCACATTTAAAATGATTGGCGATAACGGTTTCACGACAATCACTTATACTTGCCGATTTATAGTACTGGTGTGAGAAATACGAGGATTCAATTAAAAGATGCTCCAGCCGCTGTTGTATAACTGATAAATTATTTAAAGCGGCGTTAAACCACATACAAACAAACAAAAACAAGAATCGGTGGTTATGTGCTCCTGGTTATGACTAAGAATTGTTAAAATCGGCGGTTAACAAACAAACAAGCAAACAAACAAATCTTTATTCTAACTTTGCAGGTTTAAATGCTATAACATGCTATTCTGGGAGTGACGATGTTTATTCAAAACTCGTCTGTGAAGGATCATGCTTCTTCGAAAAGGACACGTGGGGTAATTTGAAATACAGTTAACTACATCGTGAAATTGACAAAGTGAATGATTTTGGAATGGTTTTGGAATGAAATCGAATGAATGTGTGGAGCGAGTTTTTGAGTGAATTTAATGGGAGGTAATCCAATACCGCAAATTTTGTTCAGGAGGAACAAAATTTACGATGTTAATTACCTCCCTTTAATAAAATATGCATATAAGTTTTATAGATAGCTTCCTATTTCTTTAAGAACCTATGAGACGCTTACAATTTGAAAAATGCCAATGAAATCGCGATTTTTCTCTGTCAAAAATCATTTTGAGTGACGTTGTTGATTCTATGTTTTTCATTGGGTTTGAGCGTTTTTGAATTGTTTGAGTGAGTGGTTGGAATGAATGAGTTATTTAGAATGGTTTTGATCGGTAGGAGTGTCAATTTCACGATGTAACTAACTGTACCATAAACAACAAAGTCGATTTTCTATTAAAATCTAGATCATTAAATAACATCGAAAAATGGAAGAGTTGAGTGATTAAGGAACGACTTTTGAAATGATAATGAATAAGTATGCGGAGCGAATTCAAAATGAAATATTCAAGGGAGGTAATACATATCGTTTATTTCGTCTAGATTGGACGAGATTAGCGATGATTCATTATCCCCCCTCCCAAAATAATAATAATAATAATAATCATGTTTTCCTGTTTGTGTATTTTCGGTTTAAACAGTCGCTTTGAAATCCACATATCATACTAAAATAGTGCAATAATTTGATCTATTTAAATGCTCACAATGAATGGTTTCGAAGCGTTTTTGACTGATTTAAAGCGCTTTTTGATGCTTTGAGTGAGTGTTCGGAATAAATGAACGGAGCGCTGTGTAAATGATTTAGAATAGTTTTGATCGAGCTCAATGTCAATTTCAGGATGTAGTTACTAAATGTAACTACAGTTTGTTTAAAGCTGTAGTAACGTAGTTTTGGAAGAAAATCGATTATAAATCGAACGCATAAGTACTTATAAAAGCACATTCTGTAATATTTTATGTTTAGTCGATTTCAATATTTTTTAATGCATTCCGATTGGCTGAAAGTTTCGTTTTATACCTCAATTATAAATGATTTAGCACATTTTTGGGAATAACACGTTTGAAGAGAGAGTGTGTTTTCTTTTACTGAAGCCGTCGTCACAGAACAGTTGGTAGCGCGTCGGGCTATCATTCAAAAGGTCCCTGGTTCGATTCCAGACGGCGGCACTAATCCTTTCCAACTATTTGTGTCTCCCACAAATTGGTCGGTAATCGTATACCTATGTGGGATAGCAGCTGGAGCCTAGGGAAGGATGTAATGGTAGTACTGATGTGAGAAATACCAGAAATCTATTGTTAGGTGCTCCAGCCTCAGCGATATAACTGAAAGATTGTTGAAAGCGGCGTAAATCCATTTCTAACAAACAAACCCTTTCAATGAGGAATACATGAAATTATAAACCTTATCACACCCATGTATGAATCAGATTCATATTTCTAAAAATTTAAAATCGTTGTCTAATTGTTGAAAACAAAACAAAAAGTGAAGACTTACAAAGATCATTGAACTTTGGGCCACTTATTTCTAACCAGAATCCTACCCTAGTGTAGACTGGTCCCGCTTTCAACTACTGGAATAGCCTATTCTAGGCTATTTTAAACGTCGACATTTGGACCAGTCTAAAGCTGGTCACTCGCTACAATGGATCAGCTCCGGTCTTGAATTACTTCCGAGGTCGTTGTACCCTCAAATAGTCCGGTTAGAAAAAAATGGTGTGCCCCTTTTGCCACATTGTTTTCACGTTAAAATACAGTAAAGTGCTGGAAATGAGGTTCAGCCAAGTGCCTGTCCTCTGCTACATTTCATGCATAGTTTTAAATGAATCTAAGTGGGAACTATTTTTCTGGGAGCCTGACCTTTGATGGTGGTCCCCAAGTAAGGAAACTCACCCGCCCGGGGTTAGAAATAAGTTGGCCCTTTGATTTTTTTTCAAGGGAGGTAAATCATAATTGATAATCGCCCAACTACTTACAACTAGACGAAATCTAGCGACGTTTATTTACATTCCTTTTATAAAATCTACAGACTTTGCTGTTGTTTTTTTTTTGTTGTTGTTGTTGTGGGTTTTTTGTCTTCCTGGCAAAATTAGAGATCAACACAGTCTATTAAAATCAGGCAAAAATTTGATCGATTTGATTGAAATGTTGATCCTTTCAAACGATTTCGGAGCGTTTTTTGATTGCTTGGGGTGAGTTTTTGGACTGAATGATAGCAGTGCTGAGAGAGTGTGATTTTGAATGGTTTTGATCGAAATGATTGTCAGTTTCACGATGTGATTTACTGTTAGAGTGCATTTCGAAATACTTTTCATGTTTTACACAACGCTTTCGTTTAACGTCTTTTACAGTTGAGAACATTGTTAAATATGCTTATTGATAACTTTGGAATGAGTTTAAAACTAAATTGAATATAATGGATTAGCGTGTTAGGGTTGAAATTAAACGGGAGTAACTTTTTATCACAAATTCTTCCAAGAAGAAAAAAAGCAAAATTTTATTGCCTGTACTTAAATCTAAGAATTTTTCTGTTTGTGTGTACTCACGGACGTACGTTCAGTTTGACAAAACTATTAGCCAATTATACCCCGCTTTGCACGTAGGTGCACGTGAAAAGCGGGGTATAATTGGAAAACTGTTTGCACCGTTTTGTCATACTGGGTACGTTCATATAGAACTCGGTATCGATCCGAGGTACCCTAAATCTCGTTCGAATGACCACGGTTTCGATTCCAGTGACGTCATTTTAACCTTTTAACCTCGATACTTCTGATCCTGGGCCAGGCCGGTGTTACTAGGGTTCCAAGATGGCGTTGAAAAGTAGTACCCAAAATTTAGAATATAAAAAAAATCGGGAGGCTTTATTTTGCAACAAACTTGCTTTTGTTATGTTTGATATCATGATTTACAAAAGTATATCACATCTATTGATACAATAAAAACACCCCAAGTGCTAGCCCGATCTTGTAACGGTATATTTTCATCATGCGTACTCCCACCAGTAGAGAACTCCGTTCGAATGGTTGTCTTCTCTGCGCATGCACATTCTAGTTTATGTCGTCTAAGTCGTCTTTCTCGATCCTCGGGTCGGTCATGAACGCAGGACAGGCGCTTTTGATTCCACACCAGCAATCAAAATCGTGCAATACATCTAATGAAAAAAAGAAAAGAAATTCTCGAGCACTTTGAACAATTTTGAAGCACTCTTAAGAGATTTCGGAGCCTTTAACGACGATTAGATTTGGTGTTTCTAATGCATCAAATGGAGCGCCAAGCGAGCGAATTAAGTTAGTACCATCGTGAAATTGACACTCAATCAAAATCCTCCTGTATGCTCGCCCAGTCCTCCCTTTATTCAATTTAAATACTCACTCAAAAACGCTCCAAAATGGTTTAAAACACTTTGAAATCAAAATAGGGACATTTCTTTCAAATACATAAAACTCTTCCACATTTAATAAGCTGTTATGTTTTTTTGTTTTTTTTAAAAAAAAGCGTCTGCTTGGTCAATGAATACGGGCACCCTAAAATACGGAAATTTAAATAAGGATGGTAATAAAACATCGCTAATATCGTTTTATAGGACAAAATTAGCAATATTGGATCACCTCCCCTTAAATTTATTCAAAGTTCGCTCCTCCTTCGCTTTCACTTTAATTCCGAAATGCTTCCTTTAGGTAGTGGACCCGTAATAGTTCCGTAACGTTTCAGAAGTAATGATCTTTAACAGATTTAGCCGAGGTTTCTTAATGATTTCTATTAGGAAACCTCGGTCAACATTGTAAAAGTTCGTAGGTTCCAAAATATTGCGGAACTATTACGGGTCCACTACCTTAATAATTCATCTTGTCAATTTCACAATGTTTCTTTCTGTATCTATTTTACAGTAAATCTTGCTCAAGCGATCATGACTACTAAGCGACCATTTTCGTTGAATGACCGTTTCAACACCCCCATATTTAAATAAGTAGTTTTAATGGAATTAAAATAATCGAATCCTGTGTTGTTCGAACCCATAACAATCGCCTCAATGAGACGATTCTGAAGCGTTTTAAGCAACTGGAAAATCAGCATTGTATGCACGTTAAGTCAAATATATAGAGGATATTGAATGAGTGGTCATTGAATACTGAATTTATTAAACGAGTCATCTTTAAACAGATAAACACGAGGCTACACCGAGTTTTTATCTGTTTTAGATGACGAGTTTGATAAATTCTGTATTTTATGAGCACAAATTTTATATTCTGTTTATAATATGACCCGAATTTTAGCGAAAAATCGTCAAAATTCTTGAAATTCAACGTTTCAATTTTCCGCGAAACTTATAACGTCGTTTAAATATGACGTCACAAAAATAGATTATGACGTCATTTTTGCGGTTACAAAATAGCGTTGTAATAACACTCATGTAATATCAAAAATATTCGCGGGGTTATTTCACTCCGGCGACGTAGGTCATATTATAAATCATTTTATTTGTAAACAAAACATTTTTTAAGTGACCTTTCTCATTAACGACCACTTCTGGTGATCCGAAACTGGTAGCTTAACCCTTCCCTGTTTTACAAAATTTTGGACCTGTCCATATTCAAGGGTTTTGCAGACGAAAATTAAAAGTGGATTTAATTAAAAAAAAAACCCATTCAATAGGGTAGAAAATAGTGTGGAAAAAGAAGAAAATTGCTTGTCAGAAGCAATTTCTTCTTTTTTCACAATGTTTTCTCAATCATAAAATCACGGGCACGTACAAAGCAGGGATTAAACAGCAAAGGGTTAATATAGGGATGAGTGTCTTTTTCACTGCGTTTATTGGGGTATAAAGTGCATTTGCCTTAGCACATGGCAAATAACGCCCGTAGGGCGTTATGTTTAAGCCATGTGCTAAGGCAATTGCACTTTATACCCCTATAAACGCTGTGAAAAAGACACTCTGCCCTTATAATTGCAATCCTCTTGGTTTAAGAAACTATTAAAATACTCGGCTAAACATTGAAGTTTCGAGTCTACTTTTCTGCGTGTATTACACAATCTATTTTTAGATCGTGTATTTTTTTTCTCGCTATCGAAGTTAAACGGCATAAAGTTAAACAAATGGTACACAAATAATCGACAATTGACATTCGTAGAGGTACTTATGTTCTAAACATAATTTTGACAAGTTATTCTTCATTTTAAACCGAAGCTATCGTGATCGGGCTTAGCTGAGAGGGTTGCTTGGTGGTCTTCGTCGACTCGCTGTAAACATTGTCTCAGAATCTGAAATGCATGCTTTTAATCATAAATTCTTTCGAAAATATCTTAATTTCTAATATATTGAATATCAATATTACGATATGGAAGGGGAACGAGGGGTTTTCGAGTTCCTAAAACACAGGACATGCAGATCGAAGGTCGGGGGTTTCCCGATAGACCTATTGCATTTTATACAGAAATAAAGTGCAATGGATTTCCCCACGTGATGCGATTTAAACCAATCAAAATTCTTTATTCTATAAGATTGCAATTATTCTTCGTTTAACTGTTTTCCTTTTATTTTTCAGACTACCATATTCTAGGGTGTACCGCGGCCAAACAGGACACACATTGCTACATTCACTGGTATTCAGTAATATGCTTTTGTAATGAAGATCTCTGTAATAACAGATACCACGTTTCCTCCGACATTTATCAAAATAATCCTCAGAGTTTTATCAACTAACGCTGAAATTATCACTTAAAAAAACATAAACGATTTGTCATCGAAACACTCAAAAGATTATCAACAAACTACAAAACCCTGAAATTATTGCTTAAACACCAGCAAATCTACAAGCAAAAATCGCTCATCACATACTCAATGTCAATAAGGGAAACAATTTGGAATCTGTAAATGACCAAAGAATTTCTAAAAATAAACTTTTTTCTTATTTTATGAAATAATTGTTAATTATGTAATAAAAAGGGGCGGGGCACCTAACGAACGAAAAATCTTACTGAGGTTGACTATTGATTCGTTTGACTGCTTTAGACAGTCAGGTGCGATAGATGATATCGTAAGGAAATAAAGCAATAATTGAGGTATGAAACTCAAAACCTAATCACACTTACGTATGAATTCGCTTCGCGTATTCATTAAGTGTGATTAGATTTCTATTTTCATACCTCGATGAATTAAATAAATACTACCTTCATCCCTTAAGTGATAACAATCGTTTGCTTAAGTCAAAGTTGTTCACCAAGTGTTTTTCGTACACTTTTAACACATTTTCAAGTATAAAATCGACATGGGATATGTCTAAAAGCCCCATGCCCATTCAGATTTTAACGAGCATATTTAAGACAACAAGTCTCAATGATAATATCTATGATTTGGTGAAATTCTACCAGGTGGTTTAAAAGGAGATTTTTAAATTGAACGTTTACGCACGGAGGTACGGACGCACGGAAGCATCGACGCACAGCTAAGACGTAAGCTCCGCTAGACTTATTCCAGTGGAACTGAAAACTGTTCGCGGCGAGGTCTTTCTTAGACTGAATGCATGGCTGCTTTCTGGATCCACAAACTATTAACCACTTCACAATTACAGAACGTATTAGTCAGGCAGAGGAATTTCGCCGTGTAAAGTACCCTTCACCGATTAAATCACGCATAGATAAGATTTATTATGAGATAAGAAGAACAATACAGATCATGGCAACACAAAAAGATTCGTTCTTCAATTTCTGTAACCCGTTCTGATTTGAATGGATACGTTTTCGAAACGTTTATGTGGTGTCCGTGGTCTAGAGGTAGAGCGTCAGCCTCTTGACCAAAAGGTCCTGAGTTCCATTCCCGGGAGCGGCTATAGATTTTGGTTCTTTCATTGGCCCACACATTAGGCGCGTATACTGATGAGATTTCCGGGAAGCAGAATCGATAGGGAATAATCTAAGTTGTAAGAACTTGTTTCCCAATCGATGATTGTCAGTTTCACGATGTGATTTACTGTTAGAGTGCATTTCGAAATACTTTTCATGTTTTACACAACGCTTTCGTTTAACGTCTTTTACAGTTGAGAACATTGTTAAATATGCTTATTGATAACTTTGGAATGAGTTTAAAACTAAATTGAATATAATGGATTAGCGTGTTAGGGTTGAAATTAAACGGGAGTAACTTTTTATCACAAATTCTTCCAAGAAGAAAAAAAGCAAAATTTTATTGCCTGTACTTAAATCTAAGAATTTTTCTGTTTGTGTGTACTCACGGACGTACGTTCAGTTTGACAAAACTATTAGCCAATTATACCCCGCTTTGCACGTAAGTGCACGTGAAAAGCGGAAAATAATTGGAAAACTGTTTGCACCGTTTTGTCATACTGGGTATGTTCATATAGAACTCGGTATCGATCCGAGTTACCCCAAATCTCGTTCGAATGACCACGGTTTCGACTCCAGTGACGTCATTTTAACCTTTTAACCTCGATACTTCTGATCCTGGGCCAAGCCGGTGTTACTAGGGTTCCAAAATGGCGTTGAAAAGTAGTACCCAAAATTTAGAATATAAAAAAAATCGGGAGGCTTTATTTTGCAACAAACTTGCTTTTATTATGTTTGATATCATGATTTACAAAAGTATATCACATCTATTGATACAATAAAAACACCCCACGTGCTAGCCCGATCTTGTAACGGTATCTTTTCATCATGCGTACTCCCACCAGTAGAGAACTCCGTTCGAATGGTTGTCTTCTCTGCGCATGCACATTCTAGTTTATGTCGTCTAAGTCGTCTTTCTCGATCCTCGGGTCGGTCATAAACGCAGGACAGGCGCTTTTGATTCCACACCAGCAATCAAAATCGTGCAATACATCTAATGAAAAAAAGAAAAGAAATTCTCGAGCACTTTGAACAATTTTGAAGCACTCTTAAGAGATTTCGGAGCCTTTAACGACGATTAGATTTGGTGTTTCTAATGCATCAAATGGAGCGCCAAGCGAGCGAATTAAGTTAGTAACATCGTGAAATTGACACTCAATCAAAATCCTCCTGTATGCTCGCCCAGTCCTCCCTTTATTCAATTTAAATACTCACTCAAAAACGCTCCAAAATGGTTTAAAACACTTTGAAATCAAAATAGGGACATTTCTTTCAAATACATAAAACTCTTCCACATTTAATAAGCTGTTATGGTTTTTTTTTTAAAAAGCGACTGCTTGGTCAATGAATACGGGCACCCTAAAATACGGAAATTTAAATAAGGATGGTAATAAAACATCGCTAATATCGTTTTATAGGACAAAATTAGCAATATTGGATCACCTCCCCTTAAATTTATTCAAAGCTCGCTCCTCCTTCGCATTCACTTTAATTCCGAAATGCTTCCTTTAGGTAGTGGACCCGTAATAGTTCCGTAACGTTTCGGAAGTAATGATCTTTAACAGATTTAGCCGAGGTTTCCTAATAATTTCTATTAGGAAACCTCGGTCAACATTGTAAAAGTTCGTAGGTTCCAAAATATTGCGGAACTATTACGGATCCACTACCTTAATAAGTCACCTTGTCAATTTCACAATGTTTCTTACTGTATTTATTTTAAAGTCAATCTTGCTCAAGCGATCATGCCTACTTAGCGACCATATTCGTTGAGTGACGTTTCAACACCCCCATCTTTAAATAGTAGTTTTAATGGACTTAAAAAAATCGAATCCTGTGTTATTCGAACCCATAACAATCGCCTCAATGAGACGATTCTGAAGCGTTTTAAGCAACTGGAAAATCAGCATTGTATGCACGTTAAGTCAAATATATAGAGGATATTGAATGAGTGGTCATTGAATACTGGATTTATTAAACGAGTCATCTTTAAACAGATAAAAACGAGGCTACGCCGAGTTTTTATCTGTTTTAGATGACGAGTTTGATAAATTCTGTATTTTATGAGCACAAATTTTATATTCTGTTTATAATATGACCCGAATTTTAGCGAAAATCGTCAAAATTCTTGAAATTCAACGTTTCAATTTTCCGCGAAACTTATAACGTCGTTTAAATATGACGTCACAAAAATAGATTATGACGTCATTTTTGCGGTTACAAAATAGCGTTGTAATAACACTCATGTAATATCAAAAATATTCGCGGGGTTATTTCACTCCGGCGACGTAGGTCATATTATAAATCATTTTATTTGTAAACAAAACATTTTTTAAGTGACCTTTCTCATTAACGACCACTTCTGGTGATCCGAAACTGGTAGCTTAACCCTTCCCTGTTTTACAAAATTTTGGACCTGTCCATATTCAAGGGTTTTGCAGACGAAAATTAAAAGTGGATTTAATTAAAAAAAAAACATTCAATAGGGTAGAAAATAGTGTGGAATAAGAAGAAATTGCTTGTCAGAAGCAATTTCTTCTTTTTTCACAATGTTTTCTCAATCATAAAATCACGGGCACGTACAAAGCAGGGATTAAACAGCAAAGGGTTAATCCACGTTTAACTGTTTTCCTTTTATTTTTCAGACTACCATATTCTAGGGTGTACCGCGGTGAAACAAGACACACATTGCTACATTCACTGGTATTCAGTAATATGCTTTTGTAATGAAGATCTCTGTAATAACAGATACCACGTTTCCTCCGACATTTATCAAAATAATCCTCAGAGTTTTATCAACTAACGCTGAAATTATCACTTTAAAAAACATAAACGATTTGTCATCGAAACACTCAAAAGATTATCAACAAACTACAAAACCCTGAAATTATTGCTTAAACACCAGCAAATCTACAAGCAAAAATCGCTCATCACATACTCAATGTCAATAAGGGAAACAATTTGGAATCTGTAAATGACCAAAGAATTTCTAAAAATAATCTTCTTTCTTATTTTATGAAATGATTGTTAGCTATGTAATAAAAAGGGGCGGGGCACCTAACGAACGAAAAATCTTACTGAGGTTGACGATTGATTCGTTTGACTGCTCAAGTGCTCAAGACACTTTTTAATGGGTTTTACGCCGCTTTCAACAATTTCGCTGTTATATCGCGGAGGCTTGAGCACCTAACAATGGATTCCTGGTATTTTTCATACCAGTTCAACCACCACATCCTTTCCTAGCCTCCAGCTGCTAACTCACAGGGCTACCATTGGCGAGAGACAAATAGTTGGGTAGAATGAGGGCCGCTGTCGGGGATCAAACCCGGGACCTCTAGATTGACAGTCGGAAGCCCTTCCAACTGCGCTATGACAGCGGCCCCACAAATCTTTCAAAAGTACTTTTTTAATCCCCCCCTGAAACTCTGGATAGCTCTTGTGTTGTGATCATACAAGTTTCATGAAGATATCTTCAATAACAATAGAGATATGACCAAGGTTAAAGTTTGATGGGCAAACAACACCATTTTTCATTGACACTGCATCCCGTAGAGCCTATTTTATAGGCCCAATACAAATTTAATGGAGAAATGTAAGAGCATGATCAAAGCATCATTCCTTTGAAGTTTAGTTATATTCTGAACAGTAGTTTCAGAGAAGTTTTTTTTTCATATTTCATCATATGGGACCATTTTTCAGTGTCGCGGCAGCCTGTAAAGCCCATGTCATCAGCACAATCATAATTTTACGAACAAATTTGATAAAGCATGGCCCAAAGATTATTCCTGTGAAGTTTGGTTGAACTCTAAACAACAGTTTCAGAGAAGAAAAAATTTAGAAAAAAATGGATGGATGCACTAACAACAGACACCAGGCCATGACAAGCTCTGCTAGACTTAGTCCAGTTGAGCTAAAATTTATTGCAATCGGACCATTAATGTAGAAGAGTTGAGATCGCCCGGTTTTTAGCATTTTGGCATCTTTTTCCAGGACGCAGCAAGATACAAGATAACTCGTTGAATTTGATATCCTCGCCAAAAATATTTTGTTTGTCAATGGAGTATACCAAACTTAGGGACAGGTTCATTCTCTCTCTCTCTCTCTCTCTCTCTCTCTCTCTCTCTCTCTCTCTCCCTCTCTCTCTCTCTCTCTCTCTCTCTCTCTCTCTCTCTCTCTCTCTCTCTCTCTCTCTCTCTCTCGACCAAGGACATGATGACATTTGACTGATAAACCTAGCCTTTATCAGTCATTTGATAATAGAAAACTTGTATCAGTTATTTTTAGATTGAGAAAAGACACAGGGGGCTTTCACTATTTGGCATCCTTTAACTCTTTCCCCAGTGACATAATTTTAGGATGGACCAAGTTGAAAGGTGCTGCAGAGGACAGAAACGATTCAGTGGAAATGCACTTAAGGTAGTGGACCCGTAATAGTTTTGCAACATTTCAAGAGTAATGAACTTTAACAGTGTTAACCACGGTTTCCTAATGATTATCATTAGGAAACCTAGGTTAACTTTGTGCAAGTTCATAAGTTCTGAAATGTTGCGAAACTATTAAGGGTCCACAACCTTAAGGACGAAAGTTCTGTATGATCTTGTGTTCTTCAAAAAAGCTGTTAATTGAAAGATAATGTGTTGAAAATAATGTTTAATATGGGCCCTATCTTCAAAACATATGCACTGTTTTCATCAGCATTGGATCACAAATGACGTAGAATTTGTTTGTTTGTTTGAATGGGTTTTACACTGCTTTCAACAATTTCGCAGTCATATCGCGGCGTTCGGAGAACCGAACAATGGATTCCTGGTATTTCTTTCACTTGTACTACCATTACACCCTTTCCTAGCCTCCGACTGCTATTTCACATAGGTTTACGATTATCTACCCATTGGTGAAAGACAAACGTCGGAAAGGATATTTGCCGCCACCGGGGATCGAACCCACGACTTTCGGATTGGAAGTCTTATGCCTAACCAACTGCGCTATGGTGGCGGCTCAGTGGAAATGTACTTAAGGTAGTGGACCTGTAATAGTTTCGCAACATTTCAGAAGTAATGAACTTTAACAGTGTTAACCACGGTTTCCTAATGATTATCATTAGGAAACCTAGGTTAACTTTGTGCAAGTTCATAAGTTCTGAAATGTTGCGATACTATTAAGGGTCCACAACCTTAAGGACGAAAGTTCTGTAAGTGAATACTTACAAAGATCATTGAACTTTGGGCCACTTATTTCTAACCAGAATCCTACCCTAGTGTAGACTGGTCCCGCTTTCAACTACTGGAATAGCCTATTCTAGGCTATTTTAAACGTCGACATTTGGACCAGTCTAAAGCTGGTCACTCGCTACAATGGATCAGCTCCGGTCTTGAATTACTTCCGAGGTCGTTGTACCCTCAAATAGTCCGGTTAGAAAAAAATGGTGTGCCCCTTTTGCCACATTGTTTTGATGTTTAAATAACAGTTAAGTGCTTGAAATGAGGTTCAGCCAAGTGCCAGACCTCTGCTACATTTCATACATAGTTTTAAATGAATCTAAGTGGGAACTATTTTTTCTGAGAGCCTACCCTTTTGATGGTGGTCCCCAAGTAAGGAAACTCACCCGCCCGGGGTTAGAAATAAGTTGGCCCTTTGATTTTTTGTCAAGGGAGGTAAATCATATTTGATAATCGCCCAACTACTTACAACTAGACGAAATCTAGCGACGTTTATTTACATTCCTTTTATAAAATCTACAAACTTTGCTGTTTTTTGTTGTTGTTGTTGTTGTTGTGGGTTTTTTGTCTTCCTGGCAAAATTAGAGATCAACACAGTCTATTAAAATCAGGCAAAAATTTGATCGATTTGATTGAAATGTTGATCCTTTCAAACGATTTCGGAGCGTTTTTTGATTGCTTGGGGTGAGTTTTTGGACTGTGTGATAGCAGTGCTGAGAGAGTGTGATTTTGAATGGTTTTGATCGAAATGATTGTCAGTTTCACGATGTGATTTACTGTTAAGAGTGCATTTCGAAATACTTTTCATGTTTTACACAACGCTTTCGTTTAACGTCTTTTACAGTTGAGAACATTGTTAAATATGCTTATTGATAACTTTGGAATGAGTTTAAAACTAAATTGAATATAAGGGATTAGCGTGTTAGGGTTGAAATTAAACGGGAGTAACTTTTTATCACAAATTCTTCCAAGAAGAAAAAAAGCAAAATTTTATTGCCTGTACTTAAATCTAAAAATTTTTCTGTTTGTGTGTACTCACGGACGTACGTTCAGTTTGACAAAACTATTAGCCAATTATACCCCGCTTTGCACGTAAGTGCACGTGAAAAGCGGGGTATAATTGGAAAACTGTTTGCACCGTTTTGTCATACTGGGTACGTTCATATAGAACTCGGTATCGATCCGAGTTACCCCAAATCTCGTTCGAATGACCACAGTTTCGACTCCAGTGACGTCATTTTAACCTTTTAACCTCGATACTTCTGATCCTGGGCCAGGCCGGTCTTACTAGGGTTCCAAGATGGCGTTGAAAAGTAGTACCCAAAATTTAGAATATAAAAAAAATCGGGAGGCTTTATTTTGCAACAAACTTGCTTTTGTTATGTTTGATATCATGATTTACAAAAGTATATCACATCTATTGATACAATAAAAACACCCCACGTGCTAGCCCGATCTTGTAACGGTATCTTTTCATCATGCGTACTCCCACCAGTAGAGAACTCCGTTCGAAAGGTTGTCTTCTCTGCGCATGCACATTCTAGTTTATGTCGTCTAAGTCGTCTTTCTCGATCCTCGGGTCGGTCATGAACGCAGGACAGGCGCTTTTGATTCCACACCAGCAATCAAAATCGTGCAATACATCTAATGAAAAAAAGAAAAGAAATTCTCCAGCACTTTGAACAATTTTGAAGCACTCTTAAGAGTTTTTGGAGCCTTTAACGACGATTAGATTTGGTGTTTCTAATGCATCAAATGGAGCGCCAAGCGAGCGAATTAAGTTAGTAACATCGTGAAATTGACACTCAATCAAAATCCTCCTGTATGCTCGCCCAGTCCTCCCTTTATTCAATTCAAATACTCACTCAAAAACGCTCCAAAATGGTTTAAAACACTTTGAAATCAAAATAGGGACATTTCTTTCAAATACATAAAACTCTTCCACATTTAATAAGCTGTTATGGTTTTTTTTTTTTTTTTTTTAAAGCGTCTGCTTGGCCAATGAATACGGGCACCCTAAAATACGGAAATTTAAATAAGGATGGTAATAAAACATCGCTAATATCGTTTTATAGGACAAAATTAGCAATATTGGATCACCTCCCCTTAAATTTATTCAAAGCTCGCTCCTCCTTCGCTTTCACTTTAATTCCGAAATGCTTCCTTTAGGTAGTGGACCCGTAATAGTTCCGTAACGTTTCGGAAGTAATGATCTTTAACAGATTTAGCCGAGGTTTCTTAATGATTTCTATTAGGAAACCTCGGTCAACATTGTAAAAGTTCGTAGGTTCCAAAATATTGCGGAACTATTACGTGTCCACTACCTTAATAATTCATCTTGTCAATTTCACAATGTTTCTTTCTGTATTCATTTTACAGTAATCTTGCTCAAGCGATCATGTCTACTAAGCGACCATTTTCGTTGAATGACCGTTTCAACACCCCCATCTTTAAATAAGTAGTTTTTAATGGACTTAAAATAATCGAATCCTGTGTTGTTCGAACCCATAACACTTGCCTCAATGAGACGATTCTGAAGCGTTTTAAGCAACTGGAAAATCAGCATTGTATACACGTTAAGTCAAATATATAGAGGATATTGAATGAGTGGTCATTGAATACTGAATTTATTAAACGAGTCATCTTTAAACAGATAAAAACGAGGTTACGCCGAGTTTTTATCTGTTTTAGATGACGAGTTTGATAAATTCTGTATTTTATGAGCACAAATTTTATATTCTGTTTATAATATGACCCGAATTTTAGCGAAAAATCGTCAAAATTCTTGAAATTCAACGTTTCAATTTCCCACGAAACTTATAACGTCGTTTAAATATGACGTCACAAAAATAGATTATGACGTCATTTTTGCGGTTACAAAATAGCGTTGTAATAACACTCATGTAATATCAAAAATATTCGCGGGGTTATTTCACTCCGGCGACGTAGGTCATATTATAAATCATTTTATTTGTAAACAAAACATTTTTTAAGTGACCTTTCTCATTAACGACCACTTCTGGTGATCCGAAACTGGTAGCTTAACCCTTTCCTGTTTTACAAAATTTTGGACCTGTCCATATTCAAGGGTTTTGCAGACGAAAATTAAAAGTGGATTTAATTAAAAAAAAACCATTCAATAGGGTAGAAAATAGTGTGGAAAAAGAAGAAATTGCTTGTCAGAAGCAATTTCTTCTTTTTTCACAATGTTTTCTCAATCATAAAATCACGGGCACGTACAAAGCAGGGATTAAACAGCAAAGGGTTAATCCACGTTTAACTGTTTTCCTTTTATTTTTCAGACTACCATATTCTAGGGTGTACCGCGGCCAAACAGGACACACATTGCTACATTCACTGGTATTCAGTAATATGCTTTTGTAATGAAGATCTCTGTAATAACAGATACCACGTTTCCTCCGACATTTATCAAAATAAACCTCAGAGGTTTATCAACTAACGCTGAAATTATCACTTTTAAAAACATGAACGATTTGTCATCGAAACACTCAAAAAACTAGAACTGTCGCAGAGCGGACTAATACCCCCCACAAGCGCTTTGTCAGAATGCAAGTGCTATTAGTGCATGATGTGTTTGTAACTAATATTGAGGTCATATGTAGCATTTGCATGAAGTTTCATGATTCTAGGTCGCTTGGTTTTTGAGTTAAGAGTCCAGAAATGAAAATTGAACAAAAATTGACTGTGACCTTGACCTTTGACCTATATGACCCAAAAACGATAGGGCACTTCCTTGGATGATAAGCACCATTTGCATAAAGTTTCATGCTTGTAGGTCACTTGGTTCTCGAGTTAAAGTCTGGAAACGAAAATGGAACAAAAATTGACAGTGACCTTGACCTTTGACCTATGTAACCCCAAAACAATAGGGCACTTCCTTGGGTCATAAGGAGCATTTGTATCAAGTTTCATGATTGTAGGCAACTTGGTTCTTGAGTTAGAGTCCGGAAACGAAAATTGAACAAAGGCTGACTGTGACCTTGACCTTTGACCTACATGACCCAAAAACAATAGGGCACTTCCTTGGGTCATAAGGAACATTTGTATAAAATTTCATGATTGTAGGTCATTTGGTTCTTGAGTTAGAGTCCGGAATCGAAAAGGTCTACGGACGGACGGACGGATGGACGGACGGACGGACGGACGGACGGATGGACAGACAGACAGACATGGTGAAACCAATATACCCCCCTCTACTTCGTAGGTGGGGGGTATAATTATCAACAAACTACAAAACCCTGAAATTGTTGCTTAAACACCAGCAAATCTACAAGCAAAAATCGCTGCAACTTATCAATAAGGGAAACAATTTGGAATCTATAAATGACCAAAGAATTTCTAAAAATAAACTTCTTTCTTATTTTATGAAATGATTGTTAACTATGTAATAAAAAGGGGCGGGGCACCTAACGAACGAAAATTCTTACTGAGGTTGACGATTGATTCGTTTGACTGCTCAAGTGCTCAAGACATTTTTTAATGGGTTTTACGCCGCTTTCAACAATTTCGCTGTTATATCGCGGAGGCTTGAGCACCTAACAATGGATTCCTGGTATTTTTCATACCAGTTCAACCACCACATCCTTTCCTAGCCTCCAGCTGCTAACTCACAGGGCTTCCATTGGTGAGAGACAAATAGTTGGGTAGAATGAGAGCCGCTGTCGGGGATCAAACCCGGGACCTCTAGATTGACAGTCGGAAGCCCTTCCAACTGCGCTATGACAGCGGCCCCACAAATCTTTCAAAAGTACTTTTTTAATCCCCCCCCCCTTGAAACTCTGGATAGCTCTTGTGTTGTGATCATACAAGTTTCATGAAGATATCTTCAATAACAATAGAGATATGACCAAGGTTAAAGTTTGATGGGCAAACAACACAATTTTTCATTGACACTGCATCCCGTAGAGCCTATTTTTAGGGCCAATCCAAATTTAATGGAGAAATGTAAGAGCATGATCAAAGCATCATTCCTTTGAAGTTTAGTTATATTCTGAACAGTAGTTTCAGAGAAGTTTTTTTTCATATTTCATCATATGGGACCATTTTTCAGTGTCGCGGCAGCCTGTAAAGCCCATGTCATCAGCACAATCAGAATTTTACGAAAACAAATTTGATAAAGCATGGCCCAAAGATTATTCCTGTAAAGTTTGGTTGAATTCTAAACAATAGTTTCAGAGAAGAAAATGTGTATAGAAAAAAATTAATGGATGGATGCACTAACAACAGACACCAGGCCATGACAAGCTCTGCTAGACTTAGTCCAGTTGAGCTAAAATTTATTGCAATCGGACCATTAATGTAGAAGAGTTGAGATCGCCCGGTTTTTAGCATTTTGGCATCTTTTTCCAGGACGCAGCAAGATACAAGATAACTCGTTGAATTTGATATCCTCGCCAAAAATATTTTGTTTGTCAATGGAGTATACCAAACTTAGGGACAGGTTATCTTCTATTTTCATCAACCAAGGACATGATGACATTTGACTGATAAACCTAGCCTTTATCAGTCATTTGATTATAGAAAACTTATATCAGTTATTTTTAGATTGAGAAAAGACACAGGGGGCTTTCACTATTTGGCATCCTTTAACCCTTTCCCCAGTGACATAATTTTAGGATGGTCCAAGTTGAAAGGTGCTGCAGAGGACAAACGATTCAGTGGAAATGTTTGTTTGTTTGTTTGTTTGAATGGGTTTAACTCCGCTTTCAACAATCTCGCAGTTATATCGCGGCGGCCGGAGCACCGAACAATGGATTCCTGGTATTTCTTTCACCTGTACTACCATTACACCCTTTCCTAGCCTCCGACTGCTATTTCACATAGGTTTACGATTATCTACCCATTGGTGAAAGGCAAACGTCGGAAAGGATATTTGCCGCCACCGGGGATCGAACCCACGACTTCCGGATTGGAAGTCTTATGCCTAACCAACTGCGCTATGGTGGCGGCTCAGTGGAAATGTACTTAGGTAGTGGACCCGTAATAGTTTCGCAACATTTCAGAAGTAATGAACTTTAACAGTGTTAACCACGGTTTCCTAATGATTATCATTAGGAAACCTAGGTTAACTTTGTGCAAGTTCATAAGTTCTGAAATGTTGCGAAACTATTAAGGGTCCACAACCTTAAGGACGAAAGTTCTGTGTGATCTTGTGTTCTTCAAAAAAGCTGTTAATTGAAAGATAATGTGTTGAAAATAATGTTTAATATGGGCCCTATCTTCAAAACATATGCACTGTTTTCATCAGCATTGGATCACAATAGACGTAGAATTTGTTTGTTTGTTTGAATGGGTTTAACACTGCTTTCAACAATTTCGCAGTCATATTGCGGCGGCCGGAGCACCTAACAATGGATTCCTGGTATTTCTTTCACCTGTATAACTGATAAATTATTTAAAGCGGCGTTAAACCACATACAAACAAAAACAAGAATCGGTGTTGATGTGCTCCTGGTTATGACTAAGAATTGTTAAAATCGGCGGTAAACAAACAAACAAGCAAACAAACAAATCTTTATCCTAACTTTGCAGGTTTAAATGCTATAACATGCTATTCTGGGAGTGACGATGTTTATTCAAAACTCGTCTGTGAAGGATCATGCTTCTTCGAAAAGGACACGTGGGGTAATTTGAAATACAGTTAACTACATCGTGAAATTGACAAAGTGAATGATTTTGGAATGGTTTTGGAATGAAATCGAATGAATGTGTGGAGCGAGTTTTTGTGTGAATTTAATGGGAGGTAATCCAATACCGCAAATTTTGTTCAGGAGGAACAATATTTAGGATATTAATTACCTCCCTTTAATAAAATATGCATATAAGTTTTATAGATAGCTTCCTATTTCTTTAAGAACCTATGAGACGCTAACAATTTGAATAATGCCAATGAAATCGCGATTTTTCTCTGTCAAAAATCATTTTGAGTGACGTTATTGATTCTATGTTTTTCAATGGGTTTGAGCGTTTTTGAATGGTTTGAGAGAGTGGTTGGAATGAATGAGTGATTTAGAATGGTTTTGATCGGTAGGAGTGTCAATTTCACGATGTAACTAACTGTACCATAAACAATAAAGTCGATTTTCTATTAAAATCTAGATCATTAAATAACATCGAAAAATGGAAGATTTGAGTGATTAAGGAACGACTTTTGAAATGATAATGAATAAGTATGCGGAGCGAATTCAAAATGAAATATTCAAGGGAGGTAATACATATCGTTTATTTCGTCTCGATTGGACGAGATTAGCGATGATTCATTATCCCCCCTCCCAAAATAATAATAATAATAATAATCATGTTTTCCTGTTTGTGTATTTTCGGTTTAAACAGTCGCTTTGAAATCCACATATCATACTAAAATAGTGCAATAATTTGATCTATTTAAATGCTCACAATGAATGGTTTCGAAGCGTTTTTGACCGATTTAAAGCGCTTTTTGATGATTTGAGTGAGTGTTCGGAATAAATGAACGGAGCGCTGTGTAAATGATTTAGAATAGTTTTGATCGAGTTCAATGTCAATTTCAGGATGTAGTTACTAAATGTAACTACAGTTTGTTTAAAGCTGTAGTAACGTAGTTTTGGAAGAAAATCGATTATAAATCGAACGCATAAGTACTTATAAAAGCACATTCTGTAATATTTTATGTTTAGTCGATTTCCATATTTTTTAATGCATTCCGATTGGCTGAAAGTTTCGTTTTATACCTCAATTACAAATGATTTAGCACATTTTTGGGAATAACACGTTTGAAGAGAGAGTGTGTTTTCTTTTACTGAAGCCGTCGTCACAGAACAGTTGATAGCGCGTCGGGCTATCATTCAAAAGGTCCCTGGTTCGATTCCAGACGGCGGCACTAATCCTTTCCAACTATTTGTGTCTCCCACAAATTGGTCGGTAATCGTATACCTATGTGGGATAGCAGCTGGAGCCTAGGGAAGGATGTAATGGTAGTACTGATGTGAGAAATACCAGAAATCTATTGTTAGGTGCTCCAGCCTCAGCGATATAAATGAAAGATTGTTGAAAGCGGCGTAAACCCATTTCTAACAAACAAACCCTTTCAATGAGGAATACATGAAATTATAAACCTTATCACACCTATGTATGAATCAGATTCATATTTCTAAAAATTTAAAATCGTTGTCTAATTGTTGAAAACAAAACAAAAAGTGAAGACTTACAAAGATCATTGAACTTTGGGCCACTTATTTCTAACCAGAATCCTACCCTAGTGTAGACTGGTCCCGCTTTCAACTACTGGAATAGCCTATTCTAGGCTATTTTAAACGTCGACATTTGGACCAGTCTAAAGCTGGTCACTCGCTACAATGGATCCGCTCCGGTCTTGAATTACTTCCGAGGTCGTTGTACCCTCAAATAGTCCGGTTAGAAAAAAATGGTGTGCCCCTTTTGCCACATTGTTTTCACGTTAAAATACAGTAAAGTGCTGGAAATGAGGTTCAGCCAAGTGCCTGTCCTCTGCTACATTTCATGCATAGTTTTAAATGAATCTAAGTGGGAACTATTTTTCTGGGAGCCTGACCTTTGATGGTGGTCCCCAAGTAAGGAAACTCACCCGCCCGGGGTTAGAAATAAGTTGGCCCTTTGATTTTTTTTCAAGGGAGGTAAATCATAATTGATAATCGCCCAACTACTTACAACTAGACGAAATCTAGCGACGTTTATTTACATTCCTTTTATAAAATCTACAAACTTTGCTGGTTTTTTTTTTTTTTTGTTGTTGTTGTGGGTTTTTTGTCTTCCTGGCAAAATTAGAGATCAACACAGTCTATTAAAATCAGGCAAAAATTTGATCGATTTGATTGAAATGTTGATCCTTTCAAACGATTTCGGAGCGTTTTTTGATTGCTTGGGGTGAGTTTTAGGACTGAATGATAGCAGTGCTGAGAGAGTGTGATTTTGAATGGTTTTGATCGAAATGATTGTCAGTTTCACGATGTGATTTACTGTTAGAGTGCATTTCGAAATACTTTTCATGGTGACACAACGCTTTCGTTTAACGTCTTTTACAGTTGAGAACATTGTTAAATATGCTTATTGATAACTTTGGAATGAATTTAAAACTAAATTGAATATAAGGGATTAGCGTGTTAGGGTTGAAATTAAACGGGAGTAACTTTTTATCACAAATTCTTCCAAGAAGAAAAAAAGCAAAATTTTATTGCCTGTACTTCAATCTAAGATTTTTTCTGTTTGTGTGTACTCACGGACGTACGTTCAGTTTGACAAAACTATTAGCCAATTATACCCCGCTTTGCACGTAAGTGCATGTGAAAAGCGGGGTATAATTGGAAAACTGTTTGCACCGTTTTGTCATACTGGGTACGTTCATATAGAACTCGGTATCGATCCGAGTTACCCCAAATCTCGTTCGAATGACCACGGTTTCGACTCCAGTGACGTCATTTTAACCTTTTAACCTCGATACTTCTGATCCTGGGCCAGGCCGGTGTTACTAGGGTTCCAAGATGGCGTTGAAAAGTAGTACCCAAAATTTAGAATATAAAAAAATTCGGGAGGCTTTATTTTGCAACAAACTTGCTTTTGTTATGTTTGATATCATGATTTACAAAAGTATATCACATCTATTGATACAATAAAAACACCCCACGTGCTAGCCCGATCTTGTAACGGTATCTTTTCATCATGCGTACTCCCACCAGTAGAGAACTCCGTTCGAATGGTTGTCTTCTCTGCGCATGCACATTCTAGTTTATGTCGTCTAAGTCGTCTTTCTCGATCCTCGGGTCGGTCATAAACGCAGGACAGGCGCTTTTGATTCCACACCAGCAATCAAAATCGTGCAATACATCTAATGAAAAAAAGAAAAGAAATTCTCCAGCACTTTGAACAATTTTGAAGCACTCTTAAGAGATTTCGGAGCCTTTAACGACGATTAGATTTGGTGTTTCGTGTTTCTAATGCATCAAATGGAGCGCCAAGCGAGCGAATTAAGTTAGTAACATCGTGAAATTGACACTCAATCAAAATCCTCCTGTATGCTCGCCCAGTCCTCCCTTTATTCAATTTAAATACTCACTCAAAAACGCTCCAAAATGGTTTAAAACACTTTGAAATCAAAATAGGGACATTTCTTTCAAATACATAAAACTCTTCCACATTTAATAAGCTGTTATGTTTTTTTTTTTTTTTTTTTTTTTTTTAAAGGCGTCTGCTTGGTCAATGAATACGGGCACCCTAAAATACGGAAATTTAAATAAGGACGGTAATAAAACATCGCTAATATCGTTTTATAGGACTCTGTTTGTGTATTTTCGGTTTAAACAGTCGCTTTGAAATCCACATATCATAATAAAATAGTGCAATAATTTGATCTATTTAAATGCTCACAATGAATGGTTTCGAAGCGTTTTTGACCGATTTAAAGCGCTTTTTGATGATTTGAGTGAGTGTTCGGAATGAATGAACGGAGCGCTGTGTAAATGATTTAGAATAGTTTTGATCGAGCTCAATGTCAATTTCAGGATGTAGTTACTAAATGTAACTACAGTTTGTTTAAAGCTGTAGTAACGTAGTTTTGGAAGAAAATCGATTATAAATCGAACGCATAAGTACTTATAAAAGCACATTCTGTAATATTTTATGTTTAGTCGATTTCCATATTTTTAATGCATTCCGATTGGCTGAAAGTTTCGTTTTATACCTCAATTATAAATGATTTAGCACATTTTTGGGAATAACACGTTTGAAGAGAGAGTGTGTTTTCTTTTACTGAAGCCGTCGTCACAGAACAGTTGGTAGCGCGTCGGACTATCATTCAAAAGGTCCCTGGTTCGATTCCAGACGGCGGCACTAATCCTTTCCAACTATTTGTGTCTCCCACAAATCGGTCGGTAATCGTATACCTATGTGGGATAGCAGCTGGAGCCTAGGGAAGGATGTAATGGTAGTACTGATGTGAGAAATACCAGAAATCTATTGTTAGGTGCTCCAGCCTCAGCGATATAACTGAAAGATTGTTGAAAGCGGCGTAAACCCATTTCTAACAAACAAACCCTTTCAATGAGGAATACTTACATGAAATTATAAACCTTATCACACCCATGTATGAATCAGATTCATATTTCTAAAAAGTTAAAATCGTTGTCTAATTGTTGAAAACAAAACAAAAAGTGAAGACTTACAAAGATCATTGAACTTTGGGCCACTTATTTCTAACCAGAATCCTACCCTAGTGTAGACTGGTCCCGCTTTCAACTACTGGAATAGCCTATTCTAGGCTATTTTAAACGTCGACATTTGGACCAGTCTAAAGCTGGTCACTCGCTACAATGGATCAGCTCCGGTCTTGAATTACTTCCGAGGTCGTTGTACCCTCAAATAGTCCGGTTAGAAAAAAATGGTGTGCCCCTTTTGCCACATTGTTTTCACGTTAAAATACAGTAAAGTGCTGGAAATGAGGTTCAGCCAAGTGCCTGTCCTCTGCTACATTTCATGCATAGTTATAAATGAATCTAAGTGGGAACTATTTTTCTGGGAGCCTGACCTTTGATGGTGGTCCCCAAGTAAGGAAACTCACCCGCCCGGGGTTAGAAATAAGTTGGCCCTTTGATTTTTTTTCAAGGGAGGTAAATCATAATTGATAATCGCCCAACTACTTACAACTAGACGAAATCTAGCGACGTTTATTTACATTCCTTTTATAAAATCTACAAACTTTGCTGGTTTTTTTTTTTTTTTGTTGTTGTTGTGGGTTTTTTGTCTTCCTGGCAAAATTAGAGATCAACACAGTCTATTAAAATCAGGCAAAAATTTGATCGATTTGATTGAAATGTTGATCCTTTCAAACGATTTCGGAGCGTTTTTTGATTGCTTGGGGTGAGTTTTAGGACTGAATGATAGCAGTGCTGAGAGAGTGTGATTTTGAATGGTTTTGATCGAAATGATTGTCAGTTTCACGATGTGATTTACTGTTAGAGTGCATTTCGAAATACTTTTCATGGTGACACAACGCTTTCGTTTAACGTCTTTTACAGTTGAGAACATTGTTAAATATGCTTATTGATAACTTTGGAATGAATTTAAAACTAAATTGAATATAAGGGATTAGCGTGTTAGGGTTGAAATTAAACGGGAGTAACTTTTTATCACAAATTCTTCCAAGAAGAAAAAAAGCAAAATTTTATTGCCTGTACTTCAATCTAAGATTTTTTCTGTTTGTGTGTACTCACGGACGTACGTTCAGTTTGACAAAACTATTAGCCAATTATACCCCGCTTTGCACGTAAGTGCATGTGAAAAGCGGGGTATAATTGGAAAACTGTTTGCACCGTTTTGTCATACTGGGTACGTTCATATAGAACTCGGTATCGATCCGAGTTACCCCAAATCTCGTTCGAATGACCACGGTTTCGACTCCAGTGACGTCATTTTAACCTTTTAACCTCGATACTTCTGATCCTGGGCCAGGCCGGTGTTACTAGGGTTCCAAGATGGCGTTGAAAAGTAGTACCCAAAATTTAGAATATAAAAAAATTCGGGAGGCTTTATTTTGCAACAAACTTGCTTTTGTTATGTTTGATATCATGATTTACAAAAGTATATCACATCTATTGATACAATAAAAACACCCCACGTGCTAGCCCGATCTTGTAACGGTATCTTTTCATCATGCGTACTCCCACCAGTAGAGAACTCCGTTCGAATGGTTGTCTTCTCTGCGCATGCACATTCTAGTTTATGTCGTCTAAGTCGTCTTTCTCGATCCTCGGGTCGGTCATAAACGCAGGACAGGCGCTTTTGATTCCACACCAGCAATCAAAATCGTGCAATACATCTAATGAAAAAAAGAAAAGAAATTCTCCAGCACTTTGAACAATTTTGAAGCACTCTTAAGAGATTTCGGAGCCTTTAACGACGATTAGATTTGGTGTTTCGTGTTTCTAATGCATCAAATGGAGCGCCAAGCGAGCGAATTAAGTTAGTAACATCGTGAAATTGACACTCAATCAAAATCCTCCTGTATGCTCGCCCAGTCCTCCCTTTATTCAATTTAAATACTCACTCAAAAACGCTCCAAAATGGTTTAAAACACTTTGAAATCAAAATAGGGACATTTCTTTCAAATACATAAAACTCTTCCACATTTAATAAGCTGTTATGTTTTTTTTTTTTTTTTTTTTTTTTTTTAAAGGCGTCTGCTTGGTCAATGAATACGGGCACCCTAAAATACGGAAATTTAAATAAGGACGGTAATAAAACATCGCTAATATCGTTTTATAGGACTCTGTTTGTGTATTTTCGGTTTAAACAGTCGCTTTGAAATCCACATATCATAATAAAATAGTGCAATAATTTGATCTATTTAAATGCTCACAATGAATGGTTTCGAAGCGTTTTTGACCGATTTAAAGCGCTTTTTGATGATTTGAGTGAGTGTTCGGAATGAATGAACGGAGCGCTGTGTAAATGATTTAGAATAGTTTTGATCGAGCTCAATGTCAATTTCAGGATGTAGTTACTAAATGTAACTACAGTTTGTTTAAAGCTGTAGTAACGTAGTTTTGGAAGAAAATCGATTATAAATCGAACGCATAAGTACTTATAAAAGCACATTCTGTAATATTTTATGTTTAGTCGATTTCCATATTTTTAATGCATTCCGATTGGCTGAAAGTTTCGTTTTATACCTCAATTATAAATGATTTAGCACATTTTTGGGAATAACACGTTTGAAGAGAGAGTGTGTTTTCTTTTACTGAAGCCGTCGTCACAGAACAGTTGGTAGCGCGTCGGACTATCATTCAAAAGGTCCCTGGTTCGATTCCAGACGGCGGCACTAATCCTTTCCAACTATTTGTGTCTCCCACAAATCGGTCGGTAATCGTATACCTATGTGGGATAGCAGCTGGAGCCTAGGGAAGGATGTAATGGTAGTACTGATGTGAGAAATACCAGAAATCTATTGTTAGGTGCTCCAGCCTCAGCGATATAACTGAAAGATTGTTGAAAGCGGCGTAAACCCATTTCTAACAAACAAACCCTTTCAATGAGGAATACTTACATGAAATTATAAACCTTATCACACCCATGTATGAATCAGATTCATATTTCTAAAAAGTTAAAATCGTTGTCTAATTGTTGAAAACAAAACAAAAAGTGAAGACTTACAAAGATCATTGAACTTTGGGCCACTTATTTCTAACCAGAATCCTACCCTAGTGTAGACTGGTCCCGCTTTCAACTACTGGAATAGCCTATTCTAGGCTATTTTAAACGTCGACATTTGGACCAGTCTAAAGCTGGTCACTCGCTACAATGGATCAGCTCCGGTCTTGAATTACTTCCGAGGTGGTTGTACCCTCAAATAGTCCGGTTAGAAAAAAATGGTGTGCCCCTTTTGCCACATTGTTTTCACGTTAAAATACAGTAAAGTGCTGGAAATGAGGTTCAGCCAAGTGCCTGTCCTCTGCTACATTTCATGCATAGTTTTAAATGAATCTAAGTGGGGACTATTTTTCTGGGAGCCTGACCTTTGATGGTGGTCCCCAAGTAAGGAAACTCACCCGCCCGGGGTTAGAAATAAGTTGGCCCTTTGATTTTTTTTCAAGGGAGGTAAATCATAATTGATAATCGCCCAACTACTTACAACTAGACGAAATCTAGCGACGTTTATTTACATTCCTTTTATAAAATCTACAAACTTTGCTGGGTTTTTTTGTTGTTGTTGTTGTGGGTTTTTTGTCTTCCTGGCAAAATTAGAGATCAACACAGTCTATTAAAATCAGGCAAAAATTTGATCGATTTGATTGAAATGTTGATCCTTTCAAACGATTTCGGAGCGCTTTTTGATTGCTTGGGGTGAGTTTTAGGACTGAATGATAGCAGTGCTGAGAGAGTGTGATTTTGAATGGTTTTGATCGAAATGATTGTCAGTTTCACGATGTGATTTACTGTTAGAGTGCATTTCGAAATACTTTTCATGGTGACACAACGCTTTCGTTTAACGTCTTTTACAGTTGAGAACATTGTTAAATATGCTTATTGATAACTTTGGAATGAATTTAAAACTAAATTGAATATAAGGGATTAGCGTGTTAGGGTTGAAATTAAACGGGAGTAACTTTTTATCACAAATTCTTCCAAGAAGAAAAAAAGCAAAATTTTATTGCCTGTACTTAAATCTAAGAATTTTTCTGTTTGTGTGTACTCACGGACGTACGTTCAGTTTGACAAAACTATTAGCCAATTATACCCCGCTTTGCACGTAAGTGCACGTGAAAAGCGGGGTATAATTGGAAAACTGTTTGCACCGTTTTGTCATACTGGGTACGTTCATATAGAACTCGGTATCGATCCGAGTTACCCCAAATCTCGTTCGAATGACCACGGTTTCGACTCTAGTGACGTCATTTTAACCTTTTAACCTCGATACTTCTGATCCTGGGCCAGGCCGGTGTTACTAGGGTTCCAAGATGGCGTTGAAAAGTAGAACCCAAAATTTAGAATATAAAGAAATTCGGGAGGCTTTATTTTGCAACAAACTTGCTTTTGTTATGTTTGATATCATGATTTACAAAAGTATATCACATCTATTGATACAATAAAAACACCCCACGTGCTAGCCCGATCTTGTAACGGTATCTTTTCATCATGCGTACTCCCACCAGTAGAGAACTCCGTTCGAATGGTTGTCTTCTCTGCGCATGCACATTCTAGTTTATGTCGTCTAAGTCGTCTTTCTCGATCCTCGGGTCGGTCATGAACGCAGGACAGGCGCTTTTGATTCCACACCAGCAATCAAAATCGTGCAATACATCTAATGAAAAAAAGAAAAGAAATTCTCCAGCACTTTGAACAATTTTGAAGCACTCTTAAGAGTTTTTGGAGCCTTTAACGACGATTAGATTTGGTGTTTCTAATGCATCAAATGGAGCGCCAAGCGAGCGAATTAAGTTAGTAACATCGTGAAATTGACACTCAATCAAAATCCTCCTGTATGCTCGCCCAGTCCTCCCTTTATTCAATTCAAATACTCACTCAAAAACGCTCCAAAATGGTTTAAAACACTTTGAAATCAAAATAGGGACATTTCTTTCAAATACATAAAACTCTTCCACATTTAATAAGCTGTTATGGTTTTTTTTTTTTTAAAAAAAGCGTCTGCTTGGCCAATGAATACGGGCACCCTAAAATACGGAAATTTAAATAAGGATGGTAATAAAACATCGCTAATATCGTTTTATAGGACAAAATTAGCAATATTGGATCACCTCCCCTTAAATTTATTCAAAGCTCGCTCCTCCTTCGCTTTCACTTTAATTCCGAAATGCTTCCTTTAGGTAGTGGACCCGTAATAGTTCCGTAACGTTTCGGAAGTAATGATCTTTAAGAGATTTAGCCGAGGTTTCTTAATGATTTCTATTAGGAAACCTCGGTCAACATTGTAAAAGTTCGTAGGTTCCAAAATATTGCGGAACTATTACGTGTCCACTCCCTTAATAATTCATCTTGTCAATTTCACAATGTTTCTTTCTGTATTTATTTTACAGTAATCTTGCTCAAGCGATCATGTCTACTAAGCGACCATTTTCGTTGAATGACCGTTTCAACACCCCCATCTTTAAATAAGTAGTTTTTAATGGACTTAAAATAATCGAATCCTGTGTTGTTCGAACCCATAACACTTGCCTCAATGAGACGATTCTGAAGCGTTTTAAGCAACTGGAAAATCAGCATTGTATACACGTTAAGTCAAATATATAGAGGATATTGAATGAGTGGTCATTGAATACTGAATTTATTAAACGAGTCATCTTTAAACAGATAAAAACGAGGTTACGCCGAGTTTTTATCTGTTTTAGATGACGAGTTTGATAAATTCTGTATTTTATGAGCACAAATTTTATATTCTGTTTATAATATGACCCGAATTTTAGCGAAAAATCGTCAAAATTCTTGAAATGCAACGTTTCAATTTTCCGCGAAACTTATAACGTCGTTTAAATATGACGTCACAAAAATAGATTATGACGTCATTTTTGCGGTTACAAAATAGCGTTGTAATAACACTCATGTAATATCAAAAATATTCGCGGGGTTATTTCACTCCGGCGACGTAGGTCATATTATAAATCATTTTATTTGTAAACAAAACATTTTTTAAGTGACCTTTCTCATTAACGACCACTTCTGGTGATCCGAAACTGGTAGCTTAACCCTTTCCTGTTTTACAAAATTTTGGACCTGTCCATATTCAAGGGTTTTGCAGACGAAAATTAAAAGTGGATTTAATTAAAAAAAAAACCCATTCAATAGGGTAGAAAATAGTGTGGAAAAAGAAGAAATTGCTTGTCAGAAGCAATTTCTTCTTTTTTCACAATGTTTTCTCAATCATAAAATCACGGGCACGTACAAAGCAGGGATTAAACAGCAAAGGGTTAATTCACGTTTAACTGTTTTCCTTTTATTTTTCAGACTACCATATTCTAGGGTGTACCGCGGCCAAACAGGACACACCTTGCTACATTCACTGGTATTCAGTAATATGCTTTTGTAATGAAGATCTCTGTAATAACAGATACCACGTTTCCTCCGACATTTATCAAAATAAACCTCAGAGGTTTATCAACTAACGCTGAAATTATCACTTTTAAAAACATGAACGATTTGTCATCGAAACACTCAAAAAATTATCAACAAACTACAAAACCCTGAAATTGTTGCTTAAACACCAGCAAATCTACAAGCAAAAATCGCTGCAACTTATCAATAAGGGAAACAATTTGGAATCTATAAATGACCAAAGAATTTCTAAAAATAAACTTCTTTCTTATTTTATGAAATGATTGTTAACTATGTAATAAAAAGGGGCGGGGCACCTAACGAACGAAAATTCTTACTGAGGTTGACGATTGATTCGTTTGACTGCTCAAGTGCTCAAGACATTTTTTAATGGGTTTTACGCCGCTTTCAACAATTTCGCTGTTATATCGCGGAGGCTTGAGCACCTAACAATGGATTCCTGGTATTTTTCATACCAGTTCAACCACCACATCCTTTCCTAGCCTCCAGCTGCTAACTCACAGGGCTTCCATTGGTGAGAGACAAATAGTTGGGTAGAATGAGAGCCGCTGTCGGGGATCAAACCCGGGACCTCTAGATTGACAGTCGGAAGCCCTTCCAACTGCGCTATGACAGCGGCCCCACAAATCTTTCAAAAGTACTTTTTTAATCCCCCCCCTTGAAACTCTGGATAGCTCTTGTGTTGTGATCATACAAGTTTCATGAAGATATCTTCAATAACAATAGAGATATGACCAAGGTTAAAGTTTGATGGGCAAACAACACAATTTTTCATTGACACTGCATCCCGTAGAGCCTATTTTTAGGGCCAATCCAAATTTAATGGAGAAATGTAAGAGCATGATCAAAGCATCATTCCTTTGAAGTTTAGTTATATTCTGAACAGTAGTTTCAGAGAAGTTTTTTTTCATATTTCATCATATGGGACCATTTTTCAGTGTCGCGGCAGCCTGTAAAGCCCATGTCATCAGCACAATCAGAATTTTACGAAAACAAATTTGATAAAGCATGGCCCAAAGATTATTCCTGTAAAGTTTGGTTGAATTCTAAACAATAGTTTCAGAGAAGAAAATGTGTATAGAAAAAAATTAATGGATGGATGCACTAACAACAGACACCAGGCCATGACAAGCTCTGCTAGACTTAGTCCAGTTGAGCTAAAATTTATTGCAATCGGACCATTAATGTAGAAGAGTTGAGATCGCCCGGTTTTTAGCATTTTGGCATCTTTTTCCAGGACGCAGCAAGATACAAGATAACTCGTTGAATTTGATATCCTCGCCAAAAATATTTTGTTTGTCAATGGAGTATACCAAACTTAGGGACAGGTTATCTTCTATTTTCATCAACCAAGGACATGATGACATTTGACTGATAAACCTAGCCTTTATCAGTCATTTGATTATAGAAAACTTATATCAGTTATTTTTAGATTGAGAAAAGACACAGGGGGCTTTCACTATTTGGCATCCTTTAACCCTTTCCCCAGTGACATAATTTTAGGATGGTCCAAGTTGAAAGGTGCTGCAGAGGACAGAAACGATTCAGTGGAAATGTACTTAAGGTAGTGGACCCGTAATAGTTTCGCAACATTTCAGAAGTAATGAACTTTAACAGTGTTAACCACGGTTTCCTAATGATTATCATTAGGAAACCTAGGTTAACTTTGTGCAAGTTCATAAGTTCTGAAATGTTGCGAAACTATTAAGGGCCCACAACCTTAAGGACGAAAGTTCTGTGTGATCTTGTGTTCTTCAAAAAAGCTGTTAATTAAAAGATAATGTGTTGACAATAATGTTTAATATGGGCCCTATCTTCAAAACATATGCACTGTTTTCATCAGCATTGGATCACAAATGACGTAGAATTTGTTTGTTTGAATGGGTTTAACACTGCTTTCAACAATTTCGCAGTCATATTGCGGCGGCCGGAGCACCTAACAATGGATTCTTGGTATTTCTTTCACCTGTATAACTGATAAATTATTTAAAGCGGCGTTAAACCACATACAAACAAAAACAAGAATCGGTGTTTATGTGCTCCTGGTTATGACTAAGAATTGTTAAAATCGGCGGTAAACAAACAAACAAGCAAACAAACAAATCTTTATCCTAACTTTGCAGGTTTAAATGCTATAACATGCTATTCTGGGAGTGACGATGTTTATTCAAAACTCGTCTGTGAAGGATCATGCTTCTTCGAAAAGGACACGTGGGGTAATTTGAAATACAGTTAACTACATCGTGAAATTGACAAAGTGAATGATTTTGGAATGGTTTTGGAATGAAATCGAATGAATGTGTGGAGCGAGTTTTTGTGTGAATTTAATGGGAGGTAATCCAATACCGCAAATTTTGTTCAGGAGGAACAATATTTAGGATATTAATTACCTCCCTTTAATAAAATATGCATATAAGTTTTATAGATAGCTTCCTATTTCTTTAAGAACCTATGAGACGCTAACAATTTGAATAATGCCAATGAAATCGCGATTTTTCTCTGTCAAAAATCATTTTGAGTGACGTTATTGATTCTATGTTTTTCAATGGGTTTGAGCGTTTTTGAATGGTTTGAGAGAGTGGTTGGAATGAATGAGTGATTTAGAATGGTTTTGATCGGTAGGAGTGTCAATTTCACGATGTAACTAACTGTACTATAAACAATAAAGTCGATTTTCTATTAAAATCTAGATCATTAAATAACATCGAAAAATGGAAGATTTGAGTGATTAAGGAACGACTTTTGAAATGATAATGAATAAGTATGCGGAGCGAATTCAAAATGAAATATTCAAGGGAGGTAATACATATCGTTTATTTCGTCTCGATTGGACGAGATTAGCGATGATTCATTATCCCCCCTCCCAAAATAATAATAATAATAATAATCATGTTTTCCTGTTTGTGTATTTTCGGTTTAAACAGTCGCTTTGAAATCCACATATCATACTAAAATAGTGCAATAATTTGATCTATTTAAATGCTCACAATCAATGGTTTCGAAGCGTTTTTGACCGATTTAAAGCGCTTTTTGATGATTTGAGTGAGTGTTCGGAATAAATGAACGGAGCGCTGTGTAAATGATTTAGAATAGTTTTGATCGAGTTCAATGTCAATTTCAGGATGTAGTTACTAAATGTAACTACAGTTTGTTTAAAGCTGTAGTAACGTAGTTTTGGAAGAAAATCGATTATAAATCGAACGCATAAGTACTTATAAAAGCACATTCTGTAATATTTTATGTTTAGTCGATTTCCATATTTTTTAATGCATTCCGATTGGCTGAAAGTTTCGTTTTATACCTCAATTACAAATGATTTAGCACATTTTTGGGAATAACACGTTTGAAGAGAGAGTGTGTTTTCTTTTACTGAAGCCGTCGTCACAGAACAGTTGATAGCGCGTCGGGCTATCATTCAAAAGGTCCCTGGTTCGATTCCAGACGGCGGCACTAATCCTTTCCAACTATTTGTGTCTCCCACAAATTGGTCGGTAATCGTATACCTATGTGGGATAGCAGCTGGAGCCTAGGGAAGGATGTAATGGTAGTACTGATGTGAGAAATACCAGAAATCTATTGTTAGGTGCTCCAGCCTCAGCGATATAAATGAAAGATTGTTGAAAGCGGCGTAAACCCATTTCTAACAAACAAACCCTTTCAATGAGGAATACATGAAATTATAAACCTTATCACACCCATGTATGAATCAGATTCATATTTCTAAAAATTTAAAATCGTTGTCTAATTGTTGAAAACAAAACAAAAAGTGAAGACTTACAAAGATCATTGAACTTTGGGCCACTTATTTCTAACCAGAATCCTACCCTAGTGTAGACTGGTCCCGCTTTCAACTACTGGAATAGCCTATTCTAGGCTATTTTAAACGTCGACATTTGGACCAGTCTAAAGCTGGTCACTCGCTACAATGGATCCGCTCCGGTCTTGAATTACTTCCGAGGTCGTTGTACCCTCAAATAGTCCGGTTAGAAAAAAATGGTGTGCCCCTTTTGCCACATTGTTTTCACGTTAAAATACAGTAAAGTGCTGGAAATGAGGTTCAGCCAAGTGCCTGTCCTCTGCTACATTTCATGCATAGTTTTAAATGAATCTAAGTGGGAACTATTTTTCTGGGAGCCTGACCTTTGATGGTGGTCCCCAAGTAAGGAAACTCACCCGCCCGGGGTTAGAAATAAGTTGGCCCTTTGATTTTTTTTTCAAGGGAGGTAAATCATAATTGATAATCGCCCAACTACTTACAACTAGACGAAATCTAGCGACGTTTATTTACATTCCTTTTATAAAATCTACAAACTTTGCTGGGTTTTTTTGTTGTTGTTGTTGTGGGTTTTTTGTCTTCCTGGCAAAATTAGAGATCAACACAGTCTATTAAAATCAGGCAAAAATTTGATCGATTTGATTGAAATGTTGATCCTTTCAAACGATTTCGGAGCGCTTTTTGATTGCTTGGGGTGAGTTTTAGGACTGAATGATAGCAGTGCTGAGAGAGTGTGATTTTGAATGGTTTTGATCGAAATGATTGTCAGTTTCACGATGTGATTTACTGTTAGAGTGCATTTCGAAATACTTTTCATGGTGACACAACGCTTTCGTTTAACGTCTTTTACAGTTGAGAACATTGTTAAATATGCTTATTGATAACTTTGGAATGAATTTAAAACTAAATTGAATATAAGGGATTAGCGTGTTAGGGTTGAAATTAAACGGGAGTAACTTTTTATCACAAATTCTTCCAAGAAGAAAAAAAGCAAAATTTTATTGCCTGTACTTAAATCTAAGAATTTTTCTGTTTGTGTGTACTCACGGACGTACGTTCAGTTTGACAAAACTATTAGCCAATTATACCCCGCTTTGCACGTAAGTGCACGTGAAATGCGGGGTATAATTGGAAAACTGTTTGCACCGTTTTGTCATACTGGGTACGTTCATATAGAACTCGGTATCGATCCGAGTTACCCCAAATCTCGTTCGAATGACCACGGTTTCGACTCCAGTGACGTCATTTTAACCTTTTAACCTCGATACTTCTGATCCTGGGCCAGGCCGGTGTTACTAGGGTTCCAAGATGGCGTTGAAAAGTAGTACCCAAAATTTAGAATATAAAAAAATTCGGGAGGCTTTATTTTGCAACAAACTTGCTTTTGTTATGTTTGATATCATGATTTACAAAAGTATATCACATCTATTGATACAATAAAAACACCCCACGTGCTAGCCCGATCTTGTAACGGTATCTTTTCATCATGCGTACTCCCACCAGTAGAGAACTCCGTTCGAATGGTTGTCTTCTCTGCGCATGCACATTCTAGTTTATGTCGTCTAAGTCGTCTTTCTCGATCCTCGGGTCGGTCATGAACGCAGGACAGGCGCTTTTGATTCCACACCAGCAATCAAAATCGTGCAATACATCTAATGAAAAAAAGAAAAGAAATTCTCCAGCACTTTGAACAATTTTGAAGCACTCTTAAGAGATTTCGGAGCCTTTAACGACGATTAGATTTGGTGTTTCTAATGCATCAAATGGAGCGCCAAGCGAGCGAATTAAGTTAGTAACATCGTGAAATTGACACTCAATCAAAATCCTCCTGTATGCTCGCCCAGTCCTCCCTTTATTCAATTCAAATACTCACTCAAAAACGCTCCAAAATGGTTTAAAACACTTTGAAATCAAAATAGGGACATTTCTTTCAAATACATAAAACTCTTCCACATTTAATAAGCTGTTATGGTTTTTTTTTTAAAAAGCGTCTGCTTGGCCAATGAATACGGGCACCCTAAAATACGGAAATTTAAATAAGGATGGTAATAAAACATCGCTAATATCGTTTTATAGGACAAAATTAGCAATATTGGATCACCTCCCCTTAAATTTATTCAAAGCTCGCTCCTCCTTCGCTTTCACTTTAATTCCGAAATGCTTCCTTTAGGTAGTGGACCCGTAATAGTTCCGTAACGTTTCGGAAGTAATGATCTTTAACAGATTTAGCCGAGGTTTCTTAATGATTTCTATTAGGAAACCTCGGTCAACATTGTAAAAGTTCGTAGGTTCCAAAATATTGCGGAACTATTACGTGTCCACTACCTTAATAATTCATCTTGTCAATTTCACAATGTTTCTTTCTGTATTTATTTTACAGTAATCTTGCTCAAGCGATCATGTCTACTAAGCGACCATTTTCGTTGAATGACCGTTTCAACACCCCCATCTTTAAATAAGTAGTTTTTAATGGACTTAAAATAATCGAATCCTGTGTTGTTCGAACCCACAACACTTGCCTCAATGAGACGATTCTGAAGCGTTTTAAGCAACTGGAAAATCAGCATTGTATACACGTTAAGTCAAATATATAGAGGATATTGAATGAGTGGTCATTGAATACTGAATTTATTAAACGAGTCATCTTTAAACAGATAAAAACGAGGTTACGCCGAGTTTTTATCTGTTTTAGATGACGAGTTTGATAAATTCTGTATTTTATGAGCACAAATTTTATATTCTGTTTATAATATGACCCGAATTTTAGCGAAAAATCGTCAAAATTCTTGAAATGCAACGTTTCAATTTTCCGCGAAACTTATAACGTCGTTTAAATATGACGTCACAAAAATAGATTATGACGTCATTTTTGCGGTTACAAAATAGCGTTGTAATAACACTCATGTAATATCAAAAATATTCGCGGGGTTATTTCACTCCGGCGACGTAGGTCATATTATAAATCATTTTATTTGTAAACAAAACATTTTTTAAGTGACCTTTCTCATTAACGACCACTTCTGGTGATCCGAAACTGGTAGCTTAACCCTTTCCTGTTTTACAAAATTTTGGACCTGTCCATATTCAAGGGTTTTGCAGACGAAAATTAAAAGTGGATTTAATTAAAAAAAAAAACCCATTCAATAGGGTAGAAAATAGTGTGGAAAAAGAAGAAATTGCTTGTCAGAAGCAATTTCTTCTTTTTTCACAATGTTTTCTCAATCATAAAATCACGGGCACGTACAAAGCAGGGATTAAACAGCAAAGGGTTAATCCACGTTTAACTGTTTTCCTTTTATTTTTCAGACTACCATATTCTAGGGTGTACCGCGGCCAAACAGGACACACATTGCTACATTCACTGGTATTCAGTAATATGCTTTTGTAATGAAGATCTCTGTAATAACAGATACCACGTTTCCTCCGACATTTATCAAAATAAACCTCAGAGGTTTATCAACTAACGCTGAAATTATCACTTTTAAAAACATGAACGATTTGTCATCGAAACACTCAAAAAATTATCAACAAACTACAAAACCCTGAAATTGTTGCTTAAACACCAGCAAATCTACAAGCAAAAATCGCTGCAACTTATCAATAAGGGAAACAATTTGGAATCTATAAATGACCAAAGAATTTCTAAAAATAAACTTCTTTCTTATTTTATGAAATGATTGTTAACTATGTAATAAAAAGGGGCGGGGCACCTAACGAACGAAAATTCTTACTGAGGTTGACGATTGATTCGTTTGACTGCTCAAGTGCTCAAGACATTTTTTAATGGGTTTTACGCCGCTTTCAACAATTTCGCTGTTATATCGCGGAGGCTTGAGCACCTAACAATGGATTCCTGGTATTTTTCATACCAGTTCAACCACCACATCCTTTCCTAGCCTCCAGCTGCTAACTCACAGGGCTTCCATTGGTGAGAGACAAATAGTTGGGTAGAATGAGAGCCGCTGTCGGGGATCAAACCCGGGACCTCTAGATTGACAGTCGGAAGCCCTTCCAACTGCGCTATGACAGCGGCCCCACAAATCTTTCAAAAGTACTTTTTTAATCCCCCCCCTTGAAACTCTGGATAGCTCTTGTGTTGTGATCATACAAGTTTCATGAAGATATCTTCAATAACAATAGAGATATGACCAAGGTTAAAGTTTGATGGGCAAACAACACAATTTTTCATTGACACTGCATCCCGTAGAGCCTATTTTTAGGGCCAATCCAAATTTAATGGAGAAATGTAAGAGCATGATCAAAGCATCATTCCTTTGAAGTTTAGTTATATTCTGAACAGTAGTTTCAGAGAAGTTTTTTTTCATATTTCATCATATGGGACCATTTTTCAGTGTCGCGGCAGCCTGTAAAGCCCATGTCATCAGCACAATCAGAATTTTACGAAAACAAATTTGATAAAGCATGGCCCAAAGATTATTCCTGTAAAGTTTGGTTGAATTCTAAACAATAGTTTCAGAGAAGAAAATGTGTATAGAAAAAAATTAATGGATGGATGCACTAACAACAGACACCAGGCCATGACAAGCTCTGCTAGACTTAGTCCAGTTGAGCTAAAATTTATTGCAATCGGACCATTAATGTAGAAGAGTTGAGATCGCCCGGTTTTTAGCATTTTGGCATCTTTTTCCAGGACGCAGCAAGATACAAGATAACTCGTTGAATTTGATATCCTCGCCAAAAATATTTTGTTTGTCAATGGAGTATACCAAACTTAGGGACAGGTTATCTTCTATTTTCATCAACCAAGGACATGATGACACTTGACTGATAAACCTAGCCTTTATCAGTCATTTGATTATAGAAAACTTATATCAGTTATTTTTAGATTGAGAAAAGACACAGGGGGCTTTCACTATTTGGCATCCTTTAACCCTTTCCCCAGTGACATAATTTTAGGATGGTCCAAGTTGAAAGGTGCTGCAGAGGACAGAAACGATTCGGTGGAAATGTACTTAAGGTAGTGGACCCGTAATAGTTTCGCAACATTTCAGAAGTAAAGAACTTTAACAGTGTTAACCACGGTTTCCTAATGATTATCATTAGGAAACCTAGGTTAACTTTGTGCAAGTTCATAAGTTCTGAAATGTTGCGAAACTATTAAGGGCCCACAACCTTAAGGACGAAAGTTCTGTGTGATCTTGTGTTCTTCAAAAAAGCTGTTAATTAAAAGATAATGTGTTGACAATAATGTTTAATATGGGCCCTATCTTCAAAACATATGCACTGTTTTCATCAGCATTGGATCACAAATGACGTAGAATTTGTTTGTTTGAATGGGTTTAACACTGCTTTCAACAATTTCGCAGTCATATTGCGGCGGCCGGAGCACCTAACAATGGATTCTTGGTATTTCTTTCACCTGTATAACTGATAAATTATTTAAAGCGGCGTTAAACCACATACAAACAAAAACAAGAATCGGTGTTTATGTGCTCCTGGTTATGACTAAGAATTGTTAAAATCGGCGGTAAACAAACAAACAAGCAAACAAACAAATCTTTATCCTAACTTTGCAGGTTTAAATGCTATAACATGCTATTCTGGGAGTGACGATGTTTATTCAAAACTCGTCTGTGAAGGATCATGCTTCTTCGAAAAGGACACGTGGGGTAATTTGAAATACAGTTAACTACATCGTGAAATTGACAAAGTGAATGATTTTGGAATGGTTTTGGAATGAAATCGAATGAATGTGTGGAGCGAGTTTTTGTGTGAATTTAATGGGAGGTAATCCAATACCGCAAATTTTGTTCAGGAGGAACAATATTTAGGATATTAATTACCTCCCTTTAATAAAATATGCATATAAGTTTTATAGATAGCTTCCTATTTCTTTAAGAACCTATGAGACGCTAACAATTTGAATAATGCCAATGAAATCGCGATTTTTCTCTGTCAAAAATCATTTTGAGTGACGTTATTGATTCTATGTTTTTCAATGGGTTTGAGCGTTTTTGAATGGTTTGAGAGAGTGGTTGGAATGAATGAGTGATTTAGAATGGTTTTGATCGGTAGGAGTGTCAATTTCACGATGTAACTAACTGTACCATAAACAATAAAGTCGATTTTCTATTAAAATCTAGATCATTAAATAATATCGAAAAATGGAAGATTTGAGTGATTAAGGAACGACTTTTGAAATGATAATGAATAAGTATGCGGAGCGAATTCAAAATGAAATATTCAAGGGAGGTAATACATATCGTTTATTTCGTCTCGATTGGACGAGATTAGCGATGATTCATTATCCCCCCTCCCAAAATAATAATAATAATAATAATCATGTTTTCCTGTTTGTGTATTTTCGGTTTAAACAGTCGCTTTGAAATCCACATATCATACTAAAATAGTGCAATAATTTGATCTATTTTAATGCTCACAATGAATGGTTTCGAAGCGTTTTTGACCGATTTAAAGCGCTTTTTGATGATTTGAGTGAGTGTTCGGAATAAATGAACGGAGCGCTGTGTAAATGATTTAGAATAGTTTTGATCGAGTTCAATGTCAATTTCAGGATGTAGTTACTAAATGTAACTACAGTTTGTTTAAAGCTGTAGTAACGTAGTTTTGGAAGAAAATCGATTATAAATCGAACGCATAAGTACTTATAAAAGCACATTCTGTAATATTTTATGTTTAGTCGATTTCCATATTTTTTAATGCATTCCGATTGGCTGAAAGTTTCGTTTTATACCTCAATTACAAATGATTTAGCACATTTTTGGGAATAACACGTTTGAAGAGAGAGTGTGTTTTCTTTTACTGAAGCCGTCGTCACAGAACAGTTGATAGCGCGTCGGGCTATCATTCAAAAGGTCCCTGGTTCGATTCCAGACGGCGGCACTAATCCTTTCCAACTATTTGTGTCTCCCACAAATTGGTCGGTAATCGTATACCTATGTGGGATAGCAGCTGGAGCCTAGGGAAGGATGTAATGGTAGTACTGATGTGAGAAATACCAGAAATCTATTGTTAGGTGCTCCAGCCTCAGCGATATAAATGAAAGATTGTTGAAAGCGGCGTAAATCCATTTCTAACAAACAAACCCTTTCAATGAGGAATACATGAAATTATAAACCTTATCACACCTATGTATGAATCAGATTCATATTTCTAAAAATTTAAAATCGTTGTCTAATTGTTGAAAACAAAACAAAAAGTGAAGACTTACAAAGATCATTGAACTTTGGGCCACTTATTTCTAACCAGAATCCTACCCTAGTGTAGACTGGTCCCGCTTTCAACTACTGGAATAGCCTATTCTAGGCTATTTTAAACGTCGACATTTGGACCAGTCTAAAGCTGGTCACTCGCTACAATGGATCCGCTCCGGTCTTGAATTACTTCCGAGGTGGTTGTACCCTCAAATAGTCCGGTTAGAAAAAAATGGTGTGCCCCTTTTGCCACATTGTTTTCACGTTAAAATACAGTAAAGTGCTGGAAATGAGGTTCAGCCAAGTGCCTGTCCTCTGCTACATTTCATGCATAGTTTTAAATGAATCTAAGTGGGGACTATTTTTCTGGGAGCCTGACCTTTGATGGTGGTCCCCAAGTAAGGAAACTCACCCGCCCGGGGTTAGAAATAAGTTGGCCCTTTGATTTTTTTTCAAGGGAGGTAAATCATAATTGATAATCGCCCAACTACTTACAACTAGACGAAATCTAGCGACGTTTATTTACATTCCTTCTATAAAATCTACAGACTTTGCTGGGTTTTTTGTTTGTTTTTTTGTTGTTGTTGTGGGTTTTTTGTCTTCCTGGCAAAATTAGAGATCAACACAGTCTATTAAAATCAGGCAAAAATTTGATCGATTTGATTGAAATGTTGATCCTTTCAAACGATTTCGGAGCGTTTTTTGATTGCTTTGGGTGAGTTTTTGGACTGAATGATAGCAGTGCTGAGAGAGTGTGATTTTGAATGGTTTTGATCGAAATGATTGTCAGTTTCACGATGTGATTTACTGTTAGAGTGCATTTCGAAATACTTTTCATGTTTTACACAACGCTTTCGTTTAACGTCTTTTACAGTTGAGAACATTGTTAAATATGCTTATTGATAACTTTGGAATGAGTTTAAAACTAAATTGAATATAATGGATCAGCGTGTTAGGGTTGAAATTAAACGGGAGTAACTTTTTATCACAAATTCTTCCAAGAAGAAAAAAAGCAAAATTTTATTGCCTGTACTTAAATCTAAGAATTTTTCTGTTTGTGTGTACTCACGGACGTACGTTCAGTTTGACAAAACTTTTAGCCAATTATACCCCGCTTTGCACGTAAGTGCACGTGAAAAGCGGGGTATAATTGGAAAACTGTTTGCACCGTTTTGTCATACTGGGTACGTTCATATAGAACTCGGTATCGATCCGAGTTACCCCAAATCTCGTTCGAATGACCACGGTTTCGACTCCAGTGACGTCATTTTAACCTTTTAACCTCGATACTTCTAATCCTGGGTCAGGCCGGTGTTACTAGGGTTCCAAGATGGCGTTGAAAAGTAGTACCCAAAATTTAGAATATAAAAAAATTCGGGAGGCTTTATTTTGCAACAAACTTGCTTTTGTTATGTTTGATATCATGATTTACAAAAGTATATCACATCTATTGATACAATAAAAACACCCCACGTGCTAGCCCGATCTTGTAACGGTATCTTTTCATCATGCGTACTCCCACCAGTAGAGAACTCCGTTCGAATGGTTGTCTTCTTTGCGCATGCACATTCTAGTTTATGTCGTCTAAATCGTCTTTCTCGATCCTCGGGTCGGTCATAAACGCAGGACAGGCGCTTTTGATTCCATACCAGCAATCAAAATCGTGCAATACATCTAATGAAAAAAAGAAAAGAAATTCTCGAGCACTTTGAACAATTTTGAAGCACTCTTAAGAGATTTCGGAGCCTTTAACGACGATTAGATTTGGTGTTTCTAATGCATCAAATGGAGCGCCAAGCGAGCGAATTAAGTTAGTAACATCGTGAAATTGACACTCAATCAAAATCCTCCTGTATGCTCGCCCAGTCCTCCCTTTATTCAATTTAAATACTCACTCAAAAACGCTCCAAAATGGTTTAAAACACTTTGAAATCAAAATAGGGACATTTCTTTCAAATACATAAAACTCTTCAACATTTAATGAGCTGTTATGTTTTTTTTTGTTTTTTTGTTTTTTTTTTTTTTAAAAAGCGTCTGCTTGGTCAATGAATACGGGCACCCTAAAATACGGAAATTTAAATAAGGATGGTAATAAAACATCGCTAATATCGTTTTATAGGACAAAATTAGCAATATTGGATCACCTCCCCTTAAATTTATTCAAAGTTCGCTCCTCCTTCGCTTTCACTTTAATTCCGAAATGCTTCCTTTAGGTAGTGGACCCGTAATAGTTCCGTAACGTTTCGGAAGTAATGATCTTTAACAGATTTAGCCGAGGTTTCTTAATGATTTCTATTAGGAAACCTCGGTCAACATTGTAAAAGTTCGTAGGTTCCAAAATATTGCGGAACTATTACGGGTCCACTACCTTAATAATTCATCTTGTCAATTTCACAATGTTTCTTTCTGTATCTATTTTACAGTAAATCTTGCTCAAGCGATCATGTCTACTAAGCGACCATTTTCGTTGAATGACCGTTTCAACACCCCCATATTTAAATAAGTAGTTTTAATGGAATTAAAATAATCGAATCCTGTGTTGTTCGAACCCATAACAATCGCCTCAATAAGACGATTCTGAAGCGTTTTAAGCAACTGGAAAATCAGCATTGTATGCACGTTAAGTCAAATATATAGAGGATATTGAATGAGTGGTCATTGAATACTGAATTTATTAAACGAGTCATCTTTAAACAGATAAACACGAGGCTACACCGAGTTTTTATCTGTTTTAGATGACGAGTTTGATAAATTCTGTATTTTATGAGCACAAATTTTATATTCTGTTTATAAAATGACCCGAATTTTAGCGAAAAATCGTCAAAATTCTTGAAATTCAACGTTTCAATTTTCCGCGAAACTTATAACGTCGTTTAAATATGACGTCACAAAAATAGATTATGACGTCATTTTTGCGGTTACAAAATAGCGTTGTAATAACACTCATGTAATATCAAAAATATTCGCGGGGTTATTTCACTCCGGCGACGTAGGTCATATTATAAATCATTTTATTTGTAAACAAAACATTTTTTAAGTGACCTTTCTCATTAACGACCACTTCTGGTGATCCGAAACTGGTAGCTTAACCCTTCCCTGTTTTACAAAATTTTGGACCTGTCCATATTCAAGGGTTTTGCAGACGAAAATTAAAAGTGGATTTAATTAAAAAAAAAACCCATTCAATAGGGTAGAAAATAGTGTGGAAAAAGAAGAAATTGCTTGTCAGAAGCAATTTCTTCTTTTTTCACAATGTTTTCTCAATCATAAAATCACGGGCACGTACAAAGCAGGGATTAAACAGCATAGGGTTAATATAGGGATGAGTGTCTTTTTCACTGCGTTTATTGGGGTATAAAGTGCATTTGCCTTAGCACATGGCAAATAACGCCCGTAGGGCGTTATGTTTAAGCCATGTGCTAAGGCAATTGCACTTTATACCCCTATAAACGCTGTGAAAAAGACACTCTGCCCTTATAATTGCAATCCTCTTGGTTTAAGAAACTATTAAAATACTCGGCTAAACATTGAAGTTTCGAGTCTACTTTTCTGCGTGTATTACACAATCTATTTTTAGATCGTGTATTTTTTTTCTCGCTATCGAAGTTAAACGGCATAAAGTTAAACAAATGGTACACAAATAATCGACAATTGACATTCGTAGAGGTACTTATGTTCTAAACATAATTTTGACAAGTTATTCTTCATTTTAAACCGAAGCTATCGTGATCGGGCTTAGCTGAGAGGGTTGCTTGGTGGTCTTCGTCGACTCGCTGTAAACATTGTCTCAGAATCTGAAATGCATGCTTTTAATCATAAATTCTTTCGAAAATATCTTAATTTCTAATATATTGAATATCAATATTACGATATGGAAGGGGAACGAGGGGTTTTCGAGTTCCTAAAACACAGGACATGCAGATCGAAGGTCGGGGGTTTCCCGATAGACCTATTGCATTTTATACAGAAATAAAGTGCAATGGATTTCCCCACGTGATGCGATTTAAACCAATCAAAATTCTTTATTCTATAAGATTGCAATTATTCTTCGTTTAACTGTTTTCCTTTTATTTTTCAGACTACCATATTCTAGGGTGTACCGCGGCCAAACAGGACACACATTGCTACATTCACTGGTATTCAGTAATATGCTTTTGTAATGAAGATCTCTGTAATAACAGATACCACGTTTCCTCCGACATTTATCAAAATAATCCTCAGAGTTTTATCAACTAACGCTGAAATTATCACTTAAAAAACATAAACGATTTGTCATCGAAACACTCAAAAGATTATCAACAAACTACAAAACCCTGAAATTATTGCTTAAACACCAGCAAATCTACAAGCAAAAATCGCTCATTACATACTCAATGTCAATAAGGGAAACAATTTGGAATCTGTAAATGACCAAAGAATTTCTAAAAATAAACTTTTTTCTTATTTTATGAAATAATTGTTAATTATGTAATAAAAAGGGGCGGGGCACCTAACGAACGAAAAATCTTACTGAGGTTGACTATTGATTCGTTTGACTGCTTTAGACAGTCAGGTGCGATAGATGATATCGTAAGGAAATAAAGCAATAATTGAGGTAGGAAACTCAAAACCTAATCACACTTACGTATGAATTCGCTTCGCGTATTCATTAAGTGTGATTAGATTTCTATTTTCATACCTCGATGAATTAAATAAATACTACCTTCATCCCTTAAGTGATAACAATCGTTTGCTTAAGTCAAAGTTGTTCACCAAGTGTTTTTCGTACACTTTTAACACATTTTCAAGTATAAAATCGACATGAGATATGTCTAAAAGCCCCATGCCCATTCAGATTTTAACGAGCATATTTAAGACCACAAGTCTCAATGATAATATCTATGATTTGGTGAAATTCTACCAGGTGGTTTAAAAGGAGATTTTTAAATTGAACGTTTACGCACGGAGGTACGGACGCACGGAAGCATCGACGCACAGCTAAGACGTAAGCTCCGCTAGACTTATTCCAGTGGAACTGAAAACTGTTCGCGGCGAGGTCTTTCTTAGACTGAATGCATGGCTGCTTTCTGGATCCACAAACTATTAACCACTTCACAATTACAGAACGTATTAGTCAGGCAGAGGAATTTCGCCCTGTAAAGTACCATTCACCGATTAAATCACGCATAGATAAGATTTACTATGAGATAAGAAGAACAATACAGATCATGGCAACACAAAAAGATTCGTTCTTCAATTTCTGTAACCCGTTCTGATTTGAATGGATACGTTTTCGAAACGTTTATGTGGTGTCCGTGGTCTAGAGGTAGAGCGTCAGCCTCTTGACCAAAAGGTCCTGAGTTCCATTCCCGGGAGCGGCTATAGATTTTGGTTCTTTCATTGGCCCACACATTAGGCGCGTATACTGATGAGATTTCCGGGAAGCAGAATCGATAGGGAATAATCTAAGTTGTAAGAACTTGTTTCCCAATCGATGATTGTCAGTTTCACGATGTGATTTACTGTTAGAGTGCATTTCGAAATACTTTTCATGTTTTACACAATGCTTTCGTTTAACGTCTTTTACAGTTGAGAACATTGTTAAATATGCTTATTGATAACTTTGGAATGAGTTTAAAACTAAATTGAATATAATGGATCAGCGTGTTAGGGTTGAAATTAAACGGGAGTAACTTTTTATCACAAATTCTTCCAAGAAGAAAAAAAGCAAAATTTTATTGCCTGTACTTAAATCTAAGAATTTTTCTGTTTGTGTGTACTCACGGACGTACGTTCAGTTTGACAAAACTATTAGCCAATTATACCCCGCTTTGCACGTAAGTGCACGTGAAAAGCGGGGTATAATTGGAAAACTGTTTGCACCGTTTTGTCATACTGGGTACGTTCAAATAGAACTCGGTATCGATCCGAGTTACCCCAAATCTCGTTCGAATGACCACGGTTTCGACTCCAGTGACGTCATTTTAACCTTTTAACCTCGATACTTCTGATCCTGGGCCAGGCCGGTGTTACTAGGGTTCCAAGATGGCGTTGAAAAGTAGTACCCAAAATTTAGAATATAAAAAAATCGGGAGGCTTTATTTTACAACAAACTTGCTTTTGTTATGTTTGATATCATGATTTACAAAAGTATATCACATCCATTGATACAATAAAAACACCCCAAGTGCTAGCCCGATCTTGTAACGGTATATTTTCATCATGCGTACTCCCACCAGTAGAGAACTCCGTTCGAATGGTTGTCTTCTCTGCGCATGCACATTCTAGTTTATGTCGTCTAAGTCGTCTTTCTCGATCCTCGGGTCGGTCATAAACGCAGGACAGGCGCTTTTGATTCCACACCAGCAATCAAAATCGTGCAATACATCTAATGAAAAAAAGAAAAGAAATTCTCGAGCACTTTGAACAATTTTGAAGCACTCTTAAGAGATTTCGGAGCCTTTAACGACGATTAGATTTGGTGTTTCTAATGCATCAAATGGAGCGCCAAGCGAGCGAATTAAGTTAGTAACATCGTGAAATTGACACTCAATCAAAATCCTCCTGTATGCTCGCCCAGTCCTCCCTTTATTCAATTTAAATACTCACTCAAAAACGCTCCAAAATGGTTTAAAACACTTTGAAATCAAAATAGGGACATTTCTTTCAAATACATAAAACTCTTCCACATTTAATAAGCTGTTATGTTTTTTGTTTTTTTTTAAAAAAAGCGTCTGCTTGGTCAATGAATACGGGCACCCTAAAATACGGAAATTTAAATAAGGATGGTAATAAAACATCGCTAATATCGTTTTATAGGACAAAATTAGCAATATTGGATCACCTCCCCTTAAATTTATTCAAAGCTCGCTCCTCCTTCGCTTTCACTTTAATTCCGAAATGCTTCCTTTAGGTAGTGGACCCGTAATAGTTCCGTAACGTTTCGGAAGTAATGATCTTTAACAGATTTAGCCGAGGTTTCTTAATGATTTCTATTAGGAAACCTCGGTCAACATTGTAAAAGTTCGTAGGTTCCAAAATATTGCGGAACTATTACGGGTCCACTACCTTAATAATTCATCTTGTCAATTTCACAATGTTTCTTTCTGTATTTATTTTACAGTAAATCTTGCTCAAGCGATCATGTCTACTAAGCGACCATTTTCGTTGAATGACCGTTTCAACACCCCCATCTTTAAATAAGTAGTTTTTAATGGACTTAAAATAATCGAATCCTGTGTTGTTCGAACCCATAACAATTGCCTCAATGAGACGATTCTGAAGCGTTTTAAGCAACTGGAAAATCAGCATTGTATACACGTTAAGTCAAATATATAGAGGATATTGAATGAATGGTCATTGAATACTGAATTTATTAAACGAGTCATCTTTAAACAGATAAAAACGAGGTTACGCCGAGTTTTTATCTGTTTTAGATGACGAGTTTGATAAATTCTGTATTTTATGAGCACAAATTTTATATTCTGTTTATAATATGACCCGAATTTTAGCGAAAAATCGTCAACATTCTTGAAATTCAACGTTTCAATTTTCCGCGAAACTTATAACGTCGTTTAAATATGACGTCACAAAAATAGATTATGACGTCATTTTTGCGGTTACAAAATAGCGTTGTAATAACACTCATGTAATATCAAAAATATTCGCGGGGTTATTTCACTCCGGCGACGTAGGTCATATTATAAATCATTTTATTTGTAAACAAAACATTTTTTAAGTGACCTTTCTCATTAACGACCACTTCTGGTGATCCGAAACTGGTAGCTTAACCCTTCCCTGTTTTACAAAATTTTGGACCTGTCCATATTCAAGGGTTTTGCAGACGAAAATTAAAAGTGGATTTAATTTAAAAAAAACCCATTCAATAGGGTAGAAAATAGTGTGGAAAAAGAAGAAATTGCTTGTCAGAAGCAATTTCTTCTTTTTTCACATTGTTTTTTTAATCATAAAATCACGGGCACGTACAAAGCAGGGATTAAACAGCAAAGGGTTAATCCACGTTTAACTGTTTTCCTTTTATTTTTCAGACTACCATATTCTAGGGTGTACCGCGGCCAAACAGGACACACATTGCTACATTCACTGGTATTCAGTAATATGCTTTTGTAATGAAGATCTCTGTAATAACAGATACCACGTTTCCTCCGACATTTATCAAAATAATCCTCAGAGTTTTATCAACTAACGCTGAAATTATCACTTTAAAAAACATAAACGATTTGTCATCGAAACACTCAAAAGATTATCAACAAACTACAAAACCCTGAAATTATTGCTTAAACACCAGCAAATCTACAAGCAAAAATCGCTCATCACATACTCAATGTCAATAAGGGAAACAATTTGGAATCTATAAATGACCAAAGAATTTCTAAAAATAAACTTTTTTCTTATTTTATGAAATAATTGTTAATTATGTAATAAAAAGGGGCGGGGCACCTAACGAACGAAAAATCTTACTGAGGTTGACTATTGATTCGTTTGACTGCTTTAGACAGTCAGGTGCGTTAGATGATATCGAAAGGAAATAAAGCAATAATTGAGGTATGAAACTCAAAACCTAATCACGCTTACGTATGAATTCGCTTCGCGTATTCATTAAGTGTGATTAGATTTCTATTTTCATACCTCGATGAATAAAAAAAATACTACCTTCATCCCTTAAGTGATAACAATCGTTTGCTTCAGTCAAAGTTGTTCACCAAGTGTTTTTCGTACACTTTTAACACATTTTCAAGTATAAAATCGACATGAGATATGTCTTAAAGCCCCTTGCCCATTCAGATTTTAACGAGCATATTTAAGACAACAAGTCTCAATGATAATTTCTATAATTTGGTGAAATTCTACCAGGTGGTTTAAAAGGAGATATTTAAATTGAACGTTTACGCACGGGGGTACGGACGCACGGATGCATCGACGCACAGCTAAGACGTAAGCTCCGCTAGACTTATTCCAGTGGAACTGAAAGCTGTTCGCGGCGAGGTCTTTCTTAGACTGAATGCATGGCTGCTTTCTGGATCCACAAACTATTAACCACTTCACAATTACAGAACGTATTAGTCAGGCAGAGGAATTTCGCCCTGTAAAGTACCCTTCACCGATTAAATCACGCATAGATAAGTTTTGTTATTGGATAAGAAGAACAATAGAGATTATGACAACACAAAAAGAGTCCTTCTACAATTTCTGTAACCCGTTCTGAATTTTGAATGGAGACGTTTTGGAAACGTTAAAGTGGTGTCCGTGGTCTAGAGGTAGTCGGCCTTTTGACCAAAAGGTCCTGAGTTCGATTCCTAGGAGCGGCTATCGATTTTGGTTCTTTCATTGGCCCACACATTCGGCGCGAATACTGGTGAGTTTTCCAGGAAGCAGAGCCGATAGGGAATAATCTAAATTGTAAGAAATTGTTTCCCAATCGATGTAAAATAAATAGCTTTTAATCAAACGTTTTTGAAATGATGCCCCGTTAACCAGGTGTACTTGCATAAAAAGCGGGATAATATTTCTATCATTTTGTCAACTTGTAATTTCCGGAATCCCCCCCCCCCCTTGTTTTTAAACAGTATTGCACTAATCGTGCTCTGCGTTCAGGATGAAAAAACGGTGCACCGTTTTGTCATCCTGAACGCGGAGCCTATGTCTGGAGTACAACGGCGGCAAACTGTCTTTCCGACTTTTTGTATGCTACTACCAATGGGTTGATAATTATAGACCTATGTGAGATAGCAGCTGTAGGCTAGGTAAGAGTGTGATGGTAGAATTGGTGAGAGAAATACCAGGAATCCATTGTTAAGTGCTCAAACCGCCGAGATATAACTAAAAAATGTTGAAAGCAGCGTAAAATACATACAATCAATAATCCTTCCACGGCATCAGTGACATCTACTATCCCACTAAGGTTTTCGATTACCCATTCATCGATGAGAATTTACGTCGGAAAGGATGTCTGCCGCCAAAGGGAATCGAAACCTGGACCCAATATTTTGCTGTTCGACGCGCTACCCAATGGGCTTTGAAGGCAACTCGTTCACTTGCGCAGACTTAACAGGGCCGCGACAATTAATTCTTCTGCATTTTTTTTTATTTTTAGTTTGGATCATTCTACTTTACTAAATGATTATTTTGAAACACAATTTCTACTTGACCTCTGCTTCGTATAAAGTCTTTTCTTTTAAATATCTTCTTTTCGCAATATTTGAAATGTCCCTTTTTGTTCTGACGGGTCAATATTATCAAAGATGAAATCATTTTTATAAAGTCAGACAATTTGCACGTTGAAGCGCGATAGAATAAGGATATCACTATGGGAATTTTAGTTACTTTTACGCGTATCGTTGTGGTATTTCAAACAATAACTAGTGAGTTACTGATATGATTTTCGACAAACCCGGTAATATCCGAAATATCTCATTTACATTAAGGTTCATGTAGTGTTTGAGACCCGATTTTAAGGGCATCCATTTGCCAAGAAAAAGCAGTATGTCCAGGAATATTATATATCAAAATGAAGCTATTTATGAGCACAAGCAGTTGAACAACATAAGACTGTTATAACTATAGCGGTAGAGCCAAAACATTGTGGAAAAGGGTCATTTTGGACAGAACAAGCACATGCATGACTGTTGGATAAAATTGGCTCATATTTTAACAAAGTCTAGCCTAAAGTACCATCCAGGTAGTGCTACAACCATTGGTATAAAACTCAGCCCCAAAACGTAGTTATGCAAGCAATTCATTTTGACTTATTTTATAAACACATATGTCATATATGTCATTCTAATTTTGTAAACGTGTAGATCTTTTTAGGGTATGGTGTGTTATCACAACATAAATAGACATTTATTGTTTATATACCTGTAAGGTTGTTTATCAATATATCAATTTCTATTTCACAGAATGATAGATATATAGTAATTTTGTAGATCATTGAATTAAAAAAAACATAACTTGAAATAAATCGCAGAAAATATTGCACAATATTATGGTGTGATGTTGCACCATACCTTACATCTATTTTGAAAACAGACCAAACCAGTTTGAAATGTATGTTGACAAAATAAATGGAAATTGATTGTTTCAAAATAGCCTTTTGAGACTGATTTTTATGTCTAAGGTTGTAGCACTACCTGGATGGTACTTCAGACTGTACTTTGTTAAAATACTGGGCAATTTTATGCAACTGTCATGCAGTTGCTTATTCTGTACAAAATGACCCTTTTCCACAATGTTTTGGCTATACCACTGTAGCTATGGCGGTCTTATGTTGCCTAACTGCTTGTGCTCACGAATAGCTTCATTTTGATATATAATATACCTGGACATAGTGCTTTTTCTTGGCTAATGAAGTGCCCTAAATATTGGGTCTCAAACTCTTTACATGAACCTTAAATTCGACGATCGGTTTCATAGGTTCTGTCATGCCATATCAAACAATACTTGACAAGGCATAGTAGAACATATGTAAACGATCGTTGAATTTATTGTTATTGATTTTTTCTGATAAAACCGGAAATTTATTAAAGCTGCTCTTTCACAGGTTTTCAAGGGCATTCGCACTAAAACAACATATTTCAATAATTTTGTAACTTAGCGGCAAGATCAGTGAAAGATCCAGTCTATTATTTTCCAGTCTATACATTTCAAAATCGTTCTTTTCCGGGAATAGTCATGGTATGCGCTTTCCAGCTTTCAAACACTTTTACCTTTATCTTTGATTGAATAAGACAGACATGGGGAATTCACATGCGTAATAGTTGGCTCTAAATTGAAGAATAATTTTTAAGGCGTTAGTAGTTGCTTTATTTTTCGGAATGATTTTCGCTAAATAGAATATGAAACTTTCCATGCATTACCAGATTGAAACTTATTATTTTAAATGCTTCAACATGATGAGGTCGCTACTTCCAATTGGTTTTACGAAAATTTTCAAAAATCACATTTTTTCGATCTGTGAATGAGCAGCTTTAAAATCCACCGGTTCAGACACATGTATAAGGGGGTAATGCCAGTCTTAAATCCTTTTTTATTATTGAAAACCTATGTTGTGGGTACTCATTTGAATCGTGAGGACAAGACGAGACCAATTAGTAACAACAATATATAATTTGTGCAAGAATATTGATAAAAAAAAATCTGAAATCTGAAATCCAAAATACCCCCTCTATCTGCAGCTCTACTAATTACTATTTAGATTAACGGAGCCAGTGCATGGCATTTCCAACAATTTTGAATGCTTTTTCACACTTTTCATAGAAAAAAATACAAAACGTGTCCTTGGATTTGGAAATGTGTGTAATTTTAGACGATTAAGAATGTTCTAATGGCAATGGCACAAAAACAAGAGATTTCAATAATTACATGTATTTAGATTTTTTTCGAAGCGGCAAGATCAGTAAGGGATCCAGTCTATTTATTTCGAGTCTATAAATTACAAAATCGTTTTTTCCGTGAATAATCTTTCATATTTGCATGTATTAATATGAAGTTTCCACCCAAAGACTTTTACCTTAATCTTTGATTGAATAAGACAAATATGCGAAATGCACATGCGTAATTAGTTGGCTCGAAATTGAAGGGTATTTTTTAGGCGTTAGTAGTCGCTTTATTTTTCAGAATGAATTTCGCTTAATTCAGGAATCAATCAGGAATATCTGTCTTTCTTTACATGCATTACAAGATTTACTCTAATTAATTTAAAGGCTTCAAAATGATGAGGTCGTTACTTCCGATTGATTCTACGACATTTTCAATAATCACATTTTCCCAATCTGTGAAAGAGCAGCAGAAGGAATATATATTATTCGGCAAATGAAAATCGCAGCTTGTTTTCATATATGAAAAATATTCAATCAACATTTTCAAAAAAATATTCCCCGTCGGCTTTTAATTGGTGTGACAAGAAAAAATTGATTGTTTGGAATACCTTGATTTAATCGACTGGACATATCATAATCAAAGCATACATTGGGTAGTTTTTCGACTATCTCTGTCACCCGGCTTACTATGCAAATAGGGACTTTCATCATCAGCACTTTCTGTGCTTTGATTTTTTACTTAGTATGTTAACAAATTCTCTGGTTAATGATACAATTGTTAACCCCTGTTATTACTTGAAAAGTACTCGAAAAAAAGATAAACAAATATAAGCAGTTTGCCCTTTTGGATAAAGCATATTTCATTCAAAAGGTCCCGGGTTCGAAGCCTGTCGGTGGCACTAATACTTTCCGACTTTTTGTCTCCGACAATTATTTGATAATCGTGAAATGTGAAATATGTGAAATAGCAGCTCGGGGCTAGAAAATAATTTAGTATTAAAGATAAACAATTCGAAGTGAGGAGAAAAGGATTAATTTCACATTTAAAATGATTGGCGATAACGGTTTCACGACAATCACTTATACTTGCCGATTTATAGTACTGGTGTGAGAAATACGAGGATTCAATTAAAAGATGCTCCAGCCGCTGTTGTTTAACTGATAAATTATTTAAAGCGGCGTTAAACCACATACAAACAAACAAAAACAAGAATCGGTGGTTATGTGCTCCTGGTTATGACTAAGAATTGTTAAAATCGGCGGTAAACAAACAAACAAGCAAACAAACAAACAAATCTTTATTCTAACTTTGCAGGTTTAAATGCTATAACATGCTATTCTGGGAGTGACGATGTTTATTCAAAACTCGTCTGTGAAGGATCATGCTTCTTCGAAAAGGACACGTGGGGTAATTTGAAATACAGTTAACTACATCGTGAAATTGACAAAGTGAATGATTTTGGAATGGTTTTGGAATGAAATCGAATGAATGTGTGGAGCGAGTTTTTGAGTGAATTTAATGGGAGGTAATCCAATACCGCAAATTTTGTTCAGGAGGAACAAAATTTAGGATATTAATTACCTCCCTTTAATAAAATATGCATATAAGTTTTAAAGATAGCTTCCTATTTCTTTAAGAACCTATGAGACGCTAACAATTTGAATAATGCCAATGAAATCGCGATTTTTCTCTGTCAAAAATCATTTTGAGTGACGTTGTTGATTCTATGTTTTTCAATGGGTTTGAGCGTTTTTGAATGGTTTGAGAGAGTGGTTGGAATGAATGAGTGATTTAGAATGGTTTTGATCGGTAGGAGTGTCAATTTCACGATGTAACTAACTGTACCATAAACAATAAAGTCGATTTTCTATTAAAATATTGATCATTAACTAACATCGAAAAATGGAAGAGTTGAGTGATTAAGGAACGACTTTTGAAATGATAATAAATAAGTATGCAGAGCGAATTCAAAATGAAATATTCAAGGGAGGTAATACATATCGTTTGTTTCGTCTAGATTGGACGAGATTAGCGATGATTCATTATCCCCCCTCCCAAAATAATAATAATAATAAAAATCATGTTTTCCTGTTTGTGTATTTTCGGTTTAAACAGTCGCTTTGAAATCCACATATCATAATAAAATAGTGCAATAATTTGATCTATTTAAATGCTCACAATGAATGGTTTCGAAGCGTTTTTGACCGATTTAAAGCGCTTTTTAATGATTTGAGTGAGTGTTCCGAATAAATGAACGGAGCGCTGTGTAAATGATTTAGAATAGTTTTGATCGAGCTCAATGTCAATTTCAGGATGTAGTTACTAAATGTAACTACAGTTTGTTTAAAGCTGTAGTAACGTAGTTTTGGAAGAAAATCGATTATAAATCGAACGCATAAGTACTTATAAAAGCACATTCTGTAATATTTTATGTTTAGTCGATTTCCATATTTTTTAATGCATTCCGATTGGCTGAAAGTTTCGTTTTATACCTCAATTATAAATGATTTAGCACATTTTTGGGAATAACACGTTTGAAGAGAGAGTGTGTTTTCTTTTACTGAAGCCGTCGTCACAGAACAGTTGGTAGCGCGTCGGGCTATCATTCAAAAGGTCCCTGGTTCGATTCCAGACGGCGGCACTAATCCTTTCCAACTATTTGTGTCTCCCACAAATTGGTCGGTAATCGTATACCTATGTGGGATAGCAGCTGGAGCCTAGGGAAGGATGTAATGGTAGTACTGATGTGAGAAATACCAGAAATCTATTGTTAGGTGCTCCAGCCTCGGCGATATAACTGAAAGATTGTTGAAAGCGGCGTAAACCCATTTCTAACAAACAAACCCTTTCAATGAGGAATACATGAAATTATAAACCTTATCACACCCATGTATGAATCAGATTCATATTTCTAAAAATTTAAAATCGTTGTCTAATTGTTGAAAACAAAACAAAAAGTGAAGACTTACAAAGATCATTGAACTTTGGGCCACTTATTTCTAACCAGAATCCTACCCTAGTGTAGACTGGTCCCGCTTTCAACTACTGGAATAGCCTATTCTAGGCTATTTTAAACGTCGACATTTGGACCAGTCTAAAGCTGGTCACTCGCTACAATGGATCAGCTCCGGTCTTGAATTACTTCCGAGGTCGTTGTACCCTCAAATAGTCCGGTTAGAAAAAAATGGTGTGCCCCTTTTGCCACATTGTTTTCACGTTAAAATACAGTAAAGTGCTGGAAATGAGGTTCAGCCAAGTGCCTGTCCTCTGCTACATTTCATGCATAGTTTTAAATGAATCTAAGTGGGAACTATTTTTCTGGGAGCCTGACCTTTGATGGTGGTCCCCAAGTAAGGAAACTCACCCGCCCGGGGTTAGAAATAAGTTGGCCCTTTGATTTTTTTTCAAGGGAGGTAAATCATAATTGATAATCGCCCAACTACTTACAACTAGACGAAATCTAGCGACGTTTATTTACATTCCTTTTATAAAATCTACAAACTTTGCTGGTTTTTTTTGTTGTTGTTGTTGTGGGTTTTTTGTCTTCCTGGCAAAATTAGAGATCAACACAGTGTATTAAAATCAGGCAAAAATTTGATCGATTTGATTGAAATGTTGATCCTTTCAAACGATTTCGGAGCGTTTTTTGATTGCTTGGGGTGAGCTTTTGGACTGAATGATAGCAGTGCTGAGAGAGTGTGATTTTGAATGGTTTTGATCGAAATGATTGTCAGTTTCACGATGTGATTTACTGTTAGAGTGCATTTCGAAATACTTTTCATGTTTTACACAACGCTTTCGTTTAACGTCTTTTACAGTTGAGAACATTGTTAGATATGCTTATTGATAACTTTGGAATGAGTTTAAAACTAAATTGAATATAATGGATTATCGTGTAAGGGTTGAAATTAAACGGGAGTAACTTTTTATCACAATTTCTTCCAAGAAGAAAAAAAGCAAAATTTTATTGCCTGTACTTAAATCTAAGAATTTTTCTGTTTGTGTGTACTCACGGACGTACGTTCAGTTTGACAAAACTATTAGCCAATTATACCCCGCTTTGCACGTAAGTGCACGTGAAAAGCGGGGTATAATTGGAAAACTGTTTGCACCGTTTTGTCATACTGGGTACGTTCATATAGAACTCGGTATCGATCCGAGTTACCCCAAATCTCGTTCGAATGACCACGGTTTCGACTCCAGTGACGTCATTTTAACCTTTTAACCTCGATACTTCTGATCCTGGGCCAGGCCGGTGTTACTAGGGTTCCAAGATGGCGTTGAAAAGTAGTACCCAAAATTTCGAATATAAAAAAAATCGGGAGGCTTTATTTTGCAACAAACTTGCTTTTGCTATGTTTGATATCATGATTTACAAAAGTATATCACATCTATTGATACAATAAAAACACCCCACGTGCTAGCCCGATCTTGTAACGGTATCTTTTCATCATGCGTACTCCCACCAGTAGAGAACTCCGTTCGAATGGTTGTCTTCTCTGCGCATGCACATTCTAGTTTATGTCGTCTAAGTCGTCTTTCTCGATCCTCGGGTCGGTCATGAACGCAGGACAGGCGCTTTTGATTCCACACCAGCAATCAAAATCGTGCAATACATCTAATGAAAAAAAGAAAAGAAATTCTCCAGCACTTTGAACAATTTTGAAGCACTCTTAAGAGATTTCGGAGCCTTTAACGACGATTAGATTTGGTGTTTCTAATGCATCAAATGGAGCGCCAAGCGAGCGAATTAAGTTAGTAACATCGTGAAATTGACACTCAATCAAAATCCTCCTGTATGCTCGCCCAGTCCTCCCTTTATTCAATTCAAATACTCACTCAAAAACGCTCCAAAATGGTTTAAAACACTTTGAAATCAAAATAGGGACATTTCTTTCAAATACATAAAACTCTTCCACATTTAATAAGCTGTTATGGTTTTTTTTTTTTTTAAAAAGCGTCTGCTTGGCCAATGAATACGGGCACCCTAAAATACGGAAATTTAAATAAGGATGGTAATAAAACATCGCTAATATCGTTTTATAGGACAAAATTAGCAATATTGGATCACCTCCCCTTAAATTTATTCAAAGCTCGCTCCTCCTTCGCTTTCACTTTAATTCCGAAATGCTTCCTTTAGGTAGTGGACCCGTAATAGTTCCGTAACGTTTCGGAAGTAATGATCTTTAACAGATTTAGCCGAGGTTTCTTAATGATTTCTATTAGGAAACCTCGGTCAACATTGTAAAAGTTCGTATGTTCCAAAATATTGCGGAACTATTACGTGTCCACTACCTTAATAATTCATCTTGTCAATTTCACAATGTTTCTTTCTGTATTTATTTTACAGTAATCTTGCTCAAGCGATCATGTCTACTAAGCGACCATTTTCGTTGAATGACCGTTTCAACACCCCCATCTTTAAATAAGTAGTTTTTAATGGACTTAAAATAATCGAATCCTGTGTTGTTCGAACCCATAACACTTGCCTCAATGAGACGATTCTGAAGCGTTTTAAGCAACTGGAAAATCAGCATTGTATACACGTTAAGTCAAATATATAGAGGATATTGAATGAGTGGTCATTGAATACTGAATTTATTAAACGAGTCATCTTTAAACAGATAAAAACGAGGTTACGCCGAGTTTTTATCTGTTTTAGATGACGAGTTTGATAAATTCTGTATTTTATGAGCACAAATTTTATATTCTGTTTATAATATGACCCGAATTTTAGCGAAAAATCGTCAAAATTCTTGAAATGCAACGTTTCAATTTTCCGCGAAACTTATAACGTCGTTTAAATATGACGTCACAAAAATAGATTATGACGTCATTTTTGCGGTTACAAAATAGCGTTGTAATAACACTCATGTAATATCAAAAATATTCGCGGGGTTATTTCACTCCGGCGACGTAGGTCATATTATAAATCATTTTATTTGTAAACAAAACATTTTTTAAGTGACCTTTCTCATTAACGACCACTTCTGGTGATCCGAAACTGGTAGCTTAACCCTTTCCTGTTTTACAAAATTTTGGACCTGTCCATATTCAAGGGTTTTGCAGACGAAAATTAAAAGTGGATTTAATTAAAAAAAAAACCCATTCAATAGGGTAGAAAATAGTGTGGAAAAAGAAGAAATTGCTTGTCAGAAGCAATTTCTTCTTTTTTCACAATGTTTTCTCAATCATAAAATCACGGGCACGTACAAAGCAGGGATTAAACAGCAAAGGGTTAATTCACGTTTAACTGTTTTCCTTTTATTTTTCAGACTACCATATTCTAGGGTGTACCGCGGCCAAACAGGACACACATTGCTACATTCACTGGTATTCAGTAATATGCTTTTGTAATGAAGATCTCTGTAATAACAGATACCACGTTTCCTCCGACATTTATCAAAATAAACCTCAGAGGTTTATCAACTAACGCTGAAATTATCACTTTTAAAAACATGAACGATTTGTCATCGAAACACTCAAAAAATTATCAACAAACTACAAAACCCTGAAATTGTTGCTTAAACACCAGCAAATCTACAAGCAAAAATCGCTGCAACTTATCAATAAGGGAAACAATTTGGAATCTATAAATGACCAAAGAATTTCTAAAAATAAACTTCTTTCTTATTTTATGAAATGATTGTTAACTATGTAATAAAAAGGGGCGGGGCACCTAACGAACGAAAATTCTTACTGAGGTTGACGATTGATTCGTTTGACTGCTCAAGTGCTCAAGACATTTTTTAATGGGTTTTACGCCGCTTTCAACAATTTCGCTGTTATATCGCGGAGGCTTGAGCACCTAACAATGGATTCCTGGTATTTTTCATACCAGTTCAACCACCACATCCTTTCCTAGCCTCCAGCTGCTAACTCACAGGGCTTCCATTGGTGAGAGACAAATAGTTGGGTAGAATGAGAGCCGCTGTCGGGGATCAAACCCGGGACCTCTAGATTGACAGTCGGAAGCCCTTCCAACTGCGCTATGACAGCGGCCCCACAAATCTTTCAAAAGTACTTTTTTAATCCCCCCCCCCTTGAAACTCTGGATAGCTCTTGTGTTGTGATCATACAAGTTTCATAAAGATATCTTCAATAACAATAGAGATATGACCAAGGTTAAAGTTTGATGGGCAAACAACACAATTTTTCATTGACACTGCATCCCGTAGAGCCTATTTTTAGGGCCAATCCAAATTTAATGGAGAAATGTAAGAGCATGATCAAAGCATCATTCCTTTGAAGTTTAGTTATATTCTGAACAGTAGTTTCAGAGAAGTTTTTTTTTCATATTTCATCATATGGGACCATTTTTCAGTGTCGCGGCAGCCTGTAAAGCCCATGTCATCAGCACAATCAGAATTTTACGAAAACAAATTTGATAAAGCATGGCCCAAAGATTATTCCTGTAAAGTTTGGTTGAATTCTAAACAATAGTTTCAGAGAAGAAAATGTGTATAGAAAAAAATTAATGGATGGATGCACTAACAACAGACACCAGGCCATGACAAGCTCTGCTAGACTTAGTCCAGTTGAGCTAAAATTTATTGCAATCGGACCATTAATGTAGAAGAGTTGAGATCGCCCGGTTTTTAGCATTTTGGCATCTTTTTCCAGGACGCAGCAAGATACAAGATAACTCGTTGAATTTGATATCCTCGCCAAAAATATTTTGTTTGTCAATGGAGTATACCAAACTTAGGGACAGGTTATCTTCTATTTTCATCAACCAAGGACATGATGACATTTGACTGATAAACCTAGCCTTTATCAGTCATTTGATTATAGAAAACTTATATCAGTTATTTTTAGATTGAGAAAAGACACAGGGGGCTTTCACTATTTGGCATCCTTTAACCCTTTCCCCAGTGACATAATTTTAGGATGGTCCAAGTTGAAAGGTGCTGCAGAGGACAGAAACGATTCAGTGGAAATGTACTTAAGGTAGTGGACCCGTAATAGTTTCGCAACATTTCAGAAGTAATGAACTTTAACAGTGTTAACCACGGTTTCCTAATGATTATCATTAGGAAACCTAGGTTAACTTTGTGCAAGTTCATAAGTTCTGAAATGTTGCGAAACTATTAAGGGCCCACAACCTTAAGGACGAAAGTTCTGTGTGATCTTGTGTTCTTCAAAAAAGCTGTTAATTAAAAGAAAATGTGTTGACAATAATGTTTAATATGGGCCCTATCTTCAAAACATATGCACTGTTTTCATCAGCATTGGATCACAAATGACGTAGAATTTGTTTGTTTGAATGGGTTTAACACTGCTTTCAACAATTTCGCAGTCATATTGCGGCGGCCGGAGCACCTAACAATGGATTCTTGGTATTTCTTTCACCTGTATAACTGATAAATTATTTAAAGCGGCGTTAAACCACATACAAACAAAAACAAGAATCGGTGTTTATGTGCTCCTGGTTATGACTAAGAATTGTTAAAATCGGCGGTAAACAAACAAACAAGCAAACAAACAAATCTTTATCCTAACTTTGCAGGTTTAAATGCTATAACATGCTATTCTGGGAGTGACGATGTTTATTCAAAACTCGTCTGTGAAGGATCATGCTTCTTCGAAAAGGACACGTGGGGTAATTTGAAATACAGTTAACTACATCGTGAAATTGACAAAGTGAATGATTTTGGAATGGTTTTGGAATGAAATCGAATGAATGTGTGGAGCGAGTTTTTGTGTGAATTTAATGGGAGGTAATCCAATACCGCAAATTTTGTTCAGGAGGAACAATATTTAGGATATTAATTACCTCCCTTTAATAAAATATGCATATAAGTTTTATAGATAGCTTCCTATTTCTTTAAGAACCTATGAGACGCTAACAATTTGAATAATGCCAATGAAATCGCGATTTTTCTCTGTCAAAAATCATTTTGAGTGACGTTATTGATTCTATGTTTTTCAATGGGTTTGAGCGTTTTTGAATGGTTTGAGAGAGTGGTTGGAATGAATGAGTGATTAAGAATGGTTTTGATCGGTAGGAGTGTCAATTTCACGATGTAACTAACTGTACCATAAACAATAAAGTCGATTTTCTATTAAAATCTAGATCATTAAATAACATCGAAAAATGGAAGATTTGAGTGATTAAGGAACGACTTTTGAAATGATAATGAATAAGTATGCGGAGCGAATTCAAAATGAAATATTCAAGGGAGGTAATACATATCGTTTATTTCGTCTCGATTGGACGAGATTAGCGATGATTCATTATCCCCCCTCCCAAAATAATAATAATAATAATAATCATGTTTTCCTGTTTGTGTATTTTCGGTTTAAACAGTCGCTTTGAAATCCACATATCATACTAAAATAGTGCAATAATTTGATCTATTTAAATGCTCACAATGAATGGTTTCGAAGCGTTTTTGACCGATTTAAAGCGCTTTTTGATGATTTGAGTGAGTGTTCGGAATAAATGAACGGAGCGCTGTGTAAATGATTTAGAATAGTTTTGATCGAGTTCAATGTCAATTTCAGGATGTAGTTACTAAATGTAACTACAGTTTGTTTAAAGCTGTAGTAACGTAGTTTTGGAAGAAAATCGATTATAAATCGAACGCATAAGTACTTATAAAAGCACATTCTGTAATATTTTATGTTTAGTCGATTTCCATATTTTTTAATGCATTCCGATTGGCTGAAAGTTTCGTTTTATACCTCAATTACAAATGATTTAGCACATTTTTGGGAATAACACGTTTGAAGAGAGAGTGTGTTTTCTTTTACTGAAGCCGTCGTCACAGAACAGTTGATAGCGCGTCGGGCTATCATTCAAAAGGTCCCTGGTTCGATTCCAGACGGCGGCACTAATCCTTTCCAACTATTTGTGTCTCCCACAAATTGGTCGGTAATCGTATACCTATGTGGGATAGCAGCTGGAGCCTAGGGAAGGATGTAATGGTAGTACTGATGTGAGAAATACCAGAAATCTATTGTTAGGTGCTCCAGCCTCAGCGATATAAATGAAAGATTGTTGAAAGCGGCGTAAACCCATTTCTAACAAACAAACCCTTTCAATGAGGAATACATGAAATTATAAACCTTATCACACCTATGTATGAATCAGATTCATATTTCTAAAAATTTAAAATCGTTGTCTAATTGTTGAAAACAAAACAAAAAGTGAAGACTTACAAAGATCATTGAACTTTGGGCCACTTATTTCTAACCAGAATCCTACCCTAGTGTAGACTGGTCCCGCTTTCAACTACTGGAATAGCCTATTCTAGGCTATTTTAAACGTCGACATTTGGACCAGTCTAAAGCTGGTCACTCGCTACAATGGATCAGCTCCGGTCTTGAATTACTTCCGAGGTCGTTGTACCCTCAAATAGTCCGGTTAGAAAAAAATGGTGTGCCCCTTTTGCCACATTGTTTTCACGTTAAAATACAGTAAAGTGCTGGAAATGAGGTTCAGCCAAGTGCCTGTCCTCTGCTACATTTCATGCATAGTTTTAAATGAATCTAAGTGGGGACTATTTTTCTGGGAGCCTGACCTTTGATGGTGGTCCCCAAGTAAGGAAACTCACCCGCCCGGGGTTAGAAATAAGTTGGCCCTTTGATTTTTTTTCAAGGGAGGTAAATCATAATTGATAATCGCCCAACTACTTACAACTAGACGAAATCTAGCGACGTTTATTTACATTCCTTTTATAAAATCTACAAACTTTGCTGGGTTTTTTTGTTGTTGTTGTTGTGGGTTTTTTGTCTTCCTGGCAAAATTAGATATCAACACAGTCTATTAAAATCAGGCAAAAATTTGATCGATTTGATTGAAATGTTGATCCTTTCAAACGATTTCGGAGCGTTTTTTGATTGCTTGGGGTGAGCTTTTGGACTGAATGATAGCAGTGCTGAGAGAGTGTGATTTTGAATGGTTTTGATCGAAATGATTGTCAGTTTCACGATGTGATTTACTGTTAGAGTGCATTTCGAAATACTTTTCATGTTTTACACAACGCTTTCGTTTAACGTCTTTTACAGTTGAGAACATTGTTAAATATGCTTATTGATAACTTTGGAATGAGTTTAAAACTAAATTGAATATAATGGATTAGCGTGTTAGGGTTGAAATTAAACGGGAGTAACTTTTTATCACAAATTCTTCCAAGAAGAAAAAAAGCAAAATTTTATTGCCTGTACTTAAATCTAAGAATTTTTCTGTTTGTGTGTACTCACGGACGTACGTTCAGTTTGACAAAACTATTAGCCAATTATACCCCGCTTTGCACGTAAGTGCACGTGAAAAGCGGAAAATAATTGGAAAACTGTTTGCACTGTTTTGTCATACTGGGTACGTTCATATAGAACTCGGTATCGATCCGAGTTACCCCAAATCTCGTTCGAATGACCACGGTTTCGACTCCAGTGACGTCATTTTAACCTTTTAACCTCGATACTTCTGATCCTGGGCCAGGCCGGTGTTACTAGGGTTCCAAGATGGCGTTGAAAAGTAGTACCCAAAATTTCGAATATAAAAAAATCGGGAGGCTTTATTTTGCAACAAACTTGCTTTTGCTATGTTTGATATCATGATTTACAAAAGTATATCACATCTATTGATACAATAAAAACACCCCACGTGCTAGCCCGATCTTGTAACGGTATCTTTTCATCATGCGTACTCCCACCAGTAGAGAACTCCGTTCGAATGGTTGTCTTCTCTGCGCATGCACATTCTAGTTTATGTCGTCTAAGTCGTCTTTCTCGATCCTCGGGTCGGTCATGAACACAGGACAGGCGCTTTTGATTCCACACCAGCAATCAAAATCGTGCAATACATCTAATGAAAAAAAGAAAAGAAATTCTCCAGCACTTTGAACAATTTTGAAGCACTCTTAAGAGTTTTTGGAGCCTTTAACGACGATTAGATTTGGTGTTTCTAATGCATCAAATGGAGCGCCAAGCGAGCGAATTAAGTTAGTAACATCGTGAAATTGACACTCAATCAAAATCCTCCTGTATGCTCGCCCAGTCCTCCCTTTATTCAATTTAAATACTCACTCAAAAACGCTCCAAAATGGTTTAAAACACTTTGAAATCAAAATAGGGACATTTCTTTCAAATACATAAAACTCTTCCACATTTAATAAGCTGTTATGGTTTTTTTGTTTTTTTTTTAAAAAGCGTCTGCTTGGTCAATGAATACGGGCACCCTAAAATACGGAAATTTAAATAAGGATGGTAATAAAACATCGCTATTATCGTTTTATAGGACAAAATTAGCAATATTGGATCACCTCCCCTTAAATTTATTCAAAGCTCGCTCCTCCTTCGCTTTCACTTTAATTCCGAAATGCTTCCTTTAGGTAGTGGACCCGTAATAGTTCCGTAACGTTTCGGAAGTAATGATCTTTAACAGATTTAGCCGAGGTTTCTTAATGATTTCTATTAGGAAACCTCGGTCAACATTGTAAAAGTTCGTAGGTTCCAAAATATTGCGGAACTATTACGTGTCCACTACCTTAATAATTCATCTTGTCAATTTCACAATGTTTCTTTCTGTATTCATTTTACAGTAATCTTGCTCAAGCGATCATGTCTACTAAGCGACCATTTTCGTTGAATGACCGTTTCAACACCCCCATCTTTAAATAAGTAGTTTTTAATGGACTTAAAATAATCGAATCCTGTGTTGTTCGAACCCATAACACTTGCCTCAATGAGACGATTCTGAAGCGTTTTAAGCAACTGGAAAATCAGCATTGTATACACGTTAAGTCAAATATATAGAGGATATTGAATGAGTGGTCATTGAATACTGAATTTATTAAACGAGTCATCTTTAAACAGATAAAAACGAGGTTACGCCGAGTTTTTATCTGTTTTAGATGACGAGTTTGATAAATTCTGTATTTTATGAGCACAAATTTTATATTCTGTTTATAATATGACCCGAATTTTAGCGAAAAATCGTCAAAATTCTTGAAATGCAACGTTTCAATTTTCCGCGAAACTTATAACGTCGTTTAAATATGACGTCACAAAAATAGATTATGACGTCATTTTTGCGGTTACAAAATAGCGTTGTAATAACACTCATGTAATATCAAAAATATTCGCGGGGTTATTTCACTCCGGCGACGTAGGTCATATTATAAATCATTTTATTTGTAAACAAAACATTTTTTAAGTGACCTTTCTCATTAACGACCACTTCTGGTGATCCGAAACTGGTAGCTTAACCCTTTCCTGTTTTACAAAATTTTGGACCTGTCCATATTCAAGGGTTTTGCAGACGAAAATTAAAAGTGGATTTAATTAAAAAAAACCCATTCAATAGGGTAGAAAATAGTGTGGAAAAAGAAGAAATTGCTTGTCAGAAGCAATTTCTTCTTTTTTCACAATGTTTTCTCAATCATAAAATCACGGGCACGTACAAAGCAGGGATTAAACAGCAAAGGGTTAATCCACGTTTAACTGTTTTCCTTTTATTTTTCAGACTACCATATTCTAGGGTGTACCGCGGCCAAACAGGACACACATTGCTTCATTCACTGGTATTCAGTAATATGCTTTTGTAATGAAGATCTCTGTAATAACAGATACCACGTTTCCTCCGACATTTATCAAAATAAACCTCAGAGGTTTATCAACTAACGCTGAAATTATCACTTTTAAAAACATGAACGATTTGTCATCGAAACACTCAAAAAATTATCAACAAACTACAAAACCCTGAAATTGTTGCTTAAACACCAGCAAATCTACAAGCAAAAATCGCTGCAACTTATCAATAAGGGAAACAATTTGGAATCTGTAAATGACCAAAGAATTTCTAAAAATAAACTTCTTTCTTATTTTATGAAATGATTGTTAACTATGTAATAAAAAGGGGCGGGGCACCTAACGAACGAAAATTCTTACTGAGGTTGACGATTGATTCGTTTGACTGCTCAAGTGCTCAAGACATTTTTTAATGGGTTTTACGCCGCTTTCAACAATTTCGCTGTTATATCGCGGAGGCTTGAGCACCTAACAATGGATTCCTGGTATTTTTCATACCAGTTCAACCACCACATCCTTTCCTAGCCTCCAGCTGCTAACTCACAGGGCTTCCATTGGTGAGAGACAAATAGTTGGGTAGAATGAGAGCCGCTGTCGGGGATCAAACCCGGGACCTCTAGAGTGACAGTCGGAAGCCCTTCCAACTGCGCTATGACAGCGGCCCCACAAATCTTTCAAAAGTACTTTTTTAATCCCCCCCCCCCTTGAAACTCTGGATAGCTCTTGTGTTGTGATCATACAAGTTTCATGAAGATATCTTCAATAACAATAGAGATATGACCAAGGTTAAAGTTTGATGGGCAAACAACACAATTTTTCATTGACACTGCATCCCGTAGAGCCTATTTTTAGGGCCAATCCAAATTTAATGGAGAAATGTAAGAGCATGATCAAAGCATCATTCCTTTGAAGTTTAGTTATATTCTGAACAGTAGTTTCAGAGAAGTTTTTTTTCATATTTCATCATATGGGACCATTTTTCAGTGTCGCGGCAGCCTGTAAAGCCCATGTCATCAGCACAATCAGAATTTTACGAAAACAAATTTGATAAAGCATGGCCCAAAGATTATTCCTGTAAAGTTTGGTTGAATTCTAAACAATAGTTTCAGAGAAGAAAATGTGTATAGAAAAAAATTAATGGATGGATGCACTAACAACAGACACCAGGCCATGACAAGCTCTGCTAGACTTAGTCCAGTTGAGCTAAAATTTATTGCAATCGGACCATTAATGTAGAAGAGTTGAGATCGCCCGGTTTTTAGCATTTTGGCATCTTTTTCCAGGACGCAGCAAGATACAAGATAACTCGTTGAATTTGATATCCTCGCCAAAAATATTTTGTTTGTCAATGGAGTATACCAAACTTAGGGACAGGTTATCTTCTATTTTCATCAACCAAGGACATGATGACATTTGACTGATAAACCTAGCCTTTATCAGTCATTTGATTATAGAAAACTTATATCAGTTATTTTTAGATTGAGAAAAGACACAGGGGGCTTTCACTATTTGGCATCCTTTAACCCTTTCCCCAGTGACATAATTTTAGGATGGTCCAAGTTGAAAGGTGCTGCAGAGGACAGAAACGATTCAATGGAAATGTACTTAAGGTAGTGGACCCGTAATAGTTTCGCAACATTTCAGAAGTAATGAACTTTAACAGTGTTAACCACGGTTTCCTAATGATTATCATTAGGAAACCTAGGTTAACTTTGTGCAAGTTCATAAGTTCTGAAATGTTGCGAAACTATTAAGGGCCCACAACCTTAAGGACGAAAGTTCTGTGTGATCTTGTGTTCTTCAAAAAAGCTGTTAATTAAAAGATAATGTGTTGACAATAATGTTTAATATGGGCCCTATCTTCAAAACATATGCACTGTTTTCATCAGCATTGGATCACAAATGACGTAGAATTTGTTTGTTTGAATGGGTTTAACACTGCTTTCAACAATTTCGCAGTCATATTGCGGCGGCCGGAGCACCTAACAATGGATTCTTGGTATTTCTTTCACCTGTATAACTGATAAATTATTTAAAGCGGCGTTAAACCACATACAAACAAAAACAAGAATCGGTGTTTATGTGCTCCTGGTTATGACTAAGAATTGTTAAAATCGGCGGTAAACAAACAAACAAGCAAACAAACAAATCTTTATCCTAACTTTGCAGGTTTAAATGCTATAACATGCTATTCTGGGAGTGACGATGTTTATTCAAAACTCGTCTGTGAAGGATCATGCTTCTTCGAAAAGGACACGTGGGGTAATTTGAAATACAGTTAACTACATCGTGAAATTGACAAAGTGAATGATTTTGGAATGGTTTTGGAATGAAATCGAATGAATGTGTGGAGCGAGTTTTTGTGTGAATTTAATGGGAGGTAATCCAATACCGCAAATTTTGTTCAGGAGGAACAATATTTAGGATATTAATTACCTCCCTTTAATAAAATATGCATATAAGTTTTATAGATAGCTTCCTATTTCTTTAAAAACCTATGAGACGCTAACAATTTGAATAATGCCAATGAAATCGCGATTTTTCTCTGTCAAAAATCATTTTGAGTGACGTTATTGATTCTATGTTTTTCAATGGGTTTGAGCGTTTTTGAATGGTTTGAGAGAGTGGTTGGAATGAATGAGTGATTTAGAATGGTTTTGATCGGTAGGAGTGTCAATTTCACGATGTAACTAACTGTACCATAAACAATAAAGTCGATTTTCGATTAAAATCTAGATCATTAAATAACATCGAAAAATGGAAGATTTGAGTGATTAAGGAACGACTTTTGAAATGATAATGAATAAGTATGCGGAGCGAATTCAAAATGAAATATTCAAGGGAGGTAATACATATCGTTTATTTCGTCTCGATTGGACGAGATTAGCGATGATTCATTATCCCCCTCCCAAAATAATAATAATAATAATAATCATGTTTTCCTGTTTGTGTATTTTCGGTTTAAACAGTCGCTTTGAAATCCACATATCATACTAAAATAGTGCAATAATTTGATCTATTTAAATGCTCACAATGAATGGTTTCGAAGCGTTTTTGACCGATTTAAAGCGCTTTTTGATGATTTGAGTGAGTGTTCGGAATAAATGAACGGAGCGCTGTGTAAATGATTTAGAATAGTTTTGATCGAGTTCAATGTCAATTTCAGGATGTAGTTACTAAATGTAACTACAGTTTGTTTAAAGCTGTAGTAACGTAGTTTTGGAAGAAAATCGATTATAAATCGAACGCATAAGTACTTATAAAAGCACATTCTGTAATATTTTATGTTTAGTCGATTTCCATATTTTTTAATGCATTCCGATTGGCTGAAAGTTTCGTTTTATACCTCAATTACAAATGATTTAGCACATTTTTGGGAATAACACGTTTGAAGAGAGAGTGTGTTTTCTTTTACTGAAGCCGTCGTCACAGAACAGTTGATAGCGCGTCGGGCTATCATTCAAAAGGTCCCTGGTTCGATTCCAGACGGCGGCACTAATCCTTTCCAACTATTTGTGTCTCCCACAAATTGGTCGGTAATCGTATACCTATGTGGGATAGCAGCTGGAGCCTAGGGAAGGATGTAATGGTAGTACTGATGTGAGAAATACCAGAAATCTATTGTTAGGTGCTCCAGCCTCAGCGATATAAATGAAAGATTGTTGAAAGCGGCGTAAACCCATTTCTAACAAACAAACCCTTTCAATGAGGAATACATGAAATTATAAACCTTATCACACCTATGTATGAATCAGATTCATATTTCTAAAAATTTAAAATCGTTGTCTAATTGTTGAAAACAAAACAAAAAGTGAAGACTTACAAAGATCATTGAACTTTGGGCCACTTATTTCTAACCAGAATCCTACCCTAGTGTAGACTGGTCCCGCTTTCAACTACTGGAATAGCCTATTCTAGGCTATTTTAAACGTCGACATTTGGACCAGTCTAAAGCTGGTCACTCGCTACAATGGATCAGCTCCGGTCTTGAATTACTTCCGAGGTGGTTATACCCTCAAATAGTCCGGTTAGAAAAAAATGGTGTGCCCCTTTTGCCACATTGTTTTCACGTTAAAATACAGTAAAGTGCTGGAAATGAGGTTCAGCCAAGTGCCTGTCCTCTGCTACATTTCATGCATAGTTTTAAATGAATCTAAGTGGGAACTATTTTTCTGGGAGCCTGACCTTTGATGGTGGTCCCCAAGTAAGGAAACTCACCCGCCCGGGGTTAGAAATAAGTTGGCCCTTTGATTTTTTTTCAAGGGAGGTAAATCATAATTGATAATCGCCCAACTACTTACAACTAGACGAAATCTAGCGACGTTTATTTACATTCCTTCTATAAAATCTACAGACTTTGCTGGGTTTTTTGTTTTTTTTTTTTGTTGTTGTTGTGGGTTTTTTGTCTTCCTGGCAAAATTAGAGATCAACACAGTCTATTAAAATCAGGCAAAAATTTGATCGATTTGATTGAAATGTTGATCCTTTCAAACGATTTCGGAGCGTTTTTTGATTGCTTGGGGTGAGTTTTGGACTGAATGATAGCAGTGCTGAGAGAGTGTGATTTTGAATGGTTTTGATCGAAATGATTGTCAGTTTCACGATGTGATTTACTGTTAGAGTGCATTTCGAAATACTTTTCATGTTTTACACAACGCTTTCGTTTAACGTCTTTTACAGTTGAGAACATTGTTAAATATGCTTATTGATAACTTTGGAATGAGTTTAAAACTAAATTGAATATAATGGATTAGCGTGTTAGGGTTGAAATTAAACGGGAGTAACTTTTTATCACAAATTCTTCCAAGAAGAAAAAAAGCAAAATTTTATTGCCTGTACTTAAATCTAAGAATTTTTCTGTTTGTGTGTACTCACGGACGTACGTTCAGTTTGACAAAACTATTAGCCAATTATACCCCGCTTTGCACGTAAGTGCACGTGAAAAGCGGAAAATAATTGGAAAACTGTTTGCACCGTTTTGTCATACTGGGTATGTTCATATAGAACTCGGTATCGATCCGAGTTACCCCAAATCTCGTTCGAATGACCACGGTTTCGACTCCAGTGACGTCATTTTAACCTTTTAACCTCGATACTTCTGATCCTGGGCCAGGCCGGTGTTACTAGGGTTCCAAGATGGCGTTGAAAAGTAGTACCCAAAATTTAGAATATAAAAAAAATCGGGAGGCTTTATTTTGCAACAAACTTGCTTTTGTTATGTTTGATATCATGATTTACAAAAGTATATCACATCTATTGATACAATAAAAATACCCCACGTGCTAGCCCGATCTTGTAACGGTATATTTTCATCATGCGTACTCCCACCAGTAGAGAACTCCGTTCGAATGGTTGTCTTCTCTGCGCATGCACATTCTAGTTTATGTCGTCTAAGTCGTCTTTCTCGATCCTCGGGTCGGTCATAAACGCAGGACAGGCGCTTTTGATTCCACACCAGCAATCAAAATCGTGCAATACATCTAATGAAAAAAAGAAAAGAAATTCTCGAGCACTTTGAACAATTTTGAAGCACTCTTAAGAGATTTCGGAGCCTTTAACGACGATTAGATTTGGTGTTTCTAATGCATCAAATGGAGCGCCAAGCGAGCGAATTAAGTTAGTAACATCGTGAAATTGACACTCAATCAAAATCCTCCTGTATGCTCGCCTAGTCCTCCCTTTATTCAATTTAAATATATATTCCAAAATATTGCGGAACTATTACGGGTCCACTACCTTAATAATTCATCTTGTCAATTTCACAATGTTTCTTACTGTATTTATTTTACAGTAAATCTTGCTCAAGCGATCATGTCTACTAAGCGACCATTTTCGTTGAATGACCGTTTCAACACCCCCATCTTTAAATAAGTAGTTTTTAATGGACTTAAAATAATCGAATCCTGTGTTGTTCGAACCCATAACAATTGCCTCAATGAGACGATTCTGAAGCGTTTTAAGCAACTGGAAAACCAGCATTGTATACACGTTAAGTCAAATATATAGAGGATATTGAATGAGTGGTCATTGAATACTGAATTTATTAAACGAGTCATCTTTAAACAGATAAAAACGAGGCTACGCCGAGTTTTTATCTGTTTTAGATGACGAGTTTGATAAATTCTGTTTTTTATGAGCACAAATTTTATATTCTGTTTATAATATGACCCGAATTTTAGCGAAAAATCGTCAAAATTCTTGAAATTCAACGTTTCAATTTTCCGCGAAACTTATAACGTCGTTTAAATATGACGTCACAAAAATAGATTATGACGTCATTTTTGTGGTTACAAAATAGCGTTGTAATAACACTCATGTAATATCAAAAATATTCGCGGGGTTATTTCACTCCGGCGACGTAGGTCATATTATAAATCATTTTATTTGTAAACAAAACATTTTTTAAGTGACCTTTCTCATTTACGACCACTTCTGGTGATCCGAAACTGGTAGCTTAACCCTTTCCTGTTTTTCAAAATTTTGGACCTATCCATATTCAAGGGTTTTGCAGACGAAAATTTAAAGTGGATTTAATTATAAAAAAAACCCCATTCAATAGGGTAGAAAATAGTGTGGAAAAAGAAGAAATTGCTTGTCAGAAGCAATTTCTTCTTTTTTCACAATGTTTTCTCAATCATAAAATCACGGGCACGTACAAAGCAGGGATTAAACAGCAAAGGGTTAATATAGGGATGAGTGTCTTTTTCACTGCGTTTATTGGGGTATAAAGTGCAATTGCCTTAGCACATGGCAAATAACGCCCGTAGGGCGTTATGTTTAAGCCATGTGCTAAGGCAATTGCACTTTATACCCCTATAAACGCTGTGAAAAAGACACTCTGCCCTTATAATTGCAATCCTCTTGGTTTAAGAAACTATTAAAATACTCGGCTAAACATTAAAGTTTCGAGTCTACTTTTCTGCGTGTATTACACAATCTATTTTTAGATCGTGTATTTTTTTCTCGCTATCGAAGTTAAACGGCAAAAAGTTAAACAAATGGTACACAAATAATCGACAATTGACATTCGTAGAGGTACTTATGATCTAAACATAATTTTGACAAGTTATTCTGCATTTTAAACCGAAACTATCGTGATCGGGCTTAGCTGAGAGGGTTGCTTGGTGGTCTTCGTCGACTCGCTGTAAATATTGTCTCAGAATCTGAAATGCATGCTTTTAATCATAAATTCCTTCGAAAATATCTTAATTTCTAATATATTGAATATCAATATTACGATATGGAAGGGGAACGAGGGGTTTTCGAGTTCTTAAAACACAGGACATGCAGATCGAAGGTCGGGGGTTTCCCGATAGACCTATTGCATTTTATACAGAAATAAAGTGCAATGGATTTCCCCACGTGATGCGATTTAAACCAATCAAAATTCTTTATTTTATAAGATTGCAAATATTCTTCGATTAACTGTTTTCCTTTTATTTTTCAGACTACCATATTCTAGGGTGTACCGCGGCCAAACAGGACACACATTGCTACATTCACTGGTATTCAGTAATATGCTTTTGTAAAGAAGATCTCTGTAATAACAGATACCACGTTTCCTCCGACATTTATCAAAATAATCCTCAGAGTTTTATCAACTAACGCTGAAATTATCACTTTAAAAAACATAAACGATTTGTCATCGAAACACTCAAAAGATTATCAACAAACTACAAAACCCTGAAATTATTGCTTAAACACCAGCAAATCTACAAGCAAAAATCGCTCATCACATACTCAATGTCAATAAGGGAAACAATTTGGAATCTGTAAATGACCAAAGAATTTCTAAAAATAAACTTTTTTCTTATTTTATGAAATAATTGTTAATTATGTAATAAAAAGGGGCGGGGCACCTAACGAACGAAAAATCTCACTGAGGTTGACTATTGATTCGTTTGACTGCTTTAGACAGTCAGGTGCGTTAGATGATATCGTATGGAAATAAAGCAATAATTGAGGTATGAAACTCAAAACCTAATCACGCTTACGTATGAATTCGCTTCGCGTATTCATTAAGTGTTATTAGATTTCTATTTTCATACCTCGATGAATTAAATAAATACTACCTTCATCCCTTAAGTGATAACAATCGTTTGCTTCAGTCAAAGTTGTTCACCAAGTGTTTTTCGTACACTTTTTACACATTTTCAAGTATAAAATCGACATGAGATATGTCTAAAAGCCCCTTGCCCATTCAGATTTTAACGAGCGTATTTAAGACAACAAGTCTCAATGATAATTTCTATGATTTGGTGAAATTCTACCAGGTGGTTTAAAAGGAGATTGAACGTTTACGCGCGGAGGTACGGACGCACGGATGCATCGACGCACAGCTAAGACGTAAGCTCCGCTGGACTTGTTCCAGTGGAACTGAAAACTGTTCGCGGCGAGGTCTTTCTTAGACTGAATGCATGGCTGCTTTCTGGATCCACAAACTATTAACCACTTCACAATTACAGAACCTTTTAGTCAGGCAGAGGAATTTCGCCCTGTAAAGTACCCTTCACCGATTAAATCACGCATTGATAAGATTTATTATGAGATAAGAACAATACAGATCATGGCAACACAAAATGATTCGTTCTTCAATTTCTGTAACCCGTTCTGAATTTTGAATGGAGACGTTTAGGAAACGTTAAAGTGGTGTCCGTGGTCTAGAGGTAGTCGGCCTTTTGACCAAAAGGTCCTGAGTTCGATTCCTAGGAGCGGCTATCGATTTTGGTTCTTTCATTGGCCCACACATTCGGCGCGAATACTGGTGAGTTTTCCAGGAAGCAGAACCGATAGGGAATAATCTAAATTGTAAGAACTTGTTTCCCAATCGATGTAAAAATAAATAGCTTTTAATCAAACGTTTTTGAAATGATGCCCCGTTAACCAGGTGTACTTGCATAAAAAGCGGGATAATATTTCTATCATTTTGTCAACTTGTAATTTCCGGACCCCCCCCCCCCCTGTTTTTAAACAGTATTGCACTAATCGTGCTCTGCGTTCAGGATGAAAAAACGGTGCACCGTTTTGTCATCCTGAACGCGGAGCCTATGTCTGGAGTACATAACCATAGATTCCTAGCACTAGAACTATTCTTACATCCTTCTACAAAGTCTACATAGAGCAGTTGTAGCGCGTCGGACTGTCAATCTAGAGGTCCCGGGTTCGATCGCCAACGGCGGCAAACTGTCTTTCCGACTTTTTGTATGCTACTACCAATGGGTTGGTAATTATAGACCTATGTGAGATAGCAGATGTAGGCTAGGTAAGAGTGTGATGGTAGAATTGGTGAGAGAAATACCAGGAATCCATTGTTAAGTGCTCAAACCGCCGAGATATAACTAAAAAATGTTGAAAGCAGCGTAAAATACATACAATCAATAATCCTTCCACGGCTTCAGTGACATCTACTATCCCACTAAGGTTTTCGATTACCCATTCATCGATGAGAATTTACGTCGGAAAGGATGTCTGCCGCCAAAGGGAATCGAAACCTGGACCCAATAATTTGCTGTTTGACGCGCTACCCAATGGGCTTTGAAGGCAACTCGTTCACTTGCGCAGACTTAACAGGGCCGCTACAATTAATTCTTCTGCATTTTTTTATTTTTAGTTTGGATCATTCTACTTTACTAAATGATTATTTTGAAACACAATTTCTACTTGACCTCTGCTTCGTATAAAGTCTTTTCTTTTAAATATCTTCTTTTCGCAATATCTGAAATGTCCCTTTTTGTTCTGACGGGTCAATATTATCAAAGATGAAATCATTTTTATAAAGTCAGACAATTTGCACGTTGGAGCGCGATAGAATAAGGATATCACTATGGGAATTTTAGTTACTTTTACGCGTATCGTTGTGGTATTTCAAACAATAACTAGTGAGTTACTGATATGATTTTCGACAAACCCGGTAATATCCGAAATATCTCATTTACATTAAGGTTCATGTACAGTGTTTGAGACCCAATTTTAAGGGCATTCATTTGCCAAGAAAAAGCAGTATGTCCAGGAATATCATATATCAAAATGAAGCTATTTATGAGCACAAGCAGTTGAAAAACATAAGACTGTTATAACTATAGCGGTAGAGCCAAAACATTGTGGAAAAGGGTCATTTTGTACAGAACAAGCAACTGCATGACTGTTGGATAAAATTGGCTCATATTATAACAAAGTCTAGCCTAAAGTACCATCCAGGTAGTGCTACAACCATTGGTATAAAACTCAGCCCCAAAACGTAGTTATGCAAGCAATTCATTTTGACTTATTTTATAAACACATATGTCATATATGTCATTCTAATTTTGTAAACGTGTAGATCTTTTTAGGGTATGGTGTGTTATCACAACATAAATAGACATTTATTGTTTATATACCTGTAAGGTTGTTTAGCAATATATCAATTTCTATTTCACAGAAAGATAAATATATAGTAATTTTGTAGATCATTGAATTAAAAAAAACATAACTTGAAATAAATCGCAGAAAATATTGCACAATATTATGGTGTGATGTTGCACCATACCTTACATCTATTTTGAAAACAGACCAAACCAGTTTGACATGTATGTTGACAAAATAAATGGAAATTGATTGTTTCAAAATAGCCTTTTGAGACTGATTTTTATGTCTAAGGTTGTAGCACTACCTGGATGGTACTTCAGACTGTACTTTGTTAAAGTACTTGGGTTTTTTTATGCAACTGTCATGCAGTTGCTTGTTCTGTACAAAATGACCATTTTCCACAATGTTTTGGCTATACCACTGTAGCTATGGCGGTCTTATGTTGCCTAACTGCTTGTGCTCACGAATAGCTTCATTTTGATATATAATATACCTGGACATAGTGCTTTTTCTTGGCTAATGAAGTGCCCTAAATATTGGGTCTCAAACTCTTTACATGAACCTTAAATTCGACGATCGGTTTCATAGGTTCTGACATGCCATATCAAACAATACTTGACAAGGCATAGTAGAACATATGTAAACGATCGTTGAATTTATTGTTATTGATTTTTTCTGATAAAACCGGAAATTTATTAAAGCTGCTCTTTCACAGGTTTTCATAGGAAAAATACAAAACTTGTTCTTAGATTTGGAAATATGTGTATTTTAAGACGATTAAGGTTTGCCCAAGGGCATTCGCACTAAAACAACATATTTCAATAATTTTGTAACTTAGCGGCAAGATCAGTGAAAGATCCAGTCTATTATTTTCCAGTCTATACATTTCAAAATCGTTCTTTTCCGGGAATAGTCATTTTTCATTTCATTTTTGCTAGTATTGGTATGGGCTTTCCAGCTTTCAAACACTTTTACCTTTATCTTTGATTGAATAAGACAGACATGGGGAATTCCAATGCGTAATAGTTGGCTCTAAATTGAAGAATAATTTTTAAGGCGTTAGTAGTTGCTTTATTTTTCGGAATGATTTTCGCTAAATCCAGGAATATGAAACTTTCTTTCCATGCATTACCAGATTGAAATTTATTATTTTAAAGGCTTCAACATGATGAGGTCGCTACTTCCAATTGGTTTTACGAAAATTTTCAAAAATCACATTTTTTCGATCTGTGAATGAGCAGCTTTAAAATCCACCGGTTCAGACACATGTATAAGGGGGTAATGCCAGTCTTAAATCCTTATTTCTTATTGAAAACCTATGTTGTGGGTACTCATTTGAATCGTGAGGACAAGACGAAACCAATTAGTAACAACAATATATAATTTGTGCAAGAATATTGATAAAAAAAATCTGAAATCTGAAATCCAAAATACCCCCTCTATCTGCAGCTCTACTAATTACTATTTAGATTAACGGAGCCAGTGCATGGCATTTCCAACAATTTTGAATGCTCTTTCACACTTTTCATAGAAAAAATACAAAACGTGTCCTTCGATTTGGAAATGTGTGTAATTTTAGACGATTAAGAATGTTCTAATGGCATTGGCACAAAAACAAGAGATTTCAATAATTACATGTATTTAGATTTTTTTCGAAGCGGCAAGATCAGTAAGGGATCCAGTCTATTTATTTCGAGTCTATAAATTACAAAATCGTTTTTTCCGTGAATAATCTTTCATATTTGCATGTATTAATATGAAGTTTCCACCCAAAGACTTTTACCTTAATCTTTGATTGAATAAGACAAATATGCGAAATGCACATGCGTAATTAGTTGGCTCGAAATTGAAGGGTATTTTTTAGGCGTAAGTAGTCGCTTTATTTTTCAGAATGAATTTCGCTTAATTCAGGAATATCTGTCTTTCTTTACATGCATTACAAGATTTACTCTAATTAATTTAAAGGCTTCAAAATGATGAGGTCGTTACTTCCGATTGATTCTACGAACATTTTCAATAATCACATTTTCCCAATCTGTGAAAGAGCAGCAGAAGGAATATATATTATTCAAATGAAAATCGCAGCTTGTTTTCATATATGAAAAATATTCAATCAACATTTTCAAAAAAATATTCCCCGTCGGCTTTTAATTGGTGTGACAAGAAAAAATTGATTGTTTGGAATACCTTGATTTAATCGACTGGACATATCATAATCAAAGCATACATTGGGTAGTTTTTTGACTATCTCTGTCACCCGGCTTACTATGCAAATAGGGACTTTCACCATCAGCACTTTCTATGCTTTGATTTTTTACTTAGTATGTTTACAAATTCTCTGGTTAATGATACAATTGTTAACCCCTGTTATTACTTGAAAAGTACTCGAAAAAATGTTAAACAAATATAAGCAGTTTGCCCTTTTGGATAAAGCATATTTCATTCAAAAGGTCCCGGGTTCGAAGCCTGTCGGTGGCACTAATACTTTCCGACTTTTTGTCTCCGACAATTATTTGATAATCGTGAAATGTGAAATATGTGAAATAGCAGCTCGGGGCTAGAAAATGATTTAGTATTAAAGATAAACAATTCGAAGTGAGGAGAAAAGGATTAACTTCACATTTAAAATGATTGGCGATAACGGTTTCACGACAATCACTTATACTTGCCGATTTATAGTACTGGTGTGAGAAATACGAGGATTCAATTAAAAGATGCTCCAGCCGCTGTTGTATAACTGATAAATTATTTAAAGCGGCGTTAAACCACATACAAACAAACAAAAACAAGAATCGGTGGTTATGTGCTCCTGGTTATGACTAAGAATTGTTAAAATCGGCGGTAAACAAACAAAAAACAAACAAACAAATCTTTATTTTAACTATGCAGGTTTAAATGCTATAACATGCTATTCCGGGAGTGACGATGTTTATTCAAAACTCGTCTGTGAAGGATCATGCTTCTTCGAAAAGGACGTGTGGGGTAATTTGAAATACAGTTAACTACATCGTGAAATTGACAAAGTGAATGATTTTGGAATGGTTTTGGAATAAAATTGAATGAATGTGTGGAGCGAGTTTTTGAGTGAATTTAATGGGAGGTAATCCAATACCGCAAATTTTGTTCAGGAGGAACAAAATTTAGGATATTAATTACCTCCCTTTAATAAAATATGCATATAAGTTTTATAGATAGCTTCCTATTTCTTTAAGAACCTATGAGACGCTTACAATTTGAAAAATGCCAATGAAATCGCGATTTTTCTCTGTCAAAAATCATTTTGAGTGACGTTGTTGATTCTATGTTTTTCATTGGGTTTGAGCGTTTTTGAATTGTTTGAGTGAGTAGTTGGAATGAATGAGTTATTTAGAATGGTTTTGATCGGTAGGAGTGTCAATTTCACGATGTAACTAACTGTACCATAAACAACAAAGTCGATTTTCTATTAAAATCTAGATCATTAAATAACATCGAAAAATGGAAGAGTTGAGTGATTAAGGAACGACTTTTGAAATGATAATGAATAAGTATGCGGAGCGAATTCAAAATGAAATATTCAAGGGAGGTAATACATATCGTTTATTTCGTCTAGATTGGACGAGATTAGCGATGATTCATTATCCCCCCTCCCAAAATAATAATAATAATAATAATCATGTTTTCCTGTTTGTGTATTTTCGGTTTAAACAGTCGCTTTGAAATCCACATATCATAATAAAATAGTGCAATAATTTGATCTATTTAAATGCTCACAATGAATGGTTTCGAAGCGTTTTTGACCGATTTAAAGCGCTTTTTGATGATTTGAGTGAGTGTTCGGAATAAATGAACGGAGCGCTGTGTAAATGATTTAGAATAGTTTTGGTCGAGCTCAATGTCAATTTCAGGATGTAGTTACTAAATGTAACTACAGTTTGTTTAAAGCTGTAGTAACGTAGTTTTGGAAGAAAATCGATTATAAATCGAACGCATAAGTACTTATAAAAGCACATTCTGTAATATTTTATGTTTAGTCGATTTCCATATTTTTTAATGCATTCCGATTGGCTGAAAGTTTCGTTTTATACCTCAATTACAAATGATTTAGCACATTTTTGGGAATAACACGTTTGAAGAGAGAGTGTGTTTTCTTTTACTGAAGCCGTCGTCACAGAACAGTTGATAGCGCGTCGGGCTATCATTCAAAAGGTCCCTGGTTCGATTCCAGACGGCGGCACTAATCCTTTCCAACTATTTGTGTCTCCCACAAATTGGTCGGTAATCGTATACCTATGTGGGATAGCAGCTGGAGCCTAGGGAAGGATGTAATGGTAGTACTGATGTGAGAAATACCAGAAATCTATTGTTAGGTGCTCCAGCCTCAGCGATATAAATGAAAGATTGTTGAAAGCGGCGTAAACCCATTTCTAACAAACAAACCCTTTCAATGAGGAATACATGAAATTATAAACCTTATCACACCTATGTATGAATCAGATTCATATTTCTAAAAATTTAAAATCGTTGTCTAATTGTTGAAAACAAAACAAAAAGTGAAGACTTACAAAGATCATTGAACTTTGGGCCACTTATTTCTAACCAGAATCCTACCCTAGTGTAGACTGGTCCCGCTTTCAACTACTGGAATAGCCTATTCTAGGCTATTTTAAACGTCGACATTTGGACCAGTCTAAAGCTGGTCACTCGCTACAATGGATCAGCTCCGGTCTTGAATTACTTCCGAGGTCGTTGTACCCTCAAATAGTCCGGTTAGAAAAAAATGGTGTGCCCCTTTTGCCACATTGTTTTCACGTTAAAATACAGTAAAGTGCTGGAAATGAGGTTCAGCCAAGTGCCTGTCCTCTGCTACATTTCATGCATAGTTTTAAATGAATCTAAGTGGGAACTATTTTTCTGGGAGCCTGACCTTTGATGGTGGTCCCCAAGTAAGGAAACTCACCCGCCCGGGGTTAGAAATAAGTTGGCCCTTTGATTTTTTTTTTCAAGGGAGGTAAATCATAATTGATAATCGCCCAACTACTTACAACTAGACGAAATCTAGCGACGTTTATTTACATTCCTTTTATAAAATCTACAAACTTTGCTGGGTTTTTTTTTTGTTGTTGTTGTGGGTTTTTTGTCTTCCTGGCAAAATTAGAGATCAACACAGTCTATTAAAATCAGGCAAAAATTTGATCGATTTGATTGAAATGTTGATCCTTTCAAACGATTTCGGAGCGTTTTTTGATTGCTTGGGGTGAGTTTTGGACTGAATGATAGCAGTGCTGAGAGAGTGTGATTTTGAATGGTTTTGATCGAAATGATTGTCAGTTTCACGATGTGATTTACTGTTAGAGTGCATTTCGAAATACTTTTCATGTTTTACACAACGCTTTCGTTTAACGTCTTTTACAGTTGAGAACATTGTTAAATATGCTTATTGATAACTTTGGAATGAGTTTAAAACTAAATTGAATATAATGGATTAGCGTGTTAGGGTTGAAATTAAACGGGAGTAACTTTTTATCACAAATTCTTCCAAGAAGAAAAAAAGCAAAATTTTATTGCCTGTACTTAAATCTAAGAATTTTTCTGTTTGTGTGTACTCACGGACGTACGTTCAGTTTGACAAAACTATTAGCCAATTATACCCCGCTTTGCACGTAAGTGCACGTGAAAAGCGGAAAATAATTGGAAAACTGTTTGCACCGTTTTGTCATACTGGGTATGTTCATATAGAACTCGGTATCGATCCGAGTTACCCCAAATCTCGTTCGAATGACCACGGTTTCGACTCCAGTGACGTCATTTTAACCTTTTAACCTCGATACTTCTGATCCTGGGCCAGGCCGGTGTTACTAGGGTTCCAAGATGGCGTTGAAAAGTAGTACCCAAAATTTAGAATATAAAAAAAATCGGGAGGCTTTATTTTGCAACAAACTTGCTTTTGTTATGTTTGATATCATGATTTACAAAAGTATATCACATCTATTGATACAATAAAAATACCCCACGTGCTAGCCCGATCTTGTAACGGTATATTTTCATCATGCGTACTCCCACCAGTAGAGAACTCCGTTCGAATGGTTGTCTTCTCTGCGCATGCACATTCTAGTTTATGTCGTCTAAGTCGTCTTTCTCGATCCTCGGGTCGGTCATAAACGCAGGACAGGCGCTTTTGATTCCACACCAGCAATCAAAATCGTGCAATACATCTAATGAAAAAAAGAAAAGAAATTCTCGAGCACTTTGAACAATTTTGAAGCACTCTTAAGAGATTTCGGAGCCTTTAACGACGATTAGATTTGGTGTTTCTAATGCATCAAATGGAGCGCCAAGCGAGCGAATTAAGTTAGTAACATCGTGAAATTGACACTCAATCAAAATCCTCCTGTATGCTCGCCTAGTCCTCCCTTTATTCAATTTAAATATATATTCCAAAATATTGCGGAACTATTACGGGTCCACTACCTTAATAATTCATCTTGTCAATTTCACAATGTTTCTTACTGTATTTATTTTACAGTAAATCTTGCTCAAGCGATCATGTCTACTAAGCGACCATTTTCGTTGAATGACCGTTTCAACACCCCCATCTTTAAATAAGTAGTTTTTAATGGACTTAAAATAATCGAATCCTGTGTTGTTCGAACCCATAACAATTGCCTCAATGAGACGATTCTGAAGCGTTTTAAGCAACTGGAAAACCAGCATTGTATACACGTTAAGTCAAATATATAGAGGATATTGAATGAGTGGTCATTGAATACTGAATTTATTAAACGAGTCATCTTTAAACAGATAAAAACGAGGCTACGCCGAGTTTTTATCTGTTTTAGATGACGAGTTTGATAAATTCTGTTTTTTATGAGCACAAATTTTATATTCTGTTTATAATATGACCCGAATTTTAGCGAAAAATCGTCAAAATTCTTGAAATTCAACGTTTCAATTTTCCGCGAAACTTATAACGTCGTTTAAATATGACGTCACAAAAATAGATTATGACGTCATTTTTGTGGTTACAAAATAGCGTTGTAATAACACTCATGTAATATCAAAAATATTCGCGGGGTTATTTCACTCCGGCGACGTAGGTCATATTATAAATCATTTTATTTGTAAACAAAACATTTTTTAAGTGACCTTTCTCATTTACGACCACTTCTGGTGATCCGAAACTGGTAGCTTAACCCTTTCCTGTTTTTCAAAATTTTGGACCTATCCATATTCAAGGGTTTTGCAGACGAAAATTTAAAGTGGATTTAATTATAAAAAAAAACCCATTCAATAGGGTAGAAAATAGTGTGGAAAAAGAAGAAATTGCTTGTCAGAAGCAATTTCTTCTTTTTTCACAATGTTTTCTCAATCATAAAATCACGGGCACGTACAAAGCAGGGATTAAACAGCAAAGGGTTAATATAGGGATGAGTGTCTTTTTCACTGCGTTTATTGGGGTATAAAGTGCAATTGCCTTAGCACATGGCAAATAACGCCCGTAGGGCGTTATGTTTAAGCCATGTGCTAAGGCAATTGCACTTTATACCCCTATAAACGCTGTGAAAAAGACACTCTGCCCTTATAATTGCAATCCTCTTGGTTTAAGAAACTATTAAAATACTCGGCTAAACATTAAAGTTTCGAGTCTACTTTTCTGCGTGTATTACACAATCTATTTTTAGATCGTGTATTTTTTTCTCGCTATCGAAGTTAAACGGCAAAAAGTTAAACAAATGGTACACAAATAATCGACAATTGACATTCGTAGAGGTACTTATGATCTAAACATAATTTTGACAAGTTATTCTGCATTTTAAACCGAAACTATCGTGATCGGGCTTAGCTGAGAGGGTTGCTTGGTGGTCTTCGTCGACTCGCTGTAAATATTGTCTCAGAATCTGAAATGCATGCTTTTAATCATAAATTCCTTCGAAAATATCTTAATTTCTAATATATTGAATATCAATATTACGATATGGAAGGGGAACGAGGGGTTTTCGAGTTCTTAAAACACAGGACATGCAGATCGAAGGTCGGGGGTTTCCCGATAGACCTATTGCATTTTATACAGAAATAAAGTGCAATGGATTTCCCCACGTGATGCGATTTAAACCAATCAAAATTCTTTATTTTATAAGATTGCAAATATTCTTCGTTTAACTGTTTTCCTTTTATTTTTCAGACTACCATATTCTAGGGTGTACCGCGGCCAAACAGGACACACATTGCTACATTCACTGGTATTCAGTAATATGCTTTTGTAAAGAAGATCTCTGTAATAACAGATACCACGTTTCCTCCGACATTTATCAAAATAATCCTCAGAGTTTTATCAACTAACGCTGAAATTATCACTTTAAAAAACATAAACGATTTGTCATCGAAACACTCAAAAGATTATCAACAAACTACAAAACCCTGAAATTATTGCTTAAACACCAGCAAATCTACAAGCAAAAATCGCTCATCACATACTCAATGTCAATAAGGGAAACAATTTGGAATCTGTAAATGACCAAAGAATTTCTAAAAATAAACTTTTTTCTTATTTTATGAAATAATTGTTAATTATGTAATAAAAAGGGGCGGGGCACCTAACGAACGAAAAATCTCACTGAGGTTGACTATTGATTCGTTTGACTGCTTTAGACAGTCAGGTGCGTTAGATGATATCGTATGGAAATAAAGCAATAATTGAGGTATGAAACTCAAAACCTAATCACGCTTACGTATGAATTCGCTTCGCGTATTCATTAAGTGTTATTAGATTTCTATTTTCATACCTCGATGAATTAAATAAATACTACCTTCATCCCTTAAGTGATAACAATCGTTTGCTTCAGTCAAAGTTGTTCACCAAGTGTTTTTCGTACACTTTTTACACATTTTCAAGTATAAAATCGACATGAGATATGTCTAAAAGCCCCTTGCCCATTCAGATTTTAACGAGCGTATTTAAGACAACAAGTCTCAATGATAATTTCTATGATTTGGTGAAATTCTACCAGGTGGTTTAAAAGGAGATTGAACGTTTACGCGCGGAGGTACGGACGCACGGATGCATCGACGCACAGCTAAGACGTAAGCTCCGCTGGACTTGTTCCAGTGGAACTGAAAACTGTTCGCGGCGAGGTCTTTCTTAGACTGAATGCATGGCTGCTTTCTGGATCCACAAACTATTAACCACTTCACAATTACAGAACCTTTTAGTCAGGCAGAGGAATTTCGCCCTGTAAAGTACCCTTCACCGATTAAATCACGCATTGATAAGATTTATTATGAGATAAGAACAATACAGATCATGGCAACACAAAATGATTCGTTCTTCAATTTCTGTAACCCGTTCTGAATTTTGAATGGAGACGTTTAGGAAACGTTAAAGTGGTGTCCGTGGTCTAGAGGTAGTCGGCCTTTTGACCAAAAGGTCCTGAGTTCGATTCCTAGGAGCGGCTATCGATTTTGGTTCTTTCATTGGCCCACACATTCGGCGCGAATACTGGTGAGTTTTCCAGGAAGCAGAACCGATAGGGAATAATCTAAATTGTAAGAACTTGTTTCCCAATCGATGTAAAAATAAATAGCTTTTAATCAAACGTTTTTGAAATGATGCCCCGTTAACCAGGTGTACTTGCATAAAAAGCGGGATAATATTTCTATCATTTTGTCAACTTGTAATTTCCGGACCCCCCCCCCCCTGTTTTTAAACAGTATTGCACTAATCGTGCTCTGCGTTCAGGATGAAAAAACGGTGCACCGTTTTGTCATCCTGAACGCGGAGCCTATGTCTGGAGTACATAACCATAGATTCCTAGCACTAGAACTATTCTTACATCCTTCTACAAAGTCTACATAGAGCAGTTGTAGCGCGTCGGACTGTCAATCTAGAGGTCCCGGGTTCGATCGCCAACGGCGGCAAACTGTCTTTCCGACTTTTTGTATGCTACTACCAATGGGTTGGTAATTATAGACCTATGTGAGATAGCAGATGTAGGCTAGGTAAGAGTGTGATGGTAGAATTGGTGAGAGAAATACCAGGAATCCATTGTTAAGTGCTCAAACCGCCGAGATATAACTAAAAAATGTTGAAAGCAGCGTAAAATACATACAATCAATAATCCTTCCACGGCTTCAGTGACATCTACTATCCCACTAAGGTTTTCGATTACCCATTCATCGATGAGAATTTACGTCGGAAAGGATGTCTGCCGCCAAAGGGAATCGAAACCTGGACCCAATAATTTGCTGTTTGACGCGCTACCCAATGGGCTTTGAAGGCAACTCGTTCACTTGCGCAGACTTAACAGGGCCGCTACAATTAATTCTTCTGCATTTTTTTATTTTTAGTTTGGATCATTCTACTTTACTAAATGATTATTTTGAAACACAATTTCTACTTGACCTCTGCTTCGTATAAAGTCTTTTCTTTTAAATATCTTCTTTTCGCAATATCTGAAATGTCCCTTTTTGTTCTGACGGGTCAATATTATCAAAGATGAAATCATTTTTATAAAGTCAGACAATTTGCACGTTGGAGCGCGATAGAATAAGGATATCACTATGGGAATTTTAGTTACTTTTACGCGTATCGTTGTGGTATTTCAAACAATAACTAGTGAGTTACTGATATGATTTTCGACAAACCCGGTAATATCCGAAATATCTCATTTACATTAAGGTTCATGTACAGTGTTTGAGACCCAATTTTAAGGGCATTCATTTGCCAAGAAAAAGCAGTATGTCCAGGAATATCATATATCAAAATGAAGCTATTTATGAGCACAAGCAGTTGAAAAACATAAGACTGTTATAACTATAGCGGTAGAGCCAAAACATTGTGGAAAAGGGTCATTTTGTACAGAACAAGCAACTGCATGACTGTTGGATAAAATTGGCTCATATTATAACAAAGTCTAGCCTAAAGTACCATCCAGGTAGTGCTACAACCATTGGTATAAAACTCAGCCCCAAAACGTAGTTATGCAAGCAATTCATTTTGACTTATTTTATAAACACATATGTCATATATGTCATTCTAATTTTGTAAACGTGTAGATCTTTTTAGGGTATGGTGTGTTATCACAACATAAATAGACATTTATTGTTTATATACCTGTAAGGTTGTTTAGCAATATATCAATTTCTATTTCACAGAAAGATAAATATATAGTAATTTTGTAGATCATTGAATTAAAAAAAACATAACTTGAAATAAATCGCAGAAAATATTGCACAATATTATGGTGTGATGTTGCACCATACCTTACATCTATTTTGAAAACAGACCAAACCAGTTTGACATGTATGTTGACAAAATAAATGGAAATTGATTGTTTCAAAATAGCCTTTTGAGACTGATTTTTATGTCTAAGGTTGTAGCACTACCTGGATGGTACTTCAGACTGTACTTTGTTAAAGTACTTGGGTTTTTTTATGCAACTGTCATGCAGTTGCTTGTTCTGTACAAAATGACCATTTTCCACAATGTTTTGGCTATACCACTGTAGCTATGGCGGTCTTATGTTGCCTAACTGCTTGTGCTCACGAATAGCTTCATTTTGATATATAATATACCTGGACATAGTGCTTTTTCTTGGCTAATGAAGTGCCCTAAATATTGGGTCTCAAACTCTTTACATGAACCTTAAATTCGACGATCGGTTTCATAGGTTCTGACATGCCATATCAAACAATACTTGACAAGGCATAGTAGAACATATGTAAACGATCGTTGAATTTATTGTTATTGATTTTTTCTGATAAAACCGGAAATTTATTAAAGCTGCTCTTTCACAGGTTTTCATAGGAAAAATACAAAACTTGTTCTTAGATTTGGAAATATGTGTATTTTAAGACGATTAAGGTTTGCCCAAGGGCATTCGCACTAAAACAACATATTTCAATAATTTTGTAACTTAGCGGCAAGATCAGTGAAAGATCCAGTCTATTATTTTCCAGTCTATACATTTCAAAATCGTTCTTTTCCGGGAATAGTCATTTTTCATTTCATTTTTGCTAGTATTGGTATGGGCTTTCCAGCTTTCAAACACTTTTACCTTTATCTTTGATTGAATAAGACAGACATGGGGAATTCCAATGCGTAATAGTTGGCTCTAAATTGAAGAATAATTTTTAAGGCGTTAGTAGTTGCTTTATTTTTCGGAATGATTTTCGCTAAATCCAGGAATATGAAACTTTCTTTCCATGCATTACCAGATTGAAATTTATTATTTTAAAGGCTTCAACATGATGAGGTCGCTACTTCCAATTGGTTTTACGAAAATTTTCAAAAATCACATTTTTTCGATCTGTGAATGAGCAGCTTTAAAATCCACCGGTTCAGACACATGTATAAGGGGGTAATGCCAGTCTTAAATCCTTATTTCTTATTGAAAACCTATGTTGTGGGTACTCATTTGAATCGTGAGGACAAGACGAAACCAATTAGTAACAACAATATATAATTTGTGCAAGAATATTGATAAAAAAAATCTGAAATCTGAAATCCAAAATACCCCCTCTATCTGCAGCTCTACTAATTACTATTTAGATTAACGGAGCCAGTGCATGGCATTTCCAACAATTTTGAATGCTCTTTCACACTTTTCATAGAAAAAATACAAAACGTGTCCTTCGATTTGGAAATGTGTGTAATTTTAGACGATTAAGAATGTTCTAATGGCATTGGCACAAAAACAAGAGATTTCAATAATTACATGTATTTAGATTTTTTTCGAAGCGGCAAGATCAGTAAGGGATCCAGTCTATTTATTTCGAGTCTATAAATTACAAAATCGTTTTTTCCGTGAATAATCTTTCATATTTGCATGTATTAATATGAAGTTTCCACCCAAAGACTTTTACCTTAATCTTTGATTGAATAAGACAAATATGCGAAATGCACATGCGTAATTAGTTGGCTCGAAATTGAAGGGTATTTTTTAGGCGTAAGTAGTCGCTTTATTTTTCAGAATGAATTTCGCTTAATTCAGGAATATCTGTCTTTCTTTACATGCATTACAAGATTTACTCTAATTAATTTAAAGGCTTCAAAATGATGAGGTCGTTACTTCCGATTGATTCTACGAACATTTTCAATAATCACATTTTCCCAATCTGTGAAAGAGCAGCAGAAGGAATATATATTATTCAAATGAAAATCGCAGCTTGTTTTCATATATGAAAAATATTCAATCAACATTTTCAAAAAAATATTCCCCGTCGGCTTTTAATTGGTGTGACAAGAAAAAATTGATTGTTTGGAATACCTTGATTTAATCGACTGGACATATCATAATCAAAGCATACATTGGGTAGTTTTTTGACTATCTCTGTCACCCGGCTTACTATGCAAATAGGGACTTTCACCATCAGCACTTTCTATGCTTTGATTTTTTACTTAGTATGTTTACAAATTCTCTGGTTAATGATACAATTGTTAACCCCTGTTATTACTTGAAAAGTACTCGAAAAAATGTTAAACAAATATAAGCAGTTTGCCCTTTTGGATAAAGCATATTTCATTCAAAAGGTCCCGGGTTCGAAGCCTGTCGGTGGCACTAATACTTTCCGACTTTTTGTCTCCGACAATTATTTGATAATCGTGAAATGTGAAATATGTGAAATAGCAGCTCGGGGCTAGAAAATGATTTAGTATTAAAGATAAACAATTCGAAGTGAGGAGAAAAGGATTAACTTCACATTTAAAATGATTGGCGATAACGGTTTCACGACAATCACTTATACTTGCCGATTTATAGTACTGGTGTGAGAAATACGAGGATTCAATTAAAAGATGCTCCAGCCGCTGTTGTATAACTGATAAATTATTTAAAGCGGCGTTAAACCACATACAAACAAACAAAAACAAGAATCGGTGGTTATGTGCTCCTGGTTATGACTAAGAATTGTTAAAATCGGCGGTAAACAAACAAAAAACAAACAAACAAATCTTTATTTTAACTATGCAGGTTTAAATGCTATAACATGCTATTCCGGGAGTGACGATGTTTATTCAAAACTCGTCTGTGAAGGATCATGCTTCTTCGAAAAGGACGTGTGGGGTAATTTGAAATACAGTTAACTACATCGTGAAATTGACAAAGTGAATGATTTTGGAATGGTTTTGGAATAAAATTGAATGAATGTGTGGAGCGAGTTTTTGAGTGAATTTAATGGGAGGTAATCCAATACCGCAAATTTTGTTCAGGAGGAACAAAATTTAGGATATTAATTACCTCCCTTTAATAAAATATGCATATAAGTTTTATAGATAGCTTCCTATTTCTTTAAGAACCTATGAGACGCTTACAATTTGAAAAATGCCAATGAAATCGCGATTTTTCTCTGTCAAAAATCATTTTGAGTGACGTTGTTGATTCTATGTTTTTCATTGGGTTTGAGCGTTTTTGAATTGTTTGAGTGAGTAGTTGGAATGAATGAGTTATTTAGAATGGTTTTGATCGGTAGGAGTGTCAATTTCACGATGTAACTAACTGTACCATAAACAACAAAGTCGATTTTCTATTAAAATCTAGATCATTAAATAACATCGAAAAATGGAAGAGTTGAGTGATTAAGGAACGACTTTTGAAATGATAATGAATAAGTATGCGGAGCGAATTCAAAATGAAATATTCAAGGGAGGTAATACATATCGTTTATTTCGTCTAGATTGGACGAGATTAGCGATGATTCATTATCCCCCCTCCCAAAATAATAATAATAATAATAATCATGTTTTCCTGTTTGTGTATTTTCGGTTTAAACAGTCGCTTTGAAATCCACATATCATAATAAAATAGTGCAATAATTTGATCTATTTAAATGCTCACAATGAATGGTTTCGAAGCGTTTTTGACCGATTTAAAGCGCTTTTTGATGATTTGAGTGAGTGTTCGGAATAAATGAACGGAGCGCTGTGTAAATGATTTAGAATAGTTTTGGTCGAGCTCAATGTCAATTTCAGGATGTAGTTACTAAATGTAACTACAGTTTGTTTAAAGCTGTAGTAACGTAGTTTTGGAAGAAAATCGATTATAAATCGAACGCATAAGTACTTATAAAAGCACATTCTGTAATATTTTATGTTTAGTCGATTTCCATATTTTTTAATGCATTCCGATTGGCTGAAAGTTTCGTTTTATACCTCAATTACAAATGATTTAGCACATTTTTGGGAATAACACGTTTGAAGAGAGAGTGTGTTTTCTTTTACTGAAGCCGTCGTCACAGAACAGTTGATAGCGCGTCGGGCTATCATTCAAAAGGTCCCTGGTTCGATTCCAGACGGCGGCACTAATCCTTTCCAACTATTTGTGTCTCCCACAAATTGGTCGGTAATCGTATACCTATGTGGGATAGCAGCTGGAGCCTAGGGAAGGATGTAATGGTAGTACTGATGTGAGAAATACCAGAAATCTATTGTTAGGTGCTCCAGCCTCAGCGATATAAATGAAAGATTGTTGAAAGCGGCGTAAACCCATTTCTAACAAACAAACCCTTTCAATGAGGAATACATGAAATTATAAACCTTATCACACCTATGTATGAATCAGATTCATATTTCTAAAAATTTAAAATCGTTGTCTAATTGTTGAAAACAAAACAAAAAGTGAAGACTTACAAAGATCATTGAACTTTGGGCCACTTATTTCTAACCAGAATCCTACCCTAGTGTAGACTGGTCCCGCTTTCAACTACTGGAATAGCCTATTCTAGGCTATTTTAAACGTCGACATTTGGACCAGTCTAAAGCTGGTCACTCGCTACAATGGATCAGCTCCGGTCTTGAATTACTTCCGAGGTGGTTGTACCCTCAAATAGTCCGGTTAGAAAAAAATGGTGTGCCCCTTTTGCCACATTGTTTTCACGTTAAAATACAGTAAAGTGCTGGAAATGAGGTTCAGCCAAGTGCCTGTCCTCTGCTACATTTCATGCATAGTTTTAAATGAATCTAAGTGGGAACTATTTTTCTGGGAGCCTGACCTTTGATGGTGGTCCCCAAGTAAGGAAACTCACCCGCCCGGGGTTAGAAATAAGTTGGCCCTTTGATTTTTTTTCAAGGGAGGTAAATCATAATTGATAATCGCCCAACTACTTACAACTAGACGAAATCTAGCGACGTTTATTTACATTCCTTCTATAAAATCTACAGACTTTGCTGGGTTTTTTGGTTTTTTTTTTTTTGTTGTTGTTGTGGGTTTTTTGTCTTCCTGGCAAAATTAGAGATCAACACAGTCTATTAAAATCAGGCAAAAATTTGATCGATTTGATTGAAATGTTGATCCTTTCAAACGATTTCGGAGCGTTTTTTGATTGCTTGGGGTGAGTTTTGGACTGAATGATAGCAGTGCTGAGAGAGTGTGATTTTGAATGGTTTTGATCGAAATGATTGTCAGTTTCACGATGTGATTTACTGTTAGAGTGCATTTCGAAATACTTTTCATGTTTTACACAACGCTTTCGTTTAACGTCTTTTACAGTTGAGAACATTGTTAAATATGCTTATTGATAACTTTGGAATGAGTTTAAAACTAAATTGAATATAATGGATTAGCGTGTTAGGGTTGAAATTAAACGGGAGTAACTTTTTATCACAAATTCTTCCAAGAAGAAAAAAAGCAAAATTTTATTGCCTGTACTTAAATCTAAGAATTTTTCTGTTTGTGTGTACTCACGGACGTACGTTCAGTTTGACAAAACTATTAGCCAATTATACCCCGCTTTGCACGTAAGTGCACGTGAAAAGCGGAAAATAATTGGAAAACTGTTTGCACCGTTTTGTCATACTGGGTATGTTCATATAGAACTCGGTATCGATCCGAGTTACCCCAAATCTCGTTCGAATGACCACGGTTTCGACTCCAGTGACGTCATTTTAACCTTTTAACCTCGATACTTCTGATCCTGGGCCAGGCCGGTGTTACTAGGGTTCCAAGATGGCGTTGAAAAGTAGTACCCAAAATTTAGAATATAAAAAAAATCGGGAGGCTTTATTTTGCAACAAACTTGCTTTTGTTATGTTTGATATCATGATTTACAAAAGTATATCACATCTATTGATACAATAAAAATACCCCACGTGCTAGCCCGATCTTGTAACGGTATATTTTCATCATGCGTACTCCCACCAGTAGAGAACTCCGTTCGAATGGTTGTCTTCTCTGCGCATGCACATTCTAGTTTATGTCGTCTAAGTCGTCTTTCTCGATCCTCGGGTCGGTCATAAACGCAGGACAGGCGCTTTTGATTCCACACCAGCAATCAAAATCGTGCAATACATCTAATGAAAAAAAGAAAAGAAATTCTCGAGCACTTTGAACAATTTTGAAGCACTCTTAAGAGATTTCGGAGCCTTTAACGACGATTAGATTTGGTGTTTCTAATGCATCAAATGGAGCGCCAAGCGAGCGAATTAAGTTAGTAACATCGTGAAATTGACACTCAATCAAAATCCTCCTGTATGCTCGCCTAGTCCTCCCTTTATTCAATTTAAATATATATTCCAAAATATTGCGGAACTATTACGGGTCCACTACCTTAATAATTCATCTTGTCAATTTCACAATGTTTCTTACTGTATTTATTTTACAGTAAATCTTGCTCAAGCGATCATGTCTACTAAGCGACCATTTTCGTTGAATGACCGTTTCAACACCCCCATCTTTAAATAAGTAGTTTTTAATGGACTTAAAATAATCGAATCCTGTGTTGTTCGAACCCATAACAATTGCCTCAATGAGACGATTCTGAAGCGTTTTAAGCAACTGGAAAACCAGCATTGTATACACGTTAAGTCAAATATATAGAGGATATTGAATGAGTGGTCATTGAATACTGAATTTATTAAACGAGTCATCTTTAAACAGATAAAAACGAGGCTACGCCGAGTTTTTATCTGTTTTAGATGACGAGTTTGATAAATTCTGTTTTTTATGAGCACAAATTTTATATTCTGTTTATAATATGACCCGAATTTTAGCGAAAAATCGTCAAAATTCTTGAAATTCAACGTTTCAATTTTCCGCGAAACTTATAACGTCGTTTAAATATGACGTCACAAAAATAGATTATGACGTCATTTTTGTGGTTACAAAATAGCGTTGTAATAACACTCATGTAATATCAAAAATATTCGCGGGGTTATTTCACTCCGGCGACGTAGGTCATATTATAAATCATTTTATTTGTAAACAAAACATTTTTTAAGTGACCTTTCTCATTTACGACCACTTCTGGTGATCCGAAACTGGTAGCTTAACCCTTTCCTGTTTTTCAAAATTTTGGACCTATCCATATTCAAGGGTTTTGCAGACGAAAATTTAAAGTGGATTTAATTATAAAAAAAAACCCATTCAATAGGGTAGAAAATAGTGTGGAAAAAGAAGAAATTGCTTGTCAGAAGCAATTTCTTCTTTTTTCACAATGTTTTCTCAATCATAAAATCACGGGCACGTACAAAGCAGGGATTAAACAGCAAAGGGTTAATATAGGGATGAGTGTCTTTTTCACTGCGTTTATTGGGGTATAAAGTGCAATTGCCTTAGCACATGGCAAATAACGCCCGTAGGGCGTTATGTTTAAGCCATGTGCTAAGGCAATTGCACTTTATACCCCTATAAACGCTGTGAAAAAGACACTCTGCCCTTATAATTGCAATCCTCTTGGTTTAAGAAACTATTAAAATACTCGGCTAAACATTAAAGTTTCGAGTCTACTTTTCTGCGTGTATTACACAATCTATTTTTAGATCGTGTATTTTTTTCTCGCTATCGAAGTTAAACGGCAAAAAGTTAAACAAATGGTACACAAATAATCGACAATTGACATTCGTAGAGGTACTTATGATCTAAACATAATTTTGACAAGTTATTCTGCATTTTAAACCGAAACTATCGTGATCGGGCTTAGCTGAGAGGGTTGCTTGGTGGTCTTCGTCGACTCGCTGTAAATATTGTCTCAGAATCTGAAATGCATGCTTTTAATCATAAATTCCTTCGAAAATATCTTAATTTCTAATATATTGAATATCAATATTACGATATGGAAGGGGAACGAGGGGTTTTCGAGTTCTTAAAACACAGGACATGCAGATCGAAGGTCGGGGGTTTCCCGATAGACCTATTGCATTTTATACAGAAATAAAGTGCAATGGATTTCCCCACGTGATGCGATTTAAACCAATCAAAATTCTTTATTTTATAAGATTGCAAATATTCTTCGTTTAACTGTTTTCCTTTTATTTTTCAGACTACCATATTCTAGGGTGTACCGCGGCCAAACAGGACACACATTGCTACATTCACTGGTATTCAGTAATATGCTTTTGTAAAGAAGATCTCTGTAATAACAGATACCACGTTTCCTCCGACATTTATCAAAATAATCCTCAGAGTTTTATCAACTAACGCTGAAATTATCACTTTAAAAAACATAAACGATTTGTCATCGAAACACTCAAAAGATTATCAACAAACTACAAAACCCTGAAATTATTGCTTAAACACCAGCAAATCTACAAGCAAAAATCGCTCATCACATACTCAATGTCAATAAGGGAAACAATTTGGAATCTGTAAATGACCAAAGAATTTCTAAAAATAAACTTTTTTCTTATTTTATGAAATAATTGTTAATTATGTAATAAAAAGGGGCGGGGCACCTAACGAACGAAAAATCTCACTGAGGTTGACTATTGATTCGTTTGACTGCTTTAGACAGTCAGGTGCGTTAGATGATATCGTATGGAAATAAAGCAATAATTGAGGTATGAAACTCAAAACCTAATCACGCTTACGTATGAATTCGCTTCGCGTATTCATTAAGTGTTATTAGATTTCTATTTTCATACCTCGATGAATTAAATAAATACTACCTTCATCCCTTAAGTGATAACAATCGTTTGCTTCAGTCAAAGTTGTTCACCAAGTGTTTTTCGTACACTTTTTACACATTTTCAAGTATAAAATCGACATGAGATATGTCTAAAAGCCCCTTGCCCATTCAGATTTTAACGAGCGTATTTAAGACAACAAGTCTCAATGATAATTTCTATGATTTGGTGAAATTCTACCAGGTGGTTTAAAAGGAGATTGAACGTTTACGCGCGGAGGTACGGACGCACGGATGCATCGACGCACAGCTAAGACGTAAGCTCCGCTGGACTTGTTCCAGTGGAACTGAAAACTGTTCGCGGCGAGGTCTTTCTTAGACTGAATGCATGGCTGCTTTCTGGATCCACAAACTATTAACCACTTCACAATTACAGAACCTTTTAGTCAGGCAGAGGAATTTCGCCCTGTAAAGTACCCTTCACCGATTAAATCACGCATTGATAAGATTTATTATGAGATAAGAACAATACAGATCATGGCAACACAAAATGATTCGTTCTTCAATTTCTGTAACCCGTTCTGAATTTTGAATGGAGACGTTTAGGAAACGTTAAAGTGGTGTCCGTGGTCTAGAGGTAGTCGGCCTTTTGACCAAAAGGTCCTGAGTTCGATTCCTAGGAGCGGCTATCGATTTTGGTTCTTTCATTGGCCCACACATTCGGCGCGAATACTGGTGAGTTTTCCAGGAAGCAGAACCGATAGGGAATAATCTAAATTGTAAGAACTTGTTTCCCAATCGATGTAAAAATAAATAGCTTTTAATCAAACGTTTTTGAAATGATGCCCCGTTAACCAGGTGTACTTGCATAAAAAGCGGGATAATATTTCTATCATTTTGTCAACTTGTAATTTCCGGACCCCCCCCCCCCTGTTTTTAAACAGTATTGCACTAATCGTGCTCTGCGTTCAGGATGAAAAAACGGTGCACCGTTTTGTCATCCTGAACGCGGAGCCTATGTCTGGAGTACATAACCATAGATTCCTAGCACTAGAACTATTCTTACATCCTTCTACAAAGTCTACATAGAGCAGTTGTAGCGCGTCGGACTGTCAATCTAGAGGTCCCGGGTTCGATCGCCAACGGCGGCAAACTGTCTTTCCGACTTTTTGTATGCTACTACCAATGGGTTGGTAATTATAGACCTATGTGAGATAGCAGATGTAGGCTAGGTAAGAGTGTGATGGTAGAATTGGTGAGAGAAATACCAGGAATCCATTGTTAAGTGCTCAAACCGCCGAGATATAACTAAAAAATGTTGAAAGCAGCGTAAAATACATACAATCAATAATCCTTCCACGGCTTCAGTGACATCTACTATCCCACTAAGGTTTTCGATTACCCATTCATCGATGAGAATTTACGTCGGAAAGGATGTCTGCCGCCAAAGGGAATCGAAACCTGGACCCAATAATTTGCTGTTTGACGCGCTACCCAATGGGCTTTGAAGGCAACTCGTTCACTTGCGCAGACTTAACAGGGCCGCTACAATTAATTCTTCTGCATTTTTTTATTTTTAGTTTGGATCATTCTACTTTACTAAATGATTATTTTGAAACACAATTTCTACTTGACCTCTGCTTCGTATAAAGTCTTTTCTTTTAAATATCTTCTTTTCGCAATATCTGAAATGTCCCTTTTTGTTCTGACGGGTCAATATTATCAAAGATGAAATCATTTTTATAAAGTCAGACAATTTGCACGTTGGAGCGCGATAGAATAAGGATATCACTATGGGAATTTTAGTTACTTTTACGCGTATCGTTGTGGTATTTCAAACAATAACTAGTGAGTTACTGATATGATTTTCGACAAACCCGGTAATATCCGAAATATCTCATTTACATTAAGGTTCATGTACAGTGTTTGAGACCCAATTTTAAGGGCATTCATTTGCCAAGAAAAAGCAGTATGTCCAGGAATATCATATATCAAAATGAAGCTATTTATGAGCACAAGCAGTTGAAAAACATAAGACTGTTATAACTATAGCGGTAGAGCCAAAACATTGTGGAAAAGGGTCATTTTGTACAGAACAAGCAACTGCATGACTGTTGGATAAAATTGGCTCATATTATAACAAAGTCTAGCCTAAAGTACCATCCAGGTAGTGCTACAACCATTGGTATAAAACTCAGCCCCAAAACGTAGTTATGCAAGCAATTCATTTTGACTTATTTTATAAACACATATGTCATATATGTCATTCTAATTTTGTAAACGTGTAGATCTTTTTAGGGTATGGTGTGTTATCACAACATAAATAGACATTTATTGTTTATATACCTGTAAGGTTGTTTAGCAATATATCAATTTCTATTTCACAGAAAGATAAATATATAGTAATTTTGTAGATCATTGAATTAAAAAAAACATAACTTGAAATAAATCGCAGAAAATATTGCACAATATTATGGTGTGATGTTGCACCATACCTTACATCTATTTTGAAAACAGACCAAACCAGTTTGACATGTATGTTGACAAAATAAATGGAAATTGATTGTTTCAAAATAGCCTTTTGAGACTGATTTTTATGTCTAAGGTTGTAGCACTACCTGGATGGTACTTCAGACTGTACTTTGTTAAAGTACTTGGGTTTTTTTATGCAACTGTCATGCAGTTGCTTGTTCTGTACAAAATGACCATTTTCCACAATGTTTTGGCTATACCACTGTAGCTATGGCGGTCTTATGTTGCCTAACTGCTTGTGCTCACGAATAGCTTCATTTTGATATATAATATACCTGGACATAGTGCTTTTTCTTGGCTAATGAAGTGCCCTAAATATTGGGTCTCAAACTCTTTACATGAACCTTAAATTCGACGATCGGTTTCATAGGTTCTGACATGCCATATCAAACAATACTTGACAAGGCATAGTAGAACATATGTAAACGATCGTTGAATTTATTGTTATTGATTTTTTCTGATAAAACCGGAAATTTATTAAAGCTGCTCTTTCACAGGTTTTCATAGGAAAAATACAAAACTTGTTCTTAGATTTGGAAATATGTGTATTTTAAGACGATTAAGGTTTGCCCAAGGGCATTCGCACTAAAACAACATATTTCAATAATTTTGTAACTTAGCGGCAAGATCAGTGAAAGATCCAGTCTATTATTTTCCAGTCTATACATTTCAAAATCGTTCTTTTCCGGGAATAGTCATTTTTCATTTCATTTTTGCTAGTATTGGTATGGGCTTTCCAGCTTTCAAACACTTTTACCTTTATCTTTGATTGAATAAGACAGACATGGGGAATTCCAATGCGTAATAGTTGGCTCTAAATTGAAGAATAATTTTTAAGGCGTTAGTAGTTGCTTTATTTTTCGGAATGATTTTCGCTAAATCCAGGAATATGAAACTTTCTTTCCATGCATTACCAGATTGAAATTTATTATTTTAAAGGCTTCAACATGATGAGGTCGCTACTTCCAATTGGTTTTACGAAAATTTTCAAAAATCACATTTTTTCGATCTGTGAATGAGCAGCTTTAAAATCCACCGGTTCAGACACATGTATAAGGGGGTAATGCCAGTCTTAAATCCTTATTTCTTATTGAAAACCTATGTTGTGGGTACTCATTTGAATCGTGAGGACAAGACGAAACCAATTAGTAACAACAATATATAATTTGTGCAAGAATATTGATAAAAAAAATCTGAAATCTGAAATCCAAAATACCCCCTCTATCTGCAGCTCTACTAATTACTATTTAGATTAACGGAGCCAGTGCATGGCATTTCCAACAATTTTGAATGCTCTTTCACACTTTTCATAGAAAAAATACAAAACGTGTCCTTCGATTTGGAAATGTGTGTAATTTTAGACGATTAAGAATGTTCTAATGGCATTGGCACAAAAACAAGAGATTTCAATAATTACATGTATTTAGATTTTTTTCGAAGCGGCAAGATCAGTAAGGGATCCAGTCTATTTATTTCGAGTCTATAAATTACAAAATCGTTTTTTCCGTGAATAATCTTTCATATTTGCATGTATTAATATGAAGTTTCCACCCAAAGACTTTTACCTTAATCTTTGATTGAATAAGACAAATATGCGAAATGCACATGCGTAATTAGTTGGCTCGAAATTGAAGGGTATTTTTTAGGCGTAAGTAGTCGCTTTATTTTTCAGAATGAATTTCGCTTAATTCAGGAATATCTGTCTTTCTTTACATGCATTACAAGATTTACTCTAATTAATTTAAAGGCTTCAAAATGATGAGGTCGTTACTTCCGATTGATTCTACGAACATTTTCAATAATCACATTTTCCCAATCTGTGAAAGAGCAGCAGAAGGAATATATATTATTCAAATGAAAATCGCAGCTTGTTTTCATATATGAAAAATATTCAATCAACATTTTCAAAAAAATATTCCCCGTCGGCTTTTAATTGGTGTGACAAGAAAAAATTGATTGTTTGGAATACCTTGATTTAATCGACTGGACATATCATAATCAAAGCATACATTGGGTAGTTTTTTGACTATCTCTGTCACCCGGCTTACTATGCAAATAGGGACTTTCACCATCAGCACTTTCTATGCTTTGATTTTTTACTTAGTATGTTTACAAATTCTCTGGTTAATGATACAATTGTTAACCCCTGTTATTACTTGAAAAGTACTCGAAAAAATGTTAAACAAATATAAGCAGTTTGCCCTTTTGGATAAAGCATATTTCATTCAAAAGGTCCCGGGTTCGAAGCCTGTCGGTGGCACTAATACTTTCCGACTTTTTGTCTCCGACAATTATTTGATAATCGTGAAATGTGAAATATGTGAAATAGCAGCTCGGGGCTAGAAAATGATTTAGTATTAAAGATAAACAATTCGAAGTGAGGAGAAAAGGATTAACTTCACATTTAAAATGATTGGCGATAACGGTTTCACGACAATCACTTATACTTGCCGATTTATAGTACTGGTGTGAGAAATACGAGGATTCAATTAAAAGATGCTCCAGCCGCTGTTGTATAACTGATAAATTATTTAAAGCGGCGTTAAACCACATACAAACAAACAAAAACAAGAATCGGTGGTTATGTGCTCCTGGTTATGACTAAGAATTGTTAAAATCGGCGGTAAACAAACAAAAAACAAACAAACAAATCTTTATTTTAACTATGCAGGTTTAAATGCTATAACATGCTATTCCGGGAGTGACGATGTTTATTCAAAACTCGTCTGTGAAGGATCATGCTTCTTCGAAAAGGACGTGTGGGGTAATTTGAAATACAGTTAACTACATCGTGAAATTGACAAAGTGAATGATTTTGGAATGGTTTTGGAATAAAATTGAATGAATGTGTGGAGCGAGTTTTTGAGTGAATTTAATGGGAGGTAATCCAATACCGCAAATTTTGTTCAGGAGGAACAAAATTTAGGATATTAATTACCTCCCTTTAATAAAATATGCATATAAGTTTTATAGATAGCTTCCTATTTCTTTAAGAACCTATGAGACGCTTACAATTTGAAAAATGCCAATGAAATCGCGATTTTTCTCTGTCAAAAATCATTTTGAGTGACGTTGTTGATTCTATGTTTTTCATTGGGTTTGAGCGTTTTTGAATTGTTTGAGTGAGTAGTTGGAATGAATGAGTTATTTAGAATGGTTTTGATCGGTAGGAGTGTCAATTTCACGATGTAACTAACTGTACCATAAACAACAAAGTCGATTTTCTATTAAAATCTAGATCATTAAATAACATCGAAAAATGGAAGAGTTGAGTGATTAAGGAACGACTTTTGAAATGATAATGAATAAGTATGCGGAGCGAATTCAAAATGAAATATTCAAGGGAGGTAATACATATCGTTTATTTCGTCTAGATTGGACGAGATTAGCGATGATTCATTATCCCCCCTCCCAAAATAATAATAATAATAATAATCATGTTTTCCTGTTTGTGTATTTTCGGTTTAAACAGTCGCTTTGAAATCCACATATCATAATAAAATAGTGCAATAATTTGATCTATTTAAATGCTCACAATGAATGGTTTCGAAGCGTTTTTGACCGATTTAAAGCGCTTTTTGATGATTTGAGTGAGTGTTCGGAATAAATGAACGGAGCGCTGTGTAAATGATTTAGAATAGTTTTGGTCGAGCTCAATGTCAATTTCAGGATGTAGTTACTAAATGTAACTACAGTTTGTTTAAAGCTGTAGTAACGTAGTTTTGGAAGAAAATCGATTATAAATCGAACGCATAAGTACTTATAAAAGCACATTCTGTAATATTTTATGTTTAGTCGATTTCCATATTTTTTAATGCATTCCGATTGGCTGAAAGTTTCGTTTTATACCTCAATTACAAATGATTTAGCACATTTTTGGGAATAACACGTTTGAAGAGAGAGTGTGTTTTCTTTTACTGAAGCCGTCGTCACAGAACAGTTGATAGCGCGTCGGGCTATCATTCAAAAGGTCCCTGGTTCGATTCCAGACGGCGGCACTAATCCTTTCCAACTATTTGTGTCTCCCACAAATTGGTCGGTAATCGTATACCTATGTGGGATAGCAGCTGGAGCCTAGGGAAGGATGTAATGGTAGTACTGATGTGAGAAATACCAGAAATCTATTGTTAGGTGCTCCAGCCTCAGCGATATAAATGAAAGATTGTTGAAAGCGGCGTAAACCCATTTCTAACAAACAAACCCTTTCAATGAGGAATACATGAAATTATAAACCTTATCACACCTATGTATGAATCAGATTCATATTTCTAAAAATTTAAAATCGTTGTCTAATTGTTGAAAACAAAACAAAAAGTGAAGACTTACAAAGATCATTGAACTTTGGGCCACTTATTTCTAACCAGAATCCTACCCTAGTGTAGACTGGTCCCGCTTTCAACTACTGGAATAGCCTATTCTAGGCTATTTTAAACGTCGACATTTGGACCAGTCTAAAGCTGGTCACTCGCTACAATGGATCAGCTCCGGTCTTGAATTACTTCCGAGGTCGTTGTACCCTCAAATAGTCCGGTTAGAAAAAAATGGTGTGCCCCTTTTGCCACATTGTTTTCACGTTAAAATACAGTAAAGTGCTGGAAATGAGGTTCAGCCAAGTGCCTGTCCTCTGCTACATTTCATGCATAGTTTTAAATGAATCTAAGTGGGAACTATTTTTCTGGGAGCCTGACCTTTGATGGTGGTCCCCAAGTAAGGAAACTCACCCGCCCGGGGTTAGAAATAAGTTGGCCCTTTGATTTTTTTTTTCAAGGGAGGTAAATCATAATTGATAATCGCCCAACTACTTACAACTAGACGAAATCTAGCGACGTTTATTTACATTCCTTTTATAAAATCTACAAACTTTGCTGGGTTTTTTTTTTGTTGTTGTTGTGGGTTTTTTGTCTTCCTGGCAAAATTAGAGATCAACACAGTCTATTAAAATCAGGCAAAAATTTGATCGATTTGATTGAAATGTTGATCCTTTCAAACGATTTCGGAGCGTTTTTTGATTGCTTGGGGTGAGTTTTGGACTGAATGATAGCAGTGCTGAGAGAGTGTGATTTTGAATGGTTTTGATCGAAATGATTGTCAGTTTCACGATGTGATTTACTGTTAGAGTGCATTTCGAAATACTTTTCATGTTTTACACAACGCTTTCGTTTAACGTCTTTTACAGTTGAGAACATTGTTAAATATGCTTATTGATAACTTTGGAATGAGTTTAAAACTAAATTGAATATAATGGATTAGCGTGTTAGGGTTGAAATTAAACGGGAGTAACTTTTTATCACAAATTCTTCCAAGAAGAAAAAAAGCAAAATTTTATTGCCTGTACTTAAATCTAAGAATTTTTCTGTTTGTGTGTACTCACGGACGTACGTTCAGTTTGACAAAACTATTAGCCAATTATACCCCGCTTTGCACGTAAGTGCACGTGAAAAGCGGAAAATAATTGGAAAACTGTTTGCACCGTTTTGTCATACTGGGTATGTTCATATAGAACTCGGTATCGATCCGAGTTACCCCAAATCTCGTTCGAATGACCACGGTTTCGACTCCAGTGACGTCATTTTAACCTTTTAACCTCGATACTTCTGATCCTGGGCCAGGCCGGTGTTACTAGGGTTCCAAGATGGCGTTGAAAAGTAGTACCCAAAATTTAGAATATAAAAAAAATCGGGAGGCTTTATTTTGCAACAAACTTGCTTTTGTTATGTTTGATATCATGATTTACAAAAGTATATCACATCTATTGATACAATAAAAATACCCCACGTGCTAGCCCGATCTTGTAACGGTATATTTTCATCATGCGTACTCCCACCAGTAGAGAACTCCGTTCGAATGGTTGTCTTCTCTGCGCATGCACATTCTAGTTTATGTCGTCTAAGTCGTCTTTCTCGATCCTCGGGTCGGTCATAAACGCAGGACAGGCGCTTTTGATTCCACACCAGCAATCAAAATCGTGCAATACATCTAATGAAAAAAAGAAAAGAAATTCTCGAGCACTTTGAACAATTTTGAAGCACTCTTAAGAGATTTCGGAGCCTTTAACGACGATTAGATTTGGTGTTTCTAATGCATCAAATGGAGCGCCAAGCGAGCGAATTAAGTTAGTAACATCGTGAAATTGACACTCAATCAAAATCCTCCTGTATGCTCGCCTAGTCCTCCCTTTATTCAATTTAAATATATATTCCAAAATATTGCGGAACTATTACGGGTCCACTACCTTAATAATTCATCTTGTCAATTTCACAATGTTTCTTACTGTATTTATTTTACAGTAAATCTTGCTCAAGCGATCATGTCTACTAAGCGACCATTTTCGTTGAATGACCGTTTCAACACCCCCATCTTTAAATAAGTAGTTTTTAATGGACTTAAAATAATCGAATCCTGTGTTGTTCGAACCCATAACAATTGCCTCAATGAGACGATTCTGAAGCGTTTTAAGCAACTGGAAAACCAGCATTGTATACACGTTAAGTCAAATATATAGAGGATATTGAATGAGTGGTCATTGAATACTGAATTTATTAAACGAGTCATCTTTAAACAGATAAAAACGAGGCTACGCCGAGTTTTTATCTGTTTTAGATGACGAGTTTGATAAATTCTGTTTTTTATGAGCACAAATTTTATATTCTGTTTATAATATGACCCGAATTTTAGCGAAAAATCGTCAAAATTCTTGAAATTCAACGTTTCAATTTTCCGCGAAACTTATAACGTCGTTTAAATATGACGTCACAAAAATAGATTATGACGTCATTTTTGTGGTTACAAAATAGCGTTGTAATAACACTCATGTAATATCAAAAATATTCGCGGGGTTATTTCACTCCGGCGACGTAGGTCATATTATAAATCATTTTATTTGTAAACAAAACATTTTTTAAGTGACCTTTCTCATTTACGACCACTTCTGGTGATCCGAAACTGGTAGCTTAACCCTTTCCTGTTTTTCAAAATTTTGGACCTATCCATATTCAAGGGTTTTGCAGACGAAAATTTAAAGTGGATTTAATTATAAAAAAAAACCCATTCAATAGGGTAGAAAATAGTGTGGAAAAAGAAGAAATTGCTTGTCAGAAGCAATTTCTTCTTTTTTCACAATGTTTTCTCAATCATAAAATCACGGGCACGTACAAAGCAGGGATTAAACAGCAAAGGGTTAATATAGGGATGAGTGTCTTTTTCACTGCGTTTATTGGGGTATAAAGTGCAATTGCCTTAGCACATGGCAAATAACGCCCGTAGGGCGTTATGTTTAAGCCATGTGCTAAGGCAATTGCACTTTATACCCCTATAAACGCTGTGAAAAAGACACTCTGCCCTTATAATTGCAATCCTCTTGGTTTAAGAAACTATTAAAATACTCGGCTAAACATTAAAGTTTCGAGTCTACTTTTCTGCGTGTATTACACAATCTATTTTTAGATCGTGTATTTTTTTCTCGCTATCGAAGTTAAACGGCAAAAAGTTAAACAAATGGTACACAAATAATCGACAATTGACATTCGTAGAGGTACTTATGATCTAAACATAATTTTGACAAGTTATTCTGCATTTTAAACCGAAACTATCGTGATCGGGCTTAGCTGAGAGGGTTGCTTGGTGGTCTTCGTCGACTCGCTGTAAATATTGTCTCAGAATCTGAAATGCATGCTTTTAATCATAAATTCCTTCGAAAATATCTTAATTTCTAATATATTGAATATCAATATTACGATATGGAAGGGGAACGAGGGGTTTTCGAGTTCTTAAAACACAGGACATGCAGATCGAAGGTCGGGGGTTTCCCGATAGACCTATTGCATTTTATACAGAAATAAAGTGCAATGGATTTCCCCACGTGATGCGATTTAAACCAATCAAAATTCTTTATTTTATAAGATTGCAAATATTCTTCGTTTAACTGTTTTCCTTTTATTTTTCAGACTACCATATTCTAGGGTGTACCGCGGCCAAACAGGACACACATTGCTACATTCACTGGTATTCAGTAATATGCTTTTGTAAAGAAGATCTCTGTAATAACAGATACCACGTTTCCTCCGACATTTATCAAAATAATCCTCAGAGTTTTATCAACTAACGCTGAAATTATCACTTTAAAAAACATAAACGATTTGTCATCGAAACACTCAAAAGATTATCAACAAACTACAAAACCCTGAAATTATTGCTTAAACACCAGCAAATCTACAAGCAAAAATCGCTCATCACATACTCAATGTCAATAAGGGAAACAATTTGGAATCTGTAAATGACCAAAGAATTTCTAAAAATAAACTTTTTTCTTATTTTATGAAATAATTGTTAATTATGTAATAAAAAGGGGCGGGGCACCTAACGAACGAAAAATCTCACTGAGGTTGACTATTGATTCGTTTGACTGCTTTAGACAGTCAGGTGCGTTAGATGATATCGTATGGAAATAAAGCAATAATTGAGGTATGAAACTCAAAACCTAATCACGCTTACGTATGAATTCGCTTCGCGTATTCATTAAGTGTTATTAGATTTCTATTTTCATACCTCGATGAATTAAATAAATACTACCTTCATCCCTTAAGTGATAACAATCGTTTGCTTCAGTCAAAGTTGTTCACCAAGTGTTTTTCGTACACTTTTTACACATTTTCAAGTATAAAATCGACATGAGATATGTCTAAAAGCCCCTTGCCCATTCAGATTTTAACGAGCGTATTTAAGACAACAAGTCTCAATGATAATTTCTATGATTTGGTGAAATTCTACCAGGTGGTTTAAAAGGAGATTGAACGTTTACGCGCGGAGGTACGGACGCACGGATGCATCGACGCACAGCTAAGACGTAAGCTCCGCTGGACTTGTTCCAGTGGAACTGAAAACTGTTCGCGGCGAGGTCTTTCTTAGACTGAATGCATGGCTGCTTTCTGGATCCACAAACTATTAACCACTTCACAATTACAGAACCTTTTAGTCAGGCAGAGGAATTTCGCCCTGTAAAGTACCCTTCACCGATTAAATCACGCATTGATAAGATTTATTATGAGATAAGAACAATACAGATCATGGCAACACAAAATGATTCGTTCTTCAATTTCTGTAACCCGTTCTGAATTTTGAATGGAGACGTTTAGGAAACGTTAAAGTGGTGTCCGTGGTCTAGAGGTAGTCGGCCTTTTGACCAAAAGGTCCTGAGTTCGATTCCTAGGAGCGGCTATCGATTTTGGTTCTTTCATTGGCCCACACATTCGGCGCGAATACTGGTGAGTTTTCCAGGAAGCAGAACCGATAGGGAATAATCTAAATTGTAAGAACTTGTTTCCCAATCGATGTAAAAATAAATAGCTTTTAATCAAACGTTTTTGAAATGATGCCCCGTTAACCAGGTGTACTTGCATAAAAAGCGGGATAATATTTCTATCATTTTGTCAACTTGTAATTTCCGGACCCCCCCCCCCCCTGTTTTTAAACAGTATTGCACTAATCGTGCTCTGCGTTCAGGATGAAAAAACGGTGCACCGTTTTGTCATCCTGAACGCGGAGCCTATGTCTGGAGTACATAACCATAGATTCCTAGCACTAGAACTATTCTTACATCCTTCTACAAAGTCTACATAGAGCAGTTGTAGCGCGTCGGACTGTCAATCTAGAGGTCCCGGGTTCGATCGCCAACGGCGGCAAACTGTCTTTCCGACTTTTTGTATGCTACTACCAATGGGTTGGTAATTATAGACCTATGTGAGATAGCAGATGTAGGCTAGGTAAGAGTGTGATGGTAGAATTGGTGAGAGAAATACCAGGAATCCATTGTTAAGTGCTCAAACCGCCGAGATATAACTAAAAAATGTTGAAAGCAGCGTAAAATACATACAATCAATAATCCTTCCACGGCTTCAGTGACATCTACTATCCCACTAAGGTTTTCGATTACCCATTCATCGATGAGAATTTACGTCGGAAAGGATGTCTGCCGCCAAAGGGAATCGAAACCTGGACCCAATAATTTGCTGTTTGACGCGCTACCCAATGGGCTTTGAAGGCAACTCGTTCACTTGCGCAGACTTAACAGGGCCGCTACAATTAATTCTTCTGCATTTTTTTATTTTTAGTTTGGATCATTCTACTTTACTAAATGATTATTTTGAAACACAATTTCTACTTGACCTCTGCTTCGTATAAAGTCTTTTCTTTTAAATATCTTCTTTTCGCAATATCTGAAATGTCCCTTTTTGTTCTGACGGGTCAATATTATCAAAGATGAAATCATTTTTATAAAGTCAGACAATTTGCACGTTGGAGCGCGATAGAATAAGGATATCACTATGGGAATTTTAGTTACTTTTACGCGTATCGTTGTGGTATTTCAAACAATAACTAGTGAGTTACTGATATGATTTTCGACAAACCCGGTAATATCCGAAATATCTCATTTACATTAAGGTTCATGTACAGTGTTTGAGACCCAATTTTAAGGGCATTCATTTGCCAAGAAAAAGCAGTATGTCCAGGAATATCATATATCAAAATGAAGCTATTTATGAGCACAAGCAGTTGAAAAACATAAGACTGTTATAACTATAGCGGTAGAGCCAAAACATTGTGGAAAAGGGTCATTTTGTACAGAACAAGCAACTGCATGACTGTTGGATAAAATTGGCTCATATTATAACAAAGTCTAGCCTAAAGTACCATCCAGGTAGTGCTACAACCATTGGTATAAAACTCAGCCCCAAAACGTAGTTATGCAAGCAATTCATTTTGACTTATTTTATAAACACATATGTCATATATGTCATTCTAATTTTGTAAACGTGTAGATCTTTTTAGGGTATGGTGTGTTATCACAACATAAATAGACATTTATTGTTTATATACCTGTAAGGTTGTTTAGCAATATATCAATTTCTATTTCACAGAAAGATAAATATATAGTAATTTTGTAGATCATTGAATTAAAAAAAACATAACTTGAAATAAATCGCAGAAAATATTGCACAATATTATGGTGTGATGTTGCACCATACCTTACATCTATTTTGAAAACAGACCAAACCAGTTTGACATGTATGTTGACAAAATAAATGGAAATTGATTGTTTCAAAATAGCCTTTTGAGACTGATTTTTATGTCTAAGGTTGTAGCACTACCTGGATGGTACTTCAGACTGTACTTTGTTAAAGTACTTGGGTTTTTTTATGCAACTGTCATGCAGTTGCTTGTTCTGTACAAAATGACCATTTTCCACAATGTTTTGGCTATACCACTGTAGCTATGGCGGTCTTATGTTGCCTAACTGCTTGTGCTCACGAATAGCTTCATTTTGATATATAATATACCTGGACATAGTGCTTTTTCTTGGCTAATGAAGTGCCCTAAATATTGGGTCTCAAACTCTTTACATGAACCTTAAATTCGACGATCGGTTTCATAGGTTCTGACATGCCATATCAAACAATACTTGACAAGGCATAGTAGAACATATGTAAACGATCGTTGAATTTATTGTTATTGATTTTTTCTGATAAAACCGGAAATTTATTAAAGCTGCTCTTTCACAGGTTTTCATAGGAAAAATACAAAACTTGTTCTTAGATTTGGAAATATGTGTATTTTAAGACGATTAAGGTTTGCCCAAGGGCATTCGCACTAAAACAACATATTTCAATAATTTTGTAACTTAGCGGCAAGATCAGTGAAAGATCCAGTCTATTATTTTCCAGTCTATACATTTCAAAATCGTTCTTTTCCGGGAATAGTCATTTTTCATTTCATTTTTGCTAGTATTGGTATGGGCTTTCCAGCTTTCAAACACTTTTACCTTTATCTTTGATTGAATAAGACAGACATGGGGAATTCCAATGCGTAATAGTTGGCTCTAAATTGAAGAATAATTTTTAAGGCGTTAGTAGTTGCTTTATTTTTCGGAATGATTTTCGCTAAATCCAGGAATATGAAACTTTCTTTCCATGCATTACCAGATTGAAATTTATTATTTTAAAGGCTTCAACATGATGAGGTCGCTACTTCCAATTGGTTTTACGAAAATTTTCAAAAATCACATTTTTTCGATCTGTGAATGAGCAGCTTTAAAATCCACCGGTTCAGACACATGTATAAGGGGGTAATGCCAGTCTTAAATCCTTATTTCTTATTGAAAACCTATGTTGTGGGTACTCATTTGAATCGTGAGGACAAGACGAAACCAATTAGTAACAACAATATATAATTTGTGCAAGAATATTGATAAAAAAAATCTGAAATCTGAAATCCAAAATACCCCCTCTATCTGCAGCTCTACTAATTACTATTTAGATTAACGGAGCCAGTGCATGGCATTTCCAACAATTTTGAATGCTCTTTCACACTTTTCATAGAAAAAATACAAAACGTGTCCTTCGATTTGGAAATGTGTGTAATTTTAGACGATTAAGAATGTTCTAATGGCATTGGCACAAAAACAAGAGATTTCAATAATTACATGTATTTAGATTTTTTTCGAAGCGGCAAGATCAGTAAGGGATCCAGTCTATTTATTTCGAGTCTATAAATTACAAAATCGTTTTTTCCGTGAATAATCTTTCATATTTGCATGTATTAATATGAAGTTTCCACCCAAAGACTTTTACCTTAATCTTTGATTGAATAAGACAAATATGCGAAATGCACATGCGTAATTAGTTGGCTCGAAATTGAAGGGTATTTTTTAGGCGTAAGTAGTCGCTTTATTTTTCAGAATGAATTTCGCTTAATTCAGGAATATCTGTCTTTCTTTACATGCATTACAAGATTTACTCTAATTAATTTAAAGGCTTCAAAATGATGAGGTCGTTACTTCCGATTGATTCTACGAACATTTTCAATAATCACATTTTCCCAATCTGTGAAAGAGCAGCAGAAGGAATATATATTATTCAAATGAAAATCGCAGCTTGTTTTCATATATGAAAAATATTCAATCAACATTTTCAAAAAAATATTCCCCGTCGGCTTTTAATTGGTGTGACAAGAAAAAATTGATTGTTTGGAATACCTTGATTTAATCGACTGGACATATCATAATCAAAGCATACATTGGGTAGTTTTTTGACTATCTCTGTCACCCGGCTTACTATGCAAATAGGGACTTTCACCATCAGCACTTTCTATGCTTTGATTTTTTACTTAGTATGTTTACAAATTCTCTGGTTAATGATACAATTGTTAACCCCTGTTATTACTTGAAAAGTACTCGAAAAAATGTTAAACAAATATAAGCAGTTTGCCCTTTTGGATAAAGCATATTTCATTCAAAAGGTCCCGGGTTCGAAGCCTGTCGGTGGCACTAATACTTTCCGACTTTTTGTCTCCGACAATTATTTGATAATCGTGAAATGTGAAATATGTGAAATAGCAGCTCGGGGCTAGAAAATGATTTAGTATTAAAGATAAACAATTCGAAGTGAGGAGAAAAGGATTAACTTCACATTTAAAATGATTGGCGATAACGGTTTCACGACAATCACTTATACTTGCCGATTTATAGTACTGGTGTGAGAAATACGAGGATTCAATTAAAAGATGCTCCAGCCGCTGTTGTATAACTGATAAATTATTTAAAGCGGCGTTAAACCACATACAAACAAACAAAAACAAGAATCGGTGGTTATGTGCTCCTGGTTATGACTAAGAATTGTTAAAATCGGCGGTAAACAAACAAAAAACAAACAAACAAATCTTTATTTTAACTATGCAGGTTTAAATGCTATAACATGCTATTCCGGGAGTGACGATGTTTATTCAAAACTCGTCTGTGAAGGATCATGCTTCTTCGAAAAGGACGTGTGGGGTAATTTGAAATACAGTTAACTACATCGTGAAATTGACAAAGTGAATGATTTTGGAATGGTTTTGGAATAAAATTGAATGAATGTGTGGAGCGAGTTTTTGAGTGAATTTAATGGGAGGTAATCCAATACCGCAAATTTTGTTCAGGAGGAACAAAATTTAGGATATTAATTACCTCCCTTTAATAAAATATGCATATAAGTTTTATAGATAGCTTCCTATTTCTTTAAGAACCTATGAGACGCTTACAATTTGAAAAATGCCAATGAAATCGCGATTTTTCTCTGTCAAAAATCATTTTGAGTGACGTTGTTGATTCTATGTTTTTCATTGGGTTTGAGCGTTTTTGAATTGTTTGAGTGAGTAGTTGGAATGAATGAGTTATTTAGAATGGTTTTGATCGGTAGGAGTGTCAATTTCACGATGTAACTAACTGTACCATAAACAACAAAGTCGATTTTCTATTAAAATCTAGATCATTAAATAACATCGAAAAATGGAAGAGTTGAGTGATTAAGGAACGACTTTTGAAATGATAATGAATAAGTATGCGGAGCGAATTCAAAATGAAATATTCAAGGGAGGTAATACATATCGTTTATTTCGTCTAGATTGGACGAGATTAGCGATGATTCATTATCCCCCCTCCCAAAATAATAATAATAATAATAATCATGTTTTCCTGTTTGTGTATTTTCGGTTTAAACAGTCGCTTTGAAATCCACATATCATAATAAAATAGTGCAATAATTTGATCTATTTAAATGCTCACAATGAATGGTTTCGAAGCGTTTTTGACCGATTTAAAGCGCTTTTTGATGATTTGAGTGAGTGTTCGGAATAAATGAACGGAGCGCTGTGTAAATGATTTAGAATAGTTTTGGTCGAGCTCAATGTCAATTTCAGGATGTAGTTACTAAATGTAACTACAGTTTGTTTAAAGCTGTAGTAACGTAGTTTTGGAAGAAAATCGATTATAAATCGAACGCATAAGTACTTATAAAAGCACATTCTGTAATATTTTATGTTTAGTCGATTTCCATATTTTTTAATGCATTCCGATTGGCTGAAAGTTTCGTTTTATACCTCAATTACAAATGATTTAGCACATTTTTGGGAATAACACGTTTGAAGAGAGAGTGTGTTTTCTTTTACTGAAGCCGTCGTCACAGAACAGTTGATAGCGCGTCGGGCTATCATTCAAAAGGTCCCTGGTTCGATTCCAGACGGCGGCACTAATCCTTTCCAACTATTTGTGTCTCCCACAAATTGGTCGGTAATCGTATACCTATGTGGGATAGCAGCTGGAGCCTAGGGAAGGATGTAATGGTAGTACTGATGTGAGAAATACCAGAAATCTATTGTTAGGTGCTCCAGCCTCAGCGATATAAATGAAAGATTGTTGAAAGCGGCGTAAACCCATTTCTAACAAACAAACCCTTTCAATGAGGAATACATGAAATTATAAACCTTATCACACCTATGTATGAATCAGATTCATATTTCTAAAAATTTAAAATCGTTGTCTAATTGTTGAAAACAAAACAAAAAGTGAAGACTTACAAAGATCATTGAACTTTGGGCCACTTATTTCTAACCAGAATCCTACCCTAGTGTAGACTGGTCCCGCTTTCAACTACTGGAATAGCCTATTCTAGGCTATTTTAAACGTCGACATTTGGACCAGTCTAAAGCTGGTCACTCGCTACAATGGATCAGCTCCGGTCTTGAATTACTTCCGAGGTCGTTGTACCCTCAAATAGTCCGGTTAGAAAAAAATGGTGTGCCCCTTTTGCCACATTGTTTTCACGTTAAAATACAGTAAAGTGCTGGAAATGAGGTTCAGCCAAGTGCCTGTCCTCTGCTACATTTCATGCATAGTTTTAAATGAATCTAAGTGGGAACTATTTTTCTGGGAGCCTGACCTTTGATGGTGGTCCCCAAGTAAGGAAACTCACCCGCCCGGGGTTAGAAATAAGTTGGCCCTTTGATTTTTTTTTTCAAGGGAGGTAAATCATAATTGATAATCGCCCAACTACTTACAACTAGACGAAATCTAGCGACGTTTATTTACATTCCTTCTATAAAATCTACAGACTTTGCTGGGTTTTTTGTTTTTTTTTTTTGTTGTTGTTGTGGGTTTTTTGTCTTCCTGGCAAAATTAGAGATCAACACAGTCTATTAAAATCAGGCAAAAATTTGATCGATTTGATTGAAATGTTGATCCTTTCAAACGATTTCGGAGCGTTTTTTGATTGCTTGGGGTGAGTTTTGGACTGAATGATAGCAGTGCTGAGAGAGTGTGATTTTGAATGGTTTTGATCGAAATGATTGTCAGTTTCACGATGTGATTTACTGTTAGAGTGCATTTCGAAATACTTTTCATGTTTTACACAACGCTTTCGTTTAACGTCTTTTACAGTTGAGAACATTGTTAAATATGCTTATTGATAACTTTGGAATGAGTTTAAAACTAAATTGAATATAATGGATTAGCGTGTTAGGGTTGAAATTAAACGGGAGTAACTTTTTATCACAAATTCTTCCAAGAAGAAAAAAAGCAAAATTTTATTGCCTGTACTTAAATCTAAGAATTTTTCTGTTTGTGTGTACTCACGGACGTACGTTCAGTTTGACAAAACTATTAGCCAATTATACCCCGCTTTGCACGTAAGTGCACGTGAAAAGCGGAAAATAATTGGAAAACTGTTTGCACCGTTTTGTCATACTGGGTATGTTCATATAGAACTCGGTATCGATCCGAGTTACCCCAAATCTCGTTCGAATGACCACGGTTTCGACTCCAGTGACGTCATTTTAACCTTTTAACCTCGATACTTCTGATCCTGGGCCAGGCCGGTGTTACTAGGGTTCCAAGATGGCGTTGAAAAGTAGTACCCAAAATTTAGAATATAAAAAAAATCGGGAGGCTTTATTTTGCAACAAACTTGCTTTTGTTATGTTTGATATCATGATTTACAAAAGTATATCACATCTATTGATACAATAAAAATACCCCACGTGCTAGCCCGATCTTGTAACGGTATATTTTCATCATGCGTACTCCCACCAGTAGAGAACTCCGTTCGAATGGTTGTCTTCTCTGCGCATGCACATTCTAGTTTATGTCGTCTAAGTCGTCTTTCTCGATCCTCGGGTCGGTCATAAACGCAGGACAGGCGCTTTTGATTCCACACCAGCAATCAAAATCGTGCAATACATCTAATGAAAAAAAGAAAAGAAATTCTCGAGCACTTTGAACAATTTTGAAGCACTCTTAAGAGATTTCGGAGCCTTTAACGACGATTAGATTTGGTGTTTCTAATGCATCAAATGGAGCGCCAAGCGAGCGAATTAAGTTAGTAACATCGTGAAATTGACACTCAATCAAAATCCTCCTGTATGCTCGCCTAGTCCTCCCTTTATTCAATTTAAATATATATTCCAAAATATTGCGGAACTATTACGGGTCCACTACCTTAATAATTCATCTTGTCAATTTCACAATGTTTCTTACTGTATTTATTTTACAGTAAATCTTGCTCAAGCGATCATGTCTACTAAGCGACCATTTTCGTTGAATGACCGTTTCAACACCCCCATCTTTAAATAAGTAGTTTTTAATGGACTTAAAATAATCGAATCCTGTGTTGTTCGAACCCATAACAATTGCCTCAATGAGACGATTCTGAAGCGTTTTAAGCAACTGGAAAACCAGCATTGTATACACGTTAAGTCAAATATATAGAGGATATTGAATGAGTGGTCATTGAATACTGAATTTATTAAACGAGTCATCTTTAAACAGATAAAAACGAGGCTACGCCGAGTTTTTATCTGTTTTAGATGACGAGTTTGATAAATTCTGTTTTTTATGAGCACAAATTTTATATTCTGTTTATAATATGACCCGAATTTTAGCGAAAAATCGTCAAAATTCTTGAAATTCAACGTTTCAATTTTCCGCGAAACTTATAACGTCGTTTAAATATGACGTCACAAAAATAGATTATGACGTCATTTTTGTGGTTACAAAATAGCGTTGTAATAACACTCATGTAATATCAAAAATATTCGCGGGGTTATTTCACTCCGGCGACGTAGGTCATATTATAAATCATTTTATTTGTAAACAAAACATTTTTTAAGTGACCTTTCTCATTTACGACCACTTCTGGTGATCCGAAACTGGTAGCTTAACCCTTTCCTGTTTTTCAAAATTTTGGACCTATCCATATTCAAGGGTTTTGCAGACGAAAATTTAAAGTGGATTTAATTATAAAAAAAAACCCATTCAATAGGGTAGAAAATAGTGTGGAAAAAGAAGAAATTGCTTGTCAGAAGCAATTTCTTCTTTTTTCACAATGTTTTCTCAATCATAAAATCACGGGCACGTACAAAGCAGGGATTAAACAGCAAAGGGTTAATATAGGGATGAGTGTCTTTTTCACTGCGTTTATTGGGGTATAAAGTGCAATTGCCTTAGCACATGGCAAATAACGCCCGTAGGGCGTTATGTTTAAGCCATGTGCTAAGGCAATTGCACTTTATACCCCTATAAACGCTGTGAAAAAGACACTCTGCCCTTATAATTGCAATCCTCTTGGTTTAAGAAACTATTAAAATACTCGGCTAAACATTAAAGTTTCGAGTCTACTTTTCTGCGTGTATTACACAATCTATTTTTAGATCGTGTATTTTTTTCTCGCTATCGAAGTTAAACGGCAAAAAGTTAAACAAATGGTACACAAATAATCGACAATTGACATTCGTAGAGGTACTTATGATCTAAACATAATTTTGACAAGTTATTCTGCATTTTAAACCGAAACTATCGTGATCGGGCTTAGCTGAGAGGGTTGCTTGGTGGTCTTCGTCGACTCGCTGTAAATATTGTCTCAGAATCTGAAATGCATGCTTTTAATCATAAATTCCTTCGAAAATATCTTAATTTCTAATATATTGAATATCAATATTACGATATGGAAGGGGAACGAGGGGTTTTCGAGTTCTTAAAACACAGGACATGCAGATCGAAGGTCGGGGGTTTCCCGATAGACCTATTGCATTTTATACAGAAATAAAGTGCAATGGATTTCCCCACGTGATGCGATTTAAACCAATCAAAATTCTTTATTTTATAAGATTGCAAATATTCTTCGTTTAACTGTTTTCCTTTTATTTTTCAGACTACCATATTCTAGGGTGTACCGCGGCCAAACAGGACACACATTGCTACATTCACTGGTATTCAGTAATATGCTTTTGTAAAGAAGATCTCTGTAATAACAGATACCACGTTTCCTCCGACATTTATCAAAATAATCCTCAGAGTTTTATCAACTAACGCTGAAATTATCACTTTAAAAAACATAAACGATTTGTCATCGAAACACTCAAAAGATTATCAACAAACTACAAAACCCTGAAATTATTGCTTAAACACCAGCAAATCTACAAGCAAAAATCGCTCATCACATACTCAATGTCAATAAGGGAAACAATTTGGAATCTGTAAATGACCAAAGAATTTCTAAAAATAAACTTTTTTCTTATTTTATGAAATAATTGTTAATTATGTAATAAAAAGGGGCGGGGCACCTAACGAACGAAAAATCTCACTGAGGTTGACTATTGATTCGTTTGACTGCTTTAGACAGTCAGGTGCGTTAGATGATATCGTATGGAAATAAAGCAATAATTGAGGTATGAAACTCAAAACCTAATCACGCTTACGTATGAATTCGCTTCGCGTATTCATTAAGTGTTATTAGATTTCTATTTTCATACCTCGATGAATTAAATAAATACTACCTTCATCCCTTAAGTGATAACAATCGTTTGCTTCAGTCAAAGTTGTTCACCAAGTGTTTTTCGTACACTTTTTACACATTTTCAAGTATAAAATCGACATGAGATATGTCTAAAAGCCCCTTGCCCATTCAGATTTTAACGAGCGTATTTAAGACAACAAGTCTCAATGATAATTTCTATGATTTGGTGAAATTCTACCAGGTGGTTTAAAAGGAGATTGAACGTTTACGCGCGGAGGTACGGACGCACGGATGCATCGACGCACAGCTAAGACGTAAGCTCCGCTGGACTTGTTCCAGTGGAACTGAAAACTGTTCGCGGCGAGGTCTTTCTTAGACTGAATGCATGGCTGCTTTCTGGATCCACAAACTATTAACCACTTCACAATTACAGAACCTTTTAGTCAGGCAGAGGAATTTCGCCCTGTAAAGTACCCTTCACCGATTAAATCACGCATTGATAAGATTTATTATGAGATAAGAACAATACAGATCATGGCAACACAAAATGATTCGTTCTTCAATTTCTGTAACCCGTTCTGAATTTTGAATGGAGACGTTTAGGAAACGTTAAAGTGGTGTCCGTGGTCTAGAGGTAGTCGGCCTTTTGACCAAAAGGTCCTGAGTTCGATTCCTAGGAGCGGCTATCGATTTTGGTTCTTTCATTGGCCCACACATTCGGCGCGAATACTGGTGAGTTTTCCAGGAAGCAGAACCGATAGGGAATAATCTAAATTGTAAGAACTTGTTTCCCAATCGATGTAAAAATAAATAGCTTTTAATCAAACGTTTTTGAAATGATGCCCCGTTAACCAGGTGTACTTGCATAAAAAGCGGGATAATATTTCTATCATTTTGTCAACTTGTAATTTCCGGACCCCCCCCCCCCTGTTTTTAAACAGTATTGCACTAATCGTGCTCTGCGTTCAGGATGAAAAAACGGTGCACCGTTTTGTCATCCTGAACGCGGAGCCTATGTCTGGAGTACATAACCATAGATTCCTAGCACTAGAACTATTCTTACATCCTTCTACAAAGTCTACATAGAGCAGTTGTAGCGCGTCGGACTGTCAATCTAGAGGTCCCGGGTTCGATCGCCAACGGCGGCAAACTGTCTTTCCGACTTTTTGTATGCTACTACCAATGGGTTGGTAATTATAGACCTATGTGAGATAGCAGATGTAGGCTAGGTAAGAGTGTGATGGTAGAATTGGTGAGAGAAATACCAGGAATCCATTGTTAAGTGCTCAAACCGCCGAGATATAACTAAAAAATGTTGAAAGCAGCGTAAAATACATACAATCAATAATCCTTCCACGGCTTCAGTGACATCTACTATCCCACTAAGGTTTTCGATTACCCATTCATCGATGAGAATTTACGTCGGAAAGGATGTCTGCCGCCAAAGGGAATCGAAACCTGGACCCAATAATTTGCTGTTTGACGCGCTACCCAATGGGCTTTGAAGGCAACTCGTTCACTTGCGCAGACTTAACAGGGCCGCTACAATTAATTCTTCTGCATTTTTTTATTTTTAGTTTGGATCATTCTACTTTACTAAATGATTATTTTGAAACACAATTTCTACTTGACCTCTGCTTCGTATAAAGTCTTTTCTTTTAAATATCTTCTTTTCGCAATATCTGAAATGTCCCTTTTTGTTCTGACGGGTCAATATTATCAAAGATGAAATCATTTTTATAAAGTCAGACAATTTGCACGTTGGAGCGCGATAGAATAAGGATATCACTATGGGAATTTTAGTTACTTTTACGCGTATCGTTGTGGTATTTCAAACAATAACTAGTGAGTTACTGATATGATTTTCGACAAACCCGGTAATATCCGAAATATCTCATTTACATTAAGGTTCATGTACAGTGTTTGAGACCCAATTTTAAGGGCATTCATTTGCCAAGAAAAAGCAGTATGTCCAGGAATATCATATATCAAAATGAAGCTATTTATGAGCACAAGCAGTTGAAAAACATAAGACTGTTATAACTATAGCGGTAGAGCCAAAACATTGTGGAAAAGGGTCATTTTGTACAGAACAAGCAACTGCATGACTGTTGGATAAAATTGGCTCATATTATAACAAAGTCTAGCCTAAAGTACCATCCAGGTAGTGCTACAACCATTGGTATAAAACTCAGCCCCAAAACGTAGTTATGCAAGCAATTCATTTTGACTTATTTTATAAACACATATGTCATATATGTCATTCTAATTTTGTAAACGTGTAGATCTTTTTAGGGTATGGTGTGTTATCACAACATAAATAGACATTTATTGTTTATATACCTGTAAGGTTGTTTAGCAATATATCAATTTCTATTTCACAGAAAGATAAATATATAGTAATTTTGTAGATCATTGAATTAAAAAAAACATAACTTGAAATAAATCGCAGAAAATATTGCACAATATTATGGTGTGATGTTGCACCATACCTTACATCTATTTTGAAAACAGACCAAACCAGTTTGACATGTATGTTGACAAAATAAATGGAAATTGATTGTTTCAAAATAGCCTTTTGAGACTGATTTTTATGTCTAAGGTTGTAGCACTACCTGGATGGTACTTCAGACTGTACTTTGTTAAAGTACTTGGGTTTTTTTATGCAACTGTCATGCAGTTGCTTGTTCTGTACAAAATGACCATTTTCCACAATGTTTTGGCTATACCACTGTAGCTATGGCGGTCTTATGTTGCCTAACTGCTTGTGCTCACGAATAGCTTCATTTTGATATATAATATACCTGGACATAGTGCTTTTTCTTGGCTAATGAAGTGCCCTAAATATTGGGTCTCAAACTCTTTACATGAACCTTAAATTCGACGATCGGTTTCATAGGTTCTGACATGCCATATCAAACAATACTTGACAAGGCATAGTAGAACATATGTAAACGATCGTTGAATTTATTGTTATTGATTTTTTCTGATAAAACCGGAAATTTATTAAAGCTGCTCTTTCACAGGTTTTCATAGGAAAAATACAAAACTTGTTCTTAGATTTGGAAATATGTGTATTTTAAGACGATTAAGGTTTGCCCAAGGGCATTCGCACTAAAACAACATATTTCAATAATTTTGTAACTTAGCGGCAAGATCAGTGAAAGATCCAGTCTATTATTTTCCAGTCTATACATTTCAAAATCGTTCTTTTCCGGGAATAGTCATTTTTCATTTCATTTTTGCTAGTATTGGTATGGGCTTTCCAGCTTTCAAACACTTTTACCTTTATCTTTGATTGAATAAGACAGACATGGGGAATTCCAATGCGTAATAGTTGGCTCTAAATTGAAGAATAATTTTTAAGGCGTTAGTAGTTGCTTTATTTTTCGGAATGATTTTCGCTAAATCCAGGAATATGAAACTTTCTTTCCATGCATTACCAGATTGAAATTTATTATTTTAAAGGCTTCAACATGATGAGGTCGCTACTTCCAATTGGTTTTACGAAAATTTTCAAAAATCACATTTTTTCGATCTGTGAATGAGCAGCTTTAAAATCCACCGGTTCAGACACATGTATAAGGGGGTAATGCCAGTCTTAAATCCTTATTTCTTATTGAAAACCTATGTTGTGGGTACTCATTTGAATCGTGAGGACAAGACGAAACCAATTAGTAACAACAATATATAATTTGTGCAAGAATATTGATAAAAAAAATCTGAAATCTGAAATCCAAAATACCCCCTCTATCTGCAGCTCTACTAATTACTATTTAGATTAACGGAGCCAGTGCATGGCATTTCCAACAATTTTGAATGCTCTTTCACACTTTTCATAGAAAAAATACAAAACGTGTCCTTCGATTTGGAAATGTGTGTAATTTTAGACGATTAAGAATGTTCTAATGGCATTGGCACAAAAACAAGAGATTTCAATAATTACATGTATTTAGATTTTTTTCGAAGCGGCAAGATCAGTAAGGGATCCAGTCTATTTATTTCGAGTCTATAAATTACAAAATCGTTTTTTCCGTGAATAATCTTTCATATTTGCATGTATTAATATGAAGTTTCCACCCAAAGACTTTTACCTTAATCTTTGATTGAATAAGACAAATATGCGAAATGCACATGCGTAATTAGTTGGCTCGAAATTGAAGGGTATTTTTTAGGCGTAAGTAGTCGCTTTATTTTTCAGAATGAATTTCGCTTAATTCAGGAATATCTGTCTTTCTTTACATGCATTACAAGATTTACTCTAATTAATTTAAAGGCTTCAAAATGATGAGGTCGTTACTTCCGATTGATTCTACGAACATTTTCAATAATCACATTTTCCCAATCTGTGAAAGAGCAGCAGAAGGAATATATATTATTCAAATGAAAATCGCAGCTTGTTTTCATATATGAAAAATATTCAATCAACATTTTCAAAAAAATATTCCCCGTCGGCTTTTAATTGGTGTGACAAGAAAAAATTGATTGTTTGGAATACCTTGATTTAATCGACTGGACATATCATAATCAAAGCATACATTGGGTAGTTTTTTGACTATCTCTGTCACCCGGCTTACTATGCAAATAGGGACTTTCACCATCAGCACTTTCTATGCTTTGATTTTTTACTTAGTATGTTTACAAATTCTCTGGTTAATGATACAATTGTTAACCCCTGTTATTACTTGAAAAGTACTCGAAAAAATGTTAAACAAATATAAGCAGTTTGCCCTTTTGGATAAAGCATATTTCATTCAAAAGGTCCCGGGTTCGAAGCCTGTCGGTGGCACTAATACTTTCCGACTTTTTGTCTCCGACAATTATTTGATAATCGTGAAATGTGAAATATGTGAAATAGCAGCTCGGGGCTAGAAAATGATTTAGTATTAAAGATAAACAATTCGAAGTGAGGAGAAAAGGATTAACTTCACATTTAAAATGATTGGCGATAACGGTTTCACGACAATCACTTATACTTGCCGATTTATAGTACTGGTGTGAGAAATACGAGGATTCAATTAAAAGATGCTCCAGCCGCTGTTGTATAACTGATAAATTATTTAAAGCGGCGTTAAACCACATACAAACAAACAAAAACAAGAATCGGTGGTTATGTGCTCCTGGTTATGACTAAGAATTGTTAAAATCGGCGGTAAACAAACAAAAAACAAACAAACAAATCTTTATTTTAACTATGCAGGTTTAAATGCTATAACATGCTATTCCGGGAGTGACGATGTTTATTCAAAACTCGTCTGTGAAGGATCATGCTTCTTCGAAAAGGACGTGTGGGGTAATTTGAAATACAGTTAACTACATCGTGAAATTGACAAAGTGAATGATTTTGGAATGGTTTTGGAATAAAATTGAATGAATGTGTGGAGCGAGTTTTTGAGTGAATTTAATGGGAGGTAATCCAATACCGCAAATTTTGTTCAGGAGGAACAAAATTTAGGATATTAATTACCTCCCTTTAATAAAATATGCATATAAGTTTTATAGATAGCTTCCTATTTCTTTAAGAACCTATGAGACGCTTACAATTTGAAAAATGCCAATGAAATCGCGATTTTTCTCTGTCAAAAATCATTTTGAGTGACGTTGTTGATTCTATGTTTTTCATTGGGTTTGAGCGTTTTTGAATTGTTTGAGTGAGTAGTTGGAATGAATGAGTTATTTAGAATGGTTTTGATCGGTAGGAGTGTCAATTTCACGATGTAACTAACTGTACCATAAACAACAAAGTCGATTTTCTATTAAAATCTAGATCATTAAATAACATCGAAAAATGGAAGAGTTGAGTGATTAAGGAACGACTTTTGAAATGATAATGAATAAGTATGCGGAGCGAATTCAAAATGAAATATTCAAGGGAGGTAATACATATCGTTTATTTCGTCTAGATTGGACGAGATTAGCGATGATTCATTATCCCCCCTCCCAAAATAATAATAATAATAATAATCATGTTTTCCTGTTTGTGTATTTTCGGTTTAAACAGTCGCTTTGAAATCCACATATCATAATAAAATAGTGCAATAATTTGATCTATTTAAATGCTCACAATGAATGGTTTCGAAGCGTTTTTGACCGATTTAAAGCGCTTTTTGATGATTTGAGTGAGTGTTCGGAATAAATGAACGGAGCGCTGTGTAAATGATTTAGAATAGTTTTGGTCGAGCTCAATGTCAATTTCAGGATGTAGTTACTAAATGTAACTACAGTTTGTTTAAAGCTGTAGTAACGTAGTTTTGGAAGAAAATCGATTATAAATCGAACGCATAAGTACTTATAAAAGCACATTCTGTAATATTTTATGTTTAGTCGATTTCCATATTTTTTAATGCATTCCGATTGGCTGAAAGTTTCGTTTTATACCTCAATTACAAATGATTTAGCACATTTTTGGGAATAACACGTTTGAAGAGAGAGTGTGTTTTCTTTTACTGAAGCCGTCGTCACAGAACAGTTGATAGCGCGTCGGGCTATCATTCAAAAGGTCCCTGGTTCGATTCCAGACGGCGGCACTAATCCTTTCCAACTATTTGTGTCTCCCACAAATTGGTCGGTAATCGTATACCTATGTGGGATAGCAGCTGGAGCCTAGGGAAGGATGTAATGGTAGTACTGATGTGAGAAATACCAGAAATCTATTGTTAGGTGCTCCAGCCTCAGCGATATAAATGAAAGATTGTTGAAAGCGGCGTAAACCCATTTCTAACAAACAAACCCTTTCAATGAGGAATACATGAAATTATAAACCTTATCACACCTATGTATGAATCAGATTCATATTTCTAAAAATTTAAAATCGTTGTCTAATTGTTGAAAACAAAACAAAAAGTGAAGACTTACAAAGATCATTGAACTTTGGGCCACTTATTTCTAACCAGAATCCTACCCTAGTGTAGACTGGTCCCGCTTTCAACTACTGGAATAGCCTATTCTAGGCTATTTTAAACGTCGACATTTGGACCAGTCTAAAGCTGGTCACTCGCTACAATGGATCAGCTCCGGTCTTGAATTACTTCCGAGGTGGTTGTACCCTCAAATAGTCCGGTTAGAAAAAAATGGTGTGCCCCTTTTGCCACATTGTTTTCACGTTAAAATACAGTAAAGTGCTGGAAATGAGGTTCAGCCAAGTGCCTGTCCTCTGCTACATTTCATGCATAGTTTTAAATGAATCTAAGTGGGGACTATTTTTCTGGGAGCCTGACCTTTGATGGTGGTCCCCAAGTAAGGAAACTCACCCGCCCGGGGTTAGAAATAAGTTGGCCCTTTGATTTTTTTTCAAGGGAGGTAAATCATAATTGATAATCGCCCAACTACTTACAACTAGACGAAATCTAGCGACGTTTATTTACATTCCTTTTATAAAATCTACAAACTTTGCTGGGTTTTTTTTTGTTGTTGTTGTGGGTTTTTTGTCTTCCTGGCAAAATTAGAGATCAACACAGTGTATTAAAATCAGGCAAAAATTTGATCGATTTGATTGAAATGTTGATCCTTTCAAACGATTTCGGAGCGTTTTTTGATTGCTTGGGGTGAGTTTTGGACTGAATGATAGCAGTGCTGAGAGAGTGTGATTTTGAATGGTTTTGATCGAAATGATTGTCAGTTTCACGATGTGATTTACTGTTAGAGTGCATTTCGAAATACTTTTCATGTTTTACACAACGCTTTCGTTTAACGTCTTTTACAGTTGAGAACATTGTTAAATATGCTTATTGATAACTTTGGAATGAGTTTAAAACTAAATTGAATATAATGGATTAGCGTGTTAGGGTTGAAATTAAACGGGAGTAACTTTTTATCACAAATTCTTCCAAGAAGAAAAAAAGCAAAATTTTATTGCCTGTACTTAAATCTAAGAATTTTTCTGTTTGTGTGTACTCACGGACGTACGTTCAGTTTGACAAAACTATTAGCCAATTATACCCCGCTTTGCACGTAAGTGCACGTGAAAAGCGGAAAATAATTGGAAAACTGTTTGCACCGTTTTGTCATACTGGGTACGTTCATATAGAACTCGGTATCGATCCGAGTTACCCCAAATCTCGTTCGAATGACCACGGTTTCGACTCCAGTGACGTCATTTTAACCTTTTAACCTCGATACTTATGATCCTGGGCCAGGCCGGTGTTACTAGGGTTCCAAGATGGCGTTGAAAAGTAGTACCCAAAATTTAGAATATAAAAAAAATCGGGAGGCTTTATTTTGCAACAAACTTGCTTTTGTTATGTTTGATATCATGATTTACAAAAGTATATCACATCTATTGATACAATAAAAACACCCCACGTGCTAGCCCGATCTTGTAACGGTATCTTTTCATCATGCGTACTCCCACCAGTAGAGAACTCCGTTCGAATGGTTGTCTTCTCTGCGCATGCACATTCTAGTTTATGTCGTCTAAGTCGTCTTTCTCGATCCTCGGGTCGGTCATAAACGCAGGACAGGCGCTTTTGATTCCACACCAGCAATCAAAATCGTGCAATACATCTAATGAAAAAAAGAAAAGAAATTCTCGAGCACTTTGAACAATTTTGAAGCACTCTTAAGAGATTTCGGAGCCTTTAACGACGATTAGATTTGGTGTTTCTAATGCATCAAATGGAGCGCCAAGCGACCGAATTAAGGTAGTAACATCGTGAAATTGACACTCAATCAAAATCCTTCTGTATGCTCGCTCAGTCCTCCCTTTATTCAATTTAAATACTCACTCAAAAACGCTCCAAAATGGTTTAAAACACTTTGAAATCAAAATAGGGACATTTCTTTCAAATACATAAAACTCTTCCACATTTAATAAGCTGTTATGTTTTTTTTTTTTTTTTAAAAAAAGCGTCTGCTTGGTCAATGAATACGGGCACCCTAAAACACGGAAATTTAAATAAGGATGGTAATAAAACATCGCTAATATCGTTTTATAGGACAAAATTAGCAATATTGGATCACCTCCCCTTAAATTTATTCAAAGCTCGCTCCTCCTTCGCTTTCACTTTAATTCCGAAATGATTCCTTTAGGTAGTGGACCCGTAATAGTTCCGTAACGTTTCGGAAGTAATGATCTTTAACAGATTTAGCCGAGGTTTCTTAATGATTTCTATTAGGAAACCTCGGTCAACATTGTAAAAGTTCGTAGGTTCCAAAATATTGCGGAACTATTACGGGTCCACTACCTTAATAATTCATCTTGTCAATTTCACAATGTTTCTTTCTGTATTTATTTTACAGTAAATCTTGCTCAAGCGATCATGTCTACTAAGCGACCATTTTCGTTGAATGACCGTTTCAACACCCCCATCTTTAAATAAGTAGTTTTTAATGGACTTAAGATAATCGAATCCTGTGTTGTTCGAACCCATAACAATTGCCTCAATGAGACGATTCTGAAGCGTTTTAAGCAACTGGAAAATCAGCATTGTATACACGTTAAGTCAAATATATAGAGGATATTGAATGAGTGGTCATTGAATACTGAATTTATTAAACGAGTCATCTTTAAACTGATAAAAACGAGGTTACGCCGAGTTTTTATCTGTTTTAGATGACGAGTTTGATAAATTCTGTATTTTATGAGCACAAATTTTATATTCTGTTTATAATATGACCCGAATTTTAGCGAAAAATCGTCAAAATTCTTGAAATTCAACGTTTCAATTTTCCGCGAAACTTATAACGTCGTTTAAATATGACGTCACAAAAATAGATTATGACGTCATTTTGCGGTTACAAAATAGCGTTGTAATAACACTCATGTAATATCAAAAATATTCGCGGGGTTATTTCACTCCGGCGACGTAGGTCATATTATAAATCATTTTATTTGTAAACAAAACATTTTTTAAGTGACCTTTCTCATTTACGACCACTTCTGGTGATCCGAAACTGGTAGCTTAACCCTTCCCTGTTTTACAAAATTTTGGACCTGTCCATATTCAAGGGTTTTGCAGACGAAAATTAAAAGTGGGTTTAATTAAAAAAAAACCCCATTCAATAGGGTAGAAAATAGTGTGGAAAAAGAAGAAATTGCTTGCCAGAAGCAATTTCTTCTTTTTTCACAATGTTTTCTCAATCATAAAATCACGGGCACGTACAAAGCAGGGATTAAACAGCAAAGGGTTAATATAGGGATGAGTGTCTTTTTCACTGCGTTTATTGGGGTATAAAGTGCATTTGCCTGAGCACATGGCAAATAACGCCCGTAGGGCGTTATGTTTAAGTCATGTGCTGAGGCAATTGCACTTTATACCCCTATAAACGCTGTGAAAAAGACACTCTGCCCTTATAATTGCAATCCTCTTGGTTTAAGAAACTATTAAAATACTCGGCTAAACATTGAAGTTTCGAGTCTACTTTTCTGCGTGTATTACACAATCTATTTTTAGATCGTGTATTTTTTTCTCGCTATCGAAGTTAAACGGCATAAAGTTAAACAAATGGTACACAAATAATCGACAATTTACATTCGTAGAGGTACTTATGATCTAAACATAATTTTGACAAGTTATTCTGCATTTTAAACCGAAGCTATCGGTATCGGGCTTAGCTGAGAGGGTTGCTTGGTGGTCTTCGTCGACTCGCTGTAAACATTGTCTCAGAATCTGAAATGCATGCTTTTAATCATAAATTCTTTCGAAAATATCTTAATTTCTAATATATTGAATATCAATATTACGATATGGAAGGGGAACGAGGGGTTTTCGAGTTCCTAAAACACAGGACATGCAGATCGAAGGTCGGGGGTTTCCCGATATACCTATTGCATTTTATACAGAAATAAAGTGCAATGGATTTCCCCACGTGATGCGATTTAAACCAATCAAAATTCTTTATTTTATAAGATTGCAATTATTCTTCGTTTAACTGTTTTCCTTTTATTTTTCAGACTACCATATTCTAGGGTGTACCGCGACCAAACAGGACACACATTGCTACATTCACTGGTATTCAGTAATGTGCTTTTGTAATGAAGATCTCTGTAATAACAGATACCACGTTTCCTCCGACATTTATCAAAATAATCCTCAGAGTTTTATCAACTAACGCTGAAATTATCACTTTAAAAAACATATGTGAGATAGCAGATGTAGGCTAGGTAAGAGTGTGATGGTAGAATTGGTGAGAGAAATACCAGGAATCCATTGTTAAGTGCTAAAACCGCCGAGATATAACTAAAAAATGTTGAAAGCAGCGTAAAATACATACAATCAATAATCCTTCCACGGCTTCAGTGACATCTACTATCCCACTAAGGTTTTCGATTACCCATTCATCGATGAGAATTTACGTCGGAAAGGATGTCTGCCGCCAAAGGGAATCGTAACCTGGACCCAATAATTTGCTGTTTGACGCGCTACCCAATGGGCTTTGAAGGCAACTCGTTCACTTGCGCAGACTTAACAGGGCCGCGACAATTAATTCTTCTGCATTTTTTTTATTTTTGGTTTGGATCATTCTACTTTACTAAATGATTATTTTGAAAGACAATTTCTACTTGACCTCTGCTTCGTATAAAGTCTTTTCTTTTAAATATCTTCTTTTCGCAATATCTGAAATGTCCCTTTTTGTTCTGACGGGTCAATATTATCAAAGATGAAATCATTTTTATAAAGTCAGACAATTTGCACGTTGGAGCGCGATAGAATAAGGATATCACTATGGGAATTTTAGTTACTTTTACGCGTATCGTTGTGGTATTTCAAACAATAACTAGTGAGTTACTGATATGATTTTCGACAAACCCGGTAATATCCGAAATATCTCATTTACATTAAGGTTCATGTAAAGTGATTGAGACCCAATTTTAAGGGCATTCATTTGCCAAGAAAAAGCAGTATGTCCAGGAATATTATATATCAAAATGAAGCTATTTATGAGCACAAGCAGTTGAAAAACATAAGACTGTTATAACTATAGTGGTAGAGCCAAAACATTGTGGAAAAGGGTCATTTTGTACAGAACAAGCAACTGCATGACTGTTGGATAAAATTGGCTCATATTTTAATAAAGTCTAGCCTAAAGTACCATCCAGGTAGTGCTACAACCATTGGTATAAAACTCAGCCCCAAAACGTAGTTATGCAAGCAATTCATTTTGACTTATTTTATAAACACATATGTCATATATGTCATTCTAATTTTGTAAACGTGTAGATCTTTTTAGTGTATGGTGTGTTATCACAACATAAATAGACATTTATTGTTTATATACCTGTAAGGTTGTTTAGCAATATATCAATTTCTATTTCACAGAATGATAAATATATAGTAATTTTGTAGATCATTGAATTATAAAAAACATAACTTGAAATAAATCGCAGAAAATATTGCACAATATTATGGTGTGATGTTGCACCATACCTTACATCTATTTTGAAAACAGACCAAACCAGTTTGACATGTATGTTGACAAAATAAATGGAAATTGATTGTTTCAAAATAGCCTTTTTGAGACTGATTTTTATGTCTAAGGTTGTAGCACTACCTGGATGGTACTTCAGACTGTACTTTGTTAAAATACTTGGCAATTTTATGCAACTGTCATGCAGTTGCTTATTCTGTAAAAAAAATGACCCTTTTCCACAATGTTTTGGCTATACCACTGTAGCTATGGCGGTCTTATGTTGCCTAACTGCTTGTGCTCACGAATAGCTTCATTTTGATATATAATATACCTGGACATAGTGCTTTTTCTTGGCTAATGAAGTGCCCTAAATATTGGGTCTCAAACTCTTTACATGAACCTTAAATTCGACGATCGGTTTCATAGGTTCTGTCATGCCATATCAAACAATACTTGACAAGACATAGTAGAACATATGTAAACGATCGTTGAATTTATTGTTATTGATTTTTTTCTGATAAAACCGGAAATTTATTAAAGCTGCTCTTTCACAGGTTTTCATAGGAAAAATACAAAACTTGTTCTTAGATTTGGAAATGTGTGTATTTTAAGACGATTAAGGTTTGCCCAGGGGCATTCGCACTAAAACAACATATTTCAATAATTTTGTAACTTAGCGGCAAGATCAGTGAAAGATCCAGTCTATTATTTTCCAGTCTATACATTTCAAAATCGTTCTATTCCGGGAATAGTCATGGTATGAGCTTTCCAGCTTTCAAACACTTTTACCTTTATCTTTTATAAAATAAGACAGACATGGGGAATTCACATGCGTAATAGTTGGCTCTAAATTGAAGAATAATTTTTAAGGCGTTAGTAGTTGCTTTATTTTTCGGAATGATTTTCGCTAAATCCAAGAATATGAAACTTTCTTTCCATGCATTACCAGATTTAAACTTATTATTTTAAAGGCTTCAACATGATGAGGTCGCTACTTCCAATTGGTTTTACGAAAATTTTCAAAAATCACATTTTTTCGATTTGTGAAAGAGCAGCTTTAAAATCCACTGGTTCAGACACATGTATAAGGGGGTAATGCCAGTCTTAAATCCTTTTTTATTATTGAAAACCTATGTTGTGGGTACTCATTCGAATCGTGAGGACAAGACGAGACCAATTAGTAACAACAATATATAATTTGTGCAAGTATTTTGATAAAAAAAAATCTGAAATCTGAAATCCAAAATACCCCCTCTATCTGCAGCTCTACTAATTACTATTTAGATTAACGGAGCCAGTGCATGGCATTTCCAACAATTTTGAATGCTCTTTCACACTTTTCATAGAAAAAATACAAAACGTGTCCTTCGATTTGGAAATGTGTGTAATTTTAGACGATTAAGAATGTTCTAATGGCATTGGCACAAAAACAAGAGATTTCAATAATTACATGTATTTAGATTTTTTTTCGAAGCGGCAAGATCAGTAAGGGAACCAGTCTATTTATTTCGAGTCTATAAATTACAAAATCGTTTTTTCCGTGAATAATCTTTCATATTTGCATGTATTAATATGAAGTTTCCACCCAAAGACTTTTACCTTAATCTTTGATTGAATAAGACAAATATGCGAAATGCACATGCGTAATTAGTTGGCTCAAAATTGAAGGGTATTTTTTAGGCGTTAGTAGTCGCTTTATTTTTCAGAATGAATTTCGCTTAATTCAGGAATATCTGTCTTTCTTTACATGCATTACAAGATTTACTCTAATTGATTTAAAGGCTTCAAAATGATGAGGTCGTTACTTCCGATTGATTCTACGAACATTTTCAATAATCACATTTTCCCAATCTGTGAAAGAGCAGCAGAAGGAATATATATTATTCAAATGAAAATCGCAGCTTGTTTTCATATATGAAAAATATTCAATCAACATTGTCAAAAAAATATTCCCCGTCGGCTTTTAATTGGTGTGACAAGAAAAAATTGATTGTTTGGAATACCTTGATTTAATTGACTGGACATATCATAATCAAAGCATACATTGGGTAGTTTTTTGACTATCTCTGTCACCCGGCTTACTATGCAAATAGGGACTTTCACCATCAGCACTTTCTGTGCTTTGATTTTTTACTTAGTATGTTTACAAATTCTCTGGTTAATGATACAATTGTTAACCCCTGTTATTACTTGAAAAGTACTCGAAAAAATGTTAAACAAATATAAGCAGTTTGCCCTTTTGGATAAAGCATATTTCATTCAAAAGGTCCCGGGTTCGAAGCCTGTCGGTGGCACTAATACTTTCCGACTTTTTGTCTCCGACAATTATTTGATAATCGTGAAATGTGAAATATGTGAAATAGCAGCTCGGGGCTAGAAAATGATTTAGTATTAAAGATAATCAATTCGAAGTGAGGAGAAAAGGATTAATTTCACATTTAAAATGATAGGCGATAACGGTTTCACGACACTTACTTATACTTGCCGATTTATAGTACTGGTGTGAGAAATACGAGGATTCAATTAAAAGATGCTCCAGCCGCTGTTGTTTAACTGGTAAATTATTTAAAGCGGCGTTTAACCACATACAAACAAACAAAAACAAGAATCGGTGGTAATGTGCTCCTGGTTATGACTAAGAATTGTTAAAATCGGCGGTAAACAAACAAACAAACAAACAAGCAAACAAACAAAAACAAACAAACAAACAAATCTTTATTTTAACTTTGCAGGTTTAAATGCTATAACATGCTATTCTGGGAGTGACGATGTTTATTCAAAACTCGTATGTGAAGGATCTTGCTTCTTCGAAAAGGACACGTGGGGTATTTTAAAATACAGTTAACTACATTGTGAAATTGACAAAGTGAATGATTTTGGAATGGTTTTGGAATGAAATCGAATGAATGTGTGGAGCGAGTTTTAGAGTGAATTTAATGGGAGGTAATCCAATACCGCAAATTTTGTTCAGGAGGAACAAAATTTACGATATTAATTACCTCCCTTTAATAAAATATGCATATAAGTTTTATAGATAGCTTCCTATTTCTTTAAGAACCTATGAGACGCTAACAATTTGAAAAATGCCAATGAAATCGCGATTTTTCTCTGTCAAAAATCATTTTGAGTGACGTTGTTGATTCTATGTTTTTCAATGGGTTTGAGCGTTTTTGAATGGTTTGAGAGAGTGGTTGGAATGAATGAGTGATTTAGAATGGTTTTGATCGGTAGGAGTGTCAATTTCACGATGTAACTAACTGTACCATAAACAATAAAGTCGATTTTCTATGAAAATCTAGATCATTAAATAACATCGAAAAATGGAAGAGTTGAGTGATTAAGGAACGACTTTTGAAATGATAATGAATAAGTATGCGGAGCGAATTCAAAATGAAATATTCAAGGGAGGTAATACATATTGTTTATTTCGTCTAGATTGGACGAGATTAGCGATGATTCATTATCCCCCCTCCCAAAATAATAATAATAATAATAATCTTTTTTTCCTGTTTGTGTATTTTCGGTTTAAACAGTCGCTTTGAAATCCACATATCATAATAAAATAGTGCAATAATTTGATCTATTTAAATGCTCACAATGAATGGTTTCGAAGCGTTTTTGACCGATTTAAAGCGCTTTTTGATGATTTGAGTGAGTGTTCGGAATGAATGAACGGAGCGTTGTGTAAATGATTTAGAATGATTTTGATCGAGCTAAAGTCAATTTCAGGATGTAGTTACTAAATGTAACTATTTAGTAACTACAGTTTGTTTAAAGCCGAAGTAACGTAGTTTTTGAAGAAAATCGATTATAAATCGAACGCATAAGTACTTATAAAAGCACATTCTGTAATATTTTATGTTTAGTCGATTTCCATATTTTTTAATGCATTCCGATTGGCTGAAAGTTTCGTTTTATACCTCAATTATAAATGATTTAGCACATTTTTGGGAATAACACGTTTGAAGAGAGAGTGTGTTTTCTTTTACTGAAGCCGTCGTCACAGAACAGTTGGTAGTGCGTCGGGCTATCATTCAAAAGGTCCCTGGTTCGATTCCAGACGGCGGCACTTATCCTTTCCAACTATTTGTGTCTCCCACAAATTGGTCGGTAATCGTATACCTATGTGGGATAGCAGCTGGAGCCTAGGGAAGGATGTAATGGTAGTACTGATATGAGAAATACCAGAAATCTATTGTTAGGTGCTCCAGCCTCAGCGATATAACTGAAAGATTGTTGAAAGCGGCGTAAATCCATTTCTAACAAACAAACCCTTTCAATGAGGAATACATGAAATTATAAACCTTATCACACCCATGTATGAATCAGATTCATATTTCTAAAAATTTAAAATCGTTGTCTAATTGTTGAAAACAAAACAAAAAGTGAAGACTTACAAAGATCATTGAACTTTGGGCCACTTATTTCTAATCAGAATCCTACCCTAGTGTAGACTGGTCCCGCTTTCAACTACTGGAATAGCCTATTCTAGGCTATTTTAAACGTCGACATTTGGACCAGTCTAAAGCTGGTAGCTCGCTACAATGGATGGATCCGCTCCGGTCACAATTTACTTCCTAGGTCGTTGTACCCTCAAATAGTCCGGTTAGAAAAAATGATATGCTCCTTTTGCCACACTGTTTTAATGTTTAAATAACAGTTACGGGCTTGAAATGAGGTTCAGCTAAGTGCCAGACCTCTGCTACATTTCATGCATAGGATTAAATGAATTTAGTTGCGATCTACTTTTTCTTGGAGCCTGACCTTTGATGGAGGTACCAGAGTTGACATACACTTTCGTTACAAGAGAATTTTGAGGGTAGTTGTGCGCAATGAAAAAATGTGAAAAAAGTTATCCTGCATGGTACTGTCTTCTGGGGCTGATATGCAAGAACATATATTGCTCTTTAAGCCACACTTAGTTATTCAGCCCAAATTAGTTTTTTAAAAGAGCTACAGACTGTCAAAATGTGCCAATTTACTATATAATTTAACACGGCCAAAACAGACAGGAGTGTAACCGGATCCGCTCCGGTCTTGAATTACTTCTGAGGTGGTTGTACCCTCAAATAGTCCGGTTAGAAAAAAAAGGTGTGCCCCTTTTGCCACATTGTTTTAACGTTTAAATAACAGTAAAGTGCTGGAAATGAAGTTCAGCCAAGTGCCTGTCCTCTGCTACATTTCATGCATAGTTTTAAATGAATCTAAGTGGGAACTATTTTTCTGGGAGCCTGACCTTTGATGGTGGTCCCCAAGTAAGGAAACTCACCCGCCCGGGGTTAGAAATAAGTTGGCCCTTTGATTTTTTTTCAAGGGAGGTAAATCATAATTGATAATCGCCCAACTACTTACAACTAGACGAAATCTAGCGACGTTTATTTACATTCCTTTTATAAAATCTACAAACTTTGCTGCTTTTTTTTTGTTGTTGTTGTTGTGGGTTTTTTGTCTTCCTGGCAAAATTAGAGATCAACACAGTCTATTAAAATCAGGCAAAAATTTGATCGATTTGATTGAAATGTTGATCCTTTCAAACGATTTCGGAGCGTTTTTTGATTGCTTGGGGTGAGTTTTTGGACTGAATGATAGCAGTGCTGAGAGAGTGTGATTTTGAATGGTTTTGATCGAAATGATTGTCAGTTTCACGATGTGATTTACTGTTAGAGTGCATTTCGAAATACTTTTCATGTTTTACACAACGCTTTCGTTTAACGTCTTTTACAGTTGAGAACATTGTTAAATATGCTTATTGATAACTTTGGAATGAGTTTAAAACTAATTTGAATATAATGGATCAGCGTGTTAGGGTTGAAATTAAACGGGAGTAACTTTTTATCACAAATTCTTCCAAGAAGAAAAAAAGCAAAATTTTATTGCCTGTACTTAAATCTAAGAATTTTTCTGTTTGTGTGTACTCACGGACGTACGTTCAGTTTGACAAAACTATTAGCCAATTATACCCCGCTTTGCACGTAAGTGCACGTGAAAAGCGGGGTATAATTGGAAAACTGTTTGCACCGTTTTGTCATACTGGGTACGTTCATATAGAACTCGGTATCGATCCGAGTTACCCCAAATCTCGTTCGAATGACCACGGTTTCGACTCCAGTGACGTCATTTTAACCTTTTAACCTCGATACTTATGATCCTGGGCCAGGCCGGTGTTACTAGGGTTCCAAGATGGCGTTGAAAAGTAGTACCCAAAATTTAGAATATAAAAAAAAATCGGGAGGCTTTATTTTGCAACAAACTTGCTTTTGTTATGTTTGATATCATGATTTACAAAAGTATATCACATCTATTGATACAATAAAAACACCCCACGTGCTAGCCCGATCTTGTAACGGTATCTTTTCATCATGCGTACTCCCACCAGTAGAGAACTCCGTTCGAATGGTTGTCTTCTCTGCGCATGCACATTCTAGTTTATGTCGTCTAAGTCGTCTTTCTCGATCCTCGGGTCGGTCATAAACGCAGGACAGGCGCTTTTGATTCCACACCAGCAATCAAAATCGTGCAATACATCTAATGAAAAAAAGAAAAGAAATTCTCGAGCACTTTGAACAATTTTGAAGCACTCTTAAGAGATTTCGGAGCCTTTAACGACGATTAGATTTGGTGTTTCTAATGCATCAAATGGAGCGCCAAGCGACCGAATTAAGGTAGTAACATCGTGAAATTGACACTCAATCAAAATCCTTCTGTATGCTCGCTCAGTCCTCCCTTTATTCAATTTAAATACTCACTCAAAAACGCTCCAAAATGGTTTAAAACACTTTGAAATCAAAATAGGGACATTTCTTTCAAATACATAAAACTCTTCCACATTTAATAAGCTGTTATGTTTTTTTTTTTTTTTTTAAAAAAAGCGTCTGCTTGGTCAATGAATACGGGCACCCTAAAACACGGAAATTTAAATAAGGATGGTAATAAAACATCGCTAATATCGTTTTATAGGACAAAATTAGCAATATTGGATCACCTCCCCTTAAATTTATTCAAAGCTCGCTCCTCCTTCGCTTTCACTTTAATTCCGAAATGATTCCTTTAGGTAGTGGACCCGTAATAGTTCCGTAACGTTTCGGAAGTAATGATCTTTAACAGATTTAGCCGAGGTTTCTTAATGATTTCTATTAGGAAACCTCGGTCAACATTGTAAAAGTTCGTAGGTTCCAAAATATTGCGGAACTATTACGGGTCCACTACCTTAATAATTCATCTTGTCAATTTCACAATGTTTCTTTCTGTATTTATTTTACAGTAAATCTTGCTCAAGCGATCATGTCTACTAAGCGACCATTTTCGTTGAATGACCGTTTCAACACCCCCATCTTTAAATAAGTAGTTTTTAATGGACTTAAGATAATCGAATCCTGTGTTGTTCGAACCCATAACAATTGCCTCAATGAGACGATTCTGAAGCGTTTTAAGCAACTGGAAAATCAGCATTGTATACACGTTAAGTCAAATATATAGAGGATATTGAATGAGTGGTCATTGAATACTGAATTTATTAAACGAGTCATCTTTAAACTGATAAAAACGAGGTTACGCCGAGTTTTTATCTGTTTTAGATGACGAGTTTGATAAATTCTGTATTTTATGAGCACAAATTTTATATTCTGTTTATAATATGACCCGAATTTTAGCGAAAAATCGTCAAAATTCTTGAAATTCAACGTTTCAATTTTCCGCGAAACTTATAACGTCGTTTAAATATGACGTCACAAAAATAGATTATGACGTCATTTTGCGGTTACAAAATAGCGTTGTAATAACACTCATGTAATATCAAAAATATTCGCGGGGTTATTTCACTCCGGCGACGTAGGTCATATTATAAATCATTTTATTTGTAAACAAAACATTTTTTAAGTGACCTTTCTCATTTACGACCACTTCTGGTGATCCGAAACTGGTAGCTTAACCCTTCCCTGTTTTACAAAATTTTGGACCTGTCCATATTCAAGGGTTTTGCAGACGAAAATTAAAAGTGGGTTTAATTAAAAAAAAACCCCATTCAATAGGGTAGAAAATAGTGTGGAAAAAGAAGAAATTGCTTGCCAGAAGCAATTTCTTCTTTTTTCACAATGTTTTCTCAATCATAAAATCACGGGCACGTACAAAGCAGGGATTAAACAGCAAAGGGTTAATATAGGGATGAGTGTCTTTTTCACTGCGTTTATTGGGGTATAAAGTGCATTTGCCTGAGCACATGGCAAATAACGCCCGTAGGGCGTTATGTTTAAGTCATGTGCTGAGGCAATTGCACTTTATACCCCTATAAACGCTGTGAAAAAGACACTCTGCCCTTATAATTGCAATCCTCTTGGTTTAAGAAACTATTAAAATACTCGGCTAAACATTGAAGTTTCGAGTCTACTTTTCTGCGTGTATTACACAATCTATTTTTAGATCGTGTATTTTTTTCTCGCTATCGAAGTTAAACGGCATAAAGTTAAACAAATGGTACACAAATAATCGACAATTTACATTCGTAGAGGTACTTATGATCTAAACATAATTTTGACAAGTTATTCTGCATTTTAAACCGAAGCTATCGGTATCGGGCTTAGCTGAGAGGGTTGCTTGGTGGTCTTCGTCGACTCGCTGTAAACATTGTCTCAGAATCTGAAATGCATGCTTTTAATCATAAATTCTTTCGAAAATATCTTAATTTCTAATATATTGAATATCAATATTACGATATGGAAGGGGAACGAGGGGTTTTCGAGTTCCTAAAACACAGGACATGCAGATCGAAGGTCGGGGGTTTCCCGATATACCTATTGCATTTTATACAGAAATAAAGTGCAATGGATTTCCCCACGTGATGCGATTTAAACCAATCAAAATTCTTTATTTTATAAGATTGCAATTATTCTTCGTTTAACTGTTTTCCTTTTATTTTTCAGACTACCATATTCTAGGGTGTACCGCGACCAAACAGGACACACATTGCTACATTCACTGGTATTCAGTAATATGCTTTTGTAATGAAGATCTCTGTAATAACAGATACCACGTTTCCTCCGACATTTATCAAAATAATCCTCAGAGTTTTATCAACTAACGCTGAAATTATCACTTTAAAAAACATATGTGAGATAGCAGATGTAGGCTAGGTAAGAGTGTGATGGTAGAATTGGTGAGAGAAATACCAGGAATCCATTGTTAAGTGCTAAAACCGCCGAGATATAACTAAAAAATGTTGAAAGCAGCGTAAAATACATACAATCAATAATCCTTCCACGGCTTCAGTGACATCTACTATCCCACTAAGGTTTTCGATTACCCATTCATCGATGAGAATTTACGTCGGAAAGGATGTCTGCCGCCAAAGGGAATCGTAACCTGGACCCAATAATTTGCTGTTTGACGCGCTACCCAATGGGCTTTGAAGGCAACTCGTTCACTTGCGCAGACTTAACAGGGCCGCGACAATTAATTCTTCTGCATTTTTTTTATTTTTGGTTTGGATCATTCTACTTTACTAAATGATTATTTTGAAAGACAATTTCTACTTGACCTCTGCTTCGTATAAAGTCTTTTCTTTTAAATATCTTCTTTTCGCAATATCTGAAATGTCCCTTTTTGTTCTGACGGGTCAATATTATCAAAGATGAAATCATTTTTATAAAGTCAGACAATTTGCACGTTGGAGCGCGATAGAATAAGGATATCACTATGGGAATTTTAGTTACTTTTACGCGTATCGTTGTGGTATTTCAAACAATAACTAGTGAGTTACTGATATGATTTTCGACAAACCCGGTAATATCCGAAATATCTCATTTACATTAAGGTTCATGTAAAGTGATTGAGACCCAATTTTAAGGGCATTCATTTGCCAAGAAAAAGCAGTATGTCCAGGAATATTATATATCAAAATGAAGCTATTTATGAGCACAAGCAGTTGAAAAACATAAGACTGTTATAACTATAGTGGTAGAGCCAAAACATTGTGGAAAAGGGTCATTTTGTACAGAACAAGCAACTGCATGACTGTTGGATAAAATTGGCTCATATTTTAATAAAGTCTAGCCTAAAGTACCATCCAGGTAGTGCTACAACCATTGGTATAAAACTCAGCCCCAAAACGTAGTTATGCAAGCAATTCATTTTGACTTATTTTATAAACACATATGTCATATATGTCATTCTAATTTTGTAAACGTGTAGATCTTTTTAGTGTATGGTGTGTTATCACAACATAAATAGACATTTATTGTTTATATACCTGTAAGGTTGTTTAGCAATATATCAATTTCTATTTCACAGAATGATAAATATATAGTAATTTTGTAGATCATTGAATTATAAAAAACATAACTTGAAATAAATCGCAGAAAATATTGCACAATATTATGGTGTGATGTTGCACCATACCTTACATCTATTTTGAAAACAGACCAAACCAGTTTGACATGTATGTTGACAAAATAAATGGAAATTGATTGTTTCAAAATAGCCTTTTTGAGACTGATTTTTATGTCTAAGGTTGTAGCACTACCTGGATGGTACTTCAGACTGTACTTTGTTAAAATACTTGGCAATTTTATGCAACTGTCATGCAGTTGCTTATTCTGTAAAAAAAATGACCCTTTTCCACAATGTTTTGGCTATACCACTGTAGCTATGGCGGTCTTATGTTGCCTAACTGCTTGTGCTCACGAATAGCTTCATTTTGATATATAATATACCTGGACATAGTGCTTTTTCTTGGCTAATGAAGTGCCCTAAATATTGGGTCTCAAACTCTTTACATGAACCTTAAATTCGACGATCGGTTTCATAGGTTCTGTCATGCCATATCAAACAATACTTGACAAGACATAGTAGAACATATGTAAACGATCGTTGAATTTATTGTTATTGATTTTTTCTGATAAAACCGGAAATTTATTAAAGCTGCTCTTTCACAGGTTTTCATAGGAAAAATACAAAACTTGTTCTTAGATTTGGAAATGTGTGTATTTTAAGACGATTAAGGTTTGCCCAGGGGCATTCGCACTAAAACAACATATTTCAATAATTTTGTAACTTAGCGGCAAGATCAGTGAAAGATCCAGTCTATTATTTTCCAGTCTATACATTTCAAAATCGTTCTATTCCGGGAATAGTCATGGTATGAGCTTTCCAGCTTTCAAACACTTTTACCTTTATCTTTTATAAAATAAGACAGACATGGGGAATTCACATGCGTAATAGTTGGCTCTAAATTGAAGAATAATTTTTAAGGCGTTAGTAGTTGCTTTATTTTTCGGAATGATTTTCGCTAAATCCAAGAATATGAAACTTTCTTTCCATGCATTACCAGATTTAAACTTATTATTTTAAAGGCTTCAACATGATGAGGTCGCTACTTCCAATTGGTTTTACGAAAATTTTCAAAAATCACATTTTTTCGATTTGTGAAAGAGCAGCTTTAAAATCCACTGGTTCAGACACATGTATAAGGGGGTAATGCCAGTCTTAAATCCTTTTTTATTATTGAAAACCTATGTTGTGGGTACTCATTCGAATCGTGAGGACAAGACGAGACCAATTAGTAACAACAATATATAATTTGTGCAAGTATTTTGATAAAAAAAAATCTGAAATCTGAAATCCAAAATACCCCCTCTATCTGCAGCTCTACTAATTACTATTTAGATTAACGGAGCCAGTGCATGGCATTTCCAACAATTTTGAATGCTCTTTCACACTTTTCATAGAAAAAATACAAAACGTGTCCTTCGATTTGGAAATGTGTGTAATTTTAGACGATTAAGAATGTTCTAATGGCATTGGCACAAAAACAAGAGATTTCAATAATTACATGTATTTAGATTTTTTTTCGAAGCGGCAAGATCAGTAAGGGAACCAGTCTATTTATTTCGAGTCTATAAATTACAAAATCGTTTTTTCCGTGAATAATCTTTCATATTTGCATGTATTAATATGAAGTTTCCACCCAAAGACTTTTACCTTAATCTTTGATTGAATAAGACAAATATGCGAAATGCACATGCGTAATTAGTTGGCTCAAAATTGAAGGGTATTTTTTAGGCGTTAGTAGTCGCTTTATTTTTCAGAATGAATTTCGCTTAATTCAGGAATATCTGTCTTTCTTTACATGCATTACAAGATTTACTCTAATTGATTTAAAGGCTTCAAAATGATGAGGTCGTTACTTCCGATTGATTCTACGAACATTTTCAATAATCACATTTTCCCAATCTGTGAAAGAGCAGCAGAAGGAATATATATTATTCAAATGAAAATCGCAGCTTGTTTTCATATATGAAAAATATTCAATCAACATTGTCAAAAAAATATTCCCCGTCGGCTTTTAATTGGTGTGACAAGAAAAAATTGATTGTTTGGAATACCTTGATTTAATTGACTGGACATATCATAATCAAAGCATACATTGGGTAGTTTTTTGACTATCTCTGTCACCCGGCTTACTATGCAAATAGGGACTTTCACCATCAGCACTTTCTGTGCTTTGATTTTTTACTTAGTATGTTTACAAATTCTCTGGTTAATGATACAATTGTTAACCCCTGTTATTACTTGAAAAGTACTCGAAAAAATGTTAAACAAATATAAGCAGTTTGCCCTTTTGGATAAAGCATATTTCATTCAAAAGGTCCCGGGTTCGAAGCCTGTCGGTGGCACTAATACTTTCCGACTTTTTGTCTCCGACAATTATTTGATAATCGTGAAATGTGAAATATGTGAAATAGCAGCTCGGGGCTAGAAAATGATTTAGTATTAAAGATAATCAATTCGAAGTGAGGAGAAAAGGATTAATTTCACATTTAAAATGATAGGCGATAACGGTTTCACGACACTTACTTATACTTGCCGATTTATAGTACTGGTGTGAGAAATACGAGGATTCAATTAAAAGATGCTCCAGCCGCTGTTGTTTAACTGGTAAATTATTTAAAGCGGCGTTTAACCACATACAAACAAACAAAAACAAGAATCGGTGGTAATGTGCTCCTGGTTATGACTAAGAATTGTTAAAATCGGCGGTAAACAAACAAACAAACAAACAAGCAAACAAACAAAAACAAACAAACAAACAAACAAATCTTTATTTTAACTTTGCAGGTTTAAATGCTATAACATGCTATTCTGGGAGTGACGATGTTTATTCAAAACTCGTATGTGAAGGATCTTGCTTCTTCGAAAAGGACACGTGGGGTATTTTAAAATACAGTTAACTACATTGTGAAATTGACAAAGTGAATGATTTTGGAATGGTTTTGGAATGAAATCGAATGAATGTGTGGAGCGAGTTTTAGAGTGAATTTAATGGGAGGTAATCCAATACCGCAAATTTTGTTCAGGAGGAACAAAATTTACGATATTAATTACCTCCCTTTAATAAAATATGCATATAAGTTTTATAGATAGCTTCCTATTTCTTTAAGAACCTATGAGACGCTAACAATTTGAAAAATGCCAATGAAATCGCGATTTTTCTCTGTCAAAAATCATTTTGAGTGACGTTGTTGATTCTATGTTTTTCAATGGGTTTGAGCGTTTTTGAATGGTTTGAGAGAGTGGTTGGAATGAATGAGTGATTTAGAATGGTTTTGATCGGTAGGAGTGTCAATTTCACGATGTAACTAACTGTACCATAAACAATAAAGTCGATTTTCTATGAAAATCTAGATCATTAAATAACATCGAAAAATGGAAGAGTTGAGTGATTAAGGAACGACTTTTGAAATGATAATGAATAAGTATGCGGAGCGAATTCAAAATGAAATATTCAAGGGAGGTAATACATATTGTTTATTTCGTCTAGATTGGACGAGATTAGCGATGATTCATTATCCCCCCTCCCAAAATAATAATAATAATAATAATCTTTTTTTCCTGTTTGTGTATTTTCGGTTTAAACAGTCGCTTTGAAATCCACATATCATAATAAAATAGTGCAATAATTTGATCTATTTAAATGCTCACAATGAATGGTTTCGAAGCGTTTTTGACCGATTTAAAGCGCTTTTTGATGATTTGAGTGAGTGTTCGGAATGAATGAACGGAGCGTTGTGTAAATGATTTAGAATGATTTTGATCGAGCTAAAGTCAATTTCAGGATGTAGTTACTAAATGTAACTATTTAGTAACTACAGTTTGTTTAAAGCCGAAGTAACGTAGTTTTTGAAGAAAATCGATTATAAATCGAACGCATAAGTACTTATAAAAGCACATTCTGTAATATTTTATGTTTAGTCGATTTCCATATTTTTTAATGCATTCCGATTGGCTGAAAGTTTCGTTTTATACCTCAATTATAAATGATTTAGCACATTTTTGGGAATAACACGTTTGAAGAGAGAGTGTGTTTTCTTTTACTGAAGCCGTCGTCACAGAACAGTTGGTAGTGCGTCGGGCTATCATTCAAAAGGTCCCTGGTTCGATTCCAGACGGCGGCACTAATCCTTTCCAACTATTTGTGTCTCCCACAAATTGGTCGGTAATCGTATACCTATGTGGGATAGCAGCTGGAGCCTAGGGAAGGATGTAATGGTAGTACTGATATGAGAAATACCAGAAATCTATTGTTAGGTGCTCCAGCCTCAGCGATATAACTGAAAGATTGTTGAAAGCGGCGTAAATCCATTTCTAACAAACAAACCCTTTCAATGAGGAATACATGAAATTATAAACCTTATCACACCCATGTATGAATCAGATTCATATTTCTAAAAATTTAAAATCGTTGTCTAATTGTTGAAAACAAAACAAAAAGTGAAGACTTACAAAGATCATTGAACTTTGGGCCACTTATTTCTAATCAGAATCCTACCCTAGTGTAGACTGGTCCCGCTTTCAACTACTGGAATAGCCTATTCTAGGCTATTTTAAACGTCGACATTTGGACCAGTCTAAAGCTGGTAGCTCGCTACAATGGATGGATCCGCTCCGGTCACAATTTACTTCCTAGGTCGTTGTACCCTCAAATAGTCCGGTTAGAAAAAATGATATGCTCCTTTTGCCACACTGTTTTAATGTTTAAATAACAGTTACGGGCTTGAAATGAGGTTCAGCTAAGTGCCAGACCTCTGCTACATTTCATGCATAGGATTAAATGAATTTAGTTGCGATCTACTTTTTCTTGGAGCCTGACCTTTGATGGAGGTACCAGAGTTGACATACACTTTCGTTACAAGAGAATTTTGAGGGTAGTTGTGCGCAATGAAAAATTGTGAAAAAAGTTATCCTGCATGGTACTGTCTTCTGGGGCTGATATGCAAGAACATATATTGCTCTTTAAGCCACACTTAGTTATTCAGCCCAAATTAGTTTTTTAAAAGAGCTACAGACTGTCAAAATGTGCCAATTTACTATATAATTTAACACGGCCAAAACAGACAGGAGTGTAACCGGATCCGCTCCGGTCTTGAATTACTTCTGAGGTGGTTGTACCCTCAAATAGTCCGGTTAGAAAAAAAAGGTGTGCCCCTTTTGCCACATTGTTTTAACGTTTAAATAACAGTAAAGTGCTGGAAATGAAGTTCAGCCAAGTGCCTGTCCTCTGCTACATTTCATGCATAGTTTTAAATGAATCTAAGTGGGAACTATTTTTCTGGGAGCCTGACCTTTGATGGTGGTCCCCAAGTAAGGAAACTCACCCGCCCGGGGTTAGAAATAAGTTGGCCCTTTGATTTTTTTTCAAGGGAGGTAAATCATGATTGATAATCGCCCAACTACTTACAACTAGACGAAATCTAGCGACGTTTATTTACATTCCTTTTATAAAATCTACAAACTTTGCTGCTTTTTTTTTGTTGTTGTTGTTGTGGGTTTTTTGTCTTCCTGGCAAAATTAGAGATCAACACAGTCTATTAAAATCAGGCAAAAATTTGATCGATTTGATTGAAATGTTGATCCTTTCAAACGATTTCGGAGCGTTTTTTGATTGCTTGGGGTGAGTTTTTGGACTGAATGATAGCAGTGCTGAGAGAGTGTGATTTTGAATGGTTTTGATCGAAATGATTGTCAGTTTCACGATGTGATTTACTGTTAGAGTGCATTTCGAAATACTTTTCATGTTTTACACAACGCTTTCGTTTAACGTCTTTTACAGTTGAGAACATTGTTAAATATGCTTATTGATAACTTTGGAATGAGTTTAAAACTAATTTGAATATAATGGATCAGCGTGTTAGGGTTGAAATTAAACGGGAGTAACTTTTTATCACAAATTCTTCCAAGAAGAAAAAAAGCAAAATTTTATTGCCTGTACTTAAATCTAAGAATTTTTCTGTTTGTGTGTACTCACGGACGTACGTTCAGTTTGACAAAACTATTAGCCAATTATACCCCGCTTTGCACGTAAGTGCACGTGAAAAGCGGGGTATAATTGGAAAACTGTTTGCACCGTTTTGTCATACTGGGTACGTTCATATAGAACTCGGTATCGATCCGAGTTACCCCAAATCTCGTTCGAATGACCACGGTTTCGACTCCAGTGACGTCATTTTAACCTTTTAACCTCGATACTTATGATCCTGGGCCAGGCCGGTGTTACTAGGGTTCCAAGATGGCGTTGAAAAGTAGTACCCAAAATTTAGAATATAAAAAAAAATCGGGAGGCTTTATTTTGCAACAAACTTGCTTTTGTTATGTTTGATATCATGATTTACAAAAGTATATCACATCTATTGATACAATAAAAACACCCCACGTGCTAGCCCGATCTTGTAACGGTATCTTTTCATCATGCGTACTCCCACCAGTAGAGAACTCCGTTCGAATGGTTGTCTTCTCTGCGCATGCACATTCTAGTTTATGTCGTCTAAGTCGTCTTTCTCGATCCTCGGGTCGGTCATAAACGCAGGACAGGCGCTTTTGATTCCACACCAGCAATCAAAATCGTGCAATACATCTAATGAAAAAAAGAAAAGAAATTCTCGAGCACTTTGAACAATTTTGAAGCACTCTTAAGAGATTTCGGAGCCTTTAACGACGATTAGATTTGGTGTTTCTAATGCATCAAATGGAGCGCCAAGCGACCGAATTAAGGTAGTAACATCGTGAAATTGACACTCAATCAAAATCCTTCTGTATGCTCGCTCAGTCCTCCCTTTATTCAATTTAAATACTCACTCAAAAACGCTCCAAAATGGTTTAAAACACTTTGAAATCAAAATAGGGACATTTCTTTCAAATACATAAAACTCTTCCACATTTAATAAGCTGTTATGTTTTTTTTTTTTTTTTAAAAAAAGCGTCTGCTTGGTCAATGAATACGGGCACCCTAAAACACGGAAATTTAAATAAGGATGGTAATAAAACATCGCTAATATCGTTTTATAGGACAAAATTAGCAATATTGGATCACCTCCCCTTAAATTTATTCAAAGCTCGCTCCTCCTTCGCTTTCACTTTAATTCCGAAATGATTCCTTTAGGTAGTGGACCCGTAATAGTTCCGTAACGTTTCGGAAGTAATGATCTTTAACAGATTTAGCCGAGGTTTCTTAATGATTTCTATTAGGAAACCTCGGTCAACATTGTAAAAGTTCGTAGGTTCCAAAATATTGCGGAACTATTACGGGTCCACTACCTTAATAATTCATCTTGTCAATTTCACAATGTTTCTTTCTGTATTTATTTTACAGTAAATCTTGCTCAAGCGATCATGTCTACTAAGCGACCATTTTCGTTGAATGACCGTTTCAACACCCCCATCTTTAAATAAGTAGTTTTTAATGGACTTAAGATAATCGAATCCTGTGTTGTTCGAACCCATAACAATTGCCTCAATGAGACGATTCTGAAGCGTTTTAAGCAACTGGAAAATCAGCATTGTATACACGTTAAGTCAAATATATAGAGGATATTGAATGAGTGGTCATTGAATACTGAATTTATTAAACGAGTCATCTTTAAACTGATAAAAACGAGGTTACGCCGAGTTTTTATCTGTTTTAGATGACGAGTTTGATAAATTCTGTATTTTATGAGCACAAATTTTATATTCTGTTTATAATATGACCCGAATTTTAGCGAAAAATCGTCAAAATTCTTGAAATTCAACGTTTCAATTTTCCGCGAAACTTATAACGTCGTTTAAATATGACGTCACAAAAATAGATTATGACGTCATTTTGCGGTTACAAAATAGCGTTGTAATAACACTCATGTAATATCAAAAATATTCGCGGGGTTATTTCACTCCGGCGACGTAGGTCATATTATAAATCATTTTATTTGTAAACAAAACATTTTTTAAGTGACCTTTCTCATTTACGACCACTTCTGGTGATCCGAAACTGGTAGCTTAACCCTTCCCTGTTTTACAAAATTTTGGACCTGTCCATATTCAAGGGTTTTGCAGACGAAAATTAAAAGTGGGTTTAATTAAAAAAAAACCCCATTCAATAGGGTAGAAAATAGTGTGGAAAAAGAAGAAATTGCTTGCCAGAAGCAATTTCTTCTTTTTTCACAATGTTTTCTCAATCATAAAATCACGGGCACGTACAAAGCAGGGATTAAACAGCAAAGGGTTAATATAGGGATGAGTGTCTTTTTCACTGCGTTTATTGGGGTATAAAGTGCATTTGCCTGAGCACATGGCAAATAACGCCCGTAGGGCGTTATGTTTAAGTCATGTGCTGAGGCAAATGCACTTTATACCCCTATAAACGCTGTGAAAAAGACACTCTGCCCTTATAATTGCAATCCTCTTGGTTTAAGAAACTATTAAAATACTCGGCTAAACATTGAAGTTTCGAGTCTACTTTTCTGCGTGTATTACACAATCTATTTTTAGATCGTGTATTTTTTTCTCGCTATCGAAGTTAAACGGCATAAAGTTAAACAAATGGTACACAAATAATCGACAATTTACATTCGTAGAGGTACTTATGATCTAAACATAATTTTGACAAGTTATTCTGCATTTTAAACCGAAGCTATCGGTATCGGGCTTAGCTGAGAGGGTTGCTTGGTGGTCTTCGTCGACTCGCTGTAAACATTGTCTCAGAATCTGAAATGCATGCTTTTAATCATAAATTCTTTCGAAAATATCTTAATTTCTAATATATTGAATATCAATATTACGATATGGAAGGGGAACGAGGGGTTTTCGAGTTCCTAAAACACAGGACATGCAGATCGAAGGTCGGGGGTTTCCCGATATACCTATTGCATTTTATACAGAAATAAAGTGCAATGGATTTCCCCACGTGATGCGATTTAAACCAATCAAAATTCTTTATTTTATAAGATTGCAATTATTCTTCGTTTAACTGTTTTCCTTTTATTTTTCAGACTACCATATTCTAGGGTGTACCGCGACCAAACAGGACACACATTGCTACATTCACTGGTATTCAGTAATATGCTTTTGTAATGAAGATCTCTGTAATAACAGATACCACGTTTCCTCCGACATTTATCAAAATAATCCTCAGAGTTTTATCAACTAACGCTGAAATTATCACTTTAAAAAACATATGTGAGATAGCAGATGTAGGCTAGGTAAGAGTGTGATGGTAGAATTGGTGAGAGAAATACCAGGAATCCATTGTTAAGTGCTAAAACCGCCGAGATATAACTAAAAAATGTTGAAAGCAGCGTAAAATACATACAATCAATAATCCTTCCACGGCTTCAGTGACATCTACTATCCCACTAAGGTTTTCGATTACCCATTCATCGATGAGAATTTACGTCGGAAAGGATGTCTGCCGCCAAAGGGAATCGTAACCTGGACCCAATAATTTGCTGTTTGACGCGCTACCCAATGGGCTTTGAAGGCAACTCGTTCACTTGCGCAGACTTAACAGGGCCGCGACAATTAATTCTTCTGCATTTTTTTTATTTTTGGTTTGGATCATTCTACTTTACTAAATGATTATTTTGAAAGACAATTTCTACTTGACCTCTGCTTCGTATAAAGTCTTTTCTTTTAAATATCTTCTTTTCGCAATATCTGAAATGTCCCTTTTTGTTCTGACGGGTCAATATTATCAAAGATGAAATCATTTTTATAAAGTCAGACAATTTGCACGTTGGAGCGCGATAGAATAAGGATATCACTATGGGAATTTTAGTTACTTTTACGCGTATCGTTGTGGTATTTCAAACAATAACTAGTGAGTTACTGATATGATTTTCGACAAACCCGGTAATATCCGAAATATCTCATTTACATTAAGGTTCATGTAAAGTGATTGAGACCCAATTTTAAGGGCATTCATTTGCCAAGAAAAAGCAGTATGTCCAGGAATATTATATATCAAAATGAAGCTATTTATGAGCACAAGCAGTTGAAAAACATAAGACTGTTATAACTATAGTGGTAGAGCCAAAACATTGTGGAAAAGGGTCATTTTGTACAGAACAAGCAACTGCATGACTGTTGGATAAAATTGGCTCATATTTTAATAAAGTCTAGCCTAAAGTACCATCCAGGTAGTGCTACAACCATTGGTATAAAACTCAGCCCCAAAACGTAGTTATGCAAGCAATTCATTTTGACTTATTTTATAAACACATATGTCATATATGTCATTCTAATTTTGTAAACGTGTAGATCTTTTTAGTGTATGGTGTGTTATCACAACATAAATAGACATTTATTGTTTATATACCTGTAAGGTTGTTTAGCAATATATCAATTTCTATTTCACAGAATGATAAATATATAGTAATTTTGTAGATCATTGAATTATAAAAAACATAACTTGAAATAAATCGCAGAAAATATTGCACAATATTATGGTGTGATGTTGCACCATACCTTACATCTATTTTGAAAACAGACCAAACCAGTTTGACATGTATGTTGACAAAATAAATGGAAATTGATTGTTTCAAAATAGCCTTTTTGAGACTGATTTTTATGTCTAAGGTTGTAGCACTACCTGGATGGTACTTCAGACTGTACTTTGTTAAAATACTTGGCAATTTTATGCAACTGTCATGCAGTTGCTTATTCTGTAAAAAAAATGACCCTTTTCCACAATGTTTTGGCTATACCACTGTAGCTATGGCGGTCTTATGTTGCCTAACTGCTTGTGCTCACGAATAGCTTCATTTTGATATATAATATACCTGGACATAGTGCTTTTTCTTGGCTAATGAAGTGCCCTAAATATTGGGTCTCAAACTCTTTACATGAACCTTAAATTCGACGATCGGTTTCATAGGTTCTGTCATGCCATATCAAACAATACTTGACAAGACATAGTAGAACATATGTAAACGATCGTTGAATTTATTGTTATTGATTTTTTCTGATAAAACCGGAAATTTATTAAAGCTGCTCTTTCACAGGTTTTCATAGGAAAAATACAAAACTTGTTCTTAGATTTGGAAATGTGTGTATTTTAAGACGATTAAGGTTTGCCCAGGGGCATTCGCACTAAAACAACATATTTCAATAATTTTGTAACTTAGCGGCAAGATCAGTGAAAGATCCAGTCTATTATTTTCCAGTCTATACATTTCAAAATCGTTCTATTCCGGGAATAGTCATGGTATGAGCTTTCCAGCTTTCAAACACTTTTACCTTTATCTTTTATAAAATAAGACAGACATGGGGAATTCACATGCGTAATAGTTGGCTCTAAATTGAAGAATAATTTTTAAGGCGTTAGTAGTTGCTTTATTTTTCGGAATGATTTTCGCTAAATCCAAGAATATGAAACTTTCTTTCCATGCATTACCAGATTTAAACTTATTATTTTAAAGGCTTCAACATGATGAGGTCGCTACTTCCAATTGGTTTTACGAAAATTTTCAAAAATCACATTTTTTCGATTTGTGAAAGAGCAGCTTTAAAATCCACTGGTTCAGACACATGTATAAGGGGGTAATGCCAGTCTTAAATCCTTTTTTATTATTGAAAACCTATGTTGTGGGTACTCATTCAAATCGTGAGGACAAGACGAGACCAATTAGTAACAACAATATATAATTTGTGCAAGTATTTTGATAAAAAAAATCTGAAATCTGAAATCCAAAATACCCCCTCTATCTGCAGCTCTACTAATTACTATTTAGATTAACGGAGCCAGTGCATGGCATTTCCAACAATTTTGAATGCTCTTTCACACTTTTCATAGAAAAAATACAAAACGTGTCCTTCGATTTGGAAATGTGTGTAATTTTAGACGATTAAGAATGTTCTAATGGCATTGGCACAAAAACAAGAGATTTCAATAATTACATGTATTTAGATTTTTTTTCGAAGCGGCAAGATCAGTAAGGGAACCAGTCTATTTATTTCGAGTCTATAAATTACAAAATCGTTTTTTCCGTGAATAATCTTTCATATTTGCATGTATTAATATGAAGTTTCCACCCAAAGACTTTTACCTTAATCTTTGATTGAATAAGACAAATATGCGAAATGCACATGCGTAATTAGTTGGCTCAAAATTGAAGGGTATTTTTTAGGCGTTAGTAGTCGCTTTATTTTTCAGAATGAATTTCGCTTAATTCAGGAATATCTGTCTTTCTTTACATGCATTACAAGATTTACTCTAATTGATTTAAAGGCTTCAAAATGATGAGGTCGTTACTTCCGATTGATTCTACGAACATTTTCAATAATCACATTTTCCCAATCTGTGAAAGAGCAGCAGAAGGAATATATATTATTCAAATGAAAATCGCAGCTTGTTTTCATATATGAAAAATATTCAATCAACATTGTCAAAAAAATATTCCCCGTCGGCTTTTAATTGGTGTGACAAGAAAAAATTGATTGTTTGGAATACCTTGATTTAATTGACTGGACATATCATAATCAAAGCATACATTGGGTAGTTTTTTGACTATCTCTGTCACCCGGCTTACTATGCAAATAGGGACTTTCACCATCAGCACTTTCTGTGCTTTGATTTTTTACTTAGTATGTTTACAAATTCTCTGGTTAATGATACAATTGTTAACCCCTGTTATTACTTGAAAAGTACTCGAAAAAATGTTAAACAAATATAAGCAGTTTGCCCTTTTGGATAAAGCATATTTCATTCAAAAGGTCCCGGGTTCGAAGCCTGTCGGTGGCACTAATACTTTCCGACTTTTTGTCTCCGACAATTATTTGATAATCGTGAAATGTGAAATATGTGAAATAGCAGCTCGGGGCTAGAAAATGATTTAGTATTAAAGATAATCAATTCGAAGTGAGGAGAAAAGGATTAATTTCACATTTAAAATGATAGGCGATAACGGTTTCACGACACTTACTTATACTTGCCGATTTATAGTACTGGTGTGAGAAATACGAGGATTCAATTAAAAGATGCTCCAGCCGCTGTTGTTTAACTGGTAAATTATTTAAAGCGGCGTTTAACCACATACAAACAAACAAAAACAAGAATCGGTGGTAATGTGCTCCTGGTTATGACTAAGAATTGTTAAAATCGGCGGTAAACAAACAAACAAACAAACAAGCAAACAAACAAAAACAAACAAACAAACAAACAAATCTTTATTTTAACTTTGCAGGTTTAAATGCTATAACATGCTATTCTGGGAGTGACGATGTTTATTCAAAACTCGTATGTGAAGGATCTTGCTTCTTCGAAAAGGACACGTGGGGTATTTTAAAATACAGTTAACTACATTGTGAAATTGACAAAGTGAATGATTTTGGAATGGTTTTGGAATGAAATCGAATGAATGTGTGGAGCGAGTTTTAGAGTGAATTTAATGGGAGGTAATCCAATACCGCAAATTTTGTTCAGGAGGAACAAAATTTACGATATTAATTACCTCCCTTTAATAAAATATGCATATAAGTTTTATAGATAGCTTCCTATTTCTTTAAGAACCTATGAGACGCTAACAATTTGAAAAATGCCAATGAAATCGCGATTTTTCTCTGTCAAAAATCATTTTGAGTGACGTTGTTGATTCTATGTTTTTCAATGGGTTTGAGCGTTTTTGAATGGTTTGAGAGAGTGGTTGGAATGAATGAGTGATTTAGAATGGTTTTGATCGGTAGGAGTGTCAATTTCACGATGTAACTAACTGTACCATAAACAATAAAGTCGATTTTCTATGAAAATCTAGATCATTAAATAACATCGAAAAATGGAAGAGTTGAGTGATTAAGGAACGACTTTTGAAATGATAATGAATAAGTATGCGGAGCGAATTCAAAATGAAATATTCAAGGGAGGTAATACATATTGTTTATTTCGTCTAGATTAGACGAGATTAGCGATGATTCATTATCCCCCCTCCCAAAATAATAATAATAATAATAATCTTTTTTTCCTGTTTGTGTATTTTCGGTTTAAACAGTCGCTTTGAAATCCACATATCATAATAAAATAGTGCAATAATTTGATCTATTTAAATGCTCACAATGAATGGTTTCGAAGCGTTTTTGACCGATTTAAAGCGCTTTTTGATGATTTGAGTGAGTGTTCGGAATGAATGAACGGAGCGTTGTGTAAATGATTTAGAATGATTTTGATCGAGCTAAAGTCAATTTCAGGATGTAGTTACTAAATGTAACTATTTAGTAACTACAGTTTGTTTAAAGCCGAAGTAACGTAGTTTTTGAAGAAAATCGATTATAAATCGAACGCATAAGTACTTATAAAAGCACATTCTGTAATATTTTATGTTTAGTCGATTTCCATATTTTTTAATGCATTCCGATTGGCTGAAAGTTTCGTTTTATACCTCAATTATAAATGATTTAGCACATTTTTGGGAATAACACGTTTGAAGAGAGAGTGTGTTTTCTTTTACTGAAGCCGTCGTCACAGAACAGTTGGTAGTGCGTCGGGCTATCATTCAAAAGGTCCCTGGTTCGATTCCAGACGGCGGCACTAATCCTTTCCAACTATTTGTGTCTCCCACAAATTGGTCGGTAATCGTATACCTATGTGGGATAGCAGCTGGAGCCTAGGGAAGGATGTAATGGTAGTACTGATATGAGAAATACCAGAAATCTATTGTTAGGTGCTCCAGCCTCAGCGATATAACTGAAAGATTGTTGAAAGCGGCGTAAATCCATTTCTAACAAACAAACCCTTTCAATGAGGAATACATGAAATTATAAACCTTATCACACCCATGTATGAATCAGATTCATATTTCTAAAAATTTAAAATCGTTGTCTAATTGTTGAAAACAAAACAAAAAGTGAAGACTTACAAAGATCATTGAACTTTGGGCCACTTATTTCTAATCAGAATCCTACCCTAGTGTAGACTGGTCCCGCTTTCAACTACTGGAATAGCCTATTCTAGGCTATTTTAAACGTCGATATTTGGACCAGTCTAAAGCTGGTAGCTCGCTACAATGGATGGATCCGCTCCGGTCACAATTTACTTCCTAGGTCGTTGTACCCTCAAATAGTCCGGTTAGAAAAAAAGATATGCTCCTTTTGCCACACTGTTTTAATGTTTAAATAACAGTTACGGGCTTGAAATGAGGTTCAGCTAAGTGCCAGACCTCTGCTACATTTCATGCATAGGATTAAATGAATTTAGTTGCGATCTACTTTTTCTTGGAGCCTGACCTTTGATGGAGGTACCAGAGTTGACATACACTTTCGTTACAAGAGAATTTTGAGGGTAGTTGTGCGCAATGAAAAATTGTGAAAAAAGTTATCCTGCATGGTACTGTCTTCTGGGGCTGATATGCAAGAACATATATTGCTCTTTAAGCCACACTTAGTTATTCAGCCCAAATTAGTTTTTTAAAAGAGCTACAGACTGTCAAAATGTGCCAATTTACTATATAATTTAACACGGCCAAAACAGACAGGAGTGTAACCGGATCCGCTCCGGTCTTGAATTACTTCTGAGGTGGTTGTACCCTCAAATAGTCCGGTTAGAAAAAAAAGGTGTGCCCCTTTTGCCACATTGTTTTAACGTTTAAATAACAGTAAAGTGCTGGAAATGAAGTTCAGCCAAGTGCCTGTCCTCTGCTACATTTCATGCATAGTTTTAAATGAATCTAAGTGGGAACTATTTTTCTGGGAGCCTGACCTTTGATGGTGGTCCCCAAGTAAGGAAACTCACCCGCCCGGGGTTAGAAATAAGTTGGCCCTTTGATTTTTTTTCAAGGGAGGTAAATCATAATTGATAATCGCCCAACTACTTACAACTAGACGAAATCTAGCGACGTTTATTTACATTCCTTTTATAAAATCTACAAACTTTGCTGCTTTTTTTTTTGTTGTTGTTGTTGTGGGTTTTTTGTCTTCCTGGCAAAATTAGAGATCAACACAGTCTATTAAAATCAGGCAAAAATTTGATCGATTTGATTGAAATGTTGATCCTTTCAAACGATTTCGGAGCGTTTTTTGATTGCTTGGGGTGAGTTTTTGGACTGAATGATAGCAGTGCTGAGAGAGTGTGATTTTGAATGGTTTTGATCGAAATGATTGTCAGTTTCACGATGTGATTTACTGTTAGAGTGCATTTCGAAATACTTTTCATGTTTTACACAACGCTTTCGTTTAACGTCTTTTACAGTTGAGAACATTGTTAAATATGCTTATTGATAACTTTGGAATGAGTTTAAAACTAATTTGAATATAATGGATCAGCGTGTTAGGGTTGAAATTAAACGGGAGTAACTTTTTATCACAAATTCTTCCAAGAAGAAAAAAAGCAAAATTTTATTGCCTGTACTTAAATCTAAGAATTTTTCTGTTTGTGTGTACTCACGGACGTACGTTCAGTTTGACAAAACTATTAGCCAATTATACCCCGCTTTGCACGTAAGTGCACGTGAAAAGCGGGGTATAATTGGAAAACTGTTTGCACCGTTTTGTCATACTGGGTACGTTCATATAGAACTCGGTATCGATCCGAGTTACCCCAAATCTCGTTCGAATGACCACGGTTTCGACTCCAGTGACGTCATTTTAACCTTTTAACCTCGATACTTATGATCCTGGGCCAGGCCGGTGTTACTAGGGTTCCAAGATGGCGTTGAAAAGTAGTACCCAAAATTTAGAATATAAAAAAAATCGGGAGGCTTTATTTTGCAACAAACTTGCTTTTGTTATGTTTGATATCATGATTTACAAAAGTATATCACATCTATTGATACAATAAAAACACCCCACGTGCTAGCCCGATCTTGTAACGGTATCTTTTCATCATGCGTACTCCCACCAGTAGAGAACTCCGTTCGAATGGTTGTCTTCTCTGCGCATGCACATTCTAGTTTATGTCGTCTAAGTCGTCTTTCTCGATCCTCGGGTCGGTCATAAACGCAGGACAGGCGCTTTTGATTCCACACCAGCAATCAAAATCGTGCAATACATCTAATGAAAAAAAGAAAAGAAATTCTCGAGCACTTTGAACAATTTTGAAGCACTCTTAAGAGATTTCGGAGCCTTTAACGACGATTAGATTTGGTGTTTCTAATGCATCAAATGGAGCGCCAAGCGAGCGAATTAAGTTAGTAACATCGTGAAATTGACACTCAATCAAAATCCTCCTGTATGCTCGCCCAGTCCTCCCTTTATTCAATTTAAATACTCACTCAAAAACGCTCCAAAATGGTTTAAAACACTTTGAAATCAAAATAGGGACATTTCTTTCAAATACATAAAACTCTTCCACGTTTAATAAGCTGTTATGTTTTTTTTTTTTTTTTTTTTTTTTTTTTTTTTTTTTTTAAAGGGTCTGCTTGGTCAATGAATACGGGCACCCTAAAATACAGCAAATTTGAATAAGGATGGTAATAAAACATCGCTAATATCGTTTTATAGGACAAAATTAGCAATATTGGATCACCTCCCCTTAAATTTATTCAAAGCTCGCTCCTCCTTCGCATTCACTTTAATTCCGAAATGCTTCCTTTAGGTAGTGGACCCGTAATAGTTCCGTAACGTTTCGGAAGTAATGATCTTTAACAGATTTAGCCGAGGTTTCCTAATGATTTCTATTAGGAAACCTCGGTCAACATTGTAAAAGTTCGTAGGTTCCAAAATATTGCGGAACTATTACGGATCCACTACCTTAATAATTCACCTTGTCAATTTCACAATGTTTTTTACTGTATTTATTTTAAAGTCAATCTTGCTCAAGCGATCATGCCTACTTAGCGACCATATTCGTTGAGTGACGTTTCAACACCCCCATCTTTAAATAGTAGTTTTAATGGACTTAAAAAAATCGAATCCTGTGTTGTTCGAACCCATAACAATCGCCTCAATGAGACGATTCTGAAGCGTTTTAAGCAACTTGAAAATCAGCATTGTATGCACGTTAAGTCAAATATATAGAGGACATTGAATGAGTGGTCATTGAATACTGAATTTATTAAACGAATCATCTTTAAACAGATAAAAACGAGGCTACACCGAGTTTTTATCTGTTTTAGATGACGAGTTTGATAAATTCTGTATTTTATGAGCACAAATTTTATATTCTGTTTATAATATGACCCGAATTTTAGCGAAAAATCGTCAATTTTTTTGAAATTCAACGTTTCAATTTTCCGCGAAACTTATAACGTCGTTGAAAAATGACGTCACAAAAAATAGATTATGACGTCATTTTCGCGGTAACAAAATAGCGTTGCTATTCGCTCTGAGCTCATTTGCATAGTTATTCCACTAGTGTAATAACACCCGTTTAAAATCAAAAATATTCAACGGGGTTATTTCACTCCGGCGACGTAGGTCATATTATAAATCATTTTATTTGTAAACAAAACATGTTTTTCAGTGACCTTTCTCATTAACGACCACTTCTTGTAATCCGAAACTGGTCGCTTAACCCTTTCCTGTTTTACAAAATTTTGGACCTGTCCAAATTCAAAGGTTTTGCAGACGAAAATTTAAAGTGGATCTAATTAAAAAAAACCATTCAATAGGGTAGAAAAAAGTGTTTTCTCAATCATAAAATCACGGGCACGTACAAAGCAGGGATTAAACAGCAAAGGGTTAATCCACGTTTAACTGTTTTCCTTTTATTTTTCAGACTACCATATTCTAGGGTGTACCGCGGTGAAACAAGACACACATTGCTACATTCACTGGTATTCAGTAATATGCTTTTGTAATGAAGATCTCTGTAATAACAGATACCACGTTTCCTCCGACATTTATCAAAATAATCCTCAGAGTTATATCAACTTACGCTGAAATTATCACTTTAAAAAACATAAACGATTTGTCATCGAAACACTCAAAAGATTATCAACAAACTACAAAACCCTGAAATTATTGCTTAAACACCAGCAAATCTACAAGCAAAAATCGCTCATCACATACTCAATGTCAATAAGGGAAACAATTTGGAATCTGTAAATCTAAAAATAAACTTTTTTCTTATTTTATGAAATAATTGTTAATTATGTAATAAAAAGGGGCGGGGCACCTAACGAACGAAAAATCTCACTGAGGTTGACTATTGATTCGTTTGACTGCTTTAGACAGTCAGGTGCGTTAGATGATATCGTATGGAAATAAAGCAATAATTGAGGTATGAAACTCAAAACCTAATCACGCTTACGTATGAATTCGCTTCGCGTATTCATTAAGTGTTATTAGATTTCTATTTTCATACCTCGATGAATTAAATAAATACTACCTTCATCCCTTAAGTGATAACAATCGTTTGCTTCAGTCAAAGTTGTTCACCAAGTGTTTTTCGTACACTTTTTACACATTTTCAAGTATAAAATCGACATGAGATATGTCTAAAAGCCCCTTGCCCATTCAGATTTTAACGAGCATATTTAAGACAACAAGTCTCAATGATAATTTCTATGATTTGGTGAAATTCTACCAGGTGGTTTAAAAGGAGATTGAACGTTTACGCGCGGAGGTACGGACGCACGGATGCATCGACGCACAGCTAAGACGTAAGCTCCGCTAGACTTGTTCCAGTGGAACTGAAAACTGTTCGCGGCGAGGTCTTTCTTAGACTGAATGCATGGCTGCTTTCTGGATCCACAAACTATTAACCACTTCACAATTACAGAACCTTTTAGTCAGGCAGACGAATTTCACCCTGTAAAGTACCCTTCACCGATTATATCACGCATAGATAAGATTTGTTATTAGATAAGAAGAACAATACAGATCATGGTAACACAAAATGATTCGTTCTTCAATTTCTGTAACCCGTTCTGAATTTTGAATGGAGACGTTTTGGAAACGTTAAAGTGGTGTCCGTGGTCTAGAGGTAGTCGGCCTTTTGACCAAAAGGTCCTGAGTTCGATTCCTAGGAGCGGCTATCGATTTTGGTTCTTTCATTGGCCCACACATTCGGCGCGAATACTGGTTAGTTTTCCAGGAAGCAGAACCGATAGGGAATAATCTAAATTGTAAGAACTTGTTTCCCAATCGATGTAAAAATAAATAGCTTTTAATCAAACGTTTTTGAAATGATGCCCCGTTAACCAGGTGTACTTGCATAAAAAGCGGGATAATATTTCTATCATTTTGTCAACTTGTAATTTCCGGACCCCCCCCCCCTCCCCTGTTTTTAAACAGTATTGCACTAATCGTGCTCTGCGTTCAGGATGAAAAAACGGTGCACCGTTTTGTCATCCTGAACGCGGAGCCTATGTCTGGAGTACATAACCATAGATTCCTAGCACTAAAACTATTCTTACATCCTTCTACAAAGTCTACATAGCGCAGTTGTAGCGCGTCGGACTGTCAATCTAGAGGTCCCGGGTTCGATCGCCAACGGCGGCAAACTGTCTTTCCGACTTTTTGTATGCTACTACCAATGGGTTGGTAATTATAGACCTATGTGAGATAGCAGATGTAGGCTAGGAAAGAGTGTGATGGTAGAATTGGTGAGAGAAATACCAGGAATCCATTGTTAAGTGCTCAAACCGCCGAGATATAACTAAAAAATTTTGAAAGCAGCGTAAAATACATACAATCAATAATCCTTCCACGGCTTCAGTGACATCTACTATCCCACTAAGGTTTTCGATTACCCATTCATCGATGAGAATTTACGTCGGAAAGGATGTCTGCCGCCAAGGGGAATCGAAACCTGGACCCAATAATTTGCTGTTTGACGCGCTACCCAATGGGCTTTGAAGGCAACTCGTTCACTTGCGCAGACTAAACAGGGCCGCTACAATTAATTCTTCTGCATTTTTTTTATTTTTAGTTTGGATCATTCTACTTTACTAAATGATTATTTTGAAACACAATTTTTACTTGACCTCTGCTTCGTATAAAGTCTTTTCTTTTAAATATCTTCTTTTCGCAATATCTGAAATGTCCCTTTTTGTTCTGACGGGTCAATATTATCAAAGATGAAATCATTTTTATAAAGTCAGACAATTTGCACGTTGGAGCGCGATAGAATAAGGATATCACTATGGGAATTTTAGTTACTTTTACGCGTATCGTTGTGGTATTTCAAACAATAACTAGTGAGTTACTGATATGATTTTCGACAAACCCGGTAATATCCGAAATATCTCATTTACATTAAGGTTCATGTAAAGTGTTTGAGACCCAATTTTAAGGGCATTCATTTGCCAAGAAAAAGCAGTATGTCCAGGAATATCATATATCAAAATGAAGCTATTTATGAGCACAAGCAGTTGAAAAACATAAGACTGTTATAACTATAGCGGTAGAGCCAAAACATTGTGGAAAAGGGTCATTTTGACCAGAACAAGCAACTGCATGACTGTTGGATAAAATTTGCTCATATTTTAACAAAGTCTAGCCTAAAGTACCATCAAGGTATGCAACTGTCATGCAGATGCTTGTTCTTTACAAAATGACCCTTTTCCAAAATGTTTTGGCTTTGCCACTGTAGCTATGGCGGTCTTATGTTGCCTAACTGCCTGTGCTCACGAATAGCTTCATTTTGATATATAATATACCTGGACATAGTGCTTTTTCTTGGCTAATGAGGTGCCCTAAATATTGGGTCTCAAACTTTTACATGAACCTTAAATTCGACGATCGGTTTCATAGGTTCTGTCATGCTTGACAAGGCATAGTAGAACATATGTAAACGATCGTTGAATTTATTGTTATTGATTTTTTTCTGATATAACCGTAAATTTATTAAAATCCACTGATTCAGACACATGTATGAGGGGGGTAATGCCAGTCTTAAATCCTTTTTTATTATTGAAAACCTATGTTGTGGGTACTCATTTGAATCGTGAGGACAAGACGAGACCAATTAGTAACAACAATATATAATTTGTGCAAGTATATTGATAAAAAAAATCTGAAATCTGAAATCCAAAATACCCCCTCTATCTGCAGCTCTACTAATTACTATTTAGATTTACGGAGCCAGTGCATGGCATTTCCAACAATTTTGAATGCTTTTACACACTTTTCATAGAAAAAATACAAAACGTGTCCTTCGATTTGGAAATGTGTGTAATTTTAGACGATTAAGAATGTTCTAATGGCATCGGCACAAAAACAAGAGATTTCAATAATTACATGTATTTAGATTTTTTTCGAAGCGGCAAGATCAGTAAGGGATCCTGTCTATTTATTTCGAGTCTATAAATTACAAAATCGTTTTTTCCGTGAATAATCTTTCATATTTGCATGTATTGATATGAAGTTTCCACCCAAAGACTTTTACCTTAATCTTTGATTGAATAAGACAAATGTGCGAAATGCACATGCGTAATTAGTTGGCTCGAAATTGAAGGGTATTTTTTAGGCGTTAGAAGTCGCTTTATTTTTTCAGAATGAATTTCGCTTAATTCAGGAATATCTGTCTTTCTTTACATGCATTACAAGATTTACTCTAATTAATTTAAAGGCTTCAAAATGATGAGGTCGTTACTTCCGATTGATTCTACGAACATTTTCAATAATCACATTTTCCCAATCTGTGAAAGAGCAGCAGAAGGAATATATATTATTCAAATGAAATTCGCAGCTTGTTTTCATATATGAAAAATATTCAATCAACATTTTCAAAAAAATATTCCCCGTCGGCTTTTAATTGGTGTGACAAGAAAAAATTGATTGTTTGGAATACCTTGATTTAATCGACTGGACATATCATAATCAAAGCATACATTGGGTAGTTTTTCGACTATCTCTGTCACCCGGCTTACTATGCAAATAGGGACTTTCATCATCAGCACTTTCTGTGCTTTGATTTTTTACTTAGTATGTTTACAAATTCTCTGGTTAATGATACAATTGTTAACCCCTGTTATTACTTGAAAAGTACTCGAAAAAATGATAAACAAATATAAGCAGTTTGCCCTTTTGGATAAAGCATATTTCATTCAAAAGGTCCCGGGTTCGAAGCCTGTCGGTGGCACTAATACTTTCCGACTTTTTGTCTCCGACAATTATTTGATAATCGTGAAATGTGAAATATGTGAAATAGCAGCTCGGGGCTAGAAAATGATTTAGTATTAAAGATAAACAATTCGAAGTGAGGAGAAAAGGATTAATTTCACATTTAAAATGATTGGCGATAACGGTTTCACAACAATCACTTATACTTGCCCATTTATAGTACTGGTGTGAGAAATACGAGGATTCAATTAAAAGATGCTCCAGCCGTTGTTGTATAACTGATAAATTATTTAAAGCGGCGTTAAACCACATACAAACAAAAACAAGAATCGGTGTTTATGTGCTCCTGGTTATGACTAAGAATTGTTAAAATCGGCGGTAAACAAACAAACAAACAAACAAATCTTTATTTTAACTTTGCAGGTTTAAATGCTATAACATGCTATTCTGGGAGTGACGATGTTTATTCAAAACTCGTCTGTGACGGATCATGCTTCTTCGAAAAGGACACGTGGGGTATTTTAAAATACAGTTAACTACATTGTGAAATTGACAAAGTGAATGATTTTGGAATGAAATCGAATGAATGTGTGGAGCGAGTTTTTGAGTGAATTTAATGGGAGGTAATCCAATACCGCAAATTTTGTTCAGGAGGAACAAAATTTAGGACATTAATTACCTCCCTTTAATAAAATATGCATATAAGTTTTATAGATAGCTTCCTATTTCTTTAAGAACCTATGAGACGCTAACAATTTGAATAATGCCAATGAAATCGCGATTTTTCTCTGTCAAAAATCATTTTGAGTGACGTTGTTGATTCTATGTTTTTCAATGGGTTTGAGCGTTTTTGAATGGTTTGAGAGAGTGGTTGGAATGAATGAGTGATTTAGAATGGTTTTGATCGGTAGGAGTGTCAATTTCACGATGTAACTAACTGTACCATAAACAATAAAGTCGATTTTCTATTAAAATCTAGATCATTAAATAACATCGAAAAATGGAAGAGTTGAGTGATTAAGGAACGACTTTTGAAATGATAATGAATAAGTATGCGGAGCGAATTCAAAATGAAATATTCAAGGGAGGTAATACATATTGTTTATTTCGTCTAGATTGGACGAGATTAGCGATGATTCATTATCCCCCCTCCCAAAATAATAATAATAATAATAATCATGTTTTCCTGTTTGTGTATTTTCGGTTTAAACAGTCGCTTTGAAATCCACATATCATAATAAAATAGTGCAATAATTTGATCTATTTAAATACTCACAATGAATGGTTTCGAAGCGTTTTTGACCGATTTAAAGCGCTTTTTGATGATTTGAGTGAGTGTTCGGAATAAATGAACGGAGCGCTGTGTAAATGATTTAGAATAGTTTTGGTCGAGCTCAATGTCAATTTCAGGATGTAGTTACTAAATGTAAAAACAGTTTGTTTAAAGCTGTAGTAACGTAGTTTTGGAAGAAAATCGATTATAAATCGAACGCATAAGTACTTATAAAAACACATTCTTAATGCATTGCGATTGGCTGAAAGTTTCGTTTTATACCTCAATTATAAATGATTTAGCACATTTTTGGGAATAACACGTTTGAAGAGAGAGTGTGTTTTCTTTTACTGAAGTCGTCGTCACAGAACAGTTGGTAGCGCGTCGGGCTATCATTCAAAAGGTCCCTGGTTCGATTCCAGACGGCGGCACTAATCCTTTCCAACTATTTGTGTCTCCCACAAATTGGTCGGTAATCGTATACCTATGTGTGATAGCAGCTGGAGCCTAGGGAAGGATGTAATGGTAGTACTGATGTGAGAAATACCAGAAATCTATTGTTAGGTGCTCCAGCCTCAGCGATATAACTGAAAGATTGTTGAAAGCGGCGTAAATCCATTTCTAACAAACAAACCCTTTCAATGAGGAATACATGAAATTATAAACCTTATCACACCCATGTATGAATCAGATTCATATTTCTAAAAATTTAAAATCGTTGTCTAATTGTTGAAAACAAAACAAAAAGTGAAGACTTACAAAGATCATTGAACTTTGGGCCACTTATTTCTAACCAGAATCCTACCCTAGTGTAGACTGGTCCCGCTTTCAACTACTGGAATAGCCTATTCTAGGCTATTTTAAACGTCGACATTTGGACCAGTCTAAAGCTGGTCACTCGCTACAATGGATCAGCTCCGGTCTTGAATTACTTCCGAGGTGGTTGTACCCTCAAATAGTCCGGTTAGAAAAAAATGGTGTGCCCCTTTTGCCACATTGTTTTCACGTTAAAATACAGTAAAGTGCTGGAAATGAGGTTCAGCCAAGTGCCTGTCCTCTGCTACATTTCATGCATAGTTTTAAATGAATCTAAGTGGGAACTATTTTTCTGGGAGCCTGACCTTTGATGGTGGTCCCCAAGTAAGGAAACTCACCCGCCCGGGGTTAGAAATAAGTTGGCCCTTTGATTTTTTTTCAAGGGAGGTAAATCATAATTGATAATCGCCCAACTACTTACAACTAGACGAAATCTAGCGACGTTTATTTACATTCCTTTTATAAAATCTACAAACTTTGCTGGGTTTTTTTTTTGTTGTTGTTGTGGGTTTTTTGTCTTCCTGGCAAAATTAGAGATCAACACAGTCTATTAAAATCAGGCAAAAATTTGATCGATTTGATTGAAATGTTGATCCTTTCAAACGATTTCGGAGCGTTTTTTGATTGCTTGGGGTGAGTTTTAGGACTGAATGATAGCAGTGCTGAGAGAGTGTGATTTTGAATGGTTTTGATCGAAATGATTGTCAGTTTCACGATGTGATTTACTGTTAGAGTGCATTTCGAAATACTTTTCATGGTGACACAACGCTTTCGTTTAACGTCTTTTACAGTTGAGAACATTGTTAAATATGCTTATTGATAACTTTGGAATGAATTTAAAACTAAATTGAATATAAGGGATTAGCGTGTTAGGGTTGAAATTAAACGGGAGTAACTTTTTATCACAAATTCTTCCAAGAAGAAAAAAAGCAAAATTTTATTGCCTGTACTTCAATCTAAGATTTTTTTCTGTTTGTGTGTACTCACGGACGTACGTTCAGTTTGACAAAACTATTAGCCAATTATACCCCGCTTTGCACGTAAGTGCACGTGAAAAGCGGGGTATAATTGGAAAACTGTTTGCACCGTTTTGTCATACTGGGTACGTTCATATAGAACTCGGTATCGATCCGAGTTACCCCAAATCTCGTTCGAATGACCACGGTTTCGACTCTAGTGACGTCATTTTAACCTTTTAACCTCGATACTTCTGATCCTGGGCCAGGCCGGTGTTACTAGGGTTCCAAGATGGCGTTGAAAAGTAGAACCCAAAATTTAGAATATAAAGAAATCGGGAGGCTTTATTTTGCAACAAACTTGCTTTTGTTATGTTTGATATCATGATTTACAAAAGTATATCACATCTATTGATACAATAAAAACACCCCACGTGCTAGCCCGATCTTGTAACGGTATCTTTTCATCATGCGTACTCCCACCAGTAGAGAACTCCGTTCGAATGGTTGTCTTCTCTGCGCATGCACATTCTAGTTTATGTCGTCTAAGTCGTCTTTCTCGATCCTCGGGTCGGTCATAAACGCAGGACAGGCGCTTTTGATTCCACACCAGCAATCAAAATCGTGCAATACATCTAATGAAAAAAAGAAAAGAAATTCTCCAGCACTTTGAACAATTTTGAAGCACTCTTAAGAGATTTCGGAGCCTTTAACGACGATTAGATTTGGTGTTTCGTGTTTCTAATGCATCAAATGGAGCGCCAAGCGAGCGAATTAAGTTAGTAACATCGTGAAATTGACACTCAATCAAAATCCTCCTGTATGCTCGCCCAGTCCTCCCTTTATTCAATTTAAATACTCACTCAAAAACGCTCCAAAATGGTTTAAAACACTTTGAAATCAAAATAGGGACATTTCTTTCAAATACATAAAACTCTTCCACATTTAATAAGCTGTTATGTTTTTTTTTGTTTTTTTTTTTTTAAAAAGCGTCTGCTTGGTCAATGAATACGGGCACCCTAAAATACGGAAATTTAAATAAGGATGGTACAGTTAACAACATCGTGAAATTTACAAGGTGAATGATTATTGAATGATTTAGGAATGAAATGGAATGAGTGTGTGGAGCGACTTTTGAGTGAATGTAATGGGAGGTCATCCAGTATTTCAAATTTTGTTCAGCATGAACACAATTTGCAATATTGATTACCTCCCTTTAATAAAATATGCATATATAAGTTCTATAGAAAGCTCCCTATTTCTTCAAGAACCTATTGGACGATTACAATTTCAATTATATAAATGAAATCCGATTTTTCACCAGGTATTTTTTTATTTTGAACGAAATTGTTGTTATATGTCTTTCGGTGAGTTTGGAGCGTTTTTGATCGATTTGAGTGAGTGGTTGGAATGAATGATTGGAGTGCTGAGTGAATGATTAAGAATGATTTTGATCGGAATGAATGTCAATTTCACGATGTTATTAGCTGTAATAAAACATCGCTAATATCGTTTTATAGGACAAAATTAGCAATATTGGATCACCTCCCCTTAAATTTATTCAAAGCTCGCTCCTCCTTCGCATTCACTTTAATTCCGAAATGCTTCCTTTAGGTAGTGTACCCGTAATAGTTCCGTAACGTTTCGGAAGTAATGATCTTTAACAGATTTAGCCGAGGTTTCCTAATGATTTCTATTAGGAAACCTCGGTCAACATTGTAAAAGTTCGTAGGTTCCAAAATATTGCGGAACTATTACGGATCCACTACCTTAATAATTCACCTTGTCAATTTCACAATGTTTTTTACAGTATTTATTTTAAAGTCAATCTTGCTCAAGCGATCATGCCTACTTAGCGACCATATTCGTTGAGTGACGTTTCAACACCCCCATCTTTAAATAGTAGTTTCAATGGACTTAAAAAAATCGAATCCTGTGTTGTTCGAACCCATAACAATCGCCTCAATGAGACGATTCTGAAGCGTTTTAAGCAACTTGAAAATCAGCATTGTATGCACGTTAAGTCAAATATATAGAGGACATTGAATGAGTGGTCATTGAATACTGAATTTATTAAACGAGTCATCTTTAAACAGATAAAAACGAGGCTACACCGAGTTTTTATCTGTTTTAGATGACGAGTTTGATAAATTCTGTATTTTATGAGCACAAATTTTATATTCTGTTTATAATATGACCCGAATTTTAGCGAAAAATCGTCAATTTTTTTGAAATTCAACGTTTCAATTTTCCGCGAAACTTATAACGTCGTTGAAAAATGACGTCACAAAAAATAGATTATGACGTCATTTTCGCGGTAACAAAATAGCGTTGCTATTCGCTCTGAGCTCATTTGCATAGTTATTCCACTAGTGTAATAACACCCGTTTAAAATCAAGAATATTCAACGGGGTTATTTCACTCCGGCGACGTAGGTCATATTATAAATCATTTTATTTTTTTTTTCAGTGACCTTTCTCATTAACGACCACTTCTTGTAATCCGAAACTGGTCGCTTAACCCTTTCCTGTTTTACAAAATTTTGGACCTGTCCAAATTCAAAGGTTTTGCAGACGAAAATTTAAAGTAGATCTAATTAAAAAAAACGATTCAATAGGGTAGAAAAAAGTGTTTTCTCAATCATAAAATCACGGGCACGTACAAAGCAGGGATTAAACAGGGATTAAACAGCAAAGGGTTAATCCACGTTTAACTGTTTTCCTTTTATTTTTCAGACTACCATATTCTAGGGTGTACCGCGGTGAAACAAGACACACATTGCTACATTCACTGGTATTCAGTAATATGCTTTTGTAATGAAGATCTCTGTAATAACAGATACCACGTTTCCTCCGACATTTATCAAAATAATCCTCAGAGTTATATCAACTTACGCTGAAATTATCACTTTAAAAAACATAAACGATTTGTCATCGAAACACTCAAAAGATTATCAACAAACTACAAAACCCTGAAATTATTGCTTAAACACAAGCAAATCTACAAGCAAAAATCGCTCATCACATACTCAATGTCAATAAGGGAAACAATTTGGAATCTGTAAATCTAAAAATAAACTTTTTTCTTATTTTATGAAATAATTGTTAATTATGTAATAAAAAGGGGCGGGGCACCTAACGAACGAAAAATCTCACTGAGGTTGACTATTGATTCGTTTGACTGCTTTAGACAGTCAGGTGCGTTAGATGATATCGTATGGAAATAAAGCAATAATTGAGGTATGAAACTCAAAACCTAATCACGCTTACGTATGAATTCGCTTCGCGTATTCATTAAGTGTTATTAGATTTCTATTTTCATACCTCGATGAATTAAATAAATACTACCTTCATCCCTTAAGTGATAACAATCGTTTGCTTCAGTCAAAGTTGTTCACCAAGTGTTTTTCGTACACTTTTTACACATTTTCAAGTATAAAATCGACATGAGATATGTCTAAAAGCCCCTTGCCCATTCAGATTTTAACGAGCATATTTAAGACAACAAGTCTCAATGATAATTTCTATGATTTGGTGAAATTCTACCAGGTGGTTTAAAAGGAGATTGAACGTTTACGCGCGGAGGTACGGACGCACGGATGCATCGACGCACAGCTAAGACGTAAGCTCCGCTAGACTTGTTCCAGTGGAACTGAAAACTGTTCGCGGCGAGGTCTTTCTTAGACTGAATGCATGGCTGCTTTCTGGATCCACAAACTATTAACCACTTCACAATTACAGAACCTTTTAGTCAGGCAGACGAATTTCACCCTGTAAAGTACCATTCACCGATTATATCACGCATAGATAAGATTTGTTATTAGATAAGAAGAACAATACAGATCATGGCAACACAAAATGATTCGTTCTTCAATTTCTGTAACCCGTTCTGAATTTTGAATGGAGACGTTTTGGAAACGTTAAAGTGGTGTCCGTGGTCTAGAGGTAGTCGGCCTTTTGACCAAAAGGTTCTGAGTTCGATTCCTAGGAGCGGCTATCGATTTTGGTTCTTTCATTGGCCCACACATTCGACGCGAATACTGGTGAGTTTTCCAGGAAGCAGAACCGATAGGGAATAATCTAAATTGTAAGAACTTGTTTCCCAATCGATGTAAAAAAAATAGCTTTTAATCAAACGTTTTTGAAATGATGCCCCGTTAACCAGGTGTACTTGCATAAAAAGCGGGATAATATTTCTATCATTTTGTCAACTTGTAATTTCCGGAACCCCCCCCCCCCCTGTTTTTAAACAGTATTGCACTAATCGTGCTCTGCGTTCAGGATGAAAAAACGGTGCACCGTTTTGTCATCCTGAACGCGGAGCCTATGTCTGGAGTACATAACCATAGATTCCTAGCACTAAAACTATTCTTACATCCTTCTACAAAGTCTACATAGCGCAGTTGTAGCGCGTCGGACTGTCAATCTAAAGGTCCCGGGTTCGATCGCCAACGGCGGCAAACTGTCTTTCCGACTTTTTGTATGCTACTACCAATGGGTTGGTAATTATAGACCTATGTGAGATAGCAGATGTAGGCTAGGAAAGAGTGTGATGGTAGAATTGGTGTGAGAAATACCAGGAATCCATTGTTAAGTGCTCAAACCGCCGAGATATAACTAAAAAATTTTGAAAGCAGCGTTAAATACATACAATCAATAATCCTTCCACGGCTTCAGTGACATCTACTATCCCACTAAGGTTTTCGATTACCCATTCATCGATGAGAATTTACGTCGGAAAGGATGTCTGCCGCCAAGGGGAATCGAAACCTGGACCCAATAATTTGCTGTTTGACGCGCTACCCAATGGGCTTTGAAGGCAACTCGTTCACTTGCGCAGACTTAACAGGGCCGCTACAATTAATTCTTCTGCATTTTTTCTATTTTTAGTTTGGATCATTCTACTTTACTAAATGATTATTTTGAAACACAATTTTTACTTGACCTCTGCTTCGTATAAAGTCTTTTCTTTTAAATATCTTCTTTTCGCAATATCTGAAATGTCCCTTTTTGTTCTGACGGGTCAATATTATCAAAGATGAAATCATTTTTATAAAGTCAGACAATTTGCACGTTGGAGCGCGATAGAATAAGGATATCACTATGGGAATTTTAGTTACTTTTACGCGTATCGTTGTGGTATTTCAAACAATAACTAGTGAGTTACTGATATGATTTTCGACAAACCCGGTAATATCCGAAATATCTCATTTACATTAAGGTTCATGTAAAGTGTTTGAGACCCAATTTTAAGGGCATTCATTTGCCAAGAAAAAGCAGTATGTCCAGGAATATCATATATCAAAATGAAGCTATTTATGAGCACAAGCAGTTGAAAAACATAAGACTGTTATAACTATAGCGGTAGAGCCAAAACATTGTGGAAAAGGGTCATTTTGACCAGAACAAGCAACTGCATGACTGTTGGATAAAATTTGCTCATATTTTAACAAAGTCTAGCCTAAAGTACCATCAAGGTAGTGCTACAACCATTGGTATAAAACTCAGCCCCAAAACGTAGTTATGCAAGCAATTCATTTTGACTTATTTTATAAACACATATGTCATTCTAATTTTGTAAACGTGTAGATCTTTTTAGGGTATGGTGTGTTATCACAACATAAATAGACATTTATTGTTTATATACCTGTAAGGTTGTTTAGCAATATATCAATTTCTATTTCACAGAATGATAAATATATAGTAATTTTGTAGATCATTGAATTAAAAAAAACATAACTTGAAATAAATCGCAGAAAATATTGCACAATATTATGGTGTGATGTTGCACCATACCTTACATCTATTTTGAAAACAGACCAAACCAGTTTGACATGTATGTTGACAAAATAAATGGAAATTGATTGTTTCAAAATAGCCTTTTGAGACTGATTTTTATGTCTAAGGTTGTAGCACTACCTGGATGGTACTTCAGACTGTACTTTGTTAAAATACTGGGCAATTTTATGCAACTGTCATGCAGTTGCTTGTTCTTTACAAAATGACCCTTTTCCACAATGTTTTGGCTTTGCCACTGTAGCTATGGCGGTCTTATGTTGCCTAACTGCCTGTGCTCACGAATAGCTTCATTTTGATATATAATATACCTGGACATAGTGCTTTTTCTTGGCTAATGAGGTGCCCTAAATATTGGGTCTCAAACTTTTACATGAACCTTAAATTCGACGATCGGTTTCATAGGTTCTGTCATGCCATATCAAACAATACTTGACAAGGCATAGTAGAACATATGTAAACGATCGTTGAATTTATTGTTATTGATTTTTTTCTGATATAACCGTAAATTTATTAAAATCCACTGATTCAGACACATGTATGAGGGGGGTAATGCCAGTCTTAAATCCTTTTTTATTATTGAAAACCTATGTTGTCGGTACTCATTTGAATCGTGAGGACAAGACGAGACCAATTAGTAACAACAATATATAATTTGTGCAAGTATATTGATAAAAAAAAATCTGAAATCTGAAATCCAAAATACCCCCTCTATCTGCAGCTCTACTAATTACTATTTAGATTAACTGAGCCAGTGCATGGCATTTCCAACAATTTTGAATGCTTTTTCACACTTTTCATAGAAAAAATACAAAACGTGTCCTTCGATTTGGAAATGTGTGTAATTTTAGACGATTAAGAATGTTCTAATGGCATTGGCACAAAAACAAGAGATTTCAATAATTACATGTATTTAGATTTTTTTCGAAGCGGCAAGATCAGTAAGGGATCCAGTCTATTTATTTCGAGTCTATAAATTACAAAATCGTTTTTTCCGTGAATAATCTTTCATATTTACATGTATTGATATGAAGTTTCCACCCAAAGACTTTTACCTTAATCTTTGATTGAATAAGACAAATGTGCGAAATGCACATGCGTAATTAGTTGGCTCGAAATTGAAGAGTATTTTTTAGGCGTTAGTAGTCGCTTTATTTTTCAGAATGAATTTCGCTTAATTCAGGAATATCTGTCTTTCTTTACATGCATTACAAGATTTACTCTAATTAATTTAAAGGCTTCAAAATGATGAGGTCGTTACTTCCGATTGATTCTACGAACATTTTCAATAATCACATTTTCCCAATCTGTGAAAGAGCAGCAGAAGGAATATATATTATTCAAATGAAAATCGCAGCTTGTTTTCATATATGAAAAATATTCAATCAACATTTTCAAAAAAATATTCCCCGTCGGCTTTTAATTGGTGTGACAAGAAAAAAATGATTGTTTGGAATACCTTGATTTAATCGACTGGACATATCATAATCAAAGCATACATTGGGTAGTTTTTCGACTATCTCTGTCACCCGGCTTACTATGCAAATAGGGACTTTCATCACCAGCACTTTCTGTGCTTTGATTTTTTACTTAGTATGTTTACAAACTCTCTGGTTAATGATACAATTGTTTACCCCTGTTATTACTTGAAAAGTACTCGAAAAAAATGATAAACAAATATAAGCAGTTTGCCCTTTTGGATAAAGCATATTTCATTCAAAAGGTCCCGGGTTCGAAGCCTGTCGGTGGCACTAATACTTTCCGACTTTTTGTCTCCGACAATTATTTGATAATCGTGAAATGTGAAATATGTGAAATAGCAGCTCGGGGCTAGAAAATGATTTAGTATTAAAGATAAACAATTCGAAGTGAGGAGAAAAGGATTAATTTCACATTTAAAATGATTGGCGATAACGGTTTCACAACAATCACTTATACTTGCCGATTTATAGTACTGGTGTGAGAAATACGAGGATTCAATTAAAAGATGCTCCAGCCGTTGTTGTATAACTGATAAATTATTTAAAGCGGCGTTAAACCACATACAAACAAAAACAAGAATCGGTGTTTATGTGCTCCTGGTTATGACTAAGAATTGTTAAAATCGGCGGTAAACAAACAAACAAACAAACAAATCTTTATTTTAACTTTGCAGGTTTAAATGCTATAACATGCTATTCTGGGAGTGACGATGTTTATTCAAAACTCGTCTGTGACGGATCATGCTTCTTCGAAAAGGACACGTGGGGTATTTTAAAATACAGTTAACTACATTGTGAAATTGACAAAGTGAATGATTTTGGAATTAAATCGAATGAATGTGTGGAGCGAGTTTTTGAGTGAATTTAATGGGAGGTAATCCAATACCGCAAATTTTGTTCAGGAGGAACAAAATTTAGGACATTAATTACCTCCCTTTAATAAAATATGCATATAAGTTTTATAGATAGCTTCCTATTTCTTTAAGAACCTATGAGACGCTAACAATTTGAATAATGCCAATGAAATCGCGATTTTTCTCTGTCAAAAATCATTTTGAGTGACGTTGTTGATTCTATGTTTTTCAATGGGTTTGAGCGTTTTTGAATGGTTTGAGAGAGTGGTTGGAATGAATGAGTGATTTAGAATGGTTTTGATCGGTAGGAGTGTCAATTTCACGATGTAACTAACTGTACCATAAACAATAAAGTCGATTTTCTATTAAAATCTAGATCATTAAATAACATCGAAAAATGGAAGAGTTGAGTGATTAAGGAACGACTTTTGAAATGATAATGAATAAGTATGCGGAGCGAATTCAAAATGAAATATTCAAGGGAGGTAATACATATTGTTTATTTCGTCTAGATTGGACGAGATTAGCGATGATTCATTATCCCCCCTCCCAAAATAATAATAATAATAATAATCATGTTTTCCTGTTTGTGTATTTTCGGTTTAAACAGTCGCTTTGAAATCCACATATCATAATAAAATAGTGCAATAATTTGATCTATTTAAATGCTCACAATGAATGGTTTCGAAGCGTTTTTGACCGATTTAAAGCGCTTTTTGATGATTTGAGTGAGTGTTCGGAATAAATGAACGGAGCGCTGTGTAAATGATTTAGAATAGTTTTGGTCGAGCTCAATGTCAATTTCAGGATGTAGTTACTAAATGTAACTACAGTTTGTTTAAAGCTGTAGTAACGTAGTTTTGGAAGAAAATCGATTATAAATCGAACGCATAAGTACTTATAAAAACACATTCTTAATGCATTCCGATTGGCTGAAAGTTACGTTTTATACCTCAATTATAAATGATTTAGCACATTTTTGGGAATAACACGTTTGAAGAGAGAGTGTGTTTTCTTTTACTGAAGTCGTCGTCACAGAACAGTTGGTAGCGCGTCGGGCTATCATTCAAAAGGTCCCTGGTTCGATTCCAGACGGCGGCACTAATCCTTTCCAACTATTTGTGTCTCCCACAAATTGGTCGGTAATCGTATACCTATGTGGGATAGCAGCTGGAGCCTAGGGAAGGATGTAATGGTAGTACTGATGTGAGAAATACCAGAAATCTATTGTTAGGTGCTCCAGCCTCAGCGATATAACTGAAAGATTGTTGAAAGCGGCGTAAATCCATTTCTAACAAACAAACCCTTTCAATGAGGAATACATGAAATTATAAACCTTATCACACCCATGTATGAATCAGATTCATATTTCTAAAAAGTTAAAATCGTTGTCTAATTGTTGAAAACAAAACAAAAAGTGAAGACTTACAAAGATCATTGAACTTTGGGCCACTTATTTCTAACCAGAATCCTACCCTAGTGTAGACTGGTCCCGCTTTCAACTACTGGAATAGCCTATTCTAGGCTATTTTAAACGTCGACATTTGGACCAGTCTAAAGCTGGTCACTCGCTACAATGGATCCGCTCCGGTCTTGAATTACTTCCGAGGTGGTTGTACCCTCAAATAGTCCGGTTAGAAAAAAATGGTGTGCCCCTTTTGCCACATTGTTTTCACGTTAAAATACAGTAAAGTGCTGGAAATGAGGTTCAGCCAAGTGCCTGTCCTCTGCTACATTTCATGCATAGTTTTAAATGAATCTAAGTGGGGACTATTTTTCTGGGAGCCTGACCTTTGATGGTGGTCCCCAAGTAAGGAAACTCACCCGCCCGGGGTTAGAAATAAGTTGGCCCTTTGATTTTTTTTCAAGGGAGGTAAATCATAATTGATAATCGCCCAACTACTTACAACTAGACGAAATCTAGCGACGTTTATTTACATTCCTTTTATAAAATCTACAGACTTTGCTGTTGTTTTTTATGCCCCCGATAGGGAGGCATAATAAATTTGACTTGTCCGTCCGTCCGTCCGTCTGTCCGTCCGTCTGTCCGTCCGTCTGTCCGTCCGTCCGTCCGTCATTCCGTCCAAAAACTTTAACATTGGCCATAACTTCCTTATTACTATCAAAGCGGTGTCGGGGGCATTGTCATCTTACAGTGACAGCTCTTGTTTTTTTGTTGTTGTGGGTTTTTTGTCTTCCTGGCAAAATTAGAGATCAACACAGTCTATTAAAATATGGCAAAAATTTGATCGATTTGATTGAAATGTTGATCCTTTCAAACGATTTCGGAGCGTTTTTTGATTGCTTGGGGTGAGTTTTTGGACTGAATGATAGCAGTGCTGAGAGAGTGTGATTTTGAATGGTTTTGATCGAAATGATTGTCAGTTTCACGATGTGATTTACTGTTATAGTGCATTTTGAAATACTTTTCATGTTTTACACAACGCTTTCGTTTAACGTCTTGTACAGTTGAGAACATTGTTAAATATGCTTATTGACAACTTTGGAATGAGTTTAAAACTAAATTGAATATAATGGATTAGCGTGTTAGGGTTGAAATTAAACGGGAGTAACTTTTTATCACAAATTCTTCCAAGAAGAAAAAAAGCAAAATTTTATTGCCTGTACTTAAATCTAAGAATTTTTCTGTTTGTGTGTACTCACGGACGAACGTTCAGTTTGACAAAACTATTAGCCAATTATACTCCGCTTTGCACGTAAGTGCACGTGAAAAGCGGGGTATAATTGGAAAACTGTTTGCACCGTTTTGTCATACTGGGTACGTTCATATAGAACTCGGTATCGATCCGAGTTACCCCAAATCTCGTTCGAATGACCACGGTTTCGACTCCAGTGACGTCATTTTAACCTTTTAACCTCGATACTTCTGATCCTGGGCCAGGCCGGTGTTACTAGGGTTCCAAGATGGCGTTGAAAAGTAGAACCCAAAATTTAGAATATAAAAAAAATCGGGAGGCTTTATTTTGCAACAAACTTGCTTTTGTTATGTTTGATATCATGATTTACAAAACTATATCACATCTATTGATACAATAAAAACACCCCACGTGCTAGCCCGATCTTGTAACGGTATCTTTTCATCATGCGTACTCCCACCAGTAGAGAACTCCGTTCGAATGGTTGTCTTCTCTGCGCATGCACATTCTAGTTTATGTCGTCTAAGTCGTCTTTCTCGATCCTCGGGTCGGTCATGAACGCAGGACAGGCGCTTTTGATTTCACACCAGCAATCAAAATCGTGCAATACATCTAATGAAAAAAAGAAAAGAAATTCTCCAGCACTTTGAACAATTTTGAAGCACTCTTAAGAGATTTCGGAGCCTTTAACGACGATTAGATTTGGTGTTTCTAATGCATCAAATGGAGCGCCAAGCGAGCGAATTAAGTTAGTAACATCGTGAAATTGACACTCAATCAAAATCCTCCTGTATGCTCGCCCAGTCCTCCCTTTATTCAATTTAAATACTCACTCAAAAACGCTCCAAAATGGTTTAAAACACTTTGAAATCAAAATAGGGACATTTCTTTCAAATACATAAAACTCTTCCACATTTAATAAGCTGTTATGTTTTTTTTTTTTTTTTTTTTTTTTTTTTTTTTTAAAGGGTCTGCTTGGTCAATGAATACGGGCACCCTAAAATACAGCAAATTTGAATAAGGATGGTAATAAAACATCGCTAATATCGTTTTATAGGACAAAATTAGCAATATTGGATCACCTCCCCTTAAATTTATTCAAAGCTCGCTCCTCCTTCGCATTCACTTTAATTCCGAAATGCTTCCTTTGGGTAGTGGACCCGTAATAGTTCCGTAACGTTTCGGAAGTAATGATCTTTAACAGATTTAGCCGAGGTTTCCTAATGATTTCTATTAGGAAACCTCGGTCAACATTGTAAAAGTTCGTAGGTTCCAAAATATTGCGGAACTATTACGGATCCACTACCTTAATAATTCACCTTGTCAATTTCACAATGTTTTTTACTGTATTTATTTTAAAGTCAATCTTGCTCAAGCGATCATGCCTACTTAGCGACCATATTCGTTGAGTGACGTTTCAACACCCCCATCTTTAAATAGTAGTTTTAATGGACTTAAAAATATCGAATCCTGTGTTGTTCGAACCCATAACAATCGCCTCAATGAGACGATTCTGAAGCGTTTTAAGCAACTTGAAAATCAGCATTGTATGCACGTTAAGTCAAATATATAGAGGACATTGAATGAGTGGTCATTGAATACTGAATTTATTAAACGAATCATCTTTAAACAGATAAAAACGAGGCTACACCGAGTTTTTATCTGTTTTAGATGACGAGTTTGATAAATTCTGTATTTTATGAGCACAAATTTTATATTCTGTTTATAATATGACCCGAATTTTAGCGAAAAATCGTCAATTTTTTTGAAATTCAACGTTTCAATTTTCCGCGAAACTTATAACGTCGTTGAAAAATGACGTCACAAAAAATAGATTATGACGTCATTTTCGCGGTAACAAAATAGCGTTGCTATTCGCTCTGAGCTCATTTGCATAGTTATTCCACTAGTGTAATAACACCCGTTTAAAATCAAAAATATTCAACGGGGTTATTTCACTCCGGCGACGTAGGTCATATTATAAATCATTTTATTTGTAAACAAAACATGTTTTTCAGTGACCTTTCTCATTAACGACCACTTCTTGTAATCCGAAACTGGTCGCTTAACCCTTTCCTGTTTTACAAAATTTTGGACCTGTCCAAATTCAAAGGTTTTGCAGACGAAAATTTAAAGTGGATCTAATTAAAAAAAACCATTCAATAGGGTAGAAAAAAGTGTTTTCTCAATCATAAAATCACGGGCACGTACAAAGCAGGGATTAAACAGCAAAGGGTTAATCCACGTTTAACTGTTTTCCTTTTATTTTTCAGACTACCATATTCTAGGGTGTACCGCGGTGAAACAAGACACACATTGCTACATTCACTGGTATTCAGTAATATGCTTTTGTAATGAAGATCTCTGTAATAACAGATACCACGTTTCCTCCGACATTTATCAAAATAATCCTCAGAGTTATATCAACTTACGCTGAAATTATCACTTTAAAAAACATAAACGATTTGTCATCGAAACACTCAAAAGATTATCAACAAACTACAAAACCCTGAAATTATTGCTTAAACACCAGCAAATCTACAAGCAAAAATCGCTCATCACATACTCAATGTCAATAAGGGAAACAATTTGGAATCTGTAAATCTAAAAATAAACTTTTTTCTTATTTTATGAAATAATTGTTAATTATGTAATAAAAAGGGGCGGGGCACCTAACGAACGAAAAATCTCACTGAGGTTGACTATTGATTCGTTTGACTGCTTTAGACAGTCAGGTGCGTTAGATGATATCGTATGGAAATAAAGCAATAATTGAGGTATGAAACTCAAAACCTAATCACGCTTACGTATGAATTCGCTTCGCGTATTCATTAAGTGTTATTAGATTTCTATTTTCATACCTCGATGAATTAAATAAATACTACCTTCATCCCTTAAGTGATAACAATCGTTTGCTTCAGTCAAAGTTGTTCACCAAGTGTTTTTCGTACACTTTTTACACATTTTCAAGTATAAAATCGACATGAGATATGTCTAAAAGCCCCTTGCCCATTCAGATTTTAACGAGCATATTTAAGACAACAAGTCTCAATGATAATTTCTATGATTTGGTGAAATTCTACCAGGTGGTTTAAAAGGAGATTGAACGTTTACGCGCGGAGGTACGGACGCACGGATGCATCGACGCACAGCTAAGACGTAAGCTCCGCTAGACTTGTTCCAGTGGAACTGAAAACTGTTCGCGGCGAGGTCTTTCTTAGACTGAATGCATGGCTGCTTTCTGGATCCACAAACTATTAACCACTTCACAATTACAGAACCTTTTAGTCAGGCAGACGAATTTCACCCTGTAAAGTACCCTTCACCGATTATATCACGCATAGATAAGATTTGTTATTAGATAAGAAGAACAATACAGATCATGGTAACACAAAATGATTCGTTCTTCAATTTCTGTAACCCGTTCTGAATTTTGAATGGAGACGTTTTGGAAACGTTAAAGTGGTGTCCGTGGTCTAGAGGTAGTCGGCCTTTTGACCAAAAGGTCCTGAGTTCGATTCCTAGGAGCGGCTATCGATTTTGGTTCTTTCATTGGCCCACACATTCGGCGCGAATACTGGTTAGTTTTCCAGGAAGCAGAACCGATAGGGAATAATCTAAATTGTAAGAACTTGTTTCCCAATCGATGTAAAAATAAATAGCTTTTAATCAAACGTTTTTGAAATGATGCCCCGTTAACCAGGTGTACTTGCATAAAAAGCGGGATAATATTTCTATCATTTTGTCAACTTGTAATTTCCGGACCCCCCCCCCCCCTCCCCTGTTTTTAAACAGTATTGCACTAATCGTGCTCTGCGTTCAGGATGAAAAAACGGTGCACCGTTTTGTCATCCTGAACGCGGAGCCTATGTCTGGAGTACATAACCATAGATTCCTAGCACTAAAACTATTCTTACATCCTTCTACAAAGTCTACATAGCGCAGTTGTAGCGCGTCGGACTGTCAATCTAGAGGTCCCGGGTTCGATCGCCAACGGCGGCAAACTGTCTTTCCGACTTTTTGTATGCTACTACCAATGGGTTGGTAATTATAGACCTATGTGAGATAGCAGATGTAGGCTAGGAAAGAGTGTGATGGTAGAATTGGTGAGAGAAATACCAGGAATCCATTGTTAAGTGCTCAAACCGCCGAGATATAACTAAAAAATTTTGAAAGCAGCGTAAAATACATACAATCAATAATCCTTCCACGGCTTCAGTGACATCTACTATCCCACTAAGGTTTTCGATTACCCATTCATCGATGAGAATTTACGTCGGAAAGGATGTCTGCCGCCAAGGGGAATCGAAACCTGGACCCAATAATTTGCTGTTTGACGCGCTACCCAATGGGCTTTGAAGGCAACTCGTTCACTTGCGCAGACTAAACAGGGCCGCTACAATTAATTCTTCTGCATTTTTTTTATTTTTAGTTTGGATCATTCTACTTTACTAAATGATTATTTTGAAACACAATTTTTACTTGACCTCTGCTTCGTATAAAGTCTTTTCTTTTAAATATCTTCTTTTCGCAATATCTGAAATGTCCCTTTTTGTTCTGACGGGTCAATATTATCAAAGATGAAATCATTTTTATAAAGTCAGACAATTTGCACGTTGGAGCGCGATAGAATAAGGATATCACTATGGGAATTTTAGTTACTTTTACGCGTATCGTTGTGGTATTTCAAACAATAACTAGTGAGTTACTGATATGATTTTCGACAAACCCGGTAATATCCGAAATATCTCATTTACATTAAGGTTCATGTAAAGTGTTTGAGACCCAATTTTAAGGGCATTCATTTGCCAAGAAAAAGCAGTATGTCCAGGAATATCATATATCAAAATGAAGCTATTTATGAGCACAAGCAGTTGAAAAACATAAGACTGTTATAACTATAGCGGTAGAGCCAAAACATTGTGGAAAAGGGTCATTTTGACCAGAACAAGCAACTGCATGACTGTTGGATAAAATTTGCTCATATTTTAACAAAGTCTAGCCTAAAGTACCATCAAGGTATGCAACTGTCATGCAGATGCTTGTTCTTTACAAAATGACCCTTTTCCAAAATGTTTTGGCTTTGCCACTGTAGCTATGGCGGTCTTATGTTGCCTAACTGCCTGTGCTCACGAATAGCTTCATTTTGATATATAATATACCTGGACATAGTGCTTTTTCTTGGCTAATGAGGTGCCCTAAATATTGGGTCTCAAAATTTTACATGAACCTTAAATTCGACGATCGGTTTCATAGGTTCTGTCATGCTTGACAAGGCATAGTAGAACATATGTAAACGATCGTTGAATTTATTGTTATTGATTTTTTTCTGATATAACCGTAAATTTATTAAAATCCACTGATTCAGACACATGTATGAGGGGGGTAATGCCAGTCTTAAATCCTTTTTTATTATTGAAAACCTATGTTGTGGGTACTCATTTGAATCGTGAGGACAAGACGAGACCAATTAGTAACAACAATATATAATTTGTGCAAGTATATTGATAAAAAAAATCTGAAATCTGAAATTCAAAATACCCCCTCTATCTGCAGCTCTACTAATTACTATTTAGATTAACGGAGCCAGTGCATGGCATTTCCAACAATTTTGAATGCTTTTACACACTTTTCATAGAAAAAATACAAAACGTGTCCTTCGATTTGGAAATGTGTGTAATTTTAGACGATTAAGAATGTTCTAATGGCATCGGCACAAAAACAAGAGATTTCAATAATTACATGTATTTAGATTTTTTTCGAAGCGGCAAGATCAGTAAGGGATCCTGTCTATTTATTTCGAGTCTATAAATTACAAAATCGTTTTTTCCGTGAATAATCTTTCATATTTGCATGTATTGATATGAAGTTTCCACCCAAAGACTTTTACCTTAATCTTTGATTGAATAAGACAAATGTGCGAAATGCACATGCGTAATTAGTTGGCTCGAAATTGAAGGGTATTTTTTAGGCGTTAGAAGTCGCTTTATTTTTTCAGAATGAATTTCGCTTAATTCAGGAATATCTGTCTTTCTTTACATGCATTACAAGATTTACTCTAATTAATTTAAAGGCTTCAAAATGATGAGGTCGTTACTTCCGATTGATTCTACGAACATTTTCAATAATCACATTTTCCCAATCTGTGAAAGAGCAGCAGAAGGAATATATATTATTCAAATGAAATTCGCAGCTTGTTTTCATATATGAAAAATATTCAATCAACATTTCAAAAAAATATTCCCCGTCGGCTTTTAATTAGTGTGACAAGAAAAAATTGATTGTTTGGAATACCTTGATTTAATCGACTGGACATATCATAATCAAAGCATACATTGGGTAGTTTTTCGACTATCTCTGTCACCCGGCTTACTATGCAAATAGGGACTTTCATCATCAGCACTTTCTGTGCTTTGATTTTTTACTTAGTATGTTTACAAATTCTCTGGTTAATGATACAATTGTTAACCCCTGTTATTACTTGAAAAGTACTCGAAAAAATGATAAACAAATATAAGCAGTTTGCCCTTTTGGATAAAGCATATTTCATTCAAAAGGTCCCGGGTTCGAAGCCTGTCGGTGGCACTAATACCTTCCGACTTTTTGTCTCCGACAATTATTTGATAATCGTGAAATGTGAAATATGTGAAATAGCAGCTCGGGGCTAGAAAATGATTTAGTATTAAAGATAAACAATTCGAAGTGAGGAGAAAAGGATTAATTTCACATTTAAAATGATTGGCGATAACGGTTTCACGACAATCACTTATACTTGCCGATTTATAGTACTGGTGTGAGAAATACGAGGATTCAATTAAAAGATGCTCCAGCCGCTGTTGTATAACTGATAAATTATTTAAAGCGGCGTTAAACCACATACAAACAAAAACAAGAATCGGTGGTTATGTGCTCCTGGTTATGACTAAGAATTGTTAAAATCGGCGGTAAACAAACAAACAAGCAAACAAACAAATCTTTATTTTAACTTTGCAGGTTTAAATGCTATAACATGCTATTCTGGGAGTGACGATGTTTATTCAAAACTCGTCTGTGAAGGATCTTGCTTCTTCGAAAAGGACACGTGGGGTAATTTGAAATACAGTTAACTACATCGTGAAATTGACAAAGTGAATGATTTTGGAATGGTTTTGGAATGAAATCGAATGAATGTGTGGAGCGAGTTTTTGAGTGAATTTAATGGGAGGTAATCCAACACCGCAAATTTTGTTCAGGAGGAACAAAATTTACGATATTAATTACCTCCCTTTAATAAAATATGCATATAAGTTTTATAGATAGCTTCCTATTTCTTTAAGAACCTATGAGACGCTAACAATTTGAATAATGCCAATGAAATCGCGATTTTTCTCTGTCAAAAATCATTGAGCATTTTTGAATGGTTTGAGTGAGTGGTTGGAATGAATGAGTGATTTAGAATGGTTTTGATCGGTAGGAGTGTCAATTTCACGATGTAACTAACTGTACCATAAACAATAAAGTCGATTTTCTATTAAAATCTAGATCATTAAATAACATCGAAAAATGGAAGATTTGAGTGATTAAGGAACGACTTTTGAAATGATAATGAATAAGTATGCGGAGCGAATTCAAAATGAAATATTCAAGGGAGGTAATACATATCGTTTATTTCGTCTAGATTGGACGAGATTAGCGATGATTCATTATCCCCCCTCCCAAAATAATAATAATAATCATGTTTTCCTGTTTGTGTATTTTCGGTTTAAACAGTCGCTTTGAAATCCACATATCATAATAAAATAGTGCAATAATTTGATCTATTTAAATGCTCACAATGAATGGTTTCGAAGCGTTTTTGACCGATTTAAAGCGCTTTTTGATGATTTGAGTGAGTGTTCGGAATAAATGAACGGAGCGCTGTGTAAATGATTTAGAATAGTTTTGATCGAGTTCAATGTCAATTTCAGAATGTAGTTACTAAATGTAACTACAGTTTGTTTAAAGCTGTAGTAACGTAGTTTTGGAAGAAAATCGATTATAAATCGAACGCATAAGTACTTATAAAAGCACATTCTGTAATATTTTATGTTTAGTCGATTTCCATATTTTTTAATGCATTCCGATTGGCTGAAAGTTTCGTTTTATACCTCAATTACAAATGATTTAGCACATTTTTTGGGAATAACACGTTTGAAGAGAGAGTGTGTTTTCTTTTACTGAAGCCATCGTCACAGAACAGTTGATAGCGCGTCGGGCTATCATTCAAAAGGTCCCTGGTTCGATTCCAGACGGCGGCACTAATCCTTTCCAACTATTTGTGTCTCCCACAAATTGGTCGGTAATCGTATACCTATGTGGGATAGCAGCTGGAGCCTAGGGAAGGATGTAATGGTAGTACTGATGTGAGAAATACCAGAAATCTATTGTTAGGTGCTCCAGCCTCAGCGATATAACTGAAAGATTGTTGAAAGCGGCGTAAATCCATTTCTAACAAACAAACCCTTTCAATGAGGAATACATGAAATTATAAACCTTATCACACCCATGTATGAATCAGATTCATATTTCTAAAAATTTAAAATCGTTGTCTAATTGTTGAAAACAAAACAAAAAGTGAAGACTTACAAAGATCATTGAACTTTGGGCCACTTATTTCTGACCAGAATCCTACCCTAGTGTAGACTGGTCCCGCTTTCAACTACTGGAATAGCCTATTCTAGGCTATTTTAAACGTCGACATTTGGACCAGTCTAAAGCTGGTCACTCGCTACAATGGATCAGCTCCGGTCTTGAATTACTTCCGAGGTGGTTGTACCCTCAAATAGTCCGGTTAGAAAAAAATGGTGTGCCCCTTTTGCCACATTGTTTTCACGTTAAAATACAGTAAAGTGCTGGAAATGAGGTTCAGCCAAGTGCCTGTCCTCTGCTACATTTCATGCATAGTTTTAAATGAATCTAAGTGGGAACTATTTTTCTGGGAGCCTGACCTTTGATGGTGGTCCCCAAGTAAGGAAACTCACCCGCCCGGGGTTAGAAATAAGTTGGCCCTTTGATTTTTTTTCAAGGGAGGTAAATCATAAATGATAATCGCCCAACTACTTACAACTAGACGAAATCTAGCGACGTTTATTTACATTCCTTCTATAAAATCTACAGACTTTGCTGGGTTTTTTATGCCCCCGATAGGGAGGCATAATAAATTTGACTTGTCCGTCCGTCCGTCCGTCTGTCCGTCCGTCTGTCCGTCCGTCTGTCCGTCCGTCCGTCCGTCATTCCGTCCAAAAACTTTAACATTGGCCATAACTTCCTTATTACTATCAAAGCGGTGTCGGGGGCATTGTCATCTTACAGTGACAGCTCTTGTTTTTTTGTTGTTGTGGGTTTTTTGTCTTCCTGGCAAAATTAGAGATCAACACAGTCTATTAAAATATGGCAAAAATTTGATCGATTTGATTGAAATGTTGATCCTTTCAAACGATTTCGGAGCGTTTTTTGATTGCTTGGGGTGAGTTTTTGGACTGAATGATAGCAGTGCTGAGAGAGTGTGATTTTGAATGGTTTTGATCGAAATGATTGTCAGTTTCACGATGTGATTTACTGTTATAGTGCATTTTGAAATACTTTTCATGTTTTACACAACGCTTTCGTTTAACGTCTTGTACAGTTGAGAACATTGTTAAATATGCTTATTGACAACTTTGGAATGAGTTTAAAACTAAATTGAATATAATGGATTAGCGTGTTAGGGTTGAAATTAAACGGGAGTAACTTTTTATCACAAATTCTTCCAAGAAGAAAAAAAGCAAAATTTTATTGCCTGTACTTAAATCTAAGAATTTTTCTGTTTGTGTGTACTCACGGACGAACGTTCAGTTTGACAAAACTATTAGCCAATTATACTCCGCTTTGCACGTAAGTGCACGTGAAAAGCGGGGTATAATTGGAAAACTGTTTGCACCGTTTTGTCATACTGGGTACGTTCATATAGAACTCGGTATCGATCCGAGTTACCCCAAATCTCGTTCGAATGACCACGGTTTCGACTCCAGTGACGTCATTTTAACCTTTTAACCTCGATACTTCTGATCCTGGGCCAGGCCGGTGTTACTAGGGTTCCAAGATGGCGTTGAAAAGTAGAACCCAAAATTTAGAATATAAAAAAAATCGGGAGGCTTTATTTTGCAACAAACTTGCTTTTGTTATGTTTGATATCATGATTTACAAAACTATATCACATCTATTGATACAATAAAAACACCCCACGTGCTAGCCCGATCTTGTAACGGTATCTTTTCATCATGCGTACTCCCACCAGTAGAGAACTCCGTTCGAATGGTTGTCTTCTCTGCGCATGCACATTCTAGTTTATGTCGTCTAAGTCGTCTTTCTCGATCCTCGGGTCGGTCATGAACGCAGGACAGGCGCTTTTGATTTCACACCAGCAATCAAAATCGTGCAATACATCTAATGAAAAAAAGAAAAGAAATTCTCCAGCACTTTGAACAATTTTGAAGCACTCTTAAGAGATTTCGGAGCCTTTAACGACGATTAGATTTGGTGTTTCTAATGCATCAAATGGAGCGCCAAGCGAGCGAATTAAGTTAGTAACATCGTGAAATTGACACTCAATCAAAATCCTCCTGTATGCTCGCCCAGTCCTCCCTTTATTCAATTTAAATACTCACTCAAAAACGCTCCAAAATGGTTTAAAACACTTTGAAATCAAAATAGGGACATTTCTTTCAAATACATAAAACTCTTCCACATTTAATAAGCTGTTATGTTTTTTTTTTTTTTTTTTTTTTTTTTTTTTTTTAAAGGGTCTGCTTGGTCAATGAATACGGGCACCCTAAAATACAGCAAATTTGAATAAGGATGGTAATAAAACATCGCTAATATCGTTTTATAGGACAAAATTAGCAATATTGGATCACCTCCCCTTAAATTTATTCAAAGCTCGCTCCTCCTTCGCATTCACTTTAATTCCGAAATGCTTCCTTTGGGTAGTGGACCCGTAATAGTTCCGTAACGTTTCGGAAGTAATGATCTTTAACAGATTTAGCCGAGGTTTCCTAATGATTTCTATTAGGAAACCTCGGTCAACATTGTAAAAGTTCGTAGGTTCCAAAATATTGCGGAACTATTACGGATCCACTACCTTAATAATTCACCTTGTCAATTTCACAATGTTTTTTACTGTATTTATTTTAAAGTCAATCTTGCTCAAGCGATCATGCCTACTTAGCGACCATATTCGTTGAGTGACGTTTCAACACCCCCATCTTTAAATAGTAGTTTTAATGGACTTAAAAATATCGAATCCTGTGTTGTTCGAACCCATAACAATCGCCTCAATGAGACGATTCTGAAGCGTTTTAAGCAACTTGAAAATCAGCATTGTATGCACGTTAAGTCAAATATATAGAGGACATTGAATGAGTGGTCATTGAATACTGAATTTATTAAACGAATCATCTTTAAACAGATAAAAACGAGGCTACACCGAGTTTTTATCTGTTTTAGATGACGAGTTTGATAAATTCTGTATTTTATGAGCACAAATTTTATATTCTGTTTATAATATGACCCGAATTTTAGCGAAAAATCGTCAATTTTTTTGAAATTCAACGTTTCAATTTTCCGCGAAACTTATAACGTCGTTGAAAAATGACGTCACAAAAAATAGATTATGACGTCATTTTCGCGGTAACAAAATAGCGTTGCTATTCGCTCTGAGCTCATTTGCATAGTTATTCCACTAGTGTAATAACACCCGTTTAAAATCAAAAATATTCAACGGGGTTATTTCACTCCGGCGACGTAGGTCATATTATAAATCATTTTATTTGTAAACAAAACATGTTTTTCAGTGACCTTTCTCATTAACGACCACTTCTTGTAATCCGAAACTGGTCGCTTAACCCTTTCCTGTTTTACAAAATTTTGGACCTGTCCAAATTCAAAGGTTTTGCAGACGAAAATTTAAAGTGGATCTAATTAAAAAAAACCATTCAATAGGGTAGAAAAAAGTGTTTTCTCAATCATAAAATCACGGGCACGTACAAAGCAGGGATTAAACAGCAAAGGGTTAATCCACGTTTAACTGTTTTCCTTTTATTTTTCAGACTACCATATTCTAGGGTGTACCGCGGTGAAACAAGACACACATTGCTACATTCACTGGTATTCAGTAATATGCTTTTGTAATGAAGATCTCTGTAATAACAGATACCACGTTTCCTCCGACATTTATCAAAATAATCCTCAGAGTTATATCAACTTACGCTGAAATTATCACTTTAAAAAACATAAACGATTTGTCATCGAAACACTCAAAAGATTATCAACAAACTACAAAACCCTGAAATTATTGCTTAAACACCAGCAAATCTACAAGCAAAAATCGCTCATCACATACTCAATGTCAATAAGGGAAACAATTTGGAATCTGTAAATCTAAAAATAAACTTTTTTCTTATTTTATGAAATAATTGTTAATTATGTAATAAAAAGGGGCGGGGCACCTAACGAACGAAAAATCTCACTGAGGTTGACTATTGATTCGTTTGACTGCTTTAGACAGTCAGGTGCGTTAGATGATATCGTATGGAAATAAAGCAATAATTGAGGTATGAAACTCAAAACCTAATCACGCTTACGTATGAATTCGCTTCGCGTATTCATTAAGTGTTATTAGATTTCTATTTTCATACCTCGATGAATTAAATAAATACTACCTTCATCCCTTAAGTGATAACAATCGTTTGCTTCAGTCAAAGTTGTTCACCAAGTGTTTTTCGTACACTTTTTACACATTTTCAAGTATAAAATCGACATGAGATATGTCTAAAAGCCCCTTGCCCATTCAGATTTTAACGAGCATATTTAAGACAACAAGTCTCAATGATAATTTCTATGATTTGGTGAAATTCTACCAGGTGGTTTAAAAGGAGATTGAACGTTTACGCGCGGAGGTACGGACGCACGGATGCATCGACGCACAGCTAAGACGTAAGCTCCGCTAGACTTGTTCCAGTGGAACTGAAAACTGTTCGCGGCGAGGTCTTTCTTAGACTGAATGCATGGCTGCTTTCTGGATCCACAAACTATTAACCACTTCACAATTACAGAACCTTTTAGTCAGGCAGACGAATTTCACCCTGTAAAGTACCCTTCACCGATTATATCACGCATAGATAAGATTTGTTATTAGATAAGAAGAACAATACAGATCATGGTAACACAAAATGATTCGTTCTTCAATTTCTGTAACCCGTTCTGAATTTTGAATGGAGACGTTTTGGAAACGTTAAAGTGGTGTCCGTGGTCTAGAGGTAGTCGGCCTTTTGACCAAAAGGTCCTGAGTTCGATTCCTAGGAGCGGCTATCGATTTTGGTTCTTTCATTGGCCCACACATTCGGCGCGAATACTGGTTAGTTTTCCAGGAAGCAGAACCGATAGGGAATAATCTAAATTGTAAGAACTTGTTTCCCAATCGATGTAAAAATAAATAGCTTTTAATCAAACGTTTTTGAAATGATGCCCCGTTAACCAGGTGTACTTGCATAAAAAGCGGGATAATATTTCTATCATTTTGTCAACTTGTAATTTCCGGACCCCCCCCCCCCCTCCCCTGTTTTTAAACAGTATTGCACTAATCGTGCTCTGCGTTCAGGATGAAAAAACGGTGCACCGTTTTGTCATCCTGAACGCGGAGCCTATGTCTGGAGTACATAACCATAGATTCCTAGCACTAAAACTATTCTTACATCCTTCTACAAAGTCTACATAGCGCAGTTGTAGCGCGTCGGACTGTCAATCTAGAGGTCCCGGGTTCGATCGCCAACGGCGGCAAACTGTCTTTCCGACTTTTTGTATGCTACTACCAATGGGTTGGTAATTATAGACCTATGTGAGATAGCAGATGTAGGCTAGGAAAGAGTGTGATGGTAGAATTGGTGAGAGAAATACCAGGAATCCATTGTTAAGTGCTCAAACCGCCGAGATATAACTAAAAAATTTTGAAAGCAGCGTAAAATACATACAATCAATAATCCTTCCACGGCTTCAGTGACATCTACTATCCCACTAAGGTTTTCGATTACCCATTCATCGATGAGAATTTACGTCGGAAAGGATGTCTGCCGCCAAGGGGAATCGAAACCTGGACCCAATAATTTGCTGTTTGACGCGCTACCCAATGGGCTTTGAAGGCAACTCGTTCACTTGCGCAGACTAAACAGGGCCGCTACAATTAATTCTTCTGCATTTTTTTTATTTTTAGTTTGGATCATTCTACTTTACTAAATGATTATTTTGAAACACAATTTTTACTTGACCTCTGCTTCGTATAAAGTCTTTTCTTTTAAATATCTTCTTTTCGCAATATCTGAAATGTCCCTTTTTGTTCTGACGGGTCAATATTATCAAAGATGAAATCATTTTTATAAAGTCAGACAATTTGCACGTTGGAGCGCGATAGAATAAGGATATCACTATGGGAATTTTAGTTACTTTTACGCGTATCGTTGTGGTATTTCAAACAATAACTAGTGAGTTACTGATATGATTTTCGACAAACCCGGTAATATCCGAAATATCTCATTTACATTAAGGTTCATGTAAAGTGTTTGAGACCCAATTTTAAGGGCATTCATTTGCCAAGAAAAAGCAGTATGTCCAGGAATATCATATATCAAAATGAAGCTATTTATGAGCACAAGCAGTTGAAAAACATAAGACTGTTATAACTATAGCGGTAGAGCCAAAACATTGTGGAAAAGGGTCATTTTGACCAGAACAAGCAACTGCATGACTGTTGGATAAAATTTGCTCATATTTTAACAAAGTCTAGCCTAAAGTACCATCAAGGTATGCAACTGTCATGCAGATGCTTGTTCTTTACAAAATGACCCTTTTCCAAAATGTTTTGGCTTTGCCACTGTAGCTATGGCGGTCTTATGTTGCCTAACTGCCTGTGCTCACGAATAGCTTCATTTTGATATATAATATACCTGGACATAGTGCTTTTTCTTGGCTAATGAGGTGCCCTAAATATTGGGTCTCAAAATTTTACATGAACCTTAAATTCGACGATCGGTTTCATAGGTTCTGTCATGCTTGACAAGGCATAGTAGAACATATGTAAACGATCGTTGAATTTATTGTTATTGATTTTTTTCTGATATAACCGTAAATTTATTAAAATCCACTGATTCAGACACATGTATGAGGGGGGTAATGCCAGTCTTAAATCCTTTTTTATTATTGAAAACCTATGTTGTGGGTACTCATTTGAATCGTGAGGACAAGACGAGACCAATTAGTAACAACAATATATAATTTGTGCAAGTATATTGATAAAAAAAATCTGAAATCTGAAATTCAAAATACCCCCTCTATCTGCAGCTCTACTAATTACTATTTAGATTAACGGAGCCAGTGCATGGCATTTCCAACAATTTTGAATGCTTTTACACACTTTTCATAGAAAAAATACAAAACGTGTCCTTCGATTTGGAAATGTGTGTAATTTTAGACGATTAAGAATGTTCTAATGGCATCGGCACAAAAACAAGAGATTTCAATAATTACATGTATTTAGATTTTTTTCGAAGCGGCAAGATCAGTAAGGGATCCTGTCTATTTATTTCGAGTCTATAAATTACAAAATCGTTTTTTCCGTGAATAATCTTTCATATTTGCATGTATTGATATGAAGTTTCCACCCAAAGACTTTTACCTTAATCTTTGATTGAATAAGACAAATGTGCGAAATGCACATGCGTAATTAGTTGGCTCGAAATTGAAGGGTATTTTTTAGGCGTTAGAAGTCGCTTTATTTTTTCAGAATGAATTTCGCTTAATTCAGGAATATCTGTCTTTCTTTACATGCATTACAAGATTTACTCTAATTAATTTAAAGGCTTCAAAATGATGAGGTCGTTACTTCCGATTGATTCTACGAACATTTTCAATAATCACATTTTCCCAATCTGTGAAAGAGCAGCAGAAGGAATATATATTATTCAAATGAAATTCGCAGCTTGTTTTCATATATGAAAAATATTCAATCAACATTTCAAAAAAATATTCCCCGTCGGCTTTTAATTAGTGTGACAAGAAAAAATTGATTGTTTGGAATACCTTGATTTAATCGACTGGACATATCATAATCAAAGCATACATTGGGTAGTTTTTCGACTATCTCTGTCACCCGGCTTACTATGCAAATAGGGACTTTCATCATCAGCACTTTCTGTGCTTTGATTTTTTACTTAGTATGTTTACAAATTCTCTGGTTAATGATACAATTGTTAACCCCTGTTATTACTTGAAAAGTACTCGAAAAAATGATAAACAAATATAAGCAGTTTGCCCTTTTGGATAAAGCATATTTCATTCAAAAGGTCCCGGGTTCGAAGCCTGTCGGTGGCACTAATACCTTCCGACTTTTTGTCTCCGACAATTATTTGATAATCGTGAAATGTGAAATATGTGAAATAGCAGCTCGGGGCTAGAAAATGATTTAGTATTAAAGATAAACAATTCGAAGTGAGGAGAAAAGGATTAATTTCACATTTAAAATGATTGGCGATAACGGTTTCACGACAATCACTTATACTTGCCGATTTATAGTACTGGTGTGAGAAATACGAGGATTCAATTAAAAGATGCTCCAGCCGCTGTTGTATAACTGATAAATTATTTAAAGCGGCGTTAAACCACATACAAACAAAAACAAGAATCGGTGGTTATGTGCTCCTGGTTATGACTAAGAATTGTTAAAATCGGCGGTAAACAAACAAACAAGCAAACAAACAAATCTTTATTTTAACTTTGCAGGTTTAAATGCTATAACATGCTATTCTGGGAGTGACGATGTTTATTCAAAACTCGTCTGTGAAGGATCTTGCTTCTTCGAAAAGGACACGTGGGGTAATTTGAAATACAGTTAACTACATCGTGAAATTGACAAAGTGAATGATTTTGGAATGGTTTTGGAATGAAATCGAATGAATGTGTGGAGCGAGTTTTTGAGTGAATTTAATGGGAGGTAATCCAACACCGCAAATTTTGTTCAGGAGGAACAAAATTTACGATATTAATTACCTCCCTTTAATAAAATATGCATATAAGTTTTATAGATAGCTTCCTATTTCTTTAAGAACCTATGAGACGCTAACAATTTGAATAATGCCAATGAAATCGCGATTTTTCTCTGTCAAAAATCATTGAGCATTTTTGAATGGTTTGAGTGAGTGGTTGGAATGAATGAGTGATTTAGAATGGTTTTGATCGGTAGGAGTGTCAATTTCACGATGTAACTAACTGTACCATAAACAATAAAGTCGATTTTCTATTAAAATCTAGATCATTAAATAACATCGAAAAATGGAAGATTTGAGTGATTAAGGAACGACTTTTGAAATGATAATGAATAAGTATGCGGAGCGAATTCAAAATGAAATATTCAAGGGAGGTAATACATATCGTTTATTTCGTCTAGATTGGACGAGATTAGCGATGATTCATTATCCCCCCTCCCAAAATAATAATAATAATCATGTTTTCCTGTTTGTGTATTTTCGGTTTAAACAGTCGCTTTGAAATCCACATATCATAATAAAATAGTGCAATAATTTGATCTATTTAAATGCTCACAATGAATGGTTTCGAAGCGTTTTTGACCGATTTAAAGCGCTTTTTGATGATTTGAGTGAGTGTTCGGAATAAATGAACGGAGCGCTGTGTAAATGATTTAGAATAGTTTTGATCGAGTTCAATGTCAATTTCAGAATGTAGTTACTAAATGTAACTACAGTTTGTTTAAAGCTGTAGTAACGTAGTTTTGGAAGAAAATCGATTATAAATCGAACGCATAAGTACTTATAAAAGCACATTCTGTAATATTTTATGTTTAGTCGATTTCCATATTTTTTAATGCATTCCGATTGGCTGAAAGTTTCGTTTTATACCTCAATTACAAATGATTTAGCACATTTTTGGGAATAACACGTTTGAAGAGAGAGTGTGTTTTCTTTTACTGAAGCCATCGTCACAGAACAGTTGATAGCGCGTCGGGCTATCATTCAAAAGGTCCCTGGTTCGATTCCAGACGGCGGCACTAATCCTTTCCAACTATTTGTGTCTCCCACAAATTGGTCGGTAATCGTATACCTATGTGGGATAGCAGCTGGAGCCTAGGGAAGGATGTAATGGTAGTACTGATGTGAGAAATACCAGAAATCTATTGTTAGGTGCTCCAGCCTCAGCGATATAACTGAAAGATTGTTGAAAGCGGCGTAAATCCATTTCTAACAAACAAACCCTTTCAATGAGGAATACATGAAATTATAAACCTTATCACACCCATGTATGAATCAGATTCATATTTCTAAAAATTTAAAATCGTTGTCTAATTGTTGAAAACAAAACAAAAAGTGAAGACTTACAAAGATCATTGAACTTTGGGCCACTTATTTCTGACCAGAATCCTACCCTAGTGTAGACTGGTCCCGCTTTCAACTACTGGAATAGCCTATTCTAGGCTATTTTAAACGTCGACATTTGGACCAGTCTAAAGCTGGTCACTCGCTACAATGGATCAGCTCCGGTCTTGAATTACTTCCGAGGTGGTTATACCCTCAAATAGTCCGGTTAGAAAAAAATGGTGTGCCCCTTTTGCCACATTGTTTTCACGTTAAAATACAGTAAAGTGCTGGAAATGAGGTTCAGCCAAGTGCCTGTCCTCTGCTACATTTCATGCATAGTTTTAAATGAATCTAAGTGGGAACTATTTTTCTGGGAGCCTGACCTTTGATGGTGGTCCCCAAGTAAGGAAACTCACCCGCCCGGGGTTAGAAATAAGTTGGCCCTTTGATTTTTTTTCAAGGGAGGTAAATCATAATTGATAATCGCCCAACTACTTACAACTAGACGAAATCTAGCGACGTTTATTTACATTCCTTTTATAAAATCTACAGACTTTGCTGTTGTTTTTTATGCCCCCGATAGGGAGGCATAATAAATTTGACTTGTCCGTCCGTCCGTCCGTCTGTCCGTCCGTCTGTCCGTCCGTCTGTCCGTCCGTCCGTCCGTCATTCCGTCCAAAAACTTTAACATTGGCCATAACTTCCTTATTACTATCAAAGCGGTGTCGGGGGCATTGTCATCTTACAGTGACAGCTCTTGTTTTTTTGTTGTTGTGGGTTTTTTGTCTTCCTGGCAAAATTAGAGATCAACACAGTCTATTAAAATATGGCAAAAATTTGATCGATTTGATTGAAATGTTGATCCTTTCAAACGATTTCGGAGCGTTTTTTGATTGCTTGGGGTGAGTTTTTGGACTGAATGATAGCAGTGCTGAGAGAGTGTGATTTTGAATGGTTTTGATCGAAATGATTGTCAGTTTCACGATGTGATTTACTGTTATAGTGCATTTTGAAATACTTTTCATGTTTTACACAACGCTTTCGTTTAACGTCTTGTACAGTTGAGAACATTGTTAAATATGCTTATTGACAACTTTGGAATGAGTTTAAAACTAAATTGAATATAATGGATTAGCGTGTTAGGGTTGAAATTAAACGGGAGTAACTTTTTATCACAAATTCTTCCAAGAAGAAAAAAAGCAAAATTTTATTGCCTGTACTTAAATCTAAGAATTTTTCTGTTTGTGTGTACTCACGGACGAACGTTCAGTTTGACAAAACTATTAGCCAATTATACTCCGCTTTGCACGTAAGTGCACGTGAAAAGCGGGGTATAATTGGAAAACTGTTTGCACCGTTTTGTCATACTGGGTACGTTCATATAGAACTCGGTATCGATCCGAGTTACCCCAAATCTCGTTCGAATGACCACGGTTTCGACTCCAGTGACGTCATTTTAACCTTTTAACCTCGATACTTCTGATCCTGGGCCAGGCCGGTGTTACTAGGGTTCCAAGATGGCGTTGAAAAGTAGAACCCAAAATTTAGAATATAAAAAAAATCGGGAGGCTTTATTTTGCAACAAACTTGCTTTTGTTATGTTTGATATCATGATTTACAAAACTATATCACATCTATTGATACAATAAAAACACCCCACGTGCTAGCCCGATCTTGTAACGGTATCTTTTCATCATGCGTACTCCCACCAGTAGAGAACTCCGTTCGAATGGTTGTCTTCTCTGCGCATGCACATTCTAGTTTATGTCGTCTAAGTCGTCTTTCTCGATCCTCGGGTCGGTCATGAACGCAGGACAGGCGCTTTTGATTTCACACCAGCAATCAAAATCGTGCAATACATCTAATGAAAAAAAGAAAAGAAATTCTCCAGCACTTTGAACAATTTTGAAGCACTCTTAAGAGATTTCGGAGCCTTTAACGACGATTAGATTTGGTGTTTCTAATGCATCAAATGGAGCGCCAAGCGAGCGAATTAAGTTAGTAACATCGTGAAATTGACACTCAATCAAAATCCTCCTGTATGCTCGCCCAGTCCTCCCTTTATTCAATTTAAATACTCACTCAAAAACGCTCCAAAATGGTTTAAAACACTTTGAAATCAAAATAGGGACATTTCTTTCAAATACATAAAACTCTTCCACATTTAATAAGCTGTTATGTTTTTTTTTTTTTTTTTTTTTTTTTTTTTTTTAAAGGGTCTGCTTGGTCAATGAATACGGGCACCCTAAAATACAGCAAATTTGAATAAGGATGGTAATAAAACATCGCTAATATCGTTTTATAGGACAAAATTAGCAATATTGGATCACCTCCCCTTAAATTTATTCAAAGCTCGCTCCTCCTTCGCATTCACTTTAATTCCGAAATGCTTCCTTTGGGTAGTGGACCCGTAATAGTTCCGTAACGTTTCGGAAGTAATGATCTTTAACAGATTTAGCCGAGGTTTCCTAATGATTTCTATTAGGAAACCTCGGTCAACATTGTAAAAGTTCGTAGGTTCCAAAATATTGCGGAACTATTACGGATCCACTACCTTAATAATTCACCTTGTCAATTTCACAATGTTTTTTACTGTATTTATTTTAAAGTCAATCTTGCTCAAGCGATCATGCCTACTTAGCGACCATATTCGTTGAGTGACGTTTCAACACCCCCATCTTTAAATAGTAGTTTTAATGGACTTAAAAATATCGAATCCTGTGTTGTTCGAACCCATAACAATCGCCTCAATGAGACGATTCTGAAGCGTTTTAAGCAACTTGAAAATCAGCATTGTATGCACGTTAAGTCAAATATATAGAGGACATTGAATGAGTGGTCATTGAATACTGAATTTATTAAACGAATCATCTTTAAACAGATAAAAACGAGGCTACACCGAGTTTTTATCTGTTTTAGATGACGAGTTTGATAAATTCTGTATTTTATGAGCACAAATTTTATATTCTGTTTATAATATGACCCGAATTTTAGCGAAAAATCGTCAATTTTTTTGAAATTCAACGTTTCAATTTTCCGCGAAACTTATAACGTCGTTGAAAAATGACGTCACAAAAAATAGATTATGACGTCATTTTCGCGGTAACAAAATAGCGTTGCTATTCGCTCTGAGCTCATTTGCATAGTTATTCCACTAGTGTAATAACACCCGTTTAAAATCAAAAATATTCAACGGGGTTATTTCACTCCGGCGACGTAGGTCATATTATAAATCATTTTATTTGTAAACAAAACATGTTTTTCAGTGACCTTTCTCATTAACGACCACTTCTTGTAATCCGAAACTGGTCGCTTAACCCTTTCCTGTTTTACAAAATTTTGGACCTGTCCAAATTCAAAGGTTTTGCAGACGAAAATTTAAAGTGGATCTAATTAAAAAAAACCATTCAATAGGGTAGAAAAAAGTGTTTTCTCAATCATAAAATCACGGGCACGTACAAAGCAGGGATTAAACAGCAAAGGGTTAATCCACGTTTAACTGTTTTCCTTTTATTTTTCAGACTACCATATTCTAGGGTGTACCGCGGTGAAACAAGACACACATTGCTACATTCACTGGTATTCAGTAATATGCTTTTGTAATGAAGATCTCTGTAATAACAGATACCACGTTTCCTCCGACATTTATCAAAATAATCCTCAGAGTTATATCAACTTACGCTGAAATTATCACTTTAAAAAACATAAACGATTTGTCATCGAAACACTCAAAAGATTATCAACAAACTACAAAACCCTGAAATTATTGCTTAAACACCAGCAAATCTACAAGCAAAAATCGCTCATCACATACTCAATGTCAATAAGGGAAACAATTTGGAATCTGTAAATCTAAAAATAAACTTTTTTCTTATTTTATGAAATAATTGTTAATTATGTAATAAAAAGGGGCGGGGCACCTAACGAACGAAAAATCTCACTGAGGTTGACTATTGATTCGTTTGACTGCTTTAGACAGTCAGGTGCGTTAGATGATATCGTATGGAAATAAAGCAATAATTGAGGTATGAAACTCAAAACCTAATCACGCTTACGTATGAATTCGCTTCGCGTATTCATTAAGTGTTATTAGATTTCTATTTTCATACCTCGATGAATTAAATAAATACTACCTTCATCCCTTAAGTGATAACAATCGTTTGCTTCAGTCAAAGTTGTTCACCAAGTGTTTTTCGTACACTTTTTACACATTTTCAAGTATAAAATCGACATGAGATATGTCTAAAAGCCCCTTGCCCATTCAGATTTTAACGAGCATATTTAAGACAACAAGTCTCAATGATAATTTCTATGATTTGGTGAAATTCTACCAGGTGGTTTAAAAGGAGATTGAACGTTTACGCGCGGAGGTACGGACGCACGGATGCATCGACGCACAGCTAAGACGTAAGCTCCGCTAGACTTGTTCCAGTGGAACTGAAAACTGTTCGCGGCGAGGTCTTTCTTAGACTGAATGCATGGCTGCTTTCTGGATCCACAAACTATTAACCACTTCACAATTACAGAACCTTTTAGTCAGGCAGACGAATTTCACCCTGTAAAGTACCCTTCACCGATTATATCACGCATAGATAAGATTTGTTATTAGATAAGAAGAACAATACAGATCATGGTAACACAAAATGATTCGTTCTTCAATTTCTGTAACCCGTTCTGAATTTTGAATGGAGACGTTTTGGAAACGTTAAAGTGGTGTCCGTGGTCTAGAGGTAGTCGGCCTTTTGACCAAAAGGTCCTGAGTTCGATTCCTAGGAGCGGCTATCGATTTTGGTTCTTTCATTGGCCCACACATTCGGCGCGAATACTGGTTAGTTTTCCAGGAAGCAGAACCGATAGGGAATAATCTAAATTGTAAGAACTTGTTTCCCAATCGATGTAAAAATAAATAGCTTTTAATCAAACGTTTTTGAAATGATGCCCCGTTAACCAGGTGTACTTGCATAAAAAGCGGGATAATATTTCTATCATTTTGTCAACTTGTAATTTCCGGACCCCCCCCCCCCCTCCCCTGTTTTTAAACAGTATTGCACTAATCGTGCTCTGCGTTCAGGATGAAAAAACGGTGCACCGTTTTGTCATCCTGAACGCGGAGCCTATGTCTGGAGTACATAACCATAGATTCCTAGCACTAAAACTATTCTTACATCCTTCTACAAAGTCTACATAGCGCAGTTGTAGCGCGTCGGACTGTCAATCTAGAGGTCCCGGGTTCGATCGCCAACGGCGGCAAACTGTCTTTCCGACTTTTTGTATGCTACTACCAATGGGTTGGTAATTATAGACCTATGTGAGATAGCAGATGTAGGCTAGGAAAGAGTGTGATGGTAGAATTGGTGAGAGAAATACCAGGAATCCATTGTTAAGTGCTCAAACCGCCGAGATATAACTAAAAAATTTTGAAAGCAGCGTAAAATACATACAATCAATAATCCTTCCACGGCTTCAGTGACATCTACTATCCCACTAAGGTTTTCGATTACCCATTCATCGATGAGAATTTACGTCGGAAAGGATGTCTGCCGCCAAGGGGAATCGAAACCTGGACCCAATAATTTGCTGTTTGACGCGCTACCCAATGGGCTTTGAAGGCAACTCGTTCACTTGCGCAGACTAAACAGGGCCGCTACAATTAATTCTTCTGCATTTTTTTTATTTTTAGTTTGGATCATTCTACTTTACTAAATGATTATTTTGAAACACAATTTTTACTTGACCTCTGCTTCGTATAAAGTCTTTTCTTTTAAATATCTTCTTTTCGCAATATCTGAAATGTCCCTTTTTGTTCTGACGGGTCAATATTATCAAAGATGAAATCATTTTTATAAAGTCAGACAATTTGCACGTTGGAGCGCGATAGAATAAGGATATCACTATGGGAATTTTAGTTACTTTTACGCGTATCGTTGTGGTATTTCAAACAATAACTAGTGAGTTACTGATATGATTTTCGACAAACCCGGTAATATCCGAAATATCTCATTTACATTAAGGTTCATGTAAAGTGTTTGAGACCCAATTTTAAGGGCATTCATTTGCCAAGAAAAAGCAGTATGTCCAGGAATATCATATATCAAAATGAAGCTATTTATGAGCACAAGCAGTTGAAAAACATAAGACTGTTATAACTATAGCGGTAGAGCCAAAACATTGTGGAAAAGGGTCATTTTGACCAGAACAAGCAACTGCATGACTGTTGGATAAAATTTGCTCATATTTTAACAAAGTCTAGCCTAAAGTACCATCAAGGTATGCAACTGTCATGCAGATGCTTGTTCTTTACAAAATGACCCTTTTCCAAAATGTTTTGGCTTTGCCACTGTAGCTATGGCGGTCTTATGTTGCCTAACTGCCTGTGCTCACGAATAGCTTCATTTTGATATATAATATACCTGGACATAGTGCTTTTTCTTGGCTAATGAGGTGCCCTAAATATTGGGTCTCAAAATTTTACATGAACCTTAAATTCGACGATCGGTTTCATAGGTTCTGTCATGCTTGACAAGGCATAGTAGAACATATGTAAACGATCGTTGAATTTATTGTTATTGATTTTTTTCTGATATAACCGTAAATTTATTAAAATCCACTGATTCAGACACATGTATGAGGGGGGTAATGCCAGTCTTAAATCCTTTTTTATTATTGAAAACCTATGTTGTGGGTACTCATTTGAATCGTGAGGACAAGACGAGACCAATTAGTAACAACAATATATAATTTGTGCAAGTATATTGATAAAAAAAATCTGAAATCTGAAATTCAAAATACCCCCTCTATCTGCAGCTCTACTAATTACTATTTAGATTAACGGAGCCAGTGCATGGCATTTCCAACAATTTTGAATGCTTTTACACACTTTTCATAGAAAAAATACAAAACGTGTCCTTCGATTTGGAAATGTGTGTAATTTTAGACGATTAAGAATGTTCTAATGGCATCGGCACAAAAACAAGAGATTTCAATAATTACATGTATTTAGATTTTTTTCGAAGCGGCAAGATCAGTAAGGGATCCTGTCTATTTATTTCGAGTCTATAAATTACAAAATCGTTTTTTCCGTGAATAATCTTTCATATTTGCATGTATTGATATGAAGTTTCCACCCAAAGACTTTTACCTTAATCTTTGATTGAATAAGACAAATGTGCGAAATGCACATGCGTAATTAGTTGGCTCGAAATTGAAGGGTATTTTTTAGGCGTTAGAAGTCGCTTTATTTTTTCAGAATGAATTTCGCTTAATTCAGGAATATCTGTCTTTCTTTACATGCATTACAAGATTTACTCTAATTAATTTAAAGGCTTCAAAATGATGAGGTCGTTACTTCCGATTGATTCTACGAACATTTTCAATAATCACATTTTCCCAATCTGTGAAAGAGCAGCAGAAGGAATATATATTATTCAAATGAAATTCGCAGCTTGTTTTCATATATGAAAAATATTCAATCAACATTTCAAAAAAATATTCCCCGTCGGCTTTTAATTAGTGTGACAAGAAAAAATTGATTGTTTGGAATACCTTGATTTAATCGACTGGACATATCATAATCAAAGCATACATTGGGTAGTTTTTCGACTATCTCTGTCACCCGGCTTACTATGCAAATAGGGACTTTCATCATCAGCACTTTCTGTGCTTTGATTTTTTACTTAGTATGTTTACAAATTCTCTGGTTAATGATACAATTGTTAACCCCTGTTATTACTTGAAAAGTACTCGAAAAAATGATAAACAAATATAAGCAGTTTGCCCTTTTGGATAAAGCATATTTCATTCAAAAGGTCCCGGGTTCGAAGCCTGTCGGTGGCACTAATACCTTCCGACTTTTTGTCTCCGACAATTATTTGATAATCGTGAAATGTGAAATATGTGAAATAGCAGCTCGGGGCTAGAAAATGATTTAGTATTAAAGATAAACAATTCGAAGTGAGGAGAAAAGGATTAATTTCACATTTAAAATGATTGGCGATAACGGTTTCACGACAATCACTTATACTTGCCGATTTATAGTACTGGTGTGAGAAATACGAGGATTCAATTAAAAGATGCTCCAGCCGCTGTTGTATAACTGATAAATTATTTAAAGCGGCGTTAAACCACATACAAACAAAAACAAGAATCGGTGGTTATGTGCTCCTGGTTATGACTAAGAATTGTTAAAATCGGCGGTAAACAAACAAACAAGCAAACAAACAAATCTTTATTTTAACTTTGCAGGTTTAAATGCTATAACATGCTATTCTGGGAGTGACGATGTTTATTCAAAACTCGTCTGTGAAGGATCTTGCTTCTTCGAAAAGGACACGTGGGGTAATTTGAAATACAGTTAACTACATCGTGAAATTGACAAAGTGAATGATTTTGGAATGGTTTTGGAATGAAATCGAATGAATGTGTGGAGCGAGTTTTTGAGTGAATTTAATGGGAGGTAATCCAACACCGCAAATTTTGTTCAGGAGGAACAAAATTTACGATATTAATTACCTCCCTTTAATAAAATATGCATATAAGTTTTATAGATAGCTTCCTATTTCTTTAAGAACCTATGAGACGCTAACAATTTGAATAATGCCAATGAAATCGCGATTTTTCTCTGTCAAAAATCATTGAGCATTTTTGAATGGTTTGAGTGAGTGGTTGGAATGAATGAGTGATTTAGAATGGTTTTGATCGGTAGGAGTGTCAATTTCACGATGTAACTAACTGTACCATAAACAATAAAGTCGATTTTCTATTAAAATCTAGATCATTAAATAACATCGAAAAATGGAAGATTTGAGTGATTAAGGAACGACTTTTGAAATGATAATGAATAAGTATGCGGAGCGAATTCAAAATGAAATATTCAAGGGAGGTAATACATATCGTTTATTTCGTCTAGATTGGACGAGATTAGCGATGATTCATTATCCCCCCTCCCAAAATAATAATAATAATCATGTTTTCCTGTTTGTGTATTTTCGGTTTAAACAGTCGCTTTGAAATCCACATATCATAATAAAATAGTGCAATAATTTGATCTATTTAAATGCTCACAATGAATGGTTTCGAAGCGTTTTTGACCGATTTAAAGCGCTTTTTGATGATTTGAGTGAGTGTTCGGAATAAATGAACGGAGCGCTGTGTAAATGATTTAGAATAGTTTTGATCGAGTTCAATGTCAATTTCAGAATGTAGTTACTAAATGTAACTACAGTTTGTTTAAAGCTGTAGTAACGTAGTTTTGGAAGAAAATCGATTATAAATCGAACGCATAAGTACTTATAAAAGCACATTCTGTAATATTTTATGTTTAGTCGATTTCCATATTTTTTAATGCATTCCGATTGGCTGAAAGTTTCGTTTTATACCTCAATTACAAATGATTTAGCACATTTTTTGGGAATAACACGTTTGAAGAGAGAGTGTGTTTTCTTTTACTGAAGCCATCGTCACAGAACAGTTGATAGCGCGTCGGGCTATCATTCAAAAGGTCCCTGGTTCGATTCCAGACGGCGGCACTAATCCTTTCCAACTATTTGTGTCTCCCACAAATTGGTCGGTAATCGTATACCTATGTGGGATAGCAGCTGGAGCCTAGGGAAGGATGTAATGGTAGTACTGATGTGAGAAATACCAGAAATCTATTGTTAGGTGCTCCAGCCTCAGCGATATAACTGAAAGATTGTTGAAAGCGGCGTAAATCCATTTCTAACAAACAAACCCTTTCAATGAGGAATACATGAAATTATAAACCTTATCACACCCATGTATGAATCAGATTCATATTTCTAAAAATTTAAAATCGTTGTCTAATTGTTGAAAACAAAACAAAAAGTGAAGACTTACAAAGATCATTGAACTTTGGGCCACTTATTTCTAACCAGAATCCTACCCTAGTGTAGACTGGTCCCGCTTTCAACTACTGGAATAGCCTATTCTAGGCTATTTTAAACGTCGACATTTGGACCAGTCTAAAGCTGGTCACTCGCTACAATGGATCAGCTCCGGTCTTGAATTACTTCCGAGGTCGTTGTACCCTCAAATAGTCCGGTTAGAAAAAAATGGTGTGCCCCTTTTGCCACATTGTTTTCACGTTAAAATACAGTAAAGTGCTGGAAATGAGGTTCAGCCAAGTGCCTGTCCTCTGCTACATTTCATGCATAGTTTTAAATGAATCTAAGTGGGAACTATTTTTCTGGGAGCCTGACCTTTGATGGTGGTCCCCAAGTAAGGAAACTCACCCGCCCGGGGTTAGAAATAAGTTGGCCCTTTGATTTTTTTTCAAGGGAGGTAAATCATAATTGATAATCGCCCAACTACTTACAACTAGACGAAATCTAGCGACGTTTATTTACATTCCTTTTATAAAATCTACAGACTTTGCTGTTGTTTTTTATGCCCCCGATAGGGAGGCATAATAAATTTGACTTGTCCGTCCGTCCGTCCGTCTGTCCGTCCGTCTGTCCGTCCGTCTGTCCGTCCGTCCGTCCGTCATTCCGTCCAAAAACTTTAACATTGGCCATAACTTCCTTATTACTATCAAAGCGGTGTCGGGGGCATTGTCATCTTACAGTGACAGCTCTTGTTTTTTTGTTGTTGTGGGTTTTTTGTCTTCCTGGCAAAATTAGAGATCAACACAGTCTATTAAAATATGGCAAAAATTTGATCGATTTGATTGAAATGTTGATCCTTTCAAACGATTTCGGAGCGTTTTTTGATTGCTTGGGGTGAGTTTTTGGACTGAATGATAGCAGTGCTGAGAGAGTGTGATTTTGAATGGTTTTGATCGAAATGATTGTCAGTTTCACGATGTGATTTACTGTTATAGTGCATTTTGAAATACTTTTCATGTTTTACACAACGCTTTCGTTTAACGTCTTGTACAGTTGAGAACATTGTTAAATATGCTTATTGACAACTTTGGAATGAGTTTAAAACTAAATTGAATATAATGGATTAGCGTGTTAGGGTTGAAATTAAACGGGAGTAACTTTTTATCACAAATTCTTCCAAGAAGAAAAAAAGCAAAATTTTATTGCCTGTACTTAAATCTAAGAATTTTTCTGTTTGTGTGTACTCACGGACGAACGTTCAGTTTGACAAAACTATTAGCCAATTATACTCCGCTTTGCACGTAAGTGCACGTGAAAAGCGGGGTATAATTGGAAAACTGTTTGCACCGTTTTGTCATACTGGGTACGTTCATATAGAACTCGGTATCGATCCGAGTTACCCCAAATCTCGTTCGAATGACCACGGTTTCGACTCCAGTGACGTCATTTTAACCTTTTAACCTCGATACTTCTGATCCTGGGCCAGGCCGGTGTTACTAGGGTTCCAAGATGGCGTTGAAAAGTAGAACCCAAAATTTAGAATATAAAAAAAATCGGGAGGCTTTATTTTGCAACAAACTTGCTTTTGTTATGTTTGATATCATGATTTACAAAACTATATCACATCTATTGATACAATAAAAACACCCCACGTGCTAGCCCGATCTTGTAACGGTATCTTTTCATCATGCGTACTCCCACCAGTAGAGAACTCCGTTCGAATGGTTGTCTTCTCTGCGCATGCACATTCTAGTTTATGTCGTCTAAGTCGTCTTTCTCGATCCTCGGGTCGGTCATGAACGCAGGACAGGCGCTTTTGATTTCACACCAGCAATCAAAATCGTGCAATACATCTAATGAAAAAAAGAAAAGAAATTCTCCAGCACTTTGAACAATTTTGAAGCACTCTTAAGAGATTTCGGAGCCTTTAACGACGATTAGATTTGGTGTTTCTAATGCATCAAATGGAGCGCCAAGCGAGCGAATTAAGTTAGTAACATCGTGAAATTGACACTCAATCAAAATCCTCCTGTATGCTCGCCCAGTCCTCCCTTTATTCAATTTAAATACTCACTCAAAAACGCTCCAAAATGGTTTAAAACACTTTGAAATCAAAATAGGGACATTTCTTTCAAATACATAAAACTCTTCCACATTTAATAAGCTGTTATGTTTTTTTTTTTTTTTTTTTTTTTTTTTTTTTTTAAAGGGTCTGCTTGGTCAATGAATACGGGCACCCTAAAATACAGCAAATTTGAATAAGGATGGTAATAAAACATCGCTAATATCGTTTTATAGGACAAAATTAGCAATATTGGATCACCTCCCCTTAAATTTATTCAAAGCTCGCTCCTCCTTCGCATTCACTTTAATTCCGAAATGCTTCCTTTGGGTAGTGGACCCGTAATAGTTCCGTAACGTTTCGGAAGTAATGATCTTTAACAGATTTAGCCGAGGTTTCCTAATGATTTCTATTAGGAAACCTCGGTCAACATTGTAAAAGTTCGTAGGTTCCAAAATATTGCGGAACTATTACGGATCCACTACCTTAATAATTCACCTTGTCAATTTCACAATGTTTTTTACTGTATTTATTTTAAAGTCAATCTTGCTCAAGCGATCATGCCTACTTAGCGACCATATTCGTTGAGTGACGTTTCAACACCCCCATCTTTAAATAGTAGTTTTAATGGACTTAAAAATATCGAATCCTGTGTTGTTCGAACCCATAACAATCGCCTCAATGAGACGATTCTGAAGCGTTTTAAGCAACTTGAAAATCAGCATTGTATGCACGTTAAGTCAAATATATAGAGGACATTGAATGAGTGGTCATTGAATACTGAATTTATTAAACGAATCATCTTTAAACAGATAAAAACGAGGCTACACCGAGTTTTTATCTGTTTTAGATGACGAGTTTGATAAATTCTGTATTTTATGAGCACAAATTTTATATTCTGTTTATAATATGACCCGAATTTTAGCGAAAAATCGTCAATTTTTTTGAAATTCAACGTTTCAATTTTCCGCGAAACTTATAACGTCGTTGAAAAATGACGTCACAAAAAATAGATTATGACGTCATTTTCGCGGTAACAAAATAGCGTTGCTATTCGCTCTGAGCTCATTTGCATAGTTATTCCACTAGTGTAATAACACCCGTTTAAAATCAAAAATATTCAACGGGGTTATTTCACTCCGGCGACGTAGGTCATATTATAAATCATTTTATTTGTAAACAAAACATGTTTTTCAGTGACCTTTCTCATTAACGACCACTTCTTGTAATCCGAAACTGGTCGCTTAACCCTTTCCTGTTTTACAAAATTTTGGACCTGTCCAAATTCAAAGGTTTTGCAGACGAAAATTTAAAGTGGATCTAATTAAAAAAAACCATTCAATAGGGTAGAAAAAAGTGTTTTCTCAATCATAAAATCACGGGCACGTACAAAGCAGGGATTAAACAGCAAAGGGTTAATCCACGTTTAACTGTTTTCCTTTTATTTTTCAGACTACCATATTCTAGGGTGTACCGCGGTGAAACAAGACACACATTGCTACATTCACTGGTATTCAGTAATATGCTTTTGTAATGAAGATCTCTGTAATAACAGATACCACGTTTCCTCCGACATTTATCAAAATAATCCTCAGAGTTATATCAACTTACGCTGAAATTATCACTTTAAAAAACATAAACGATTTGTCATCGAAACACTCAAAAGATTATCAACAAACTACAAAACCCTGAAATTATTGCTTAAACACCAGCAAATCTACAAGCAAAAATCGCTCATCACATACTCAATGTCAATAAGGGAAACAATTTGGAATCTGTAAATCTAAAAATAAACTTTTTTCTTATTTTATGAAATAATTGTTAATTATGTAATAAAAAGGGGCGGGGCACCTAACGAACGAAAAATCTCACTGAGGTTGACTATTGATTCGTTTGACTGCTTTAGACAGTCAGGTGCGTTAGATGATATCGTATGGAAATAAAGCAATAATTGAGGTATGAAACTCAAAACCTAATCACGCTTACGTATGAATTCGCTTCGCGTATTCATTAAGTGTTATTAGATTTCTATTTTCATACCTCGATGAATTAAATAAATACTACCTTCATCCCTTAAGTGATAACAATCGTTTGCTTCAGTCAAAGTTGTTCACCAAGTGTTTTTCGTACACTTTTTACACATTTTCAAGTATAAAATCGACATGAGATATGTCTAAAAGCCCCTTGCCCATTCAGATTTTAACGAGCATATTTAAGACAACAAGTCTCAATGATAATTTCTATGATTTGGTGAAATTCTACCAGGTGGTTTAAAAGGAGATTGAACGTTTACGCGCGGAGGTACGGACGCACGGATGCATCGACGCACAGCTAAGACGTAAGCTCCGCTAGACTTGTTCCAGTGGAACTGAAAACTGTTCGCGGCGAGGTCTTTCTTAGACTGAATGCATGGCTGCTTTCTGGATCCACAAACTATTAACCACTTCACAATTACAGAACCTTTTAGTCAGGCAGACGAATTTCACCCTGTAAAGTACCCTTCACCGATTATATCACGCATAGATAAGATTTGTTATTAGATAAGAAGAACAATACAGATCATGGTAACACAAAATGATTCGTTCTTCAATTTCTGTAACCCGTTCTGAATTTTGAATGGAGACGTTTTGGAAACGTTAAAGTGGTGTCCGTGGTCTAGAGGTAGTCGGCCTTTTGACCAAAAGGTCCTGAGTTCGATTCCTAGGAGCGGCTATCGATTTTGGTTCTTTCATTGGCCCACACATTCGGCGCGAATACTGGTTAGTTTTCCAGGAAGCAGAACCGATAGGGAATAATCTAAATTGTAAGAACTTGTTTCCCAATCGATGTAAAAATAAATAGCTTTTAATCAAACGTTTTTGAAATGATGCCCCGTTAACCAGGTGTACTTGCATAAAAAGCGGGATAATATTTCTATCATTTTGTCAACTTGTAATTTCCGGACCCCCCCCCCCCCTCCCCTGTTTTTAAACAGTATTGCACTAATCGTGCTCTGCGTTCAGGATGAAAAAACGGTGCACCGTTTTGTCATCCTGAACGCGGAGCCTATGTCTGGAGTACATAACCATAGATTCCTAGCACTAAAACTATTCTTACATCCTTCTACAAAGTCTACATAGCGCAGTTGTAGCGCGTCGGACTGTCAATCTAGAGGTCCCGGGTTCGATCGCCAACGGCGGCAAACTGTCTTTCCGACTTTTTGTATGCTACTACCAATGGGTTGGTAATTATAGACCTATGTGAGATAGCAGATGTAGGCTAGGAAAGAGTGTGATGGTAGAATTGGTGAGAGAAATACCAGGAATCCATTGTTAAGTGCTCAAACCGCCGAGATATAACTAAAAAATTTTGAAAGCAGCGTAAAATACATACAATCAATAATCCTTCCACGGCTTCAGTGACATCTACTATCCCACTAAGGTTTTCGATTACCCATTCATCGATGAGAATTTACGTCGGAAAGGATGTCTGCCGCCAAGGGGAATCGAAACCTGGACCCAATAATTTGCTGTTTGACGCGCTACCCAATGGGCTTTGAAGGCAACTCGTTCACTTGCGCAGACTAAACAGGGCCGCTACAATTAATTCTTCTGCATTTTTTTTATTTTTAGTTTGGATCATTCTACTTTACTAAATGATTATTTTGAAACACAATTTTTACTTGACCTCTGCTTCGTATAAAGTCTTTTCTTTTAAATATCTTCTTTTCGCAATATCTGAAATGTCCCTTTTTGTTCTGACGGGTCAATATTATCAAAGATGAAATCATTTTTATAAAGTCAGACAATTTGCACGTTGGAGCGCGATAGAATAAGGATATCACTATGGGAATTTTAGTTACTTTTACGCGTATCGTTGTGGTATTTCAAACAATAACTAGTGAGTTACTGATATGATTTTCGACAAACCCGGTAATATCCGAAATATCTCATTTACATTAAGGTTCATGTAAAGTGTTTGAGACCCAATTTTAAGGGCATTCATTTGCCAAGAAAAAGCAGTATGTCCAGGAATATCATATATCAAAATGAAGCTATTTATGAGCACAAGCAGTTGAAAAACATAAGACTGTTATAACTATAGCGGTAGAGCCAAAACATTGTGGAAAAGGGTCATTTTGACCAGAACAAGCAACTGCATGACTGTTGGATAAAATTTGCTCATATTTTAACAAAGTCTAGCCTAAAGTACCATCAAGGTATGCAACTGTCATGCAGATGCTTGTTCTTTACAAAATGACCCTTTTCCAAAATGTTTTGGCTTTGCCACTGTAGCTATGGCGGTCTTATGTTGCCTAACTGCCTGTGCTCACGAATAGCTTCATTTTGATATATAATATACCTGGACATAGTGCTTTTTCTTGGCTAATGAGGTGCCCTAAATATTGGGTCTCAAAATTTTACATGAACCTTAAATTCGACGATCGGTTTCATAGGTTCTGTCATGCTTGACAAGGCATAGTAGAACATATGTAAACGATCGTTGAATTTATTGTTATTGATTTTTTTCTGATATAACCGTAAATTTATTAAAATCCACTGATTCAGACACATGTATGAGGGGGGTAATGCCAGTCTTAAATCCTTTTTTATTATTGAAAACCTATGTTGTGGGTACTCATTTGAATCGTGAGGACAAGACGAGACCAATTAGTAACAACAATATATAATTTGTGCAAGTATATTGATAAAAAAAATCTGAAATCTGAAATTCAAAATACCCCCTCTATCTGCAGCTCTACTAATTACTATTTAGATTAACGGAGCCAGTGCATGGCATTTCCAACAATTTTGAATGCTTTTACACACTTTTCATAGAAAAAATACAAAACGTGTCCTTCGATTTGGAAATGTGTGTAATTTTAGACGATTAAGAATGTTCTAATGGCATCGGCACAAAAACAAGAGATTTCAATAATTACATGTATTTAGATTTTTTTCGAAGCGGCAAGATCAGTAAGGGATCCTGTCTATTTATTTCGAGTCTATAAATTACAAAATCGTTTTTTCCGTGAATAATCTTTCATATTTGCATGTATTGATATGAAGTTTCCACCCAAAGACTTTTACCTTAATCTTTGATTGAATAAGACAAATGTGCGAAATGCACATGCGTAATTAGTTGGCTCGAAATTGAAGGGTATTTTTTAGGCGTTAGAAGTCGCTTTATTTTTTCAGAATGAATTTCGCTTAATTCAGGAATATCTGTCTTTCTTTACATGCATTACAAGATTTACTCTAATTAATTTAAAGGCTTCAAAATGATGAGGTCGTTACTTCCGATTGATTCTACGAACATTTTCAATAATCACATTTTCCCAATCTGTGAAAGAGCAGCAGAAGGAATATATATTATTCAAATGAAATTCGCAGCTTGTTTTCATATATGAAAAATATTCAATCAACATTTCAAAAAAATATTCCCCGTCGGCTTTTAATTAGTGTGACAAGAAAAAATTGATTGTTTGGAATACCTTGATTTAATCGACTGGACATATCATAATCAAAGCATACATTGGGTAGTTTTTCGACTATCTCTGTCACCCGGCTTACTATGCAAATAGGGACTTTCATCATCAGCACTTTCTGTGCTTTGATTTTTTACTTAGTATGTTTACAAATTCTCTGGTTAATGATACAATTGTTAACCCCTGTTATTACTTGAAAAGTACTCGAAAAAATGATAAACAAATATAAGCAGTTTGCCCTTTTGGATAAAGCATATTTCATTCAAAAGGTCCCGGGTTCGAAGCCTGTCGGTGGCACTAATACCTTCCGACTTTTTGTCTCCGACAATTATTTGATAATCGTGAAATGTGAAATATGTGAAATAGCAGCTCGGGGCTAGAAAATGATTTAGTATTAAAGATAAACAATTCGAAGTGAGGAGAAAAGGATTAATTTCACATTTAAAATGATTGGCGATAACGGTTTCACGACAATCACTTATACTTGCCGATTTATAGTACTGGTGTGAGAAATACGAGGATTCAATTAAAAGATGCTCCAGCCGCTGTTGTATAACTGATAAATTATTTAAAGCGGCGTTAAACCACATACAAACAAAAACAAGAATCGGTGGTTATGTGCTCCTGGTTATGACTAAGAATTGTTAAAATCGGCGGTAAACAAACAAACAAGCAAACAAACAAATCTTTATTTTAACTTTGCAGGTTTAAATGCTATAACATGCTATTCTGGGAGTGACGATGTTTATTCAAAACTCGTCTGTGAAGGATCTTGCTTCTTCGAAAAGGACACGTGGGGTAATTTGAAATACAGTTAACTACATCGTGAAATTGACAAAGTGAATGATTTTGGAATGGTTTTGGAATGAAATCGAATGAATGTGTGGAGCGAGTTTTTGAGTGAATTTAATGGGAGGTAATCCAACACCGCAAATTTTGTTCAGGAGGAACAAAATTTACGATATTAATTACCTCCCTTTAATAAAATATGCATATAAGTTTTATAGATAGCTTCCTATTTCTTTAAGAACCTATGAGACGCTAACAATTTGAATAATGCCAATGAAATCGCGATTTTTCTCTGTCAAAAATCATTGAGCATTTTTGAATGGTTTGAGTGAGTGGTTGGAATGAATGAGTGATTTAGAATGGTTTTGATCGGTAGGAGTGTCAATTTCACGATGTAACTAACTGTACCATAAACAATAAAGTCGATTTTCTATTAAAATCTAGATCATTAAATAACATCGAAAAATGGAAGATTTGAGTGATTAAGGAACGACTTTTGAAATGATAATGAATAAGTATGCGGAGCGAATTCAAAATGAAATATTCAAGGGAGGTAATACATATCGTTTATTTCGTCTAGATTGGACGAGATTAGCGATGATTCATTATCCCCCCTCCCAAAATAATAATAATAATCATGTTTTCCTGTTTGTGTATTTTCGGTTTAAACAGTCGCTTTGAAATCCACATATCATAATAAAATAGTGCAATAATTTGATCTATTTAAATGCTCACAATGAATGGTTTCGAAGCGTTTTTGACCGATTTAAAGCGCTTTTTGATGATTTGAGTGAGTGTTCGGAATAAATGAACGGAGCGCTGTGTAAATGATTTAGAATAGTTTTGATCGAGTTCAATGTCAATTTCAGAATGTAGTTACTAAATGTAACTACAGTTTGTTTAAAGCTGTAGTAACGTAGTTTTGGAAGAAAATCGATTATAAATCGAACGCATAAGTACTTATAAAAGCACATTCTGTAATATTTTATGTTTAGTCGATTTCCATATTTTTTAATGCATTCCGATTGGCTGAAAGTTTCGTTTTATACCTCAATTACAAATGATTTAGCACATTTTTGGGAATAACACGTTTGAAGAGAGAGTGTGTTTTCTTTTACTGAAGCCATCGTCACAGAACAGTTGATAGCGCGTCGGGCTATCATTCAAAAGGTCCCTGGTTCGATTCCAGACGGCGGCACTAATCCTTTCCAACTATTTGTGTCTCCCACAAATTGGTCGGTAATCGTATACCTATGTGGGATAGCAGCTGGAGCCTAGGGAAGGATGTAATGGTAGTACTGATGTGAGAAATACCAGAAATCTATTGTTAGGTGCTCCAGCCTCAGCGATATAACTGAAAGATTGTTGAAAGCGGCGTAAATCCATTTCTAACAAACAAACCCTTTCAATGAGGAATACATGAAATTATAAACCTTATCACACCCATGTATGAATCAGATTCATATTTCTAAAAATTTAAAATCGTTGTCTAATTGTTGAAAACAAAACAAAAAGTGAAGACTTACAAAGATCATTGAACTTTGGGCCACTTATTTCTAACCAGAATCCTACCCTAGTGTAGACTGGTCCCGCTTTCAACTACTGGAATAGCCTATTCTAGGCTATTTTAAACGTCGACATTTGGACCAGTCTAAAGCTGGTCACTCGCTACAATGGATCAGCTCCGGTCTTGAATTACTTCCGAGGTCGTTGTACCCTCAAATAGTCCGGTTAGAAAAAAATGGTGTGCCCCTTTTGCCACATTGTTTTCACGTTAAAATACAGTAAAGTGCTGGAAATGAGGTTCAGCCAAGTGCCTGTCCTCTGCTACATTTCATGCATAGTTTTAAATGAATCTAAGTGGGGACTATTTTTCTGGGAGCCTGACCTTTGATGGTGGTCCCCAAGTAAGGAAACTCACCCGCCCGGGGTTAGAAATAAGTTGGCCCTTTGATTTTTTTTCAAGGGAGGTAAATCATAAATGATAATCGCCCAACTACTTACAACTAGACGAAATCTAGCGACGTTTATTTACATTCCTTCTATAAAATCTACAGACTTTGCTGGGTTTTTTTGTTGTTGTTGTTGTGGGTTTTTTGTCTTCCTGGCAAAATTAGAGATCAACACAGTCTATTAAAATCAGGCAAAAATTTGATCGATTTGATTGAAATGTTGATCCTTTCAAACGATTTCGGAGCGTTTTTTGATTGCTTGGGGTGAGTTTTGGACTGAATGATAGCAGTGCTGAGAGAGTGTGATTTTGAATGGTTTTGATCGAAATGATTGTCAGTTTCACGATGTGATTTACTGTTAGAGTGCATTTCGAAATACTTTTCATGTTTTACACAACGCTTTCGTTTAACGTCTTTTACAGTTGAGAACATTGTTAAATATGCTTATTGATAACTTTGGAATGAGTTTAAAACTAAATTGAATATAATGGATTAGCGTGTTAGGGTTGAAATTAAACGGGAGTAACTTTTTATCACAAATTCTTCCAAGAAGAAAAAAAGCAAAATTTTATTGCCTGTACTTAAATCTAAGAATTTTTCTGTTTGTGTGTACTCACGGACGTACGTTCAGTTTGACAAAACTATTAGCCAATTATACCCCGCTTTGCACGTAAGTGCACGTGAAAAGCGGAAAATAATTGGAAAACTGTTTGCACCGTTTTGTCATACTGGGTACGTTCATATAGAACTCGGTATCGATCCGAGTTACCCCAAATCTCGTTCGAATGACCACGGTTTCGACTCCAGTGACGTCATTTTAACCTTTTAACCTCGATACTTCTGATCCTGGGCCAGGCCGGTGTTACTAGGGTTCCAAGATGGCGTTGAAAAGTAGTACCCAAAATTTAGAATATAAAAAAAATCGGGAGGCTTTATTTTGCAACAAACTTGCTTTTGTTATGTTTGATATCATGATTTACAAAAGTATATCACATCTATTGATACAATAAAAACACCCCACGTGCTAGCCCGATCTTGTAACGGTATCTTTTCATCATGCGTACTCCCACCAGTAGAGAACTCCGTTCGAATGGTTGTCTTCTCTGCGCATGCACATTCTAGTTTATGTCGTCTAAGTCGTCTTTCTCGATCCTCGGGTCGGTCATAAACGCAGGACAGGCGCTTTTGATTCCATACCAGCAATCAAAATCGTGCAATACATCTAATGAAAAAAAGAAAAGAAATTCTCCAGCACTTTGAACAATTTTGAAGCACTCTTAAGAGATTTCGGAGCCTTTAACGACGATTAGATTTGGTGTTTCTAATGCATCAAATGGAGCGCCAAGCGACCGAATTAAGTTAGTAACATCGTGAAATTGACACTCAATCAAAATCCTCCTGTATGCTCGCCCAGTCCTCCCTTTATTCAATTTAAATACTCACTCAAAAACGCTCCAAAATGGTTTAAAACACTTTGAAATCAAAATAGGGACATTTCTTTCAAATACATAAAACTCTTCCACATTTAATAAGCTGTTATGTTTTTTTTTTTTTTTTTTTTTTTTTTTTTTTTTTTTTTTTTTTTTTTTTAAAGGGTCTGCTTGGTCAATGAATACGGGCACCCTAAAATACGGAAATTTAAATAAGGATGGTAATAAAACATCGCTAATATCGTTTTATAGGACAAAATTAGCAATATTGGATCACCTCCCCTTAAATTTATTCAAAGCTCGCTCCTCCTTCGCATTCACTTTAATTCCGAAATGCTTCCTTTAGGTAGTGTACCCGTAATAGTTCCGTAACGTTTCGGATGTAATGATCTTTAACAGATTTAGCCGAGGTTTCCTAATGATTTCTATTAGGAAACCTCGGTCAACATTGTAAAAGTTCGTAGGTTCCAAAATATTGCGGAACTATTACGGATCCACTACCTTAATAATTCACCTTGTCAATTTCACAATGTTTTTTACTGTATTTATTTTAAAGTCAATCTTGCTCAAGCGATCATGCCTACTTAGCGACCATATTCGTTGAGTGACGTTTCAACACCCCCATCTTTAAATAGTAGTTTTAATGGACTTAAAAAAATCGAATCCTGTGTTGTTCGAACCCATAACAATCGCCTCAATGAGACGATTCTGAAGCGTTTTAAGCAACTTGAAAAACAGCATTGTATGCACGTTAAGTCAAATATATAGAGGACATTGAATGAGTGGTCATTGAATACTGAATTTATTAAACGAATCATCTTTAAACAGATAAAAACGAGGCTACACCGAGTTTTTATCTGTTTTAGATGACGAGTTTGATAAATTCTGTATTTTATGAGCACAAATTTTATATTCTGTTTATAATATGACCCGAATTTTAGCGAAAAATCGTCAATTTTTTTGAAATTCAACGTTTCAATTTTCCGCGAAACTTATAACGTCGTTGAAAAATGACGTCACAAAAAATAGATTATGACGTCATTTTCGCGGTAACAAAATAGCGTTGCTATTAGCTCTGAGCTCATTTGCATAGTTATTCCACTAGTGTAATAACACCCGTTTAAAATCAGAAATATTCAACGGGGTTATTTCACTCCGGCGACGTAGGTCATATTATAAATCATTTTATTTGTAAACAAAACATGTTTTTCAGTGACCTTTCTCATTAACGACCACTTCTTGTAATCCGAAACTGGTAGCTTAACCCTTTCCTGTTTTACAAAATTTTGGACCTGTCCAAATTCAAAGGTTTTGCAGACGAAAATTTAAAGTGGATTTAATTAAAAAAAAAACCATTCAATAGGGTAGAAAATAGTGTGGAAAAAGAAGAAATTGCTTGTCAGAAGCAATTTCTTCTTTTTTCACAATGTTTTCTCAATCATAAAATCACGGGCACGTACAAAGCAGGGATTAAACAGCAAAGGGTTAATCCACGTTTAACTGTTTTCCTTTTATTTTTCAGACTACCATATTCTAGGGTGTACCGCGGCCAAACAGGACACACATTGCTACATTCACTGGTATTCAGTAATATGCTTTTGTAATGAAGATCTCTGTAATAACAGATACCACGTTTCCTCCGACATTTATCAAAATAAACCTCAGAGGTTTATCAACTAACGCTGAAATTATCACTTTTAAAAACATAAACGATTTGTCATCGAAACACTCAAAAGATTATCAACAAACTACAAAACCCTGAAATTATTGCTTAAACACCAGCAAATCTACAAGCAAAAATCGCTCATCACATACTCAATGTCAATAAGGGAAACAATTTGGAATCTGTAAATGACCAAAGAATTTCTAAAAATAAACTTTTTTCTTATTTTATGAAATAATTGTTAATTTTGTAATAAAAAGGGGCAGGGCACCTAACGAACGAAAAATCTCACTGAGGTTGACTATTGATTCGTTTGACTGCTTTAGACAGTCAGGTGCGTTAGATGATATCGTATGGAAATAAAGCAATAATTGAGGTATGAAACTCAAAACCTAATCACGCTTACGTATGAATTCGCTTCGCGTATTCATTGAGTGTTATTAGATTTCTATTTTCATACCTCGATGAATTAAATAAATACTACCTTCATCCCTTAAGTAATAACAATCGTTTGCTTCAGTCAAAGTTGTTCACCAAGTGTTTTTCGTACACTTTTTACACATTTTCAAGTATAAAATCGACATGAGATATGTCTAAAAGCCCCTTGCCCATTCAGATTTTAACGAGCATATTTAAGACAACAAGTCTCAATGATAATTTCTATGATTTGGTGAAATTCTACCAGGTGGTTTAAAAGGAGATTGAACGTTTACGCGCGGAGGTACGGACGCACGGATGCATCGACGCACAGCTCAGACGTAAGCTCCGCTAGACTTATTCCAGTGGAACTGAAAACTCTTCGCGGCGAGGTCTTTCTTAGACTGAATGCATGGCTACTTTCTGGATCCACAAACTATTAACCACTTCACACACAATTACAGAACCTTTTAGTCAGGCAGAGGAATTTCGCCCTGTAAAGTACCCTTCACCGATTAAATCACGCATAGATAAGATTCATTATGAGATAAGAACAATACAGATCATGGCAACACAAAATGATTCGTTCTTCAATTTCTGTAACCCGTTCTGAATTTTGAATGGAGACGTTTAGGAAACGTTAAAGTGGTGTCCGTGGTCTAGAGGTAGCTGGCCTTTTGACCAAAAGGTCCTGAGTTCGATTCCTAGGAGCGGCTATCGATTTTGGTTCTTTCATTGGCCCACACATTCGGCGCGAATACTGGTGAGTTTTCCAGGAAGCAGAACCGATAGGGAATAATCTAAATTGTAAGAACTTGTTTCCCAATCGATGTAAAAATAAATAGCTTTTAATCAAACGTTTTTGAAACGATGCCCCGTTAACCAGGTGTACTTGCATAAAAAGCGGGATAATATTTCTATCATTTTGTCAACTTGTAATTTCCGGACCCCCCCCCCTGTTTTTAAACAGTATTGCACTAATCGTGCTCTGCGTTCAGGATGAAAAAACGGTGCACCGTTTTGTCATCCTGAACGCGGAGCCTATGTCTGGAGTACATAACCATAGATTCCTAGCACTAGAACTATTCTTACATCCTTCTACAAAGTCTACATAGCGCAGTTGTAGCGCGTCGGACTGTCAATCTAGAGGTCCCGGGTTCGATCGCCAACGGCGGCAAACTGTCTTTCCGACTTTTTGTATGCTACTACCAATGGGTTGGTAATTATAGACCTATGTGAGATAGCAGATGTAGGCTAGGTAAGAGTGTGATGGTAGGATTGGTGAGAGAAATACCAGGAATCCATTGTTAAGTGCTCAAACCGCCGAGATATAACTAAAAAATTTTGAAAGCAGCGTAAAATACATACAATCAATAATCCTTCCACGGCTTCAGTGACATCTACTATCCCACTAAGGTTTTCGATTACCCATTCATCGATGAGAATTTACGTCGGAAAGGATGTCTGCCGCCAAAGGGAATCGAAACCTGGACCCAATAATTTGCTGTTTGACGCGCTACCCAATGGGCTTTGAAGGCAACTCGTTCACTTGCGCAGACTTAACAGGGCCGCTACAATTAATTCTTCTGCATTTTTTTTATTTTTAGTTTGGATCATTCTACTTTACTAAATGATTATTTTGAAACACAATTTCTACTTGACCTCTGCTTCGTATAAAGTCTTTTCTTTTAAATATCTTCTTTTCGCAATATCTGAAATGTCCCTTTTTGTTCTGACGGGTCAATATTATCAAAGATGAAATCATTTTTATAAAGTCAGACAATTTGCACGTTGGAGCGCGATAGAATAAGGATATCACTATGGGAATTTTAGTTACTTTTACGCGTATCGTTGTGGTATTTCAAACAATAACTAGTGAGTTACTGATATGATTTTCGACAAACCCGGTAACATCCGAAATATCTCATTTACATTAAGGTTCATGTAAAGTGTTTGAGACCCAATTTTAAGGGCATTCATTTGCCAAGAAAAAGCAGTATGTCCAGGAATATCATATATCAAAATGAAGCTATTTATGAGCACAAGCAGTTGAAAAACATAAGACTGTTATAACTATAGCGGTAGAGCCAAAACATTGTGGAAAAGGGTCATTTTGTACAGAACAAGCAACTGCATGACTGTTGGATAGGGTATGGTGTGTTATCACAACATAAATAGACATTTATTGTTTATATACCTGTAAGGTTGTTTAGCAATATATCAATTTCTATTTCACAGAATGATAAATATATAGTAATTTTGTAGATCATTGAATTAAAAAAAACATAACTTGAAATAAATCGCAGAAAATATTGCACAATATTATGGTGTGATGTTGCACCATACCTTACATCTATTTTGAAAACAGACCAAACCAGTTTGACATGTATGTTGACAAAATAAATGGAAATTGATTGTTTCAAAATAGCCTTTTGAGACTGATTTTTATGTCTAAGGTTGTAGCACTACCTGGATGGTACTACAGACTGTACTTTGTTAAAATACTGGGCAATTTTATGCAACTGTCATGCAGTTGCTTGTTCTGTACAAAATGACCCTTTTCCACAATGTTTTGGCTTTACCACTGTAGCTATGGCGGTCTTATGTTGCCTAACTGCCTGTGCTCACGAATAGCTTCATTTTGATATATAATATACCTGGACATAGTGCTTTTTCTTGGCTAATGAAGTGCCCTAAATATTGGGTCTCAAACTCTTTACATGAACCTTAAATTCGACGATCGGTTTCATAGGTTCTGTCATGCCATATCAAACAATACTTGACAAGGCATAGTAGAACATATGTAAACGATCGTTGAATTTATTGTTATTGATTTTTTTCTGATATAACCGTAAATTTATTAAAATACACCGGTTCAGACACATGTATAAGGGGGTAATGCCAGTCCGTGAATAATCTTTCATATTTGCATGTATTAATATGAAGTTTCCACCCAAAGACTTTTACCTTAATCTTTGATTGAATAAGACAAATGTGCGAAATGCACATGCGTAATTAGTTGGCTCGAAATTAAAGGGTATTTTTTAGGCGTTAGTAGTCGCTTTATTTTTCAGAATGAATTTCGCTTAATTCAGGAATATCTGTCTTTCTTTACATGCATTACAAGATTTACTCTAATTAATTTAAAGGCTTCAAAATGATGAGGTCGTTACTTCCGATTGATTCTACGAACATTTTCAATAATCACATTTTCCCAATCTGTGAAAGAGCAGCAGAAGGAATATATATTATTCAAATGAAAATCGCAGCTTGTTTTCATATATGAAAAATATTCAATCAACATTTTCAAAAAAATATTCCCCGTCGGCTTTTAATTGGTGTGACAAGAAAAAAATGATTGTTTGGAATACCTTGATTTAATAGACTGGACATATCATAATCAAAGCATACATTGGGTAGTTTTTCGACTATCTCTGTCACCCGGCTTACTATGCAAATAGGGACTTTCATCATCAGCACTTTCTGTGCTTTGATTTTTTACTTAGTATGTTTACAAACTCTCTGGTTAATGATACAATTGTTTACCCCTGTTATTACTTGAAAAGTACTCGAAAAAATGATAAACAAATATAAGCAGTTTGCCCTTTTGGATAAAGCATATTTCATTCAAAAGGTCCCGGGTTCGAAGCCTGTCGGTGGCACTAATACTTTCCGACTTTTTGTCTCCGACAATTATTTGATAATCGTGAAATGTGAAATATGTGAAATAGCAGCTCGGGGCTAGAAAATGATTTAGTATTAAAGATAAACAATTCGAAGTGAGGAGAAAAGGATTAATTTCACATTTAAAATGATTGGCGATAACGGTTTCACGACAATCACTTATACTTGCCGATTTATAGTACTGGTGTGAGAAATACGAGGATTCAATTAAAAGATGCTCCAGCCGCTGTTGTATAACTGATAAATTATTTAAAGCGGCGTTAAACCACATACAAACAAACAAAAACAAGAATCGGTGGTTATGTGCTCCTGGTTATGACTAAGAATTGTTAAAATCGGCGGTAAACAAACAAACAAACAAACAAGCAAACAAACAAAAACAAACAAACAAACAAATCTTTATTTTAACTTTGCAGGTTTAAATGCTATAACATGCTATTCTGGGAGTGACGATGTTTATTCAAAACTCGTCTGTGAAGGATCTTGCTTCTTCGAAAAGGACACGTGGGGTATTTTAAAATACAGTTAACTACATTGTGAAATTGACAAAGTGAATGATTTTGGAATGGTTTTGGAATGAAATCGAATGAATGTGTGGAGCGAGTTTTTGAGTGAATTTAATGGGAGGTAATCCAATACCGCAAATTTTGTTCAGGAGGAACAAAATTTACGATATTAATTACCTCCCTTTAATAAAATATGCATATAAGTTTTATAGATAGCTTCCTATTTCTTTAAGAACCTATGAGACGCTAACAATTTGAAAAATGCCAATGAAATCGCGATTTTTCTCTGTCAAAAATCATTTTGAGTGACGTTGTTGATTCTATGTTTTTCATTGGGTTTGAGCGTTTTTGAATGGTTTGAGTGAGTGGTTGGAATGAATGAGTGATTTAGAATGGTTTTGATCGGTAGGAGTGTCAATTTCACGATGTAACTAACTGTACCATAAACAATAAAGTCGATTTTCTATTAAAATCTAGATCTACATTAAATAACATCGAAAAATGGAAGAGTTGAGTGATTAAGGAACGACTTTTGAAATGATAATGAATAAGTATGTGGAGCGAATTCAAAATGAAATATTCAAGGGAGGTAATACATATCGTTTATTTCGTCTAGATTGGACGAGATTAGCGATGATTCATTATGCCCCCTCCCAAAATAATAATAATAATAATAATCATGTTTTCCTGTTTGTGTATTTTCGGTTTAAACAGTCGCTTTGAAATCCACATATCATAATAAAATAGTGCAATAATTTGATCTATTTAAATGCTCACAATGAATGGTTTCGAAGCGTTTTTGACCGATTTAAAGCGCTTTTTGATGATTTGAGTGAGTGTTCGGAATAAATGAACGGAGCGCTGTGTAAATGATTTGGAATAGTTTTGATCGAGCTCAATGTCAATTTCAGGATGTAGTTACTAAATGTAATTACAGTTTGTTTAAAGCTGTAGTAACGTAGTTTTGGAAGAAAATCGATTATAAATCGAACGCATAAGTACTTATAAAAGCACATTCTGTAATATTTTATGTTTAGTCGATTTCCATATTTTTTAATGCATTCCGATTGGCTGAAAGTTTCGTTTTATACCTCAATTATAAATGATTTAGCACATTTTTGGGAATAACACGTTTGAAGAGAGAGTGTGTTTTCTTTTACTGAAGCCGTCGTCACAGAACAGTTGGTAGCGCGTCGGGCTATCATTCAAAAGGTCCCTGGTTCGATTCCAGACGGCGGCACTAATCCTTTCCAACTATTTGTGTCTCCCACAAATTGGTCGGTAATCGTATACCTATGTGGGATAGCAGTTGGAGCCTAGGGAAGGATGTAATGGTAGTACTGATGTGAGAAATACCAGAAATCTATTGTTAGGTGCTCCAGCCTCAGCGATATAACTGAAAGATTGTTGAAAGCGGCGTAAATCCATTTCTAACAAACAAACCCTTTCAATGAGGAATACATGAAATTATAAACCTTATCACACCCATGTATGAATCAGATTCATATTTCTAAAAATTAAAAAATCGTTGTCTAATTGTTGAAAACAAAACAAAAAGTGAAGACTTACAAAGATCATTGAACTTTGGGCCACTTATTTCTAACCAGAATCCTACCCTAGTGTAGACTGGTCCCGCTTTCAACTACTGGAATAGCCTATTCTAGGCTATTTTAAACGTCGACATTTGGACCAGTCTAAAGCTGGTCACTCGCTACAATGGATCAGCTCCGGTCTTGAATTACTTCCGAGGTCGTTGTACCCTCAAATAGTCCGGTTAGAAAAAAATGGTGTGCCCCTTTTGCCACATTGTTTTCACGTTAAAATACAGTAAAGTGCTGGAAATGAGGTTCAGCCAAGTGCCTGTCCTCTGCTACATTTCATGCATAGTTTTAAATGAATCTAAGTGGGAACTATTTTTCTGGGAGCCTGACCTTTGATGGTGGTCCCCAAGTAAGGAAACTCACCCGCCCGGGGTTAGAAATAAGTTGGCCCTTTGATTTTTTTTCAAGGGAGGTAAATCATAAATGATAATCGCCCAACTACTTACAACTAGACGAAATCTAGCGACGTTTATTTACATTCCTTTTATAAAATCTACAAACTTTACTGTTTTTTGTTGTTGTTGTTGTTGTGGGGTTTTTGTCTTCCTGGCAAAATTAGAGATCAACACAGTCTATTAAAATCAGGCAAAAATTTGATCGATTTGATTGAAATGTTGATCCTTTCAAACGATTTCGGAGCGTTTTTTGATTGCCTGGGGTGAGTTTTTGGACTGAATGATAGCAGTGCTGAGAGAGTGTGATTTTGAATGGTTTTGATCGAAATGATTGTCAGTTTCACGATGTGATTTACTGTTAGAGTGCATTTCGAAATACTTTTCATGTTTTACACAACGCTTTCGTTTAACGTCTTTTACAGTTGAGAACATTGTTAAATATGCTTATTGATAACTTTGGAATGAGTTTAAAACTAAATTGAATATAAGGGATTAGCGTGTTAGGGTTGAAATTAAACGGGAGTAACTTTTTATCACAAATTCTTCCAAGAAGAAAAAAAAGCAAAATTTTATTGCCTGTACTTAAATCTAAGAATTTTTCTGTTTGTGTGTACTCACGGACGTACGTTCAGTTTGACAAAACTATTAGCCAATTATACTCCGCTTTGCACGTTAGTGCACGTGAAAAGCGGGGTATAATTGGAAAACTGTTTGCACCGTTTTGTCATACTGGGTACGTTCATATAGAACTCGGTATCGATCCGAGTTACCCCAAATCTCGTTCGAATGACCACGGTTTCGACTCCAGTGACGTCATTTTAACCTTTTAACCTCGATACTTCTGATCCTGGGCCAGGCCGGTGTTACTAGGGTTCCAAGATGGCGTTGAAAAGTAGTTCCCAAAATTTCGAATATAAAAAAATCTGGAGGCTTTATTTTGCAACAAACTTGCTTTTGTTATGTTTGATATCATGATTTACAAAAGTATATCACATCTATTGATACAATAAAAACACCCCACGTGCTAGCCCGATCTTGTAACGGTATCTTTTCATCATGCGTACTCCCACCAGTAGAGAACTCCGTTCGAATGGTTGTCTTCTCTGCGCATGCACATTCTAGTTTATGTCGTCTAAGTCGTCTTTCTCGATCCTCGGCTCGGTCATGAACGCAGGACAGGCGCTTTTGATTCCATACCAGCAATCAAAATCGTGCAATACATCTAATGAAAAAAAGAAAAGAAATTCTCGAGCACTTTGAACAATTTTGAAGCACTCTTAAGAGATTTCGGAGCCTTTAACGACGATTAGATTTGGTGTTTCTAATGCATCAAATGGAGCGCCAAGCGAGCGAATTAAGTTAGTAACATCGTGAAATTGACACTCAATCAAAATCCTCCTGTATGCTCGCCCAGTCCTCCCTTTATTCAATTTAAATACTCACTCAAAAACGCTCCAAAATGGTTTAAAACACTTTGAAATCAAAATAGGGACATTTCTTTCAAATACATAAAACTCTTCCACATTTAATAAGCTGTTATGTTTTTTTTGTTTTTTTTTTAAAAAGCGTCTGCTTGGTCAATGAATACGGGCACCCTAAAATACGGAAATTTAAATAAGGATGGTAATAAAACATCGCTAATATCGTTTTATAGGACAAAATTAGCAATATTGGATCACCTCCCCTTAAATTTATTCAAAGCTCGCTCCTCCTTCGCTTTCACTTTAATTCCGAAATGCTTCCTTTAGGTAGTGGACCCGTAATAGTTCCGTAACGTTTCGGAAGTAATGATCTTTAACAGATTTAGCCGAGGTTTCTTAATGATTTCTATTAGGAAACCTCGGTCAACATTGTAAAAGTTCGTAGGTTCCAAAATATTGCGGAACTATTACGTGTCCACTACCTTAATAATTCATCTTGTCAATTTCACAATGTTTCTTTCTGTATTTATTTTACAGTAATCTTGCTCAAGCGATCATGTCTACTAAGCGACCATTTTCGTTGAATGACCGTTTCAACACCCCCATCTTTAAATAAGTAGTTTTTAATGGACTTAAAATAATCGAATCCTGTGTTGTTCGAACCCACAACACTTGCCTCAATGAGACGATTCTGAAGCGTTTTAAGCAACTGGAAAATCAGCATTGTATACACGTTAAGTCAAATATATAGAGGATATTGAATGAGTGGTCATTGAATACTGAATTTATTAAACGAGTCATCTTTAAACAGATAAAAACGAGGTTACGCCGAGTTTTTATCTGTTTTAGATGACGAGTTTGATAAATTCTGTATTTTATGAGCACAAATTTTATATTCTGTTTATAATATGACCCGAATTCTAGCGAAAAATCGTCAAAATTCTTGAAATGCAACGTTTCAATTTTCCGCGAAACTTATAACGTCGTTTAAATACGACGTCACAAAAATAGATTATGACGTCATTTTTGCGGTTACAAAATAGCGTTGTAATAACACTCATGTAATATCAAAAATATTCGCGGGGTTATTTCACTCCGGCGACGTAGGTCATATTATAAATCATTTTATTTGTAAACAAAACATTTTTTAAGTGACCTTTCTCATTAACGACCACTTCTGGTGATCCGAAACTGGTAGCTTAACCCTTTCCTGTTTTACAAAATTTTGGACCTGTCCATATTCAAGGGTTTTGCAGACGAAAATTAAAAGTGGATTTAATTAAAAAAAAAAACCCATTCAATAGGGTAGAAAATAGTGTGGAAAAAGAAGAAATTGCTTGTCAGAAGCAATTTCTTCTTTTTTCACAATGTTTTCTCAATCATAAAATCACGGGCACGTACAAAGCAGGGATTAAACAGCAAAGGGTTAATCCACGTTTAACTGTTTTCCTTTTATTTTTCAGACTACCATATTCTAGGGTGTACCGCGGCCAAACAGGACACACATTGCTACATTCACTGGTATTCAGTAATATGCTTTTGTAATGAAGATCTCTGTAATAACAGATACCACGTTTCCTCCGACATTTATCAAAATAAACCTCAGAGGTTTATCAACTAACGCTGAAATTATCACTTTTAAAAACATGAACGATTTGTCATCGAAACACTCAAAAAATTATCAACAAACTACAAAACCCTGAAATTGTTGCTTAAACACCAGCAAATCTACAAGCAAAAATCGCTGCAACTTATCAATAAGGGAAACAATTTGGAATCTATAAATGACCAAAGAATTTCTAAAAATAAACTTCTTTCTTATTTTATGAAATGATTGTTAACTATGTAATAAAAAGGGGCGGGGCACCTAACGAACGAAAATTCTTACTGAGGTTGACGATTGATTCGTTTGACTGCTCAAGTGCTCAAGACATTTTTTAATGGGTTTTACGCCGCTTTCAACAATTTCGCTGTTACGGTTAACAACATCGTGAAATTGACACTCATTCCGATCAAAATCATTCTTAATCATTCACTCAGCACTCCAATCATTCATTGCAACCACTCACTCAAATCGATCAAAAACGCTCCAAACTCACCGAAATACATATAACAACAATTTCGTTCAAAATAAAAATAGCTGGAGAAAAATAGGGATTTCATTTATTTAATTTAAATAATAAGCGTCTGATAGGTTCTTGAAGAAATAGGGAGCTTTCTATAGAACTTGTATGCATATTTTATTAAAGGGAGGTAATCAATATTGCTAATTTTGTTCAGTCAGAACAAAATTTGCAATACTGGATTACCTCCCATTAAATTCACTCAAAAGTCGCTCCACACATTCATTCAATTTCATTCCTAAATCATTCCATAATCGTTCACCTTGTCAATTTCACGATTTTGTTAACTGTATATCGCGGAGGCTTGAGCACCTAACAATGGATTCCTGGTATTTTTCATACCAGTTCAACCACCACATCCTTTCCTAGCCTCCAGCTGCTAACTCACAGGGCTTCCATTGGTGAGAGACAAATAGTTGGGTAGAATGAGAGCCGCTGTCGGGGATCAAACCCGGGACCTCTAGATTGACAGTCGGAAGCCCTTCCAACTGCGCTATGACAGCGGCCCCACAAATCTTTCAAAAGTACTTTTTTAATCCCCCCCCCCTTGAAACTCTGGATAGCTCTTGTGTTGTGATCATACAAGTTTCATGAAGATATCTTCAATAACAATAGAGATATGACCAAGGTTAAAGTTTGATGGGCAAACAACACAATTTTTCATTGACACTGCATCCCGTAGAGCCTATTTTTAGGGCCAATCCAAATTTAATGGAGAAATGTAAGAGCATGATCAAAGCATCATTCCTTTGAAGTTTAGTTATATTCTGAACAGTAGTTTCAGAGAAGTTTTTTTTCATATTTCATCATATGGGACCATTTTTCAGTGTCGTGGCAGCCTGTAAAGCCCATGTCATCAGCACAATCAGAATTTTACGAAAACAAATTTGATAAAGCATGGCCCAAAGATTATTCCTGTAAAGTTTGGTTGAATTCTAAACAATAGTTTCAGAGAAGAAAATGTGTATAGAAAAAAATTAATGGATGGATGCACTAACAACAGACACCAGGCCATGACAAGCTCTGCTAGACTTAGTCCAGTTGAGCTAAAATTTATTGCAATCGGACCATTAATGTAGAAGAGTTGAGATCGCCCGGTTTTTAGCATTTTGGCATCTTTTTCCAGGACGCAGCAAGATACAAGATAACTCGTTGAATTTGATATCCTCGCCAAAAATATTTTGTTTGTCAATGGAGTATACCAAACTTAGGGACAGGTTATCTTCTATTTTCATCAACCAAGGACATGATGACATTTGACTGATAAACCTAGCCTTTATCAGTCATTTGATTATAGAAAACTTATATCAGTTATTTTTAGATTGAGAAAAGACACAGGGGGCTTTCACTATTTGGCATCCTTTAACCCTTTCCCCAGTGACATAATTTTAGGATGGTCCAAGTTGAAAGGTGCTGCAGAGGACAGAAACGATTCGGTGGAAATGTACTTAAGGTAGTGGACCCGTAATAGTTTCGCAACATTTCAGAAGTAATGAACTTTAACAGTGTTAACCACGGTTTCCTAATGATTATCATTAGGAAACCTAGGTTAACTTTGTGCAAGTTCATAAGTTCTGAAATGTTGCGAAACTATTAAGGGCCCACAACCTTAAGGACGAAAGTTCTGTGTGATCTTGTGTTCTTCAAAAAAGCTGTTAATTAAAAGATAATGTGTTGACAATAATGTTTAATATGGGCCCTATCTTCAAAACATATGCACTGTTTTCATCAGCATTGGATCACAAATGACGTAGAATTTGTTTGTTTGAATGGGTTTAACACTGCTTTCAACAATTTCGCAGTCATATTGCGGCGGCCGGAGCACCTAACAATGGATTCTTGGTATTTCTTTCACCTGTATAACTGATAAATTATTTAAAGCGGCGTTAAACCACATACAAACAAAAACAAGAATCGGTGTTTATGTGCTCCTGGTTATGACTAAGAATTGTTAAAATCGGCGGTAAACAAACAAACAAGCAAACAAACAAATCTTTATCCTAACTTTGCAGGTTTAAATGCTATAACATGCTATTCTGGGAGTGACGATGTTTATTCAAAACTCGTCTGTGAAGGATCATGCTTCTTCGAAAAGGACACGTGGGGTAATTTGAAATACAGTTAACTACATCGTGAAATTGACAAAGTGAATGATTTTGGAATGGTTTTGGAATGAAATCGAATGAATGTGTGGAGCGAGTTTTTGTGTGAATTTAATGGGAGGTAATCCAATACCGCAAATTTTGTTCAGGAGGAACAATATTTAGGATATTAATTACCTCCCTTTAATAAAATATGCATATAAGTTTTATAGATAGCTTCCTATTTCTTTAAGAACCTATGAGACGCTAACAAATTGAATAATGCCAATGAAATCGCGATTTTTCTCTGTCAAAAATCATTTTGAGTGACGTTATTGATTCTATGTTTTTCAATGGGTTTGAGCGTTTTTGAATGGTTTGAGAGAGTGGTTGGAATGAATGAGTGATTTAGAATGGTTTTGATCGGTAGGAGTGTCAATTTCACGATGTAACTAACTGTACCATAAACAATAAAGTCGATTTTCTATTAAAATCTAGATCATTAAATAACATCGAAAAATGGAAGATTTGAGTGATTAAGGAACGACTTTTGAAATGATAATGAATAAGTATGCGGAGCGAATTCAAAATGAAATATTCAAGGGAGGTAATACATATCGTTTATTTCGTCTCGATTGGACGAGATTAGCGATGATTCATTATCCCCCCTCCCAAAATAATAATAATAATAATAATCATGTTTTCCTGTTTGTGTATTTTCGGTTTAAACAGTCGCTTTGAAATCCACATATCATACTAAAATAGTGCAATAATTTGATCTATTTAAATGCTCACAATGAATGGTTTCGAAGCGTTTTTGACCGATTTAAAGCGCTTTTTGATGATTTGAGTGAGTGTTCGGAATAAATGAACGGAGCGCTGTGTAAATGATTTAGAATAGTTTTGATCGAGTTCAATGTCAATTTCAGGATGTAGTTACTAAATGTAACTACAGTTTGTTTAAAGCTGTAGTAACGTAGTTTTGGAAGAAAATCGATTATAAATCGAACGCATAAGTACTTATAAAAGCACATTCTGTAATATTTTATGTTTAGTCGATTTCCATATTTTTTAATGCATTCCGATTGGCTGAAAGTTTCGTTTTATACCTCAATTACAAATGATTTAGCACATTTTTGGGAATAACACGTTTGAAGAGAGAGTGTGTTTTCTTTTACTGAAGCCGTCGTCACAGAACAGTTGATAGCGCGTCGGGCTATCATTCAAAAGGTCCCTGGTTCGATTCCAGACGGCGGCACTAATCCTTTCCAACTATTTGTGTCTCCCACAAATTGGTCGGTAATCGTATACCTATGTGGGATAGCAGCTGGAGCCTAGGGAAGGATGTAATGGTAGTACTGATGTGAGAAATACCAGAAATCTATTGTTAGGTGCTCCAGCCTCAGCGATATAAATGAAAGATTGTTGAAAGCGGCGTAAACCCATTTCTAACAAACAAACCCTTTCAATGAGGAATACATGAAATTATAAACCTTATCACACCTATGTATGAATCAGATTCATATTTCTAAAAATTTAAAATCGTTGTCTAATTGTTGAAAACAAAACAAAAAGTGAAGACTTACAAAGATCATTGAACTTTGGGCCACTTATTTCTAACCAGAATCCTACCCTAGTGTAGACTGGTCCCGCTTTCAACTACTGGAATAGCCTATTCTAGGCTATTTTAAACGTCGATATTTGGACCAGTCTAAAGCTGGTCACTCGCTACAATGGATCAGCTCCGGTCTTGAATTACTTCCGAGGTCGTTGTACCCTCAAATAGTCCGGTTAGAAAAAAATGGTGTGCCCCTTTTGCCACATTGTTTTCACGTTTAAATACAGTAAAGTGCTGGAAATGAGGTTCAGCCAAGTGCCTGTCCTCTGCTACATTTCATGCATAGTTTTAAATGAATCTAAGTGGGAACTATTTTTCTGGGAGCCTGACCTTTGATGGTGGTCCCCAAGTAAGGAAACTCACCCGCCCGGGGTTAGAAATAAGTTGGCCCTTTGATTTTTTTTCAAGGGAGGTAAATCATAAATGATAATCGCCCAACTACTTACAACTAGACGAAATCTAGCGACGTTTATTTACATTCCTTTTATAAAATCTACAAACTTTGCTGGTTTTTTTGTTGTTGTTGTTGTTGTGGGTTTTTTGTCTTCCTGGCAAAATTAGAGATCAACACAGTCTATTAAAATCAGGCAAAAATTTGATCGATTTGATTGAAATGTTGATCCTTTCAAACGATTTCGGAGCGTTTTTTGATTGCTTTGGGTGAGTTTTTGGACTGAATGATAGCAGTGCTGAGAGAGTGTGATTTTGAATGGTTTTGATCGAAATGATTGTCAGTTTCACGATGTGATTTACTGTTAGAGTGCATTTCGAAATATTTTTCATGTTTTACACAACGCTTTCGTTTAACGTCTTTTACAGTTGAGAACATTGTTAAATATGCTTATTGATAACTTTGGAATGAGTTTAAAACTAATTTGAATATAATGGATCAGCGTGTTAGGGTTGAAATTAAACGGGAGTAACTTTTTATCACAAATTCTTCCAAGAAGAAAAAAAGCAAAATTTTATTGCCTGTACTTAAATCTAAGAATTTTTCTGTTTGTGTGTACTCACGGACGTACGTTCAGTTTGACAAAACTATTAGCCAATTATACCCCGCTTTGCACGTAAGTGCACGTGAAATGCGGGGTATAATTGGAAAACTGTTTGCACCGTTTTGTCATACTGGGTACGTTCATATAGAACTCGGTATCGATCCGAGTTACCCCAAATCTCGTTCGAATGACCACGGTTTCGACTCCAGTGACGTCATTTTAACCTTTTAACCTCGATACTTCTGATCCTGGGCCAGGCCGGTGTTACTAGGGTTCCAAGATGGCGTTGAAAAGTAGTTCCCAAAATTTCGAATATAAAAAAATCGGGAGGCTTTATTTTGCAACAAACTTGCTTTTGTTATGTTTGATATCATGATTTACAAAAGTATATCACATCTATTGATACAATAAAAACACCCCACGTGCTAGCCCGATCTTGTAACGGTATCTTTTCATCATGCGTACTCCCACCAGTAGAGAACTCCGTTCGAATGGTTGTCTTCTTTGCGCATGCACATTCTAGTTTATGTCGTCTAAGTCGTCTTTCTCGATCCTCGGGTCGGTCATAAACGCAGGACAGGCGCTTTTGATTCCACACCAGCAATCAAAATCGTGCAATACATCTAATGAAAAAAAGAAAAGAAATTCTCGAGCACTTTGAACAATTTTGAAGCACTCTTAAGAGATTTCGGAGCCTTTAACGACGATTAGATTTGGTGTTTCTAATGCATCAAATGGAGCGCCAAGCGACCGAATTAAGTTAGTAACATCGTGAAATTGACACTCAATCAAAATCCTCCTGTATGCTCGCCCAGTCCTCCCTTTATTCAATTTAAATACTCACTCAAAAACGCTCCAAAATGGTTTAAAACACTTTGAAATCAAAATAGGGACATTTCTTTCAAATACATAAAACTCTTCCACATTTAATAAGCTGTTATGGTTTTTTTTTTTTTTTTTTTTTTTTTTTTAAAGGGTCTGCTTGGTCAATGAATACGGGCACCCTAAAATACGGAAATTTAAATAAGGATGGTAATAAAACATCGCTAATATCGTTTTATAGGACAAAATTAGCAATATTGGATCACCTCCCCTTAAATTTATTCAAAGCTCGCTCCTCCTTCGCATTCACTTTAATTCCGAAATGCTTCCTTTAGGTAGTGTACCCGTAATAGTTCCGTAACGTTTCGGAAGTAATGATCTTTAACAGATTTAGCCGAGGTTTCCTAATGATTTCTATTAGGAAACCTCGGTCAACATTGTAAAAGTTCGTAGGTTCCAAAATATTGCGGAACTATTACGGATCCACTACCTTAATAATTCACCTTGTCAATTTCACAATGTTTTTTACTGTATTTATTTTAAAGTCAATCTTGCTCAAGCGATCATGCCTACTTAGCGACCATATTCGTTGAGTGACGTTTCAACACCCCCATCTTTAAATAGTAGTTTTAATGGACTTAAAAAAATCGAATCCTGTGTTGTTCGAACCCATAACAATCGCCTCAATGAGACGATTCTGAAGCGTTTTAAGCAACTTGAAAATCAGCATTGTATGCACGTTAAGTCAAATATATAGAGGACATTGAATGAGTGGTCATTGAATACTGAATTTATTAAACGAATCATCTTTAAACAGATAAAAACGAGGCTACACCGAGTTTTTATCTGTTTTAGATGACGAGTTTGATAAATTCTGTATTTTATGAGCACAAATTTTATATTCTGTTTATAATATGACCCGAATTTTAGCGAAAAATCGTCAATTTTTTTTAAATTCAACGTTTCAATTTTCCGCGAAACTTATAACGTCGTTGAAAAATGACGTCACAAAAAATAGATTATGACGTCATTTTCGCGGTAACAAAATAGCGTTGCTATTAGCTCTGAGCTCATTTGCATAGTTATTCCACTAGTGTAATAACACCCGTTTAAAATCAAGAATATTCAACGGGGTTATTTCACTCCGGCGACGTAGGTCATATTATAAATCATTTTATTTGTAAACAAAACATGTTTTTTAGTGACCTTTCTCATTAACGACCACTTCTTGTAATCCGAAACTGGTAGCTTAACCCTTTCCTGTTTTACAAAATTTTGGACCTGTCCAAATTCAAAGGTTTTGCAGACGAAAATTTAAAGTGGATTTAATTAAAAAAAAACCATTCAATAGGGTAGAAAATAGTGTGGAAAAAGAAGAAATTGCTTGTCAGAAGCAATTTCTTCTTTTTTCACAATGTTTTCTCAATCATAAAATCACGGGCACGTACAAAGCAGGGATTAAACAGCAAAGGGTTAATCCACGTTTAACTGTTTTCCTTTTATTTTTCAGACTACCATATTCTAGGGTGTACCGCGGCCAAACAGGACACACATTGCTACATTCACTGGTATTCAGTAATATGCTTTTGTAATGAAGATCTCTGTAATAACAGATACCACGTTTCCTCCGACATTTATCAAAATAAACCTCAGAGGTTTATCAACTAACGCTGAAATTATCACTTTTAAAAACATAAACGATTTGTCATCGAAACACTCAAAAGATTATCAACAAACTACAAAACCCTGAAATTATTGCTTAAACACCAGCAAATCTACAAGCAAAAATCGCTCATCACATACTCAATGTCAATAAGGGAAACAATTTGGAATCTGTAAATGACCAAAGAATTTCTAAAAATAAACTTTTTTCTTATTTTATGAAATAATTGTTAATTTTGTAATAAAAAGGGGCAGGGCACCTAACGAACGAAAAATCTCACTGAGGTTGACTATTGATTCGTTTGACTGCTTTAGACAGTCAGGTGCGTTAGATGATATCGTATGGAAATAAAGCAATAATTGAGGTATGAAACTCAAAACCTAATCACGCTTACGTATGAATTCGCTTCGCGTATTCATTGAGTGTTATTAGATTTCTATTTTCATACCTCGATGAATTAAATAAATACTACCTTCATCCCTTAAGTAATAACAATCGTTTGCTTCAGTCAAAGTTGTTCACCAAGTGTTTTTCGTACACTTTTTACACATTTTCAAGTATAAAATCGACATGAGATATGTCTAAAAGCCCCTTGCCCATTCAGATTTTAACGAGCATATTTAAGACAACAAGTCTCAATGATAATTTCTATGATTTGGTGAAATTCTACCAGGTGGTTTAAAAGGAGATTGAACGTTTACGCGCGGAGGTACGGACGCACGGATGCATCGACGCACAGCTCAGACGTAAGCTCCGCTAGACTTATTCCAGTGGAACTGAAAACTCTTCGCGGCGAGGTCTTTCTTAGACTGAATGCATGGCTACTTTCTGGATCCACAAACTATTAACCACTTCACACACAATTACAGAACCTTTTAGTCAGGCAGAGGAATTTCGCCCTGTAAAGTACCCTTCACCGATTAAATCACGCATAGATAAGATTCATTATGAGATAAGAACAATACAGATCATGGCAACACAAAATGATTCGTTCTTCAATTTCTGTAACCCGTTCTGAATTTTGAATGGAGACGTTTAGGAAACGTTAAAGTGGTGTCCGTGGTCTAGAGGTAGCTGGCCTTTTGACCAAAAGGTCCTGAGTTCGATTCCTAGGAGCGGCTATCGATTTTGGTTCTTTCATTGGCCCACACATTCGGCGCGAATACTGGTGAGTTTTCCAGGAAGCAGAACCGATAGGGAATAATCTAAATTGTAAGAACTTGTTTCCCAATCGATGTAAAAATAAATAGCTTTTAATCAAACGTTTTTGAAATGATGCCCCGTTAACCAGGTGTACTTGCATAAAAAGCGGGATAATATTTCTATCATTTTGTCAACTTGTAATTTCCGGACCCCCCCCCCCTGTTTTTAAACAGTATTGCACTAATCGTGCTCTGCGTTCAGGATGAAAAAACGGTGCACCGTTTTGTCATCCTGAACGCGGAGCCTATGTCTGGAGTACATAACCATAGATTCCTAGCACTAGAACTATTCTTACATCCTTCTACAAAGTCTACATAGCGCAGTTGTAGCGCGTCGGACTGTCAATCTAGAGGTCCCGGGTTCGATCGCCAACGGCGGCAAACTGTCTTTCCGACTTTTTGTATGCTACTACCAATGGGTTGGTAATTATAGACCTATGTGAGATAGCAGATGTAGGCTAGGTAAGAGTGTGATGGTAGGATTGGTGAGAGAAATACCAGGAATCCATTGTTAAGTGCTCAAACCGCCGAGATATAACTAAAAAATTTTGAAAGCAGCGTAAAATACATACAATCAATAATCCTTCCACGGCTTCAGTGACATCTACTATCCCACTAAGGTTTTCGATTACCCATTCATCGATGAGAATTTACGTCGGAAAGGATGTCTGCCGCCAAAGGGAATCGAAACCTGGACCCAATAATTTGCTGTTTGACGCGCTACCCAATGGGCTTTGAAGGCAACTCGTTCACTTGCGCAGACTTAACAGGGCCGCTACAATTAATTCTTCTGCATTTTTTTTATTTTTAGTTTGGATCATTCTACTTTACTAAATGATTATTTTGAAACACAATTTCTACTTGACCTCTGCTTCGTATAAAGTCTTTTCTTTTAAATATCTTCTTTTCGCAATATCTGAAATGTCCCTTTTTGTTCTGACGGGTCAATATTATCAAAGATGAAATCATTTTTATAAAGTCAGACAATTTGCACGTTGGAGCGCGATAGAATAAGGATATCACTATGGGAATTTTAGTTACTTTTACGCGTATCGTTGTGGTATTTCAAACAATAACTAGTGAGTTACTGATATGATTTTCGACAAACCCGGTAACATCCGAAATATCTCATTTACATTAAGGTTCATGTAAAGTGTTTGAGACCCAATTTTAAGGGCATTCATTTGCCAAGAAAAAGCAGTATGTCCAGGAATATCATATATCAAAATGAAGCTATTTATGAGCACAAGCAGTTGAAAAACATGAGACTGTTATAACTATAGCGGTAGAGCCAAAACATTGTGGAAAAGGGTCATTTTGTACAGAACAAGCAACTGCATGACTGTTGGATAGGGTATGGTGTGTTATCACAACATAAATAGACATTTATTGTTTATATACCTGTAAGGTTGTTTAGCAATATATCAATTTCTATTTCACAGAATGATAAATATATAGTAATTTTGTAGATCATTGAATTAAAAAAAACATAACTTGAAATAAATCGCAGAAAATATTGCACAATATTATGGTGTGATGTTGCACCATACCTTACATCTATTTTGAAAACAGACCAAACCAGTTTGACATGTATGTTGACAAAATAAATGGAAATTGATTGTTTCAAAATAGCCTTTTGAGACTGATTTTTATGTCTAAGGTTGTAGCACTACCTGGATGGTACTTCAGACTGTACTTTGTTAAAATACTGGGCAATTTTATGCAACTGTCATGCAGTTGCTTGTTCTGTACAAAATGACCCTTTTCCACAATGTTTTGGCTTTACCACTGTAGCTATGGCGGTCTTATGTTGCCTAACTGCCTGTGCTCACGAATAGCTTCATTTTGATATATAATATACCTGGACATAGTGCTTTTTCTTGGCTAATGAAGTGCCCTAAATATTGGGTCTCAAACTCTTTACATGAACCTTAAATTCGACGATCGGTTTCATAGGTTCTGTCATGCCATATCAAACAATACTTGACAAGGCATAGTAGAACATATGTAAACGATCGTTGAATTTATTGTTATTGATTTTTTTCTGATATAACCGTAAATTTATTAAAATACACCGGTTCAGACACATGTATAAGGGGGTAATGCCAGTCCGTGAATAATCTTTCATATTTGCATGTATTAATATGAAGTTTCCACCCAAAGACTTTTACCTTAATCTTTGATTGAATAAGACAAATGTGCGAAATGCACATGCGTAATTAGTTGGCTCGAAATTAAAGGGTATTTTTTAGGCGTTAGTAGTCGCTTTATTTTTCAGAATGAATTTCGCTTAATTCAGGAATATCTGTCTTTCTTTACATGCATTACAAGATTTACTCTAATTAATTTAAAGGCTTCAAAATGATGAGGTCGTTACTTCCGATTGATTCTACGAACATTTTCAATAATCACATTTTCCCAATCTGTGAAAGAGCAGCAGAAGGAATATATATTATTCAAATGAAAATCGCAGCTTGTTTTCATATATGAAAAATATTCAATCAACATTTTCAAAAAAATATTCCCCGTCGGCTTTTAATTGGTGTGACAAGAAAAAAATGATTGTTTGGAATACCTTGATTTAATAGACTGGACATATCATAATCAAAGCATACATTGGGTAGTTTTTCGACTATCTCTGTCACCCGGCTTACTATGCAAATAGGGACTTTCATCATCAGCACTTTCTGTGCTTTGATTTTTTACTTAGTATGTTTACAAACTCTCTGGTTAATGATACAATTGTTTACCCCTGTTATTACTTGAAAAGTACTCGAAAAAATGATAAACAAATATAAGCAGTTTGCCCTTTTGGATAAAGCATATTTCATTCAAAAGGTCCCGGGTTCGAAGCCTGTCGGTGGCACTAATACTTTCCGACTTTTTGTCTCCGACAATTATTTGATAATCGTGAAATGTGAAATATGTGAAATAGCAGCTCGGGGCTAGAAAATGATTTAGTATTAAAGATAAACAATTCGAAGTGAGGAGAAAAGGATTAATTTCACATTTAAAATGATTGGCGATAACGGTTTCACGACAATCACTTATACTTGCCGATTTATAGTACTGGTGTGAGAAATACGAGGATTCAATTAAAAGATGCTCCAGCCGCTGTTGTATAACTGATAAATTATTTAAAGCGGCGTTAAACCACATACAAACAAACAAAAACAAGAATCGGTGGTTATGTGCTCCTGGTTATGACTAAGAATTGTTAAAATCGGCGGTAAACAAACAAACAAACAAACAAGCAAACAAACAAAAAACAAACAAACAAACAAATCTTTATTTTAACTTTGCAGGTATAACATGCTATTCTGGGAGTGACGATGTTTATTCAAAACTCGTCTGTGAAGGATCTTGCTTCTTCGAAAAGGACACGTGGGGTATTTTAAAATACAGTTAACTACATTGTGAAATTGACAAAGTGAATGATTTTGGAATGGTTTTGGAATGAAATCGAATGAATGTGTGGAGCGAGTTTTTGAGTGAATTTAATGGGAGGTAATCCAATACCGCAAATTTTGTTCAGGAGGAACAAAATTTACGATATATATACCTCCCTTTAATAAAATATGCATATAAGTTTTATAGATAGCTTCCTATTTCTTTAAGAACCTATGAGACGCTAACAATTTGAAAAATGCCAATGAAATCGCGATTTTTCTCTGTCAAAAATCATTTTGAGTGACGTTGTTGATTCTATGTTTTTCATTGGGTTTGAGCGTTTTTGAACGGTTTGAGTGAGTGGTTGGAATGAATGAGTGATTTAGAATGGTTTTGATCGGTAGGAGTGTCAATTTCACGATGTAACTAACTGTACCATAAACAATAAAGTCGATTTTCTATTAAAATCTAGATCTACATTAAATAACATCGAAAAATGGAAGAGTTGAGTGATTAAGGAACGACTTTTGAAATGATAATGAATAAGTATGTGGAGCGAATTCAAAATGAAATATTCAAGGGAGGTAATACATATCGTTTATTTCGTCTAGATTGGACGAGATTAGCGATGATTCATTATGCCCCCTCCCAAAATAATAATAATAATAATAATCATGTTTTCCTGTTTGTGTATTTTCGGTTTAAACAGTCGCTTTGAAATCCACTTATCATAATAAAATAGTGCAATAATTTGATCTATTTAAATGCTCACAATGAATGGTTTCGAAGCGTTTTTGACCGATTTAAAGCGCTTTTTGATGATTTGAGTGAGTGTTCGGAATAAATGAACGGAGCGCTGTGTAATGATTTGGAATAGTTTTGATCGAGCTCAATGTCAATTTCAGGATGTAGTTACTAAATGTAATTACAGTTTGTTTAAAGCTGTAGTAACGTAGTTTTGGAAGAAAATCGATTATAAATCGAACGCATAAGTACTTATAAAAGCACATTCTGTAATATTTTATGTTTAGTCGATTTCCATATTTTTTAATGCATTCCGATTGGCTGAAAGTTTCGTTTTATACCTCAATTATAAATGATTTAGCACATTTTTGGGAATAACACGTTTGAAGAGAGAGTGTGTTTTCTTTTACTGAAGCCGTCGTCACAGAACAGTTGGTAGCGCGTCGGGCTATCATTCAAAAGGTCCCTGGTTCGATTCCAGACGGCGGCACTAATCCTTTCCAACTATTTGTTTCTCCCACAAATTGGTCGGTAATCGTATACCTATGTGGGATAGCAGCTGGAGCCTAGGGAAGGATGTAATGGTAGTACTGATGTGAGAAATACCAGAAATCTATTGTTAGGTGCTCCAGCCTCAGCGATATAACTGAAAGATTGTTGAAAGCGGCGTAAATCCATTTCTAACAAACAAACCCTTTCAATGAGGAATACATGAAATTATAAACCTTATCACACCCATGTATGAATCAGATTCATATTTCTAAAAATTTAAAATCGTTGTCTAATTGTTGAAAACAAAACAAAAAGTGAAGACTTACAAAGATCATTGAACTTTGGGCCACTTATTTCTGACCAGAATCCTACCCTAGTGTAGACTGGTCCCGCTTTCAACTACTGGAATAGCCTATTCTAGGCTATTTTAAACGTCGACATTTGGACCAGTCTAAAGCTGGTCACTCGCTACAATGGATCAGCTCCGGTCTTGAATTACTTCCGAGGTGGTTGTACCCTCAAATAGTCCGGTTAGAAAAAAATGGTGTGCCCCTTTTGCCACATTGTTTTCACGTTAAAATACAGTAAAGTGCTGGAAATGAGGTTCAGCCAAGTGCCTGTCCTCTGCTACATTTCATGCATAGTTTTAAATGAATCTAAGTGGGAACTATTTTTCTGGGAGCCTGACCTTTGATGGTGGTCCCCAAGTAAGGAAACTCACCCGCCCGGGGTTAGAAATAAGTTGGCCCTTTGATTTTTTTTCAAGGGAGGTAAATCATAAATGATAATCGCCCAACTACTTACAACTAGACGAAATCTAGCGACGTTTATTTACATTCCTTTTATAAAATCTACAAACTTTGCTGGGTTTTTTTTTTTTTTGTTGTTGTTGTGGGTTTTTTGTCTTCCTGGCAAAATTAGAGATCAACACAGTCTATTAAAATCAGGCAAAAATTTGATCGATTTGATTGAAATGTTGATCCTTTCAAACGATTTCGGAGCGTTTTTTGATTGCTTGGGGTGAGTTTTAGGACTGAATGATAGCAGTGCTGAGAGAGTGTGATTTTGAATGGTTTTGATCGAAATGATTGTCAGTTTCACGATGTGATTTACTGTTAGAGTGCATTTCGAAATACTTTTCATGGTGACACAACGCTTTCGTTTAACGTCTTTTACAGTTGAGAACATTGTTAAATATGCTTATTGATAACTTTGGAATGAATTTAAAACTAAATTGAATATAAGGGATTAGCGTGTTAGGGTTGAAATTAAACGGGAGTAACTTTTTATCACAAATTCTTCCAAGAAGAAAAAAAGCAAAATTTTATTGCCTGTACTTCAATCTAAGATTTTTTCTGTTTGTGTGTACTCACGGACGTACGTTCAGTTTGACAAAACTATTAGCCAATTATACCCCGCTTTGCACGTAAGTGCATGTGAAAAGCGGGGTATAATTGGAAAACTGTTTGCACCGTTTTGTCATACTGGGTACGTTCATATAGAACTCGGTATCGATCCGAGTTACCCCAAATCTCGTTCGAATGACCACGGTTTCGACTCCAGTGACGTCATTTTAACCTTTTAACCTCGATACTTCTGATCCTGGGCCAGGCCGGTCTTACTAGGGTTCCAAGATGGCGTTGAAAAGTAGTACCCAAAATTTAGAATATAAAAAAAATCGGGAGGCTTTATTTTGCAACAAACTTGCTTTTGTTATGTTTGATATCATGATTTACAAAAGTATATCACATCTATTGATACAATAAAAACACCCCACGTGCTAGCCCGATCTTGTAACGGTATCTTTTCATCATGAGTACTCCCACCAGTAGAGAACTCCGTTCGAATGGTTGTCTTCTCTGCGCATGCACATTCTAGTTTATGTCGTCTAAGTCGTCTTTCTCGATCCTCGGGTCGGTCATGAACGCAGGACAGGCGCTTTTGATTCCACACCAGCAATCAAAATCGTGCAATACATCTAATGAAAAAAAGAAAAGAAATTCTCCAGCACTTTGAACAATTTTGAAGCACTCTTAAGAGATTTCGGAGCCTTTAACGACGATTAGATTTGGTGTTTCGTGTTTCTAATGCATCAAATGGAGCGCCAAGCGAGCGAATTAAGTTAGTAACATCGTGAAATTGACACTCAATCAAAATCCTCCTGTATGCTCGCCCAGTCCTCCCTTTATTCAATTTAAATACTCACTCAAAAACGCTCCAAAATGGTTTAAAACACTTTGAAATCAAAATAGGGACATTTCTTTCAAATACATAAAACTCTTCCACATTTAATAAGCTGTTATGTTTTTTTTTTTTTTTTTTTTTTTTTTTTTTTTTTTTTTTTTTAAAAAGGCGTCTGCTTGGTCAATGAATACGGGCACCCTAAAATACGGAAATTTAAATAAGGACGGTAATAAAACATCGCTAATATCGTTTTATAGGACAAAATTAGCAATATTGGATCACCTCCCCTTAAATTTATTCAAAGCTCGCTCCTCCTTCGCATTCACTTTAATTCCGAAATGCTTCCTTTAGGTAGTGGACCCGTAATAGTTCCGTAACGTTTCGGAAGTAATGATCTTTAACAGATTTAGCCGAGGTTTCTTAATGATTTCTATTAGGAAATCTCGGTCAACATTGTAAAAGTTCGTAGGTTCCAAAATATTGCGGAACTATTACGGGTCCACTACCTTAATAATTCATCCTGTCAATTTCACAATGTTTCTTACTGTATTTATTTTACAGTAAATCTTGCTCAAGCGATCATGTCTACTAAGCGACCATTTTCGTTGAATGACCGTTTCAAAACCCCCATCTTTAAATAAGTAGTTTTTAATGGACTTAAAATAATCGAATCCTGTGTTGTTCGAACCCATAACAATTGCCTCAATGAGACGATTCTGAAGCGTTTTAAGCAACTGGAAAATCAGCATTGTATACACGTTAAGTCAATTATATAGAGGATATTGAATGAGTGGTCATTGAATACTGAATTTATTAAACGAGTCATCTTTAAACAGATAAAAACGAGGCTACGCCGAGTTTTTATCTGTTTTAGATGACGAGTTTGATAAATTCTGTATTTTATGAGCACAAATTTTATATTCTGTTTATAATATGACCCGAATTTTAGCGAAAAATCGTCAATTTTTTTGAAATTCAACGTTTCAATTTTCCGCGAAACTTATAACGTCGTTGAAAAATGACGTCACAAAAATAGATTATGACGTCATTTTCGCGGTAACAAAATAGCGTTGCTATTAGCTCTTAGCTCATTTGCATAGTTATTCCACTAGTGTAATAACACCCGTTTAAAATCAAGAATATTCAACGGGGTTATTTCACTCCGGCGACGTAGGTCATATTATAAATCATTTTATTTGTAAACAAAACATGTTTTTCAGTGACCTTTCTCATTAACGACCACTTCTTGTAATCCGAAACTGGTCGCTTAACCCTTTCCTGTTTTACAAAATTTTGAACCTGTCCAAATTCAAAGGTTTTGCAGACTAAAATTTAAAGTGGATTTAATTAAAAAAAAAACATTCAATAGGGTAGAAAATAGTGTGGAAAAAGAAGAAATTGCTTGTCAGAAGCAATTTCTTCTTTTATCACAATGTTTTCTCAATCATTAAATCACGGGCACGTACAAAGCAGGGATTAAACAGCAAAGGGTTAATCCACGTTTAACTGTTTTCCTTTTATTTTTCAGACTACCATATTCTAGGGTGTACCGCGGTGAAACAAGACACACATTGCTACATTCACTGGTATTCAGTAATATGCTTTTGTAATGAAGATCTCTGTAATAACAGATACCACGTTTCCTCCGACATTTATCAAAATAATCTTCAGAGTTTTATCAACTAACGCTGAAATTATCACTTTAAAAAACATAAACGATTTGTCATCGAAACACTCAAAAGATTATCAACAAACTACAAAACCCTGAAATTATTGCTTAAACACCAGCAAATCTACAAGCAAAAATCGCTGCAACTTATCACATACTCAATGTCAATAGGGGAAACAATTTGGAATCTATGAATGACCAAAGAATTTCTAAAAATAAACTTTTTTCTTATTTTATGAAATAATTGTTAATTATGTAATAAAAAGGGGCGGGGCACCTAACGAACGAAAAATCTTACTGAGGTTGACTATTGATTCGTTTGACTGCTTTAGACAGTCAGGTGAGTTAGATGATATCGTAAGGAAATAAAGCAATAATTGAGGTATGAAAATCAAAACCTAATCACGCTTACGTATGAATTCGCTTCGCGTATTCATTAAGTGTGATTAGATTTCTATTTTCATACCTCGATGAATTAAATAAATACTACCTTCATCCCTTAAGTGATAACAATCGTTTGCTTCAGTCAAAGTTGTTCACCAAGTGTTTTTCGTACACTTTTAACACATTTTCAAGTATAAAATCGACATGAGATATGTCTAAAAGCCCCTTGCCCATTCAGATTTTAACGAGTCTCAATGATGATTTCTATAATTTGGTGAAATTCTACCAGGTGGTTTAAAAGGAGATTTTTAAATTGAACGTTTACGCACGGAGGTACGGACGCACGGATGCATCGACGCACAGCTAAGACGTAAGCTCCGCTAGACTTGTTCCAGTGGAACTGAAAACTGTTCGCTGCGAGGTCTTTCTTAGACTGAATGCATGGCTGCTTTCTGGATCCACAAACTATTAACCACTTCACACACAATTACAGAACCTTTTAGTCAGGCAGACGAATTTCACCCTGTAAAGTACCCTTCACCGATTATATCACGCATAGATAAGATTTGTTATTAGATAAGAAGAACAATACAGATTATGACAACACAAAAAGAGTCCTTCTACAATTTCTGTAACCCGTTCTGAATTTTGAATGGAGACGTTTTGGAAACGTTAAAGTGGTGTCCGTGGTCTAGAGGTAGTCGGCCTTTTGACCAAAAGGTCCTGAGTTCGATTCCTAGGAGCGGCTATCGATTTTGGTTCTTTCATTGGCCCACACATTCGGCGCGAATACTGGTGAGTTTTCCAGGAAACTGAACCGATAGGGAATAATCTAAATTGTAAGAACTTGTTTCCCAATCGATGTAAAATAAATAGCTTTTAATCAAACGTTTTTGAAATGATGCCCCGTTAACCAGGTGTACTTGCATAAAAAGCGGGATAATATTTCTATCATTTTGTCAACTTGTAATTTCCGGAATCCCCCCCCTTGTTTTTAAACAGTATTGCACTAATCGTGCTCTGCGTTCAGGATGAAAAAACGGTGCACCGTTTTGTCATCCTGAACGCGGAGCCTATATCTGGAGTACATAACCATAGATTACCTATATTCCTAGCACTAGAACTATTCTTACATCCTGCTACAAAGTCGCCATCATAGCGTAATTGGTAGCGCATCGGACTGTCAATCTAGCGGTCCCGGGTTCGATCGCCAACGGCGGCAAACTGTCTTACGACTTTTTGGATGCTACTACCAATGGGTTGATAATTATAGACCTATGTGAGATAGCAGCTGTAGGCTAGGTAAGAGTGTGATGGTAGAATTGGTGAGAGAAATACCAGGAATCCATTGTTAAGTGCTCAAACCGCCGAGATATAACCTAAAAAATGTTGAAAGCAGCGTAAAATACATACAATCAATAATCCTTCCACGGCTTCAGTGACATCTACTATCCCACTAAGGTTTTCGATTACCCATTCATCGATGAGAATTTACGTCGGAAAGGATGTCTGCCGCCAAAGGGAATCGAAACCTGGACCCAATAATTTGCTGTTTGACGCGCTACCCAATGGGCTTTGAAGGCAACTCGTTCACTTGCGCAGACTTAACAGGGCCGCGACAATTAATTCTTCTGCATTTTTTATATTTTTAGTTTGGATCATTCTACTTTACTAAATGATTATTTTGAAAGACAATTTCTACTTGACCTCTGCTTCGTATAAAGTCTTTTCTTTTAAATATCTTCTTTTCGCAATATCTGAAATGTCCCTTTTTGTTCTGACGGGTCAATATTATCAAAGATGAAATCATTTTTATAAAGTCAGACAATTTGTACGTTGGAGCGCGATAGAATAAGGATATCACTATGGGAATTTTAGTTACCTTTACGCGTATCTTTGTGGTATTTCAAACAATAACTAGTGAGTTACTGATATGATTTTCGACAATACTTGACAAGGCATAGTAGAACATATGTAAACGATCGTTGAATTTATTGTTATTGATTTTTTCTGATAAAACCGGAAATTCATTAAAGCTGCTCTGTCACAGGTTTTCATAGGAAAAATACAAAACTTGTTCTTAGATTTGGAAATGTGTGTATTTTAAGACGATTAAGGTTTGCCCAAGGGCATTCGCACTAAAACAACATATTTCAATAATTTTGTAACTTAGCGGCAAGATCAGTGAAAGATCCAGTCTATTATTTTCCAGTCTATACATTTCAAAATCGTTCTTTTCCGGGAATAGTCATTTTTCATTTCATTTTTGCTAGTATTGGTATGAGCTTTCCAGCTTTCAAACACTTTTACCTTTATCTTTGATTGAATAAGACAGACATGGGGAATTCACATGCGTAATAGTTGGCTCTAAATTGAAGAATAATTTTTAAGGCGTTAGTAGTTGCTTTATTTTTCAGAATGATTTTCGCTAAATAGAATATGAAACTTTCCATGCATTACCAGATTGAAACTTATTATTTTAAAGGCTTCAACATGATGGGGTCGCTAATTCCAATTGGTTTTACGAAAATTTTCAAAAATCACATTTTTTCGATCTGTGAATGAGCAGCTTTAAAATCCACCGGTTCAGACACATGTATAAGGGGGTAATGCCAGTCTTAAATCCTTTTTTATTATTGAAAACCTATGTTGTGGGTACTCATTTGAATCGTGAGGACAAGATGAGACCAATTAGTAACAACAATATATAATTTGTGCAAGAATATTGATAAAAAAAATCTGAAATCTGAAATCCAAAATACCCCCTCTATCTGCAGCTCTACCAATTACTATTTAGATTAACGGAGCCAGTGCATGGCATTTCCAACAATTTTGAATGCTCTTTCACACTTTTCATACAAAAAATACAAAACGTGTCCTTCGATTTGGAAATGTGTGTAATTTTAGACGATTAAGAATGTTCTAATGGCATTGGCACAAAAACGAGAGATTTCAATAATTACATGTATTTAGATTTTTTTCGAAGCGGCAAGATCAGTAAGGGATCCAGTCTATTTATTTCGAGTCTATAAATTACAAAATCGTTTTTTCCGTGAATAATCTTTCATATTTGCATGTATTAATATGAAGTTTCCACCCAAAGACTTTTACCTTAATCTTTGATTGAATAAGACAAATATGCGAAATGCACATGCGTAATTAGTTGGCTCGAAATTGAAGGGTATTTTTTAGGCGTTAGTAGTCGCTTTATTTTTCAGAATGAATTTCGCTTAATTCAGGAATATCTGTCTTTCTTTACATGCATTACAAGATTTACTCTAATTAATTTAAAGGCTTCAAAATGATGAGGTCGTTACTTCCGATTGATTCTACGAACATTTTCAATAATCACATTTTCCCAATCTGTGAAAGAGCAGCAGAAGGAATATATATTATTCAAATGAAAATCGCAGCTTGTTTTCATATATGAAAAATATTCAATCAACATTTTCAAAAAAATATTCCCCGTCGGCTTTTAATTGGTGTGACAAGAAAAAATTGATTGTTTGGAATACCTTGATTTAATCGACTGGACATATCATAATCAAAGCATACATTGGGTAGTTTTTTGACTATCTCTGTCACCCGGCTTACTATGCAAATAGGGACTTTCATCATCAGCACTTTCTGTGCTTTGATTTTTTACTTAGTATGTTTACAAATTCTCTGGTTAATGATACAATTGTTAACCCCTGTTATTACTTGAAAAGTACTAGAAAAAATGTTAAACAAATATAAGCAGTTTGCCCTTTTGGATAAAGCATATTTCATTCAAAAGGTCCCGGGTTCGAAGCCTGTCGGTGGCACTAATACTTTCCGACTTTTTGTCTCCGACAATTATTTGATAATCGTGAAATGTGAAATATGTGAAATAGCAGCTCGGGGCTAGAAAATGATTTAGTATTAAAGATAAACAATTCGAAGTGAGGAGAAAAGGATTAATTTCACATTTAAAATGATTGGCGATAACGGTTTCACGACAATCACTTATACTTGCCGATTTAAAGTACTGGTGTGAGAAATACGAGGATTCAATTAAAAGATGCTCCAGCCGCTGTTGTATAACTGATAAATTATTTAAAGCGGCGTTAAACCACATACAAACAAAAACAAGAATCGGTGTTTATGTGCTCCTGGTTATGACTAAGAATTGTTAAAATCGGCGGTAAACAAACAAACAAGCAAACAAACAAATCTTTATTCTAACTTTGCAGGTTTAAATGCTATAACATGCTATTCTGGGAGTGACGATGTTTATTCAAAACTCGTCTGTGAAGGATCATGCTTCTTCGAAAAGGACACGTGGGGTAATTTGAAATACAGTTAACTACATCGTGAAATTGACAAAGTGAATGATTTTGGAATTGTTTTGGAATGAAATCGAATGAATGTGTGGAGCGAGTTTTTGAGTGAATTTAATGGGAGGTAATCCAATACCGCAAATTTTGTTCAGGAGGAACAAAATTTAGGATATTAATTACCTCCCTTTAATAAAATATGCATATAAGTTTTATAGATAGCTCCCTATTTCTTTAAGAACCTATGAGACGCTAACAATTTGAATAATGCCAATGAAATCGCGATTTTTCTCCGTCAAAAATCATTTTGAGTGACGTTGTTGATTCTATGTTTTTCAATGGGTTTGAGCGTTTTTGAATGGTTTGAGAGAGTGGTTGGAATGAATGAGTGATTTAGAATGGTTTTGATCGGTAGGAGTGTCAATTTCACGATGTAACTAACTGTACCATAAACAATAAAGTCGATTTTCTATCAAAATCTAGATCATTAAATAACATCGAAAAATGGAAGAGTTGAGTGATTAAGGAACGACTTTTGAAATGATAATGAATAAGTATGCGGAGCGAATTCAAAATGAAATATTCAAGGGAGGTAATACATATTGTTTATTTCGTCTAGATTGGACGAGATTAGCGATGATTCATTATCCCCCCTCCCAAAATAATAATAATAATAATAATCATTTTTTCCTGTTTGTGTATTTTCGGTTTAAACAGTCGCTTTGAAATCCACATATCATAATAAAATAGTGCAATAATTTGATCTATTTAAATGCTCACAATGAATGGTTTCGAAGCGTTTTTGACCGATTTAAAGCGCTTTTTGATGATTTGAGTGAGTGTTCGGAATGAATGAACGGAGCGCTGTGTAAATGATTTAGAATAGTTTTGATCGAGCTCAATGTCAATTTCAGGATGTAGTTACTAAATGTAACTACAGTTTGTTTAAAGCTGTAGTAACGTAGTTTTGGAAGAAAATCGATTATAAATCGAACGCATAAGTACTTATAAAAGCACATTCTGTAATATTTTATGTTTAGTCGATTTCCATATTTTTAATGCATTCCGATTGGCTGAAAGTTTCGTTTTATACCTCAATTATAAATGATTTAGCACATTTTTGGGAATAACACGTTTGAAGAGAGAGTGTGTTTTCTTTTACTGAAGCCGTCGTCACAGAACAGTTGGTAGCGCGTCGGACTATCATTCAAAAGGTCCCTGGTTCGATTCCAGACGGCGGCACTAATCCTTTCCAACTATTTGTGTCTCCCACAAATCGGTCGGTAATCGTATACCTATGTGGGATAGCAGCTGGAGCCTAGGGAAGGATGTAATGGTAGTACTGATGTGAGAAATACCAGAAATCTATTGTTAGGTGCTCCAGCCTCAGCGATATAACTGAAAGATTGTTGAAAGCGGCGTAAACCCATTTCTAACAAACAAACCCTTTCAATGAGGAATACTAGTACATGAAATTATAAACCTTATCACACCCATGTATGAATCAGATTCATATTTCTAAAAATTAAAAAATCGTTGTCTAATTGTTGAAAACAAAACAAAAAGTGAAGACTTACAAAGATCATTGAACTTTGGGCCACTTATTTCTAACCAGAATCCTACCCTAGTGTAGACTGGTCCCGCTTTCAACTACTGGAATAGCCTATTCTAGGCTATTTTAAACGTCGACATTTGGACCAGTCTAAAGCTGGTCACTCGCTACAATGGATCAGCTCCGGTCTTGAATTACTTCCGAGGTGGTTGTACCCTCAAATAGTCCGGTTAGAAAAAAATGGTGTGCCCCTTTTGCCACATTGTTTTCACGTTAAAATACAGTAAAGTGCTGGAAATGAGGTTCAGCCAAGTGCCTGTCCTCTGCTACATTTCATGCATAGTTTTAAATGAATCTAAGTGGGAACTATTTTTCTGGGAGCCTGACCTTTGATGGTGGTCCCCAAGTAAGGAAACTCACCCGCCCGGGGTTAGAAATAAGTTGGCCCTTTGATTTTTTTTCAAGGGAGGTAAATCATAATTGATAATCGCCCAACTACTTACAACTAGACGAAATCTAGCGACGTTTATTTACATTCCTTTTATAAAATCTACAAACTTTGCTGGGTTTTTTTTGTTGTTGTTGTTGTGGGTTTTTTGTCTTCCTGGCAAAATTAGAGATCAACACAGTCTATTAAAATCAGGCAAAAATTTGATCGATTTGATTGAAATGTTGATCCTTTCAAACGATTTCGGGGCGTTTTTTGATTGCTTGGGGTGAGTTTTGGACTGAATGATAGCAGTGCTGAGAGAGTGTGATTTTGAATGGTTTTGATCGAAATGATTGTCAGTTTCACGATGTGATTTACTGTTAGAGTGCATTTCGAAATACTTTTCATGTTTTACACAACGCTTTCGTTTAACGTCTTTTACAGTTGAGAACATTGTTAAATATGCTTATTGATAACTTTGGAATGAGTTTAAAACTAAATTGAATATAATGGATTAGCGTGTTAGGGTTGAAATTAAACGGGAGTAACTTTTTATCACAAATTCTTCCAAGAAGAAAAAAAGCAAAATTTTATTGCCTGTACTTAAATCTAAGAATTTTTCTGTTTGTGTGTACTCACGGACGTACGTTCAGTTTGACAAAACTATTAGCCAATTATACCCCGCTTTGCACGTAAGTGCACGTGAAAAGCGGGGTATAATTGGAAAACTGTTTGCACCGTTTTGTCATACTGGGTACGTTCATATAGAACTCGGTATCGATCCGAGTTACCCCAAATCTCGTTCGAATGACCACGGTTTCGACTCCAGTGACGTCATTTTAACCTTTTAACCTCGATACTTCTGATCCTGGGCCAGGCCGGTGTTACTAGGGTTCCAAGATGGCGTTGAAAAGTAGTACCCAAAATTTCGAATATAAAAAAATCGGGAGGCTTTATTTTGCTACAAACTTGCTTTTGCTATGTTTGATATCATGATTTACAAAAGTATATCACATCTATTGATACAATAAAAACACCCCACGTGCTAGCCCGATCTTGTAACGGTATCTTTTCATCATGCGTACTCCCACCAGTAGAGAACTCCGTTCGAATGGTTGTCTTCTCTGCCCATGCACATTCTAGTTTATGTCGTCTAAGTCGTCTTTCTCGATCCTCGGGTCGGTCATAAACGCAGGACAGGCGCTTTTGATTCCACACCAGCAATCAAAATCGTGCAATACATCTAATAAAAAAAAAGAAAAGAAATTCTCCAGCACTTTGAACAATTTTGAAGCACTCTTAAGAGATTTCGGAGCCTTTAACGACGATTAGATTTGGTGTTTCTAATGCATCAAATGGAGCGCCAAGCGAGCGAATTAAGTTAGTAACATCGTGAAATTGACACTCAATCAAAATCCTCCTGTATGCTCGCCCAGTCCTCCCTTTATTCAATTCAAATACTCACTCAAAAACGCTCCAAAATGGTTTAAAACACTTTGAAATCAAAATAGGGACATTTCTTTCAAATACATAAAACTCTTCCACATTTAATAAGCTGTTATGGTTTTTTTTTTTTAAAAAGCGTCTGCTTGGCCAATGAATACGGGCACCCTTAAATACGGAAATTTAAATAAGGATGGTAATAAAACATCGCTAATATCGTTTTATAGGACAAAATTAGCAATATTGGATCACCTCCCCTTAAATTTATTCAAAGCTCGCTCCTCCTTCGCTTTCACTTTAATTCCGAAATGCTTCCTTTAGGTAGTGGACCCGTAATAGTTCCGTAACGTTTCGGAAGTAATGATCTTTAACAGATTTAGCCGAGGTTTCTTAATGATTTCTATTAGGAAACCTCGGTCAACATTGTAAAAGGTCGTAGGTTCCAAAATATTGCGGAACTATTACGTGTCCACTACCTTAATAATTCATCTTGTCAATTTCACAATGTTTCTTTCTGTATTTATTTTACAGTAATCTTGCTCAAGCGATCATGTCTACTAAGCGACCATTTTCGTTGAATGACCGTTTCAACACCCCCATCTTTAAATAAGTAGTTTTTAATGGACTTAAAATAATCGAATCCTGTGTTGTTCGAACCCATAACACTTGCCTCAATGAGACGATTCTGAAGCGTTTTAAGCAACTGGAAAATCAGCATTGTATACACGTTAAGTCAAATATATAGAGGATATTGAATGAGTGGTCATTGAATACTGAATTTATTAAACGAGTCATCTTTAAACAGATAAAAACGAGGTTACGCCGAGTTTTTATCTGTTTTAGATGACGAGTTTGATAAATTCTGTATTTTATGAGCACAAATTTTATATTCTGTTTATAATATGACCCGAATTTTAGCGAAAAATCGTCAAAATTCTTGAAATGCAACGTTTCAATTTTCCGCGAAACTTATAACGTCGTTTAAATATGACGTCACAAAAATAGATTATGACGTCATTTTTGCGGTTACAAAATAGCGTTGTAATAACACTCATGTAATGTCAAAAATATTCGCGGGGTTATTTCACTCCGGCGACGTAGGTCATATTATAAATCATTTTATTTGTAAACAAAACATTTTTTAAGTGACCTTTCTCATTAACGACCACTTCTGGTGATCCGAAACTGGTAGCTTAACCCTTTCCTGTTTTACAAAATTTTGGACCTGTCCATATTCAAGGGTTTTGCAGACGAAAATTAAAAGTGGATTTAATTAAAAAAAACCCCATTCAATAGGGTAGAAAATAGTGTGGAAAAAGAAGAAATTGCTTGTCAGAAGCAATTTCTTCTTTTTTCACAATGTTTTCTCAATCATAAAATCACGGGCACGTACAAAGCAGGGATTAAACAGCAAAGGGTTAATCCACGTTTAACTGTTTTCCTTTTATTTTTCAGACTACCATATTCTAGGGTGTACCGCGGCCAAACAGGACACACATTGCTACATTCACTGGTATTCAGTAATATGCTTTTGTAATGAAGATCTCTGTAATAACAGATACCACGTTTCCTCCGACATTTATCAAAATAAACCTCAGAGGTTTATCAACTAACGCTGAAATTATCACTTTTAAAAACATGAACGATTTGTCATCGAAACACTCAAAAAATTATCAACAAACTACAAAACCCTGAAATTGTTGCTTAAACACCAGCAAATCTACAAGCAAAAATCGCTGCAACTTATCAATAAGGGAAACAATTTGGAATCTATAAATGACCAAAGAATTTCTAAAAATAAACTTCTTTCTTATTTTATGAAATGATTGTTAACTATGTAATAAAAAGGGGCGGGGCACCTAACGAACGAAAATTCTTACTGAGGTTGACGATTGATTCGTTTGACTGCTCAAGTGCTCAAGACATTTTTTAATGGGTTTTACGCCGCTTTCAACAATTTCGCTGTTATATCGCGGAGGCTTGAGCACCTAACAATGGATTCCTGGTATTTTTCATACCAGTTCAACCACCACATCCTTTCCTAGCCTCCAGCTGCTAACTCACAGGGCTTCCATTGGTGAGAGACAAATAGTTGGGTAGAATGAGAGCCGCTGTCGGGGATCAAACCCGGGACCTCTAGATTGACAGTCGGAAGCCCTTCCAACTGCGCTATGACAGCGGCCCCACAAATCTTTCAAAAGTACTTTTTTAATCCCCCCCCCCTTGAAACTCTGGATAGCTCTTGTGTTGTGATCATACAAGTTTCATGAAGATATCTTCAATAACAATAGAGATATGACCAAGGTTAAAGTTTGATGGGCAAACAACACAATTTTTCATTGACACTGCATCCCGTAGAGCCTATTTTTAGGGCCAATCCAAATTTAATGGAGAAATGTAAGAGCATGATCAAAGCATCATTCCTTTGAAGTTTAGTTATATTCTGAACAGTAGTTTCAGAGAAGTTTTTTTTCATATTTCATCATATGGGACCATTTTTCAGTGTCGCGGCAGCCTGTAAAGCCCATGTCATCAGCACAATCAGAATTTTACGAAAACAAATTTGATAAAGCATGGCCCAAAGATTATTCCTGTAAAGTTTGGTTGAATTCTAAACAATAGTTTCAGAGAAGAAAATGTGTATAGAAAAAAATTAATGGATGGATGCACTAACAACAGACACCAGGCCATGACAAGCTCTGCTAGACTTAGTCCAGTTGAGCTAAAATTTATTGCAATCGGACCATTAATGTAGAAGAGTTGAGATCGCCCGGTTTTTAGCATTTTGGCATCTTTTTCCAGGACGCAGCAAGATACAAGATAACTCGTTGAATTTGATATCCTCGCCAAAAATATTTTGTTTGTCAATGGAGTATACCAAACTTAGGGACAGGTTATCTTCTATTTTCATCAACCAAGGACATGATGACATTTGACTGATAAACCTAGCCTTTATCAGTCATTTGATTATAGAAAACTTATATCAGTTATTTTTAGATTGAGAAAAGACACAGGGGGCTTTCACTATTTGGCATCCTTTAACCCTTTCCCCAGTGACATAATTTTAGGATGGTCCAAGTTGAAAGGTGCTGCAGAGGACAGAAACGATTCAGTGGAAATGTACTTAAGGTAGTGGACCCGTAATAGTTTCGCAACATTTCAGAAGTAATGAACTTTAACAGTGTTAACCACGGTTTCCTAATGATTATCATTAGGAAACCTAGGTTAACTTTGTGCAAGTTCATAAGTTCTGAAATGTTGCGAAACTATTAAGGGCCCACAACCTTAAGGACGAAAGTTCTGTGTGATCTTGTGTTCTTCAAAAAAGCTGTTAATTAAAAGATAATGTGTTGACAATAATGTTTAATATGGGCCCTATCTTCAAAACATATGCACTGTTTTCATCAGCATTGGATCACAAATGACGTAGAATTTGTTTGTTTGAATGGGTTTAACACTGCTTTCAACAATTTCGCAGTCATATTGCGGCGGCCGGAGCACCTAACAATGGATTCTTGGTATTTCTTTCACCTGTATAACTGATAAATTATTTAAAGCGGCGTTAAACCACATACAAACAAAAACAAGAATCGGTGTTTATGTGCTCCTGGTTATGACTAAGAATTGTTAAAATCGGCGGTAAACAAACAAACAAGCAAACAAACAAATCTTTATCCTAACTTTGCAGGTTTAAATGCTATAACATGCTATTCTGGGAGTGACGATGTTTATTCAAAACTCGTCTGTGAAGGATCATGCTTCTTCGAAAAGGACACGTGGGGTAATTTGAAATACAGTTAACTACATCGTGAAATTGACAAAGTGAATGATTTTGGAATGGTTTTGGAATGAAATCGAATGAATGTGTGGAGCGAGTTTTTGTGTGAATTTAATGGGAGGTAATCCAATACCGCAAATTTTGTTCAGGAGGAACAATATTTAGGATATTAATTACCTCCCTTTAATAAAATATGCATATAAGTTTTATAGATAGCTTCCTATTTCTTTAAGAACCTATGAGACGCTAACAATTTGAATAATGCCAATGAAATCGCGATTTTTCTCTGTCAAAAATCATTTTGAGTGACGTTATTGATTCTATGTTTTTCAATGGGTTTGAGCGTTTTTGAATGGTTTGAGAGAGTGGTTGGAATGAATGAGTGATTTAGAATGGTTTTGATCGGTAGGAGTGTCAATTTCACGATGTAACTAACTGTACCATAAACAATAAAGTCGATTTTCTATTAAAATCTAGATCATTAAATAACATCGAAAAATGGAAGATTTGAGTGATTAAGGAACGACTTTTGAAATGATAATGAATAAGTATGCGGAGCGAATTCAAAATGAAATATTCAAGGGAGGTAATACATATCGTTTATTTCGTCTCGATTGGACGAGATTAGCGATGATTCATTATCCCCCCTCCCAAAATAATAATAATAATAATAATCATGATTTCCTGTTTGTGTATTTTCGGTTTAAACAGTCGCTTTGAAATCCACATATCATACTAAAATAGTGCAATAATTTGATCTATTTAAATGCTCACAATGAATGGTTTCGAAGCGTTTTTGACCGATTTAAAGCGCTTTTTGATGATTTGAGTGAGTGTTCGGAATAAATGAACGGAGCGCTGTGTAAATGATTTAGAATAGTTTTGATCGAGTTCAATGTCAATTTCAGGATGTAGTTACTAAATGTAACTACAGTTTGTTTAAAGCTGTAGTAACGTAGTTTTGGAAGAAAATCGATTATAAATCGAACGCATAAGTACTTATAAAAGCACATTCTGTAATATTTTATGTTTAGTCGATTTCCATATTTTTTAATGCATTCCGATTGGCTGAAAGTTTCGTTTTATACCTCAATTACAAATGATTTAGCACATTTTTGGGAATAACACGTTTGAAGAGAGAGTGTGTTTTCTTTTACTGAAGCCGTCGTCACAGAACAGTTGATAGCGCGTCGGGCTATCATTCAAAAGGTCCCTGGTTCGATTCCAGACGGCGGCACTAATCCTTTCCAACTATTTGTGTCTCCCACAAATTGGTCGGTAATCGTATACCTATGTGGGATAGCAGCTGGAGCCTAGGGAAGGATGTAATGGTAGTACTGATGTGAGAAATACCAGAAATCTATTGTTAGGTGCTCCAGCCTCAGCGATATAAATGAAAGATTGTTGAAAGCGGCGTAAACCCATTTCTAACAAACAAACCCTTTCAATGAGGAATACATGAAATTATAAACCTTATCACACCTATGTATGAATCAGATTCATATTTCTAAAAAATTAAAATCGTTGTCTAATTGTTGAAAACAAAACAAAAAGTGAAGACTTACAAAGATCATTGAACTTTGGGCCACTTATTTCTGACCAGAATCCTACCCTAGTGTAGACTGGTCCCGCTTTCAACTACTGGAATAGCCTATTCTAGGCTATTTTAAACGTCGACATTTGGACCAGTCTAAAGCTGGTCACTCGCTAAAATGGATCAGCTCCGGTCTTGAATTACTTCCGAGGTCGTTGTACCCTCAAATAGTCCGGTTAGAAAAAAATGGTGTGCCCCTTTTGCCACATTGTTTTCACGTTAAAATACAGTAAAGTGCTGGAAATGAGGTTCAGCCAAGTGCCTGTCCTCTGCTACATTTCATGCATAGTTTTAAATGAATCTAAGTGGGAACTATTTTTCTGGGAGCCTGACCTTTGATGGTGGTCCCCAAGTAAGGAAACTCACCCGCCCGGGGTTAGAAATAAGTTGGCCCTTTGATTTTTTTTCAAGGGAGGTAAATCATAATTGATAATCGCCCAACTACTTACAACTAGACGAAATCTAGCGACGTTTATTTACATTCCTTTTATAAAATCTACAAACTTTGCTGGGTTTTTTTTGTTGTTGTTGTTGTGGGTTTTTTGTCTTCCTGGCAAAATTAGAGATCAACACAGTCTATTAAAATCAGGCAAAAATTTGATCGATTTGATTGAAATGTTGATCCTTTCAAACGATTTCGGGGCGTTTTTTGATTGCTTGGGGTGAGTTTTGGACTGAATGATAGCAGTGCTGAGAGAGTGTGATTTTGAATGGTTTTGATCGAAATGATTGTCAGTTTCACGATGTGATTTACTGTTAGAGTGCATTTCGAAATACTTTTCATGTTTTACACAACGCTTTCGTTTAACGTCTTTTACAGTTGAGAACATTGTTAAATATGCTTATTGATAACTTTGGAATGAGTTTAAAACTAAATTGAATATAATGGATTAGCGTGTTAGGGTTGAAATTAAACGGGAGTAACTTTTTATCACAAATTCTTCCAAGAAGAAAAAAAGCAAAATTTTATTGCCTGTACTTAAATCTAAGAATTTTTCTGTTTGTGTGTACTCACGGACGTACGTTCAGTTTGACAAAACTATTAGCCAATTATACCCCGCTTTGCACGTAAGTGCACGTGAAAAGCGGGGTATAATTGGAAAACTGTTTGCACCGTTTTGTCATACTGGGTACGTTCATATAGAACTCGGTATCGATCCGAGTTACCCCAAATCTCGTTCGAATGACCACGGTTTCGACTCCAGTGACGTCATTTTAACCTTTTAACCTCGATACTTCTGATCCTGGGCCAGGCCGGTGTTACTAGGGTTCCAAGATGGCGTTGAAAAGTAGTACCCAAAATTTCGAATATAAAAAAATCGGGAGGCTTTATTTTGCTACAAACTTGCTTTTGCTATGTTTGATATCATGATTTACAAAAGTATATCACATCTATTGATACAATAAAAACACCCCACGTGCTAGCCCGATCTTGTAACGGTATCTTTTCATCATGCGTACTCCCACCAGTAGAGAACTCCGTTCGAATGGTTGTCTTCTCTGCGCATGCACATTCTAGTTTATGTCGTCTAAGTCGTCTTTCTCGATCCTCGGGTCGGTCATGAACGCAGGACAGGCGCTTTTGATTCCACACCAGCAATCAAAATCGTGCAATACATCTAATAAAAAAAAAGAAAAGAAATTCTCCAGCACTTTGAACAATTTTGAAGCACTCTTAAGAGATTTCGGAGCCTTTAACGACGATTAGATTTGGTGTTTCTAATGCATCAAATGGAGCGCCAAGCGAGCGAATTAAGTTAGTAACATCGTGAAATTGACACTCAATCAAAATCCTCCTGTATGCTCGCCCAGTCCTCCCTTTATTCAATTCAAATACTCACTCAAAAACGCTCCAAAATGGTTTAAAACACTTTGAAATCAAAATAGGGACATTTCTTTCAAATACATAAAACTCTTCCACATTTAATAAGCTGTTATGGTTTTTTTTTTTTAAAAAGCGTCTGCTTGGCCAATGAATACGGGCACCCTTAAATACGGAAATTTAAATAAGGATGGTAATAAAACATCGCTAATATCGTTTTATAGGACAAAATTAGCAATATTGGATCACCTCCCCTTAAATTTATTCAAAGCTCGCTCCTCCTTCGCTTTCACTTTAATTCCGAAATGCTTCCTTTAGGTAGTGGACCCGTAATAGTTCCGTAACGTTTCGGAAGTAATGATCTTTAACAGATTTAGCCGAGGTTTCTTAATGATTTCTATTAGGAAACCTCGGTCAACATTGTAAAAGGTCGTAGGTTCCAAAATATTGCGGAACTATTACGTGTCCACTACCTTAATAATTCATCTTGTCAATTTCACAATGTTTCTTTCTGTATTTATTTTACAGTAATCTTGCTCAAGCGATCATGTCTACTAAGCGACCATTTTCGTTGAATGACCGTTTCAACACCCCCATCTTTAAATAAGTAGTTTTTAATGGACTTAAAATAATCGAATCCTGTGTTGTTCGAACCCATAACACTTGCCTCAATGAGACGATTCTGAAGCGTTTTAAGCAACTGGAAAATCAGCATTGTATACACGTTAAGTCAAATATATAGAGGATATTGAATGAGTGGTCATTGAATACTGAATTTATTAAACGAGTCATCTTTAAACAGATAAAAACGAGGTTACGCCGAGTTTTTATCTGTTTTAGATGACGAGTTTGATAAATTCTGTATTTTATGAGCACAAATTTTATATTCTGTTTATAATATGACCCGAATTTTAGCGAAAAATCGTCAAAATTCTTGAAATGCAACGTTTCAATTTTCCGCGAAACTTATAACGTCGTTTAAATATGACGTCACAAAAATAGATTATGACGTCATTTTTGCGGTTACAAAATAGCGTTGTAATAACACTCATGTAATGTCAAAAATATTCGCGGGGTTATTTCACTCCGGCGACGTAGGTCATATTATAAATCATTTTATTTGTAAACAAAACATTTTTTAAGTGACCTTTCTCATTAACGACCACTTCTGGTGATCCGAAACTGGTAGCTTAACCCTTTCCTGTTTTACAAAATTTTGGACCTGTCCATATTCAAGGGTTTTGCAGACGAAAATTAAAAGTGGATTTAATTAAAAAAAACCCCATTCAATAGGGTAGAAAATAGTGTGGAAAAAGAAGAAATTGCTTGTCAGAAGCAATTTCTTCTTTTTTCACAATGTTTTCTCAATCATAAAATCACGGGCACGTACAAAGCAGGGATTAAACAGCAAAGGGTTAATCCACGTTTAACTGTTTTCCTTTTATTTTTCAGACTACCATATTCTAGGGTGTACCGCGGCCAAACAGGACACACATTGCTACATTCACTGGTATTCAGTAATATGCTTTTGTAATGAAGATCTCTGTAATAACAGATACCACGTTTCCTCCGACATTTATCAAAATAAACCTCAGAGGTTTATCAACTAACGCTGAAATTATCACTTTTAAAAACATGAACGATTTGTCATCGAAACACTCAAAAAATTATCAACAAACTACAAAACCCTGAAATTGTTGCTTAAACACCAGCAAATCTACAAGCAAAAATCGCTGCAACTTATCAATAAGGGAAACAATTTGGAATCTATAAATGACCAAAGAATTTCTAAAAATAAACTTCTTTCTTATTTTATGAAATGATTGTTAACTATGTAATAAAAAGGGGCGGGGCACCTAACGAACGAAAATTCTTACTGAGGTTGACGATTGATTCGTTTGACTGCTCAAGTGCTCAAGACATTTTTTAATGGGTTTTACGCCGCTTTCAACAATTTCGCTGTTATATCGCGGAGGCTTGAGCACCTAACAATGGATTCCTGGTATTTTTCATACCAGTTCAACCACCACATCCTTTCCTAGCCTCCAGCTGCTAACTCACAGGGCTTCCATTGGTGAGAGACAAATAGTTGGGTAGAATGAGAGCCGCTGTCGGGGATCAAACCCGGGACCTCTAGATTGACAGTCGGAAGCCCTTCCAACTGCGCTATGACAGCGGCCCCACAAATCTTTCAAAAGTACTTTTTTAATCCCCCCCCCCCCTTGAAACTCTGGATAGCTCTTGTGTTGTGATCATACAAGTTTCATGAAGATATCTTCAATAACAATAGAGATATGACCAAGGTTAAAGTTTGATGGGCAAACAACACAATTTTTCATTGACACTGCATCCCGTAGAGCCTATTTTTAGGGCCAATCCAAATTTAATGGAGAAATGTAAGAGCATGATCAAAGCATCATTCCTTTGAAGTTTAGTTATATTCTGAACAGTAGTTTCAGAGAAGTTTTTTTTCATATTTCATCATATGGGACCATTTTTCAGTGTCGCGGCAGCCTGTAAAGCCCATGTCATCAGCACAATCAGAATTTTACGAAAACAAATTTGATAAAGCATGGCCCAAAGATTATTCCTGTAAAGTTTGGTTGAATTCTAAACAATAGTTTCAGAGAAGAAAATGTGTATAGAAAAAAATTAATGGATGGATGCACTAACAACAGACACCAGGCCATGACAAGCTCTGCTAGACTTAGTCCAGTTGAGCTAAAATTTATTGCAATCGGACCATTAATGTAGAAGAGTTGAGATCGCCCGGTTTTTAGCATTTTGGCATCTTTTTCCAGGACGCAGCAAGATACAAGATAACTCGTTGAATTTGATATCCTCGCCAAAAATATTTTGTTTGTCAATGGAGTATACCAAACTTAGGGACAGGTTATCTTCTATTTTCATCAACCAAGGACATGATGACATTTGACTGATAAACCTAGCCTTTATCAGTCATTTGATTATAGAAAACTTATATCAGTTATTTTTAGATTGAGAAAAGACACAGGGGGCTTTCACTATTTGGCATCCTTTAACCCTTTCCCCAGTGACATAATTTTAGGATGGTCCAAGTTGAAAGGTGCTGCAGAGGACAGAAACGATTCAGTGGAAATGTACTTAAGGTAGTGGACCCGTAATAGTTTCGCAACATTTCAGAAGTAATGAACTTTAACAGTGTTAACCACGGTTTCCTAATGATTATCATTAGGAAACCTAGGTTAACTTTGTGCAAGTTCATAAGTTCTGAAATGTTGCGAAACTATTAAGGGCCCACAACCTTAAGGACGAAAGTTCTGTGTGATCTTGTGTTCTTCAAAAAAGCTGTTAATTAAAAGATAATGTGTTGACAATAATGTTTAATATGGGCCCTATCTTCAAAACATATGCACTGTTTTCATCAGCATTGGATCACAAATGACGTAGAATTTGTTTGTTTGAATGGGTTTAACACTGCTTTCAACAATTTCGCAGTCATATTGCGGCGGCCGGAGCACCTAACAATGGATTCTTGGTATTTCTTTCACCTGTATAACTGATAAATTATTTAAAGCGGCGTTAAACCACATACAAACAAAAACAAGAATCGGTGTTTATGTGCTCCTGGTTATGACTAAGAATTGTTAAAATCGGCGGTAAACAAACAAACAAGCAAACAAACAAATCTTTATCCTAACTTTGCAGGTTTAAATGCTATAACATGCTATTCTGGGAGTGACGATGTTTATTCAAAACTCGTCTGTGAAGGATCATGCTTCTTCGAAAAGGACACGTGGGGTAATTTGAAATACAGTTAACTACATCGTGAAATTGACAAAGTGAATGATTTTGGAATGGTTTTGGAATGAAATCGAATGAATGTGTGGAGCGAGTTTTTGTGTGAATTTAATGGGAGGTAATCCAATACCGCAAATTTTGTTCAGGAGGAACAATATTTAGGATATTAATTACCTCCCTTTAATAAAATATGCATATAAGTTTTATAGATAGCTTCCTATTTCTTTAAGAACCTATGAGACGCTAACAATTTGAATAATGCCAATGAAATCGCGATTTTTCTCTGTCAAAAATCATTTTGAGTGACGTTATTGATTCTATGTTTTTCAATGGGTTTGAGCGTTTTTGAATGGTTTGAGAGAGTGGTTGGAATGAATGAGTGATTTAGAATGGTTTTGATCGGTAGGAGTGTCAATTTCACGATGTAACTAACTGTACCATAAACAATAAAGTCGATTTTCTATTAAAATCTAGATCATTAAATAACATCGAAAAATGGAAGATTTGAGTGATTAAGGAACGACTTTTGAAATGATAATGAATAAGTATGCGGAGCGAATTCAAAATGAAATATTCAAGGGAGGTAATACATATCGTTTATTTCGTCTCGATTGGACGAGATTAGCGATGATTCATTATCCCCCCTCCCAAAATAATAATAATAATAATAATCATGATTTCCTGTTTGTGTATTTTCGGTTTAAACAGTCGCTTTGAAATCCACATATCATACTAAAATAGTGCAATAATTTGATCTATTTAAATGCTCACAATGAATGGTTTCGAAGCGTTTTTGACCGATTTAAAGCGCTTTTTGATGATTTGAGTGAGTGTTCGGAATAAATGAACGGAGCGCTGTGTAAATGATTTAGAATAGTTTTGATCGAGTTCAATGTCAATTTCAGGATGTAGTTACTAAATGTAACTACAGTTTGTTTAAAGCTGTAGTAACGTAGTTTTGGAAGAAAATCGATTATAAATCGAACGCATAAGTACTTATAAAAGCACATTCTGTAATATTTTATGTTTAGTCGATTTCCATATTTTTTAATGCATTCCGATTGGCTGAAAGTTTCGTTTTATACCTCAATTACAAATGATTTAGCACATTTTTGGGAATAACACGTTTGAAGAGAGAGTGTGTTTTCTTTTACTGAAGCCGTCGTCACAGAACAGTTGATAGCGCGTCGGGCTATCATTCAAAAGGTCCCTGGTTCGATTCCAGACGGCGGCACTAATCCTTTCCAACTATTTGTGTCTCCCACAAATTGGTCGGTAATCGTATACCTATGTGGGATAGCAGCTGGAGCCTAGGGAAGGATGTAATGGTAGTACTGATGTGAGAAATACCAGAAATCTATTGTTAGGTGCTCCAGCCTCAGCGATATAAATGAAAGATTGTTGAAAGCGGCGTAAACCCATTTCTAACAAACAAACCCTTTCAATGAGGAATACATGAAATTATAAACCTTATCACACCTATGTATGAATCAGATTCATATTTCTAAAAAATTAAAATCGTTGTCTAATTGTTGAAAACAAAACAAAAAGTGAAGACTTACAAAGATCATTGAACTTTGGGCCACTTATTTCTGACCAGAATCCTACCCTAGTGTAGACTGGTCCCGCTTTCAACTACTGGAATAGCCTATTCTAGGCTATTTTAAACGTCGACATTTGGACCAGTCTAAAGCTGGTCATTCGCTACAATGGATCCGCTCCGGTCTTGAATTACTTCCGAGGTGGTTGTACCCTCAAATAGTCCGGTTAGAAAAAAATGGTGTGCCCCTTTTGCCACATTGTTTTCACGTTAAAATACAGTAAAGTGCTGGAAATGAGGTTCAGCCAAGTGCCTGTCCTCTGCTACATTTCATGCATAGTTTTAAATGAATCTAAGTGGGAACTATTTTTCTGGGAGTCTGACCTTTGATGGTGGTCCCCAAGTAAGGAAACTCACCCGCCCGGGGTTAGAAATAAGTTGGCCCTTTGATTTTTTTTCAAGGGAGGTAAATCATAAATGATAATCGCCCAACTACTTACAACTAGACGAAATCTAGCGACGTTTATTTACATTCCTTTTATAAAATCTACAAACTTTGCTGGGTTTTGTTGTTGTTGTTGTTGTTGTTGTTGTTGTTGTGGGTTTTTTGTCTTCCTGGCAAAATTAGAGATCAACACAGTCTATTAAAATCAGGCAAAAATTTGATCGATTTGATTGAAATGTTGATCCTTAAAACGATTTCGGACCGTTTTGTTTTTTTGATTGATTTGGGTGAGTTTTTGGACTGAATGATAGCAGTGCTGAGAGAGTGTGATTTTGAATGGTTTTGATCGAAATGATTGTCAGTTTCACGATATGATTTACTGCTAGATTGCATTTCGAAATACTTTTCATGTTTTACATAACGCTTTCGTTTGACGTCTTTTATAGGTGAGAACGTTGTAAAATATGCTTATTGAATAACTTTGGAATGAGTTTGAAACCAAATTGAAAATAAGGGATTAAGCGTGTTAGGGTTGAAATTAAACGAGAGTAACTTTTTATCACAGATTCTTCCAAGAAGAAAAAAAAGCGAAAATTTATTGCCTGTTCTAAAATCTAAGAATTTTTCTGTTTGTGTGAACTCACGGATCAATAGGTTCTATGTTCAGGATGACAAAACGGTGCAAACAATTAGCCAATTATACCCCGCTTTGCACGTAAGTACACGTGAAAAGCGGGGTATAATTGGAAAACTGTTTGCACCGTTTTGTCATACTGAACGCAGGACCGGCACTTTAGATTCCACGCCGCTGTCATAGCGCAGTTGGTAGCGCGTCGGACTGTCAATCTAGAGGTCCCGGGTTCGATCCCCGACGGCGGCACTCATTCTTTCCGACTATTTGTCTCTCACCAATGGGTTGATAATCGTAGACTTATGTATGATAGCAGCTGGAGGCTAATAAAGAATGTGATGGTTGTACTGGTGAGAGAAATACCAGGATTCCATTGTAAGGTGCTCCAGCCGCCGCGATATAACTGAAATAATGTTGAAAGCGGCGTTAAACTCCAATCAATCAATCAATTTAGATTCCACACCAGCAATCAAAATCGTGCAGTACATTAAATGAATAAAATGAAATTCTCGAGCACTTTGAACAATTTTGAAGCACTCTTAAGAGATTTCGGAGCCTTTAACGACGATTAGATTTGGTGTTTCTAATGCATCAAATGGAGCGCCAAGCTAGCGAATTAAGTTAGTAACATCGTGAAATTGACACTCGATCAAAATCCCCCTGTATGCTCGCCTAGTCCTCCATTCATTCAATTCAAATACTCACCCAAACCATTCAAAAACGCTCCAAAATGGTTTAAAACACTTTGAAATCAAAATATGGACATTTCTTTCAAATAGATAAAACCCTTCCACATTTAATAAGTTGTTATGTTTTTTTTTTTTTTTTTTTTAAAAAAGGCGTCTGATGAATACGCGCACCCTAAAATACGGAAATTTAAATAAGGATGGTAATAAAACATCGCTAATATCGTTTTATAGGACACAATTAGGAATATTGGATCGCCTCCTCTAAAATTAATTCAAAGCTCGCTCCTCCTTCGCATTCACTTTAATTCCGAAATGCTTCCTTTAGGTAGTGGACCCGTAATAGTTCCGCAACGTTTCGGAAGTAATGATCTTTAACAGATTTAGCCGGGGTTTCTTAATGATTTTCATTGGGAAACCTCGGTCAACATTGAAAAATTTCATAGGTTCCAAAATATTGCGGAACTATTACGGGTCCACTACCTTAATAACTCACCTTGACAATTTCACAATATTTCTTTCTGTATTTATTTTACAGTCAATCTTGCTCAAGCGATCATGTCTACTAGGCGACCATATTCGTTGAGTGACCGTTTCAACACCCCCATCTTTAAATAAGTAGTTGTTAATGGACTTAAAAAAATCGAATCCTGTGTTGTTCGAACCCATAACAATCGCACCAATGAGACGATTCTGAAGCGTTTTAAGCAACTGGAAAATAAGCACTGCATACACGTTTAGTCAAATATATCTTTTTATTTGTAAACGACTTTTATAATATGACCGACGTCGCCGAAGTGAAATAATCCCGTTGAATATTTTTGAGATTACACGGGTGTTATTACACTAGTGGAATAACTATGAAAATGAGCATAGAGCGAATAGCAACGCTATATTGTAACCACGAAAATGACGTCATTATCTATGTTTTGTGACGTCATTTTGAAACGGCGTTATAAGTTTCGCGGAAAATTGAGACGATGAATTTCAAGAATTTTGACGATTTTGCGGTAATATTCTGGTCATATTATAAATAGAATATTAAATTTGTGCTCATAAAATACAGAATTTATTAAACTCGTCTTCTAAAACAGATAAAAACTCGGCGCAGCCTCGTTTTTTTCTGTTTATAGATGACTCGTTTAATAAATTCGGTATTCAATGACCACTCATTCAATATCCTCTATTTATTTGTAAACAACTTATGTTTTTCGGTGACCATTCTCTTTAACGACCGCTTCTAGTGGTCCCATATCTGGTCGCTTAATACAAGTTTAACTGCGTTCTTTTTATTTTTCAGACTATCATATTCTAGGGTGTACCGCGGGTAAACAGGACACCCATTGCTACATTCACTGGTATACAGTAATATGTTTTTGCAATGAAGATCTCTGTAATAACAGATACACTGTTTCCTCCGACATTCATCAAAATAAACCTCAGAGGTTTATCAACTTAAGCTGAAATTACAACTTTTAAAAAACATAAACGATTTGTCATCGAAACACTCAAAAAATTATCAACAAACTACAAAACCCTGAAATTATTGCTTAAACATCAGCAAATCTACAAACAAAAATCGCTGCAACTTAGCACATACTCAATGTCAAAAAGGGAGACAATTTGGAATCTGTAAATGACCGAAGAATTTCTAAAAATAAACTTGTTTCTTATTTTATGAAATGATTGTTAATTATGTAATAAAAAGGGGCGGGGCACCTAACGAACGAAAAATCTTACTGAGGTTGACTATTGATTCGTTTAATTGCTTAAGACAGTCAGGTGCGTTAGATGATATCATAAGGAAAAATAAAACAATTATGGAGGTATGAAACTTAAAACCTAATCACACTTACCTATTAATCCGCTTCGCGTATTCATACAGTAGGATAAGATTTTTATTTTCATACATCGATGATTAAATAAATACTCTCTTCATCTTTGAAATGAAAACAACCGTTTGCTTCAGTCAAAGTTGTTCACCAAGGGCCCGTTTTACTAAACATCTTACGATCATTTTTTGCGTAAGTCAAATATCAGAGTTGCTTCTACAGTGGTAACTAAATATCGAATTCTGCCATGCATCATCTCATTGAAATCGTCTTTCAAAGACGATTCCAATGAGATATTGCAATGCAGAATCTAACAATAAAAGAAAACACCAGGTACAATTTGTGATATTGACTAACGATCATTTTTTTTTCGTAATATGTTTAGTAAAACGGGCCCCAATTGTTTTTCGTACACTTTAAACACATTTTCCAGTATAAAATTGACATGAGATATGTCTAAAAATATAAATATGTGTATGTGGTTATTTTGGGACGATTAAAGTCTATTAAACCACACGATTCCCGAGCTCTTTATATATATATATATATATATATATATATATATATATATATTTCTTTAATGCTTTTCGGTGGTTTATCTAGAAATAACGGTAGATTATCACTTGATTATCTCACCGCAAAAGCAGTGAGATTATCAAAAGCTTATACCCTGCTTTTGAGCATTTCATCCTATCTGGCGTCATCTATGCGGGGTGAAATAAGTGACGTCACAATGAACGTTGCATAGCAATCACGCGCATAATGACGCGCTTCACGAAAATATGTCCTAGAAAATTCACATTTTGTCTCATTTTTGCATTAAAGAAATAGAATAATCGTTTGTTTTCGTGTAAGATCGATAAATATTTCATTTCGTGAACAATAAAAGCTACATTTTCACTCGTCGCTCCGCCACTCGTGAAAATATAGCTGTTGTTGTTCACTCAATGTAATATAAATCGATCTTACACTGAAACAAACGATTATCCTCTATATAAACAATAAAGTCGACTTTCTATTAAAATCTAGATCATTAGATAACATCGAAAAATGGAAGAGTTGAGTGATTAAGGAACAACTTTTGAAATGATAATGAATTGGTATGCAGAGCGAGTTTTAAATGAAATATTCAAGGGAGGTAATACATATCGTTTATTTCGTCTAGATTGGACGAGATAAGCGATGATTCATTATCCCCCCTCCCCAAAAAATATTACTAATAATAATCATGTTTTCCTGTTTGTGTATTTTCGGTGTAAACAGTCGCTTTGAAATCCACATATCATAGTAAAATAGTGCAATAATTTGGTCTATTTAAATGCTTATAATGAAAGGTTTTGAAATGTTTTGGACCAATTTAAAGCGCTTTTTGATGGTTTGAGTGAGTGTTCGGAATGAATGAACGGAGCGCTGTGTAAATCATTAAGAATGTTTTTGATCGAGCTCAATGTCAATTTCAGGATGTAGATACTAAATGTAACTACAGTTTGTTTGAAGCTGTAGTAACGTAGTTTTTTTTAAGAAAATCGATTATAAATCGAATGCATTAGTACTTATAAAAGCACATTATGTAATAATTTATGTTCAGTCGATTTCAATATTTTTTAATGCATTCCGATTGCCTGAAAGTTTCGTTTTATACCTCAATTATTAATGATTAAGCACATTTTTGGGAATAACAAGATTGAAGAGAGAGTGTGTTTTTTTTTATTGAAGCCGTCGTCATAGAACAATTGGTAGCGCGTCGGGCTATCATTCAAAGGGTCCCTGGTTCGATTCAAGACGGCGGCATTAATCCTTTCCGACTATTTGTGTCTACCACAAATGGGTTGGTAATCGTATACCTATGCGGGATAGCAGCTGGAGCATAGGGAAGTATGTAATGGTAGTACTGGTGTGAGAAATACCAGAAATCTATTGTTAGGTGCTCCAGCCTCAGCGATATAACCGAAAGATTGTTGAAAGCGGCGTAAAACCAATTCTAACAAACAAACCCATTCAATGAGGAATACATGAAATTATAAACCTTATCACACCCATGTATGAATCAGATTCATAACTCTATGAATTTAAAATCGTTGTCTAATTGTTGACAACAAAACAAAAAGTGAAGACTTACAATCAAAGATCACTTTTTATCTTTACCATTGAACTTTGGGCCACTTATTTCTGACCAAAATCCTACCTGAGTGTAGACTGGTCCCGCTTTCAACTATTGGAATAGCCTATTCTAGGCTATTTCAACCGTCGACATTTGAACCAGTCTAAAGCTGGTAGCTCGCTACAATGGATGGATCCGCTCCGGTCACAATTTACTTCCTAGGTCGTTGTACCCTCAAAGAGTCCGGTTAGAAAAAATGATATGTTCCTTTTGCCACACTGTTTTAATGTTTAAATAACAGTAAAGGGCTTGAAATGAGGTTCAGCTAAGTGCCAGACCTCTGCTACATTTCATGCATAGGATTAAATGAATTTAGTTGCGAACTACTTTTTCTTGGAGCCTGACCTTTGATGGAGGTACCAGAGTTGACATACACTTTCGTACCAAGAGAATTTTGAGGGTAGTTGTACGCAATGAAAAATTGTGAAAAAAGTTATCCTGCAAGGTACTGTCTTCTGGGGCTAATATGCAAGAACATATATTGCTCTTTAAGCCACACTAAGTTATTTAGCCCAAATTAGTTTTTCAAAAGAGCTACAGACTGTCAAAATGTGCCAATTTACTATATAATTTAACACGGCCAAAACAGACAGGAGTGTAACCGGATCCGCTCCGGTCTTGAATTACTTCCGAGGTGGTTGTACCCTCAAATAGTCCGGTTAGAAAAAAATGGTGTGCCCCTTTTGCCACATTGTTTTCACGTTAAAATACAGTAAAGTGCTAGAAATGAGGTTCAGCCAAGTGCCTGTCCTCTGCTACATTTCATGCATAGTTTTAAATGAATCTAAGTGGGAACTATTTTTCTGGGAGCCTGACCTTTGATGGTGGTCCCCAAGTAAGGAAACTCACCCGCCCGGGGTTAGAAATAAGTTGGCCCTTTGATTTTTTTTCAAGGGAGGTAAATCATAATTGATAATCGCCCAACTACTTACAACTAGACGAAATCTAGCGACGTTTATTTACATTCCTTTTATAAAATCTACAAACTTTGCTGTTTTTTTTTGTTGTTGTTGTTGTGGGTTTTTTGTCTTCCTGGCAAAATTAGAGATCAACACAGTCTATTAAAATCAGGCAAAAATTTGATCGATTTGATTGAAATGTTGATCCTTTCAAACGATTTCGGAGCGTTTTTTGATTGCTTGGGGTGAGCTTTTGGACTGAATGATAGCAGTGCTGAGAGAGTGTGATTTTGAATGGTTTTGATCGAAATGATTGTCAGTTTCACGATGTGATTTACTGTTAGAGTGCATTTCGAAATACTTTTCATGTTTTACACAACGCTTTCGTTTAACGTCTTTTACAGTTGAGAACATTGTTAAATATGCTTATTGATAACTTTGGAATGAGTTTAAAACTAAATTGAATATAATGGATTAGCGTGTTAGGGTTGAAATTAAACGGGGAGTAACTTTTAATCACAAATTCTTCCAAGAAGAAAAAAAGCAAAATTTTATTGCCTGTACTTAAATCTAAGAATTTTTCTGTTTGTGTGTACTCACGGACGTACGTTCAGTTTGACAAAACTATTAGCCAATTATACCCCGCTTTGCACGTAAGTGCACGTGAAAAGCGGGGTATAATTGGAAAACTGTTTGCACCGTTTTGTCATACTGGGTACGTTCATATAGAACTCGGTATCGATCCGAGTTACCCCAAATCTCGTTCGAATGACCACGGTTTCGCCTCTAGTGACGTCATTTTAACCTTTTAACCTCGATACTTCTGATCCTGGGCCAGGCCGGTGTTACTAGGGTTCCAAGATGGCGTTGAAAAGTAGAACCCAAAATTTAGAATATAAAGAAATCGGGAGGCTTTATTTTGCAACAAACTTGCTTTTGTTATGTTTGATATCATGATTTACAAAAGTATATCACATCTATTGATACAATAAAAACACCCCACGTGCTAGCCCGATCTTGTAACGGTATCTTTTCATCATGCGTACTCCCACCAGTAGAGAACTCCGTTCGAATGGTTGTCTTCTCTGCGCATGCACATTCTAGTTTATGTCGTCTAAGTCGTCTTTCTCGATCCTCGGGTCGGTCATGAACGCAGGACAGGCGCTTTTGATTCCACACCAGCAATCAAAATCGTGCAATACATCTAATGAAAAAAAGAAAAGAAATTCTCCAGCACTTTGAACAATTTTGAAGCACTCTTAAGAGATTTCGGAGCCTTTAACGACGATTAGATTTGGTGTTTCTAATGCATCAAATGGAGCGCCAAGCGAGCGAATTAAGTTAGTAACATCGTGAAATTGACACTCAATCAAAATCCTCATGTATGCTCGCCCAGTCCTCCCTTTATTCAATTTAAATACTCACTCAAAAACGCTCCAAAATGGTTTAAAATACTTTGAAATCAAAATAGGGACATTTCTTTCAAATACATAAAACTCTTCCACATTTAATAAGCTGTTATGTTTTTGTTTTTTTTTTTTTTTTTTTTTTTTTTTTTTTTTTTTTTTTTTTAAAGGCGTCTGCTTGGTCAATGAATACGGGCACCCTAAAATACGGAAATTTAAATAAGGACGGTAATAAAACATCGCTAATATCGTTTTATAGGACAAAATTAGCAATATTGGATCACCTCCCCTTAAATTTATTCAAAGCTCGCTCCTCCTTCGCATTCACTTTAATTCCGAAATGCTTCCTTTAGGTAGTGGACCCGTAATAGTTCCGTAACGTTTCGGAAGTAATGATCTTTAACAGATTTAGCCGAGGTTGCTTAATGATTTCTATTAGGAAATCTCGGTCAACATTGTAAAAGTTCGTAGGTTCCAAAATATTGCGGAACTATTACGGGTCCACTACCTTAATAATTCATCTTGTCAATTTCACAATGTTTCTTACTGTATTAATTTTAAAGTAAATCTTGCTCAAGCGATCATGTCTACTGAGCGACCATTTTCGTTGAATGACCGTTTCAAAACCCCCATCTTTAAATAAGTAGTTTTTAATGGACTTAAAATAATCGAATCCTGTGTTGTTCGAACCCATAACAATTGCCTCAATGAGACGATTCTGAAGCGTTTTAAGCAACTGGAAAATCAGCATTGTATACACGTTAAGTCAATTATATAGAGGATATTGAATGAGTGGTCATTGAATACTGAATTTATTAAACGAGTCATCTTTAAACAGATAAAAACGAGGCTACGCCGAGTTTTTATCTGTTTTAGATGACGAGTTTGATAAATTCTGTATTTTATGAGCACAAATTTTATATTCTGTTTATAATATGACCCGAATTTTAGCGAAAAATCGTCAATTTTTTTGAAATTCAACGTTTCAATTTTCCGCGAAACTTATAACGTCGTTGAAAAATGACGTCACAAAAATAGATTATGACGTCATTTTCGCGGTAACAAAATAGCGTTGCTATTAGCTCTGAGCTCATTTGCATAGTTATTCCACTAGTGTAATAACACCCGTTTAAAATCAAGAATATTCAACGGGGTTATTTCACTCCGGCGACGTAGGTCATATTATAAATCATTTTATTTGTAAACAAAACATTTTTTAAGTGACCTTTCTCATTAACGACCACTTCTGGTGTTCCGAAACTGGTAGCTTAACCCTTTCCTGTTTTACAAAATTTTGAACCTGTCCAAATTCAAAGGTTTTGCAGACGAAAATTTAAAGTGGATTTAATTAAAAAAAAAAACATGCAATAGGGTAGAAAATAGTGTGGAAAAAGAAGAAATTGCTTGTCAGAAGCAATTTCTTCTTTTATCACAATGTTTTCTCAATCATAAAATCACGGGCACGTACAAAGCAGGGATTAAACAGCAAAGGGTTAATCCACGTTTAACTGTTTTCCTTTTATTTTTCAGACTACCATATTCTAGGGTGTACCGCGGTGAAACAAGACACACATTGCTACATTCACTGGTATTCAGTAATATGCTTTTGTAATGAAGATCTCTGTAATAACAGATACCACGTTTCCTCCGACATTTATCAAAATAATCTTCAGAGTTTTATCAACTAACGCTGAAATTATCACTTTAAAAAACATAAACGATTTGTCATCGAAACACTCAAAAGATTATCAACAAACTACAAAACCCTGAAATTATTGCTTAAACACCAGCAAATCTACAAGCAAAAATCGCTGCAACTTATCACATACTCAATGTCAATAGGGGAAACAATTTGGAATCTATAAATGACCAAAGAATTTCTAAAAATAAACTTTTTTCTAATTTTATGAAATAATTGTTAATTATGTAATAAAAAGGGGCGGGGCACCTAACGAACGAAAAATCTTACTGAGGTTGACTATTGATTCGTTTGACTGCTTTAGACAGTCAGGTGAGTTAGATGATATCGTAAGGAAATAAAGCAATAATTGAGGTATGAAAATCAAAACCTAATCACGCTTACGTATGAATTCGCTTCGCGTATTCATTAAGTGTGATTAGATTTCTATTTTCATACCTCGATGAATTAAATAAATACTACCTTCATCCCTTAAGTGATAACAATCGTTTGCTTCAGTCAAAGTTGTTCACCAAGTGTTTTTCGTACACTTTTAACACATTTTCAAGTATAAAATCGACATGAGATATGTCTAAAAGCCCCTTGCCCATTCAGATTTTAACGAGTCTCAATGATAATTTCTATAATTTGGTGAAATTCTACCAGGTGGTTTAAAAGGAGATTTTTAAATTGAACGTTTACGCGCGGAGGTACGGACGCACGGATGCATCGACGCACAGCTAAGACGTAAGCTCCGCTAGACTTATTCCAGTGGAACTGAAAACTGTTCGCGGCAAGGTCTTTCTTAAACTGAATGCATGGCTGCTTTCTGGATCCACAAACTATTAACCACTTCACAATTACAGAACCTATTAGTCAGGCAGACGAATTTCACCCTGTAAAGTACCCTTCACCGATTTTATCACGCATAGATAAGATTTGTTATTAGATAAGAAGAACAATACAGATTATGACAACACAAAAAGAGTCCTTCTACAATTTCTGTAACCCGTTCTGAATTTTGAATGGAGACGTTTTGGAAACGTTAAAGTGGTGTCCGTGGTCTAGAGGTAGTCGGCCTTTTGACCAAAAGGTCCTGAGTTCGATTCCTAGGAGCGGCTATCGATTTTGGTTCTTTCATTGGCCCACACATTCGGCGCGAATACTGGTGAGTTTTCCAGGAAACTGAACCGATAGGGAATAATCTAAATTGTAAGAACTTGTTTCCCAATCGATGTAAAATAAATAGCTTTTAATCAAACGTTTTTGAAATGATGCCCCGTTAACCAGGTGTACTTGCATAAAAAGCGGGATAATATTTCTATCATTTTGTCAACTTGTAATTTCCGGAATCCCCCCCCCCCTTGTTTTTAAACAGTATTGCACTAATCGTGCTCTGCGTTCAGGATGAAAAAACGGTGCACCGTTTTGTCATCCTGAACGCGGAGCCTATATCTGGAGTACATAACCATAGATTACCTATATTCCTAGCACTAGAACTATTCTTACATCCTGCTACAAAGTCGCCATCATAGCGTAATTGGTAGCGCATCGGACTGTCAATCTAGCGGTCCCGGGTTCGATCGCCAACGGCGGCAAACTGTCTTACGACTATTTGGATGCTACTACCAATGGGTTGATAATTATAGACCTATGTGAGATAGCAGCTGTAGGCTAGGTAAGAGTGTGATGGTAGAATTGGTGAGAGAAATACCAGGAATCCATTGTTAAGTGCTCAAACCGCCGAGATATAACCTAAAAAATGTTGAAAGCAGCGTAAAATACATACAATCAATAATCCTTCCACGGCTTCAGTGACATCTACTATCCCACTAAGGTTTTCGATTACCCATTCATCGATGAGAATTTACGTCGGAAAGGATGTCTGCCGCCAAAGGGAATCGAAACCTGGACCCAATAATTTGCTGTTTGACGCGCTACCCAATGGGCTTTGAAGGCAACTCGTTCACTTGCGCAGACTTAACAGGGCCGCGACAATTAATTCTTCTGCATTTTTTATATTTTTAGTTTGGATCATTCTACCTTACTAAATGATTATTTTGAAAGACAATTTCTACTTGACCTCTGCTTCGTATAAAGTCTTTTCTTTTAAATATCTTCTTTTCGCAATATCTGAAATGTCCCTTTTTGTTCTGACGGGTCAATATTATCAAAGATGAAATCATTTTTATAAAGTCAGACAATTTGCACGTTGGAGCGCGATAGAATAAGGATATCACTATGGGAATTTTAGTTACCTTTACGCGTATCGTTGTGGTATTTCAAACAATAACTTGTGAGTTACTGATATGATTTTCGACAATACTTGACAAGGCATAGTAGAACATATGTAAACGATCGTTGAATTTATTGTTATTGATTTTTTCTGATAAAACCGGAAATTCATTAAAGCTGCTCTTTCACAGGTTTTCATAGGAAAAATACAAAACTTGTTCTTAGATTTGGAAATGTATGTATTTTAAGACGATTAAGGTTTGCCCAAGGGCATTCGCACTAAAACAACATATTTCAATAATTTTGTAACTTAGCGGCAAGATCAGTGAAAGATCCAGTCTATTATTTTCCAGTCTATACATTTCAAAATCGTTCTTTTTCCGGGAATAGTCATTTTTCATTTCATTTTTGCTAGTATTGGTATGAGCTTTCCAGCTTTCAAACACTTTTATTTTATCTTTGATTGAATAAGACAGACATGGGGAATTCACATGCGTAATAGTTGGCTCTAAATTGAAGAATAATTTTTAAGGCGTTAGTAGTTGCTTTATTTTTCAGAATGATTTTCGCTAAATAGAATATGAAACTTTCCATGCATTACCAGATTGAAACTTATTATCTTAAAGGCTTCAACATGATGAGGTCGCTACTTCCAATTGGTTTTACGAAAATTTTCAAAAATCACATTTTTTCGATCTGTGAATGAGCAGCTTTAAAATCCACCGGTTCAGACACATGTATAAGGGGGTAATGCCAGTCTTAAATCCTTTTTTATTATTGAAAACCTATGCTGTGGGTACTCATTTGAATCGTGAGGACAAGACGAGACCAATTAGTAACAACAATATATAATTTGTGCAAGTATATTGATAAAAAAAAATCTGAAATCTGAAATCCAAAATACCCCCTCTATCTGCAGCTCTACTAATTACTATTTAGATTAACGGAGCCAGTGCATGGCATTTCCAACAATTTTGAATGCTCTTTCACACTTTTCATAGAAAAAATACAAAACGTGTCCTTCGATTTGGAAATGTGTGTAATTTTAGACGATTAAGAATGTTCTAATGGCATTGGCACACAAACAAGAGATTTCAATAATTACATGTATTTAGATTTTTTTCGAAGCGGCAAGATCAGTAAGGGATCCTGTCTATTTATTTCGAGTCTATAAATTACAAAATCGTTTTTTCCGTGAATAATCTTTCATATTTGCATGTATTGAAATGAAGTTTCCACCCAAAGACTTTTACCTTAATCTTTGATTGAATAAGACAAATGTGCGAAATGCACATGCGTAATTAGTTGGCTCGAAATTGAAGGGTATTTTTTAGGCGTCAGTAGTCGCTTTATTTTTCAGAATGAATTTCGCTTAATTCAGGAATATCTGTCTTTCTTTACATGCATTACAAGATTTACTCTAATTAATTTAAAGGCTTCAAAATGATGAGGTCGTTACTTCCGATTGATTCTACGAACATTTTCAATAATCACATTTTCCCAATCTGTGAAAGAGCAGCAGAAGGAATATATATTATTCAAATGAAAATCGCAGCTTGTTTTCATATATGAAAAATATCCAATCAACATTTTCAAAAAAATATTCCCCGTCGGCTTTTAATTGGTGTGACAAGAAAAATTTGATTGTTTGGAATACCTTGATTTAATCGACTGGACATATCATAATCAAAGCAAACATTGGGTAGTTTTTCGACTATCTCTATCACCCGGCTTACTATGCAAATAGGGACTTTCATCATCAGCACTTTCAGTGCTTTGATTTTTTACTTAGTATGTTTACAAATTCTCTGGTTAATGATACAATTGTTAACCCCTGTTATTACTTGAAAAGTACTCGAAAAAAAGATAAACAAATATAAGCAGTTTGCCCTTTTGGATAAAGCATATTTCATTCAAAAGGTCCCGGGTTCGAAGCCTGTCGGTGGCACTAATACTTTCCAACTTTTTGTCTCCGACAATTATTTGATAATCGTGAAATGTGAAATATGTGAAATAGCAGCTCGGGGCTAGAAAATGATTTAGTATTAAAGATATATTAAAGATAAACAATTCGAAGTGAGGAGAAAAGGATTAATTTCACATTTAAAATGATTGGCGATAACGGTTTCACGACAATCACTTATACTTGCCGATTTATAATACTGGTGTGAGAAATACGAGGATTCAATTAAAAGATGCTCCAGCCGCTGTTGTATAACTGATAAATTATTTAAAGCGGCGTTAAACCACATACAAACAAACAAAAACAAGAATCGGTGGTTATGTGCTCCTGGTTATGACTAAGAATTGTTAAAATCGGCGGTAAACCAACACAAACAAACAAACAGAAACAAAAAAATCTTTATTTAACTTTGCAGGTTTAAATGCTATAACATGCTATTCTGGGAGTGACGATGTTTATTCAAAACTCGTATGTGAAGGATCCTGTTTCTTCGAAAAGGACACGTGGGGTAATTTGAAATACAGTAAACTACATTGTGAAATTGACAAAGTGAATGATTTTGGAATGGTTTGGGAATGAAATCGAATGAATGTGTGGAGCGAGTTTTTGAGTGAATTTAATGGGAGGTAATCCAATACCGCAAATTTTGTTCAGGAGGAACAAAATTTACGATATAAATTACCTCCCTTTAATAAAATATGCATATAAGTTTTATAGATAGCTTCCTATTTCTTTAAGAACCTATGAGACGCTAACAATTTGAATAATGCCAATGAAATCGCGATTTTTCTCTGTCAAAAATCATTTTGAGTGACGTTGTTTATTCTATGTTTTTCAATGGGTTTGAGCGTTTTTGAATGGTTTGAGAGAGTGGTTGGAATGAATGAGTGATTTAGAATGGTTTTGATCGGTAGGAGTGTCAATTTCACGATGTAACTAACTGTACCATAAACAATAAAGTCGATTTTCTATTAAAATCTAGATCATTAAATAACATCGAAAAATGGAAGAGTTGAGTGATTAAGGAACGACTTTTGAAATGATAATAAATAAGTATGCAGAGCGAATTCAAAATGAAATATTCAAGGGAGGTAATACATATCGTTTATTTCGTCTAGATTGGACGAGATTAGCGATGATTCATTATCCCCCCTCCCAAAATAATAATAATAATAATCATGTTTTCCTGTTTGTGTATTTTCGGTTTAAACAGTCGCTTTGAAATCCACATATCATAATAAAATAGTGCAATAATTTGATCTATTTAAATGCTCACAATGAATGGTTTCGAAGCGTTTTTGACCGATTTAAAGCGCTTTTTGATGATTTGAGTGAGTGTTCGGAATAAATGAACGGAGCGCTGTGTAAATGATTTAGAATAGTTTTGATCGAGCTCAATGTCAATTTCCGGATGTAGTTACTAAATGTAACTACAGTTTGTTTAAAGCTTTAGTAACGTAGTTTTGGACGAAAATCGATTATAAATCGAACGCATAAGTACTTATAAAAGCACATTCTGTAATATTTTATGTTTAGTCGATTTCCATATTTTTTAATGCATTCCGATTGGCTGAAAGTTTCGTTTTATACCTCAATTATAAATGATTTAGCACATTTTTGGGAATAACACGTTTGAAGAGAGAGTGTGTTTTCTTTTACTGAAGCCGTCGTCACAGAACAGTTGGTAGCGCGTCGGGCTATCATTCAAAGGTCCCTGGTTCGATTCCAGACGGCGGCACTAATCCTTTCCAACTATTTGTGTCTCCCACAAATTGGTCGGTAATCGTATACCTATGTGGGATAGCAGCTGGAGCCTAGGGAAGGATGTAATGGTAGTACTGATGTGAGAAATACCAGAAATCTATTGTTAGGTGCTCCAGCCTCAGCGATATAACTGAAAGATTGTTGAAAGCGGCGTAAACCCATTTCTAACAAACAAACCCTTTCAATGAGGAATACATGAAATTATAAACCTTATCACACCCATGTATGAATCAGATTCATATTTCTAAAAATTTAAAATCGTTGTCTAATTGTTGAAAACAAAACAAAAAGTGAAGACTTACAAAGATCATTGAACTTTGGGCCACTTATTTCTAACCAGAATCCTACCCTAGTGTAGACTGGTCCCGCTTTCAACTACTGGAATAGCCTATTCTAGGCTATTTTAAACGTCGACATTTGGACCAGTCTAAAGCTGGTCACTCGCTACAATGGATCAGCTCCGGTCTTGAATTACTTCCGAGGTCGTTGTACCCTCAAATAGTCCGGTTAGAAAAAAATGGTGTGCCCCTTTTGCCACATTGTTTTCACGTTAAAATACAGTAAAGTGCTTGAAATGAGGTTCAGCCAAGTGCCTGTCCTCTGCTACATTTCATGCATAGTTTTAAATGAATCTAAGTGGGAACTATTTTTCTGGGAGCCTGACCTTTGATGGTGGTCCCCAAGTAAGGAAACTCACCCGCCCGGGGTTAGAAATAAATTGGCCCTTTGATTTTTTTTCAAGGGAGGTAAATCATAATTGATAATCGCCCAACTAATTACAACTAGACGAAATCTAGCGACGTTTATTTACATTCCTTTTATAAAATCTACAAACTTTGCTGGGTTTTGTTGTTGTTGTTGTTGTTGTTGTTGTTGTGGGTTTTTTGTCTTCCTGGCAAAATTAGAGATCAACACAGTCTATTAAAATCAGGCAAAAATTTGATCGATTTGATTGAAATGTTGATCCTTTCAAACGATTTCGGAGCGTTTTTTGATTGCTTGGGGTGAGTTTTGGACTGAATGATAGCAGTGCTGAGAGAGTGTGATTTTGAATGGTTTTGATCGAAATGATTGTCAGTTTCACGATGTGATTTACTGTTAGAGTGCATTTCGAAATACTTTTCATGTTTTACACAACGCTTTCGTTTAACGTCTTTTACAGTTGAGAACATTGTTAAATATGCTTATTGATAACTTTGGAATGAGTTTAAAACTAAATTGAATATAATGGATTAGCGTGTTAGGGTTGAAATTAAACGGGAGTAACTTTTTATCACAAATTCTTCCAAGAAGAAAAAAAGCAAAATTTTATTGCCTGTACTTAAATCTAAGAATTTTTCTGTTTGTGTGTACTCACGGACGTACGTTCAGTTTGACAAAACTATTAGCCAATTATACCCCGCTTTGCACGTAAGTGCACGTGAAAAGCGGAAAATAATTGGAAAACTGTTTGCACCGTTTTGTCATACTGGGTACGTTCATATAGAACTCGGTATCGATCCGAGTTACCCCAAATCTCGTTCGAATGACCACGGTTTCGACTCCAGTGACGTCATTTTAACCTTTTAACCTCGATACTTCTGATCCTGGGCCAGGCCGGTGTTACTAGGGTTCCAAGATGGCGTTGAAAAGAAGTACCCAAAATTTAGAATATAAAAAAAATCGGGAGGCTTTATTTTGCAACAAACTTGCTTTTGTTATGTTTGATATCATGATTTACAAAAGTATATCACATCTATTGATACAATAAAAACACCCCAAGTGCTAGCCCGATCTTGTAACGGTATATTTTCATCATGCGTACTCCCACCAGTAGAGAACTCCGTTCGAATGGTTGTCTTCTCTGCGCATGCACATTCTAGTTTATGTCGTCTAAGTCGTCTTTCTCGATCCTCGGGTCGGTCATAAACGCAGGACAGGCGCTTTTGATTCCACACCAGCAATCAAAATCGTGCAATACATCTAATGAAAAAAAGAAAAGAAATTCTCGAGCACTTTGAACAATTTTGAAGCACTCTTAAGAGATTTCGGAGCCTTTAACGACGATTAGATTTGGTGTTTCTAATGCATCAAATGGAGCGCCAAGCGAGCGAATTAAGTTAGTAACATCGTGAAATTGACACTCAATCAAAATCCTCCTGTATGCTCGCCCAGTCCTCCCTTTATTCAATTTAAATACTCACTCAAAAACGCTCCAAAATGGTTTAAAACACTTTGAAATCAAAATAGGGACATTTCTTTCAAATACATAAAACTCTTCCACATTTGATAAGCTGTTATGTTTTTTGTTTTTTTTTTTTAAAAAGCGTCTGCTTGGTCAATGAATACGGGCACCCTAAAATACGGAAATTTAAATAAGGATGGTAATAAAACATCGCTAATATCGTTTTATAGGACAAAATTAGCAATATTGGATCACCTCCCCTTAAATTTATTCAAAGCTCGCTCCTCCTTCGCTTTCACTTTAATTCCGAAATGCTTCCTTTAGGTAGTGGACCCGTAATAGTTCCGTAACGTTTCGGAAGTAATGATCTTTAACAGATTTAGCCGAGGTTTCTTAATGATTTCTATTAGGAAACCTCGGTCAACATTGTAAAAGTTCGTAGGTTCCAAAATATTGCGGAACTATTACGGGTCCACTACCTTAATAATTCATCTTGTCAATTTCACAATGTTTCTTTCTGTATTTATTTTACAGTAAATCTTGCTCAAGCGATCATGTCTACTAAGCGACCATTTTCGTTGAATGACCGTTTCAACACCTCCATCTTTAAATAAGTAGTTTTTAATGGACTTAAAATAATCGAATCCTGTGTTGTTCGAACCCATAACAATTGCCTCAATGAGACGATTCTGAAGCGTTTTAAGCAACTGGAAAATCAGCATTGTATACACGTTAAGTCAAATATATAGAGGATATTGAATGAATGGTCATTGAATACTGAATTTATTAAACGAGTCATCTTTAAACAGATAAAAACGAGGTTACGCCGAGTTTTTATCTGTTTTAGATGACGAGTTTGATAAATTCTGTATTTTATGAGCACAAATTTTATATTCTGTTTATAATATGACCCGAATTTTAGCGAAAAATCGTCAACATTCTTGAAATTCAACGTTTCAATTTTCCGCGAAACTTATAACGTCGTTTAAATATGACGTCACAAAAATAGATTATGACGTCATTTTTGCGGTTACAAAATAGCGTTGTAATAACACTCATGTAATATCAAAAATATTCGCGGGGTTATTTCACTCCGGCGACGTAGGTCATATTATAAATCATTTTATTTGTAAACAAAACATTTTTTAAGTGACCTTTCTCATTAACGACCACTTCTGGTGATCCGAAACTGGTAGCTTAACCCTTCCCTGTTTTACAAAATTTTGGACCTGTCCATATTCAAGGGTTTTGCAGACGAAAATTAAAAGTGGATTTAATTTAAAAAAAAAACCCATTCAATAGGGTAGAAAATAGTGTGGAAAAAGAAGAAATTGCTTGTCAGAAGCAATTTCTTCTTTTTTCACATTGTTTTTTTAATCATAAAATCACGGGCACGTACAAAGCAGGGATTAAACAGCAAAGGGTTAATCCACGTTTAACTGTTTTCCTTTTATTTTTCAGACTACCATATTCTAGGGTGTACCGCGGCCAAACAGGACACACATTGCTACATTCACTGGTATTCAGTAATATGCTTTTGTAATGAAGATCTCTGTAATAACAGATACCACGTTTCCTCCGACATTTATCAAAATAATCCTCAGAGTTTTATCAACTAACGCTGAAATTATCACTTTAAAAAACATAAACGATTTGTCATCGAAACACTCAAAAGATTATCAACAAACTACAAAACCCTGAAATTATTGCTTAAACACCAGCAAATCTACAAGCAAAAATCGCTCATCACATACTCAATGTCAATAAGGGAAACAATTTGGAATCTATAAATGACCAAAGAATTTCTAAAAATAAACTTTTTTCTTATTTTATGAAATAATTGTTAATTATGTAATAAAAAGGGGCGGGGCACCTAACGAACGAAAAATCTTACTGAGGTTGACTATTGATTCGTTTGACTGCTTTAGACAGTCAGGTGCGTTAGATGATATCGAAAGGAAATAAAGCAATAATTGAGGTATGAAACTCAAAACCTAATCACGCTTACGTATGAATTCGCTTCGCGTATTCATTAAGTGTGATTAGATTTCTATTTTCATACCTCGATGAATAAAAAAAATACTACCTTCATCCCTTAAGTGATAACAATCGTTTGCTTCAGTCAAAGTTGTTCACCAAGTGTTTTTCGTACACTTTTAACACATTTTCAAGTATAAAATCGACATGAGATATGTCTTAAAGCCCCTTGCCCATTCAGATTTTAACGAGCATATTTAAGACAACAAGTCTCAATGATAATTTCTATAATTTGGTGAAATTCTACCAGGTGGTTTAAAAGGAGATATTTAAATTGAACGTTTACGCACGGAGGTACGGACGCACGGATGCATCGACGCACAGCTAAGACGTAAGCTCCGCTAGACTTATTCCAGTGGAACTGAAAGCTGTTCGCGGCGAGGTCTTTCTTAGACTGAATGCATGGCTGCTTTCTGGATCCACAAACTATTAACCACTTCACAATTACAGAACGTATTAGTCAGGCAGAGGAATTTCGCCCTGTAAAGTACCCTTCACCGATTAAATCACGCATAGATAAGTTTTGTTATTAGATAAGAAGAACAATAGAGATTATGACAACACAAAAAGAGTCCTTCTACAATTTCTGTAACCCGTTCTGAATTTTGAATGGAGACGTTTTGGAAACGTTAAAGTGGTGTCCGTGGTCTAGAGGTAGTCGGCCTTTTGACCAAAAGGTCCTGAGTTCGATTCCTAGGAGCGGCTATCGATTTTGGTTCTTTCATTGGCCCACACATTCGGCGCGAATACTGGTGAGTTTTCCAGGAAGCAGAGCCGATAGGGAATAATCTAAATTGTAAGAACTTGTTTCCCAATCGATGTAAAATAAATAGCTTTTAATCAAACGTTTTTGAAATGATGCCCCGTTAACCAGGTGTACTTGCATAAAAAGCGGGATAATATTTCTATCATTTTGTCAACTTGTAATTTCCGGAATCCCCCCCCCCTTGTTTTTAAACAGTATTGCACTAATCGTGCTCTGCGTTCAGGATGAAAAAACGGTGCACCGTTTTGTCATCCTGAACGCGGAGCCTATGTCTGGAGTACAACGGCGGCAAACTGTCTTTCCGACTTTTTGTATGCTACTACCAATGGGTTGATAATTATAGACCTATGTGAGATAGCAGCTGTAGGCTAGGTAAGAGTGTGATGGTAGAATTGGTGAGAGAAATACCAGGAATCCATTGTTAAGTGCTCAAACCGCCGAGATATAACTAAAAAATGTTGAAAGCAGCGTAAAATACATACAATCAATAATCCTTCCACGGCATCAGTGACATCTACTATCCCACTAAGGTTTTCGATTACCCATTCATCGATGAGAATTTACGTCGGAAAGGATGTCTGCCGCCAAAGGGAATCGAAACCTGGACCCAATAATTTGCTGTTCGACGCGCTACCCAATGGGCTTTGAAGGCAACTCGTTCACTTGCGCAGACTTAACAGGGCCGCGACAATTAATTCTTCTGCATTTTTTTTTTATTTTTAGTTTTGATCATTCTACTTTACTAAATGATTATTTTGAAACACAATTTCTACTTGACCTCTGCTTCGTATAAAGTCTTTTCTTTTAAATATCTTCTTTTCGCAATATTTGAAATGTCCCTTTTTGTTCTGACGGGTCAATATTATCAAAGATGAAATCATTTTTATAAAGTCAGACAATTTGCACGTTGAAGCGCGATAGAATAAGGATATCACTATGGGAATTTTAGTTACTTTTACGCGTATCGTTGTGGTATTTCAAACAATAACTAGTGAGTTACTGATATGATTTTCGACAAACCCGGTAATATCCGAAATATCTCATTTACATTAAGGTTCATGTAGTGTTTGAGACCCGATTTTAAGGGCATCCATTTGCCAAGAAAAAGCAGTATGTCCAGGAATATTATATATCAAAATGAAGCTATTTATGAGCACAAGCAGTTGAACAACATAAGACTGTTATAACTATAGCGGTAGAGCCAAAACATTGTGGAAAAGGGTCATTTTGGACAGAACAAGCACATGCATGACTGTTGGATAAAATTGGCTCATATTTTAACAAAGTCTAGCCTAAAGTACCATCCAGGTAGTGCTACAACCATTGGTATAAAACTCAGCCCCAAAACGTAGTTATGCAAGCAATTCATTTTGACTTATTTTATAAACACATATGTCATATATGTCATTCTAATTTTGTAAACGTGTAGATCTTTTTAGGGTATGGTGTGTTATCACAACATAAATAGACATTTATTGTTTATATACCTGTAAGGTTGTTTATCAATATATCAATTTCTATTTCACAGAATGGTAGATATATAGTAATTTTGTAGATCATTGAATTAAAAAAAAACATAACTTGAAATAAATCGCAGAAAATATTGCACAATATTATGGTGTGATGTTGCACCATACCTTACATCTATTTTGAAAACAGACCAAACCAGTTTGAAATGTATGTTGACAAAATAAATGGAAATTGATTGTTTCAAAATAGCCTTTTGAGACTGATTTTTATGTCTAAGGTTGTAGCACTACCTGGATGGTACTTCAGACTGTACTTTGTTAAAATACTGGGCAATTTTATGCAACTGTCATGCAGTTGCTTATTCTGTACAAAATGACCCTTTTCCACAATGTTTTGGCTATACCACTGTAGCTATGGCGGTCTTATGTTGCCTAACTGCTTGTGCTCACGAATAGCTTCATTTTGATATATAATATACCTGGACATAGTGCTTTTTCTTGGCTAATGAAGTGCCCTAAATATTGGGTCTCAAACTCTTTACATGAACCTTAAATTCGACGATCGGTTTCATAGGTTCTGTCATGCCATATCAAACAATACTTGACAAGGCATAGTAGAACATATGTAAACGATCGTTGAATTTATTGTTATTGATTTTTTCTGATAAAACCGGAAATTTATTAAAGCTGCTCTTTCACAGGTTTTCAAGGGCATTCGCACTAAAACAACATATTTCAATAATTTTGTAACTTAGCGGCAAGATCAGTGAAAGATCCAGTCTATTATTTTCCAGTCTATACATTTCAAAATCGTTCTTTTCCGGGAATAGTCATGGTATGCGCTTTCCAGCTTTCAAACACTTTTACCTTTATCTTTGATTGAATAAGACAGACATGGGGAATTCACATGCGTAATAGTTGGCTCTAAATTGAAGAATAATTTTTAAGGCGTTAGTAGTTGCTTTATTTTTCGGAATGATTTTCGCTAAATAGAATATGAAACTTTCCATGCATTACCAGATTGAAACTTATTATTTTAAAGGCTTCAACATGATGAGGTCGCTACTTCCAATTGGTTTTACGAAAATTTTCAAAAATCACATTTTTTCGATCGGTGAAAGAGCAGCTTTAAAATCCACTGGTTCAGACACATGTATAAGGGGGTAATGCCAGTCTTTAATCCTTTTTTATTATTGAAAACCTATGTTGTGGATACTCATTTGAATCTTGAGGACAAGACGAGACCAATTAGTAACAAATATATATAATTTGTGCAAGTATATTGATAAAAAAATCTGAAATCTGAAATCCAAAATACCCCCTCTATCTGCAGCTCTACTAATTACTATTTAGATTAACGGAGCCAGTGCATGGCATTTCCAACAATTTTGAATGCTCTTTCACACTTTTCATAGAAAAAATACAAAACGTGTCCTTCGATTTGGAAATGTGTGTAATTTTAGACGATTAAGAATGTTCTAATGACATTGGCACAAAAACAAGAGATTTCAATAATTACATGTACATGTATTTAGATTTTTTTCGAAGCGGCAAGATCAGTAAGGGATCCAGTCTATTTATTTCGAGTCTATAAATTACAAAATCGTTTTTTCCGTGAATAATCTTTCATATTTGCATGTATTAATATGAAGTTTCCACCCAAAGACTTTTACCTTAATCTTTGATTGAATAAGACAAATATGCGAAATGCACATGCGTAATTAGTTGGCTCGAAATTGAAGGGTATTTTTTAGGCGTTAGTAGTCGCTTTATTTTTCAGAATGAATTTCGCTTAATTCAGGAATATCTGTCTTTCTTTACATGCATTACAAGATTTACTCTAATTAATTTAAAGGCTTCAAAATGATGAGGACGTTACTTCCGATTGATTCTACGAACATTTTCAATAATCACATTTTCCCAATCTGTGAAAGAGCAGCAGAAGGAATATATATTATTCAAATGAAAATCGCAGCTTGTTTTCATATATGAAAAATATTCAATCAACATTTTCAAAAAAATATTCCCCGTCGGCTTTTAATTGGTGTGACAAGAAAAAAATGATTGTTTGGAATACCTTGATTTAATAGACTGGACATATCATAATCAAAGCATACATTGGGTAGTTTTTCGACTATCTCTGTCACCCGGCTTACTATGCAAATAGGGACTTTCATCATCAGCACTTTCTGTGCTTTGATTTTTTACTTAGTATGTTTACAAACTCTCTGGTTAATGATACAATTGTTTACCCCTGTTATTACTTGAAAAGTACTCGAAAAAATGATAAACAAATATAAGCAGTTTGCCCTTTTGGATAAAGCATATTTCATTCAAAAGGTCCCGGGTTCGAAGCCTGTCGGTGGCACTAATACCTTCCGACTTTTTGTCTCCGACAATTATTTGATAATCGTGAAATGTGAAATATGTGAAATAGCAGCTCGGGGCTAGAAAATGATTTAGTATTAAAGATAAACAATTCGAAGTGAGGAGAAAAGGATTAATTTCACATTTAAAATGATTGGCGATAACGGTTTCACGACAATCACTTATACTTGCCGATTTATAGTACTGGTGTGAGAAATACGAGGATTCAATTAAAAGATGCTCCAGCCGCTGTTGTATAACTGATAAATTATTTAAAGCGGCGTTAAACCACATACAAACAAACAAAAACAAGAATCGGTGGTTATGTGCTCCTGGTTATGACTAAGAATTGTTAAAATCGGCGGTAAACAAACAAACAAACAAACAAGCAAACAAACAAAAACAAACAAACAAACAAATCTTTATTTTAACTTTGCAGGTTTAAATGCTATAACATGCTATTCTGGGAGTGACGATGTTTATTCAAAACTCGTCTGTGAAGGATCTTGCTTCTTCGAAAAGGACACGTGGGGTATTTTAAAATACAGTTAACTACATTGTGAAATTGACAAAGTGAATGATTTTGGAATGGTTTTGGAATGAAATCGAATGAATGTGTGGAGCGAGTTTTTGAGTGAATTTAATGGGAGGTAATCCAATACCGCAAATTTTGTTCAGGAGGAACAAAATTTACGATATTAATTACCTCCCTTTAATAAAATATGCATATAAGTTTTATAGATAGCTTCCTATTTCTTTAAGAACCTATGAGACGCTAACAATTTGAATAATGCCAATGAAATCGCGATTTTTCTCTGTCAAAAATCATTTTGAGTGACGTTGTTGATTCTATGTTTTTCATTGGGTTTGAGCGTTTTTGAATGGTTTGAGTGAGTGGTTGGAATGAATGAGTGATTTAGAATGGTTTTGATCGGTAGGAGTGTCAATTTCACGATGTAACTAACTGTACCATAAACAATAAAGTCGATTTTCTATTAAAATCTAGATCTAAATTAAATAACATCGAAAAATGGAAGAGTTGAGTGATTAAGGAACGACTTTTGAAATGATAATGAATAAGTATGTGGAGCGAATTCAAAATGAAATATTCAAGGGAGGTAATACATATCGTTTATTTCGTCTAGATTGGACGAGATTAGCGATGATTCATTATGCCCCCTCCCAAAATAATAATAATAATAATAATAATCATGTTTTCCTGTTTGTGTATTTTCGGTTTAAACAGTCGCTTTGAAATCCACATATCATAATAAAATAGTGCAATAATTTGATCTATTTAAATGCTCACAATGAATGGTTTCGAAGCGTTTTTGACCGATTTAAAGCGCTTTTTGATGATTTGAGTGAGTGTTCGGAATAAATGAACGGAGCGCTGTGTAAATGATTTGGAATAGTTTTGATCGAGCTCAATGTCAATTTCAGGATGTAGTTACTAAATGTAATTACAGTTTGTTTAAAGCTGTAGTAACGTAGTTTTGGAAGAAAATCGATTATAAATCGAACGCATAAGTACTTATAAAAGCACATTCTGTAATATTTTATGTTTAGTCGATTTCCATATTTTTTAATGCATTCCGATTGGCTGAAAGTTTCGTTTTATACCTCAATTATAAATGATTTAGCACATTTTTGGGAATAACACGTTTGAAGAGAGAGTGTGTTTTCTTTTACTGAAGCCGTCGTCACAGAACAGTTGGTAGCGCGTCGGGCTATCATTCAAAAGGTCCCTGGTTCGATTCCAGACGGCGGCACTAATCCTTTCCAACTATTTGTGTCTCCCACAAATTGGTCGGTAATCGTATACCTATGTGGGATAGCAGCTGGAGCCTAGGGAAGGATGTAATGGTAGTACTGATGTGAGAAATACCAGAAATCTATTGTTAGGTGCTCCAGCCTCAGCGATATAACTGAAAGATTGTTGAAAGCGGCGTAAATCCATTTCTAACAAACAAACCCTTTCAATGAGGAATACATGAAATTATAAACCTTATCACACCCATGTATGAATCAGATTCATAACTCTATGAATTTAAAATCGTTGTCTAATTGTTGACAACAAAACAAAAAGTGAAGACTTACAATCAAAGATCACTTTTTATCTTTACCATTGAACTTTGGGCCACTTATTTCTGACCAAAATCCTACCTGAGTGTAGACTGGTCCCGCTTTCAACTATTGGAATAGCCTATTCTAGGCTATTTCAAACGTCGACATTTGAACCAGTCTAAAGCTGGTAGCTCGCTACAATGGATGGATCCGCTCCGGTCACAATTTACTTCCTAGGTCGTTGTACCCTCAAAGAGTCCGGTTAGAAAAAATGATATGTTCCTTTTGCCACACTGTTTTAATGTTTAAATAACAGTAAAGGGCTTGAAATGAGGTTCAGCTAAGTGCCAGACCTCTGCTACATTTCATGCATAGGATTAAATGAATTTAGTTGCGAACTACTTTTTCTTGGAGCCTGACCTTTGATGGAGGTACCAGAGTTGACATACACTTTCGTACCAAGAGAATTTTGAGGGTAGTTGTACGCAATGAAAAATTGTGAAAAAAGTTATCCTGCAAGGTACTGTCTTCTGGGGCTAATATGCAAGAACATATATTGCTCTTTAAGCCACACTAAGTTATTTAGCCCAAATTAGTTTTTCAAAAGAGCTACAGACTGTCAAAATGTGCCAATTTACTATATAATTTAACACGGCCAAAACAGACAGGAGTGTAACCGGATCAGCTCCGGTCTTGAATTACTTCCGAGGTGGTTGTACCCTCAAATAGTCCGGTTAGAAAAAAATGGTGTGCCCCTTTTGCCACATTGTTTTCACGTTTAAATACAGTAAAGTGCTGGAAATGAGGTTCAGCCAAGTGCCTGTCCTCTGCTACATTTCATGCATAGTTTTAAATGAATCTAAGTGGGGACTATTTTTCTGGGAGCCTGACCTTTGATGGTGGTCCCCAAGTAAGGAAACTCACCCGCCCGGGGTTAGAAATAAATTGGCCCTTTGATTTTTTTTCAAGGGAGGTAAATCATAATTGATAATCGCCCAACTACTTACAACTAGACGAAATCTAGCGACGTTTATTTACATTCCTTTTATAAAATCTACAAACTTTGCTGGGTTTTGTTGTTGTTGTTGTTGTTGTTGTTGTTGTGGGTTTTTTGTCTTCCTGGCAAAATTAGAGATCAACACAGTCTATTAAAATCAGGCAAAAATTTGATCGATTTGATTGAAATGTTGATCCTTTCAAACGATTTCGGAGCGTTTTTTGATTGCTTGGGGTGAGTTTTGGACTGAATGATAGCAGTGCTGAGAGAGTGTGATTTTGAATGGTTTTGATCGAAATGATTGTCAGTTTCACGATGTGATTTACTGTTAGAGTGCATTTCGAAATACTTTTCATGTTTTACACAACGCTTTCGTTTAACGTCTTTTACAGTTGAGAACATTGTTAAATATGCTTATTGATAACTTTGGAATGAGTTTAAAACTAAATTGAATATAATGGATTAGCGTGTTAGGGTTGAAATTAAACGGGAGTAACTTTTTATCACAAATTCTTCCAAGAAGAAAAAAAGCAAAATTTTATTGCCTGTACTTAAATCTAAGAATTTTTCTGTTTGTGTGTACTCACGGACGTACGTTCAGTTTGACAAAACTATTAGCCAATTATACCCCGCTTTGCACGTAAGTGCACGTGAAAAGCGGAAAATAATTGGAAAACTGTTTGCACCGTTTTGTCATACTGGGTACGTTCATATAGAACTCGGTATCGATCCGAGTTACCCCAAATCTCGTTCGAATGACCACGGTTTCGACTCCAGTGACGTCATTTTAACCTTTTAACCTCGATACTTCTGATCCTGGGCCAGGCCGGTGTTACTAGGGTTCCAAGATGGCGTTGAAAAGAAGTACCCAAAATTTAGAATATAAAAAAAATCGGGAGGCTTTATTTTGCAACAAACTTGCTTTTGTTATGTTTGATATCATGATTTACAAAAGTATATCACATCTATTGATACAATAAAAACACCCCAAGTGCTAGCCCGATCTTGTAACGGTATATTTTCATCATGCGTACTCCCACCAGTAGAGAACTCCGTTCGAATGGTTGTCTTCTCTGCGCATGCACATTCTAGTTTATGTCGTCTAAGTCGTCTTTCTCGATCCTCGGGTCGGTCATAAACGCAGGACAGGCGCTTTTGATTCCACACCAGCAATCAAAATCGTGCAATACATCTAATGAAAAAAAGAAAAGAAATTCTCGAGCACTTTGAACAATTTTGAAGCACTCTTAAGAGATTTCGGAGCCTTTAACGACGATTAGATTTGGTGTTTCTAATGCATCAAATGGAGCGCCAAGCGAGCGAATTAAGTTAGTAACATCGTGAAATTGACACTCAATCAAAATCCTCCTGTATGCTCGCCCAGTCCTCCCTTTATTCAATTTAAATACTCACTCAAAAACGCTCCAAAATGGTTTAAAACACTTTGAAATCAAAATAGGGACATTTCTTTCAAATACATAAAACTCTTCCACATTTGATAAGCTGTTATGTTTTTTGTTTTTTTTTTTAAAAAAGCGTCTGCTTGGTCAATGAATACGGGCACCCTAAAATACGGAAATTTAAATAAGGATGGTAATAAAACATCGCTAATATCGTTTTATAGGACAAAATTAGCAATATTGGATCACCTCCCCTTAAATTTATTCAAAGCTCGCTCCTCCTTCGCTTTCACTTTAATTCCGAAATGCTTCCTTTAGGTAGTGGACCCGTAATAGTTCCGTAACGTTTCGGAAGTAATGATCTTTAACAGATTTAGCCGAGGTTTCTTAATGATTTCTATTAGGAAACCTCGGTCAACATTGTAAAAGTTCGTAGGTTCCAAAATATTGCGGAACTATTACGGGTCCACTACCTTAATAATTCATCTTGTCAATTTCACAATGTTTCTTTCTGTATTTATTTTACAGTAAATCTTGCTCAAGCGATCATGTCTACTAAGCGACCATTTTCGTTGAATGACCGTTTCAACACCTCCATCTTTAAATAAGTAGTTTTTAATGGACTTAAAATAATCGAATCCTGTGTTGTTCGAACCCATAACAATTGCCTCAATGAGACGATTCTGAAGCGTTTTAAGCAACTGGAAAATCAGCATTGTATACACGTTAAGTCAAATATATAGAGGATATTGAATGAATGGTCATTGAATACTGAATTTATTAAACGAGTCATCTTTAAACAGATAAAAACGAGGTTACGCCGAGTTTTTATCTGTTTTAGATGACGAGTTTGATAAATTCTGTATTTTATGAGCACAAATTTTATATTCTGTTTATAATATGACCCGAATTTTAGCGAAAAATCGTCAACATTCTTGAAATTCAACGTTTCAATTTTCCGCGAAACTTATAACGTCGTTTAAATATGACGTCACAAAAATAGATTATGACGTCATTTTTGCGGTTACAAAATAGCGTTGTAATAACACTCATGTAATATCAAAAATATTCGCGGGGTTATTTCACTCCGGCGACGTAGGTCATATTATAAATCATTTTATTTGTAAACAAAACATTTTTTAAGTGACCTTTCTCATTAACGACCACTTCTGGTGATCCGAAACTGGTAGCTTAACCCTTCCCTGTTTTACAAAATTTTGGACCTGTCCATATTCAAGGGTTTTGCAGACGAAAATTAAAAGTGGATTTAATTTAAAAAAAAACCCATTCAATAGGGTAGAAAATAGTGTGGAAAAAGAAGAAATTGCTTGTCAGAAGCAATTTCTTCTTTTTTCACATTGTTTTTTTAATCATAAAATCACGGGCACGTACAAAGCAGGGATTAAACAGCAAAGGGTTAATCCACGTTTAACTGTTTTCCTTTTATTTTTCAGACTACCATATTCTAGGGTGTACCGCGGCCAAACAGGACACACATTGCTACATTCACTGGTATTCAGTAATATGCTTTTGTAATGAAGATCTCTGTAATAACAGATACCACGTTTCCTCCGACATTTATCAAAATAATCCTCAGAGTTTTATCAACTAACGCTGAAATTATCACTTTAAAAAACATAAACGATTTGTCATCGAAACACTCAAAAGATTATCAACAAACTACAAAACCCTGAAATTATTGCTTAAACACCAGCAAATCTACAAGCAAAAATCGCTCATCACATACTCAATGTCAATAAGGGAAACAATTTGGAATCTATAAATGACCAAAGAATTTCTAAAAATAAACTTTTTTCTTATTTTATGAAATAATTGTTAATTATGTAATAAAAAGGGGCGGGGCACCTAACGAACGAAAAATCTTACTGAGGTTGACTATTGATTCGTTTGACTGCTTTAGACAGTCAGGTGCGTTAGATGATATCGAAAGGAAATAAAGCAATAATTGAGGTATGAAACTCAAAACCTAATCACGCTTACGTATGAATTCGCTTCGCGTATTCATTAAGTGTGATTAGATTTCTATTTTCATACCTCGATGAATAAAAAAAATACTACCTTCATCCCTTAAGTGATAACAATCGTTTGCTTCAGTCAAAGTTGTTCACCAAGTGTTTTTCGTACACTTTTAACACATTTTCAAGTATAAAATCGACATGAGATATGTCTTAAAGCCCCTTGCCCATTCAGATTTTAACGAGCATATTTAAGACAACAAGTCTCAATGATAATTTCTATAATTTGGTGAAATTCTACCAGGTGGTTTAAAAGGAGATATTTAAATTGAACGTTTACGCACGGAGGTACGGACGCACGGATGCATCGACGCACAGCTAAGACGTAAGCTCCGCTAGACTTATTCCAGTGGAACTGAAAGCTGTTCGCGGCGAGGTCTTTCTTAGACTGAATGCATGGCTGCTTTCTGGATCCACAAACTATTAACCACTTCACAATTACAGAACGTATTAGTCAGGCAGAGGAATTTCGCCCTGTAAAGTACCCTTCACCGATTAAATCACGCATAGATAAGTTTTGTTATTAGATAAGAAGAACAATAGAGATTATGACAACACAAAAAGAGTCCTTCTACAATTTCTGTAACCCGTTCTGAATTTTGAATGGAGACGTTTTGGAAACGTTAAAGTGGTGTCCGTGGTCTAGAGGTAGTCGGCCTTTTGACCAAAAGGTCCTGAGTTCGATTCCTAGGAGCGGCTATCGATTTTGGTTCTTTCATTGGCCCACACATTCGGCGCGAATACTGGTGAGTTTTCCAGGAAGCAGAGCCGATAGGGAATAATCTAAATTGTAAGAACTTGTTTCCCAATCGATGTAAAATAAATAGCTTTTAATCAAACGTTTTTGAAATGATGCCCCGTTAACCAGGTGTACTTGCATAAAAAGCGGGATAATATTTCTATCATTTTGTCAACTTGTAATTTCCGGAATCCCCCCCCCCCTTGTTTTTAAACAGTATTGCACTAATCGTGCTCTGCGTTCAGGATGAAAAAACGGTGCACCGTTTTGTCATCCTGAACGCGGAGCCTATGTCTGGAGTACAACGGCGGCAAACTGTCTTTCCGACTTTTTGTATGCTACTACCAATGGGTTGATAATTATAGACCTATGTGAGATAGCAGCTGTAGGCTAGGTAAGAGTGTGATGGTAGAATTGGTGAGAGAAATACCAGGAATCCATTGTTAAGTGCTCAAACCGCCGAGATATAACTAAAAAATGTTGAAAGCAGCGTAAAATACATACAATCAATAATCCTTCCACGGCATCAGTGACATCTACTATCCCACTAAGGTTTTCGATTACCCATTCATCGATGAGAATTTACGTCGGAAAGGATGTCTGCCGCCAAAGGGAATCGAAACCTGGACCCAATAATTTGCTGTTCGACGCGCTACCCAATGGGCTTTGAAGGCAACTCGTTCACTTGCGCAGACTTAACAGGGCCGCGACAATTAATTCTTCTGCATTTTTTTTTATTTTTAGTTTTGATCATTCTACTTTACTAAATGATTATTTTGAAACACAATTTCTACTTGACCTCTGCTTCGTATAAAGTCTTTTCTTTTAAATATCTTCTTTTCGCAATATTTGAAATGTCCCTTTTTGTTCTGACGGGTCAATATTATCAAAGATGAAATCATTTTTATAAAGTCAGACAATTTGCACGTTGAAGCGCGATAGAATAAGGATATCACTATGGGAATTTTAGTTACTTTTACGCGTATCGTTGTGGTATTTCAAACAATAACTAGTGAGTTACTGATATGATTTTCGACAAACCCGGTAATATCCGAAATATCTCATTTACATTAAGGTTCATGTAGTGTTTGAGACCCGATTTTAAGGGCATCCATTTGCCAAGAAAAAGCAGTATGTCCAGGAATATTATATATCAAAATGAAGCTATTTATGAGCACAAGCAGTTGAACAACATAAGACTGTTATAACTATAGCGGTAGAGCCAAAACATTGTGGAAAAGGGTCATTTTGGACAGAACAAGCACATGCATGACTGTTGGATAAAATTGGCTCATATTTTAACAAAGTCTAGCCTAAAGTACCATCCAGGTAGTGCTACAACCATTGGTATAAAACTCAGCCCCAAAACGTAGTTATGCAAGCAATTCATTTTGACTTATTTTATAAACACATATGTCATATATGTCATTCTAATTTTGTAAACGTGTAGATCTTTTTAGGGTATGGTGTGTTATCACAACATAAATAGACATTTATTGTTTATATACCTGTAAGGTTGTTTATCAATATATCAATTTCTATTTCACAGAATGGTAGATATATAGTAATTTTGTAGATCATTGAATTAAAAAAAAACATAACTTGAAATAAATCGCAGAAAATATTGCACAATATTATGGTGTGATGTTGCACCATACCTTACATCTATTTTGAAAACAGACCAAACCAGTTTGAAATGTATGTTGACAAAATAAATGGAAATTGATTGTTTCAAAATAGCCTTTTGAGACTGATTTTTATGTCTAAGGTTGTAGCACTACCTGGATGGTACTTCAGACTGTACTTTGTTAAAATACTGGGCAATTTTATGCAACTGTCATGCAGTTGCTTATTCTGTACAAAATGACCCTTTTCCACAATGTTTTGGCTATACCACTGTAGCTATGGCGGTCTTATGTTGCCTAACTGCTTGTGCTCACGAATAGCTTCATTTTGATATATAATATACCTGGACATAGTGCTTTTTCTTGGCTAATGAAGTGCCCTAAATATTGGGTCTCAAACTCTTTACATGAACCTTAAATTCGACGATCGGTTTCATAGGTTCTGTCATGCCATATCAAACAATACTTGACAAGGCATAGTAGAACATATGTAAACGATCGTTGAATTTATTGTTATTGATTTTTTCTAATAAAACCGGAAATTTATTAAAGCTGCTCTTTCACAGGTTTTCAAGGGCATTCGCACTAAAACAACATATTTCAATAATTTTGTAACTTAGCGGCAAGATCAGTGAAAGATCCAGTCTATTATTTTCCAGTCTATACATTTCAAAATCGTTCTTTTCCGGGAATAGTCATGGTATGCGCTTTCCAGCTTTCAAACACTTTTACCTTTATCTTTGATTGAATAAGACAGACATGGGGAATTCACATGCGTAATAGTTGGCTCTAAATTGAAGAATAATTTTTAAGGCGTTAGTAGTTGCTTTATTTTTCGGAATGATTTTCGCTAAATAGAATATGAAACTTTCCATGCATTACCAGATTGAAACTTATTATTTTAAAGGCTTCAACATGATGAGGTCGCTACTTCCAATTGGTTTTACGAAAATTTTCAAAAATCACATTTTTTCGATCGGTGAAAGAGCAGCTTTAAAATCCACTGGTTCAGACACATGTATAAGGGGGTAATGCCAGTCTTTAATCCTTTTTTATTATTGAAAACCTATGTTGTGGATACTCATTTGAATCTTGAGGACAAGACGAGACCAATTAGTAACAAATATATATAATTTGTGCAAGTATATTGATAAAAAAATCTGAAATCTGAAATCCAAAATACCCCCTCTATCTGCAGCTCTACTAATTACTATTTAGATTAACGGAGCCAGTGCATGGCATTTCCAACAATTTTGAATGCTCTTTCACACTTTTCATAGAAAAAATACAAAACGTGTCCTTCGATTTGGAAATGTGTGTAATTTTAGACGATTAAGAATGTTCTAATGACATTGGCACAAAAACAAGAGATTTCAATAATTACATGTACATGTATTTAGATTTTTTTCGAAGCGGCAAGATCAGTAAGGGATCCAGTCTATTTATTTCGAGTCTATAAATTACAAAATCGTTTTTTCCGTGAATAATCTTTCATATTTGCATGTATTAATATGAAGTTTCCACCCAAAGACTTTTACCTTAATCTTTGATTGAATAAGACAAATATGCGAAATGCACATGCGTAATTAGTTGGCTCGAAATTGAAGGGTATTTTTTAGGCGTTAGTAGTCGCTTTATTTTTCAGAATGAATTTCGCTTAATTCAGGAATATCTGTCTTTCTTTACATGCATTACAAGATTTACTCTAATTAATTTAAAGGCTTCAAAATGATGAGGACGTTACTTCCGATTGATTCTACGAACATTTTCAATAATCACATTTTCCCAATCTGTGAAAGAGCAGCAGAAGGAATATATATTATTCAAATGAAAATCGCAGCTTGTTTTCATATATGAAAAATATTCAATCAACATTTTCAAAAAAATATTCCCCGTCGGCTTTTAATTGGTGTGACAAGAAAAAAATGATTGTTTGGAATACCTTGATTTAATAGACTGGACATATCATAATCAAAGCATACATTGGGTAGTTTTTCGACTATCTCTGTCACCCGGCTTACTATGCAAATAGGGACTTTCATCATCAGCACTTTCTGTGCTTTGATTTTTTACTTAGTATGTTTACAAACTCTCTGGTTAATGATACAATTGTTTACCCCTGTTATTACTTGAAAAGTACTCGAAAAAATGATAAACAAATATAAGCAGTTTGCCCTTTTGGATAAAGCATATTTCATTCAAAAGGTCCCGGGTTCGAAGCCTGTCGGTGGCACTAATACCTTCCGACTTTTTGTCTCCGACAATTATTTGATAATCGTGAAATGTGAAATATGTGAAATAGCAGCTCGGGGCTAGAAAATGATTTAGTATTAAAGATAAACAATTCGAAGTGAGGAGAAAAGGATTAATTTCACATTTAAAATGATTGGCGATAACGGTTTCACGACAATCACTTATACTTGCCGATTTATAGTACTGGTGTGAGAAATACGAGGATTCAATTAAAAGATGCTCCAGCCGCTGTTGTATAACTGATAAATTATTTAAAGCGGCGTTAAACCACATACAAACAAACAAAAACAAGAATCGGTGGTTATGTGCTCCTGGTTATGACTAAGAATTGTTAAAATCGGCGGTAAACAAACAAACAAACAAACAAGCAAACAAACAAAAACAAACAAACAAACAAATCTTTATTTTAACTTTGCAGGTTTAAATGCTATAACATGCTATTCTGGGAGTGACGATGTTTATTCAAAACTCGTCTGTGAAGGATCTTGCTTCTTCGAAAAGGACACGTGGGGTATTTTAAAATACAGTTAACTACATTGTGAAATTGACAAAGTGAATGATTTTGGAATGGTTTTGGAATGAAATCGAATGAATGTGTGGAGCGAGTTTTTGAGTGAATTTAATGGGAGGTAATCCAATACCGCAAATTTTGTTCAGGAGGAACAAAATTTACGATATTAATTACCTCCCTTTAATAAAATATGCATATAAGTTTTATAGATAGCTTCCTATTTCTTTAAGAACCTATGAGACGCTAACAATTTGAATAATGCCAATGAAATCGCGATTTTTCTCTGTCAAAAATCATTTTGAGTGACGTTGTTGATTCTATGTTTTTCATTGGGTTTGAGCGTTTTTGAATGGTTTGAGTGAGTGGTTGGAATGAATGAGTGATTTAGAATGGTTTTGATCGGTAGGAGTGTCAATTTCACGATGTAACTAACTGTACCATAAACAATAAAGTCGATTTTCTATTAAAATCTAGATCTAAATTAAATAACATCGAAAAATGGAAGAGTTGAGTGATTAAGGAACGACTTTTGAAATGATAATGAATAAGTATGTGGAGCGAATTCAAAATGAAATATTCAAGGGAGGTAATACATATCGTTTATTTCGTCTAGATTGGACGAGATTAGCGATGATTCATTATGCCCCCTCCCAAAATAATAATAATAATAATAATAATCATGTTTTCCTGTTTGTGTATTTTCGGTTTAAACAGTCGCTTTGAAATCCACATATCATAATAAAATAGTGCAATAATTTGATCTATTTAAATGCTCACAATGAATGGTTTCGAAGCGTTTTTGACCGATTTAAAGCGCTTTTTGATGATTTGAGTGAGTGTTCGGAATAAATGAACGGAGCGCTGTGTAAATGATTTGGAATAGTTTTGATCGAGCTCAATGTCAATATCAGGATGTAGTTACTAAATGTAATTACAGTTTGTTTAAAGCTGTAGTAACGTAGTTTTGGAAGAAAATCGATTATAAATCGAACGCATAAGTACTTATAAAAGCACATTCTGTAATATTTTATGTTTAGTCGATTTCCATATTTTTTAATGCATTCCGATTGGCTGAAAGTTTCGTTTTATACCTCAATTATAAATAATTTAGCACATTTTTGGGAATAACACGTTTGAAGAGAGAGTGTGTTTTCTTTTACTGAAGCCGTCGTCACAGAACAGTTGGTAGCGCGTCGGGCTATCATTCAAAAGGTCCCTGGTTCGATTCCAGACGGCGGCACTAATCCTTTCCAACTATTTGTGTCTCCCACAAATTGGTCGGTAATCGTATACCTATGTGGGATAGCAGCTGGAGCCTAGGGAAGGATGTAATGGTAGTACTGATGTGAGAAATACCAGAAATCTATTGTTAGGTGCTCCAGCCTCAGCGATATAACTGAAAGATTGTTGAAAGCGGCGTAAATCCATTTCTAACAAACAAACCCTTTCAATGAGGAATACATGAAATTATAAACCTTATCACACCCATGTATGAATCAGATTCATAACTCTATGAATTTAAAATCGTTGTCTAATTGTTGACAACAAAACAAAAAGTGAAGACTTACAATCAAAGATCACTTTTTATCTTTACCATTGAACTTTGGGCCACTTATTTCTGACCAAAATCCTACCTGAGTGTAGACTGGTCCCGCTTTCAACTATTGGAATAGCCTATTCTAGGCTATTTCAAACGTCGACATTTGAACCAGTCTAAAGCTGGTAGCTCGCTACAATGGATGGATCCGCTCCGGTCACAATTTACTTCCTAGGTCGTTGTACCCTCAAAGAGTCCGGTTAGAAAAAATGATATGTTCCTTTTGCCACACTGTTTTAATGTTTAAATAACAGTAAAGGGCTTGAAATGAGGTTCAGCTAAGTGCCAGACCTCTGCTACATTTCATGCATAGGATTAAATGAATTTAGTTGCGAACTACTTTTTCTTGGAGCCTGACCTTTGATGGAGGTACCAGAGTTGACATACACTTTCGTACCAAGAGAATTTTGAGGGTAGTTGTACGCAATGAAAAATTGTGAAAAAAGTTATCCTGCAAGGTACTGTCTTCTGGGGCTAATATGCAAGAACATATATTGCTCTTTAAGCCACACTAAGTTATTTAGCCCAAATTAGTTTTTCAAAAGAGCTACAGACTGTCAAAATGTGCCAATTTACTATATAATTTAACACGGCCAAAACAGACAGGAGTGTAACCGGATCAGCTCCGGTCTTGAATTACTTCCGAGGTGGTTGTACCCTCAAATAGTCCGGTTAGAAAAAAATGGTGTGCCCCTTTTGCCACATTGTTTTCACGTTAAAATACAGTAAAGTGCTGGAAATGAGGTTCAGCCAAGTGCCTGTCCTCTGCTACATTTCATGCATAGTTTTAAATGAATCTAAGTGGGGACTATTTTTCTGGGAGCCTGACCTTTGATGGTGGTCCCCAAGTAAGGAAACTCACCCGCCCGGGGTTAGAAATAAATTGGCCCTTTGATTTTTTTTCAAGGGAGGTAAATCATAATTGATAATCGCCCAACTACTTACAACTAGACGAAATCTAGCGACGTTTATTTACATTCCTTCTATAAAATCTACAGACTTTGCTGGGTTTTTTGTTTGTTTTTTTGTTGTTGTTGTGGGTTTTTTGTCTTCCTGGCAAAATTAGAGATCAACACAGTCTATTAAAATCAGGCAAAAATTTGATCGATTTGATTGAAATGTTGATCCTTTCAAACGATTTCGGAGCGTTTTTTGATTGCTTGGGGTGAGTTTTGGACTGAATGATAGCAGTGCTGAGAGAGTGTGATTTTGAATGGTTTTGATCGAAATGATTGTCAGTTTCACGATGTGATTTACTGTTAGAGTGCATTTCGAAATACTTTTCATGTTTTACACAACGCTTTCGTTTAACGTCTTTTACAGTTGAGAACATTGTTAAATATGCTTATTGATAACTTTGGAATGAGTTTAAAACTAAATTGAATATAATGGATTAGCGTGTTAGGGTTGAAATTAAACGGGAGTAACTTTTTATCACAAATTCTTCCAAGAAGAAAAAAAGCAAAATTTTATTGCCTGTACTTAAATCTAAGAATTTTTCTGTTTGTGTGTACTCACGGACGTACGTTCAGTTTGACAAAACTATTAGCCAATTATACCCCGCTTTGCACGTAAGTGCACGTGAAAAGCGGAAAATAATTGGAAAACTGTTTGCACCGTTTTGTCATACTGGGTACGTTCATATAGAACTCGGTATCGATCCGAGTTACCCCAAATCTCGTTCGAATGACCACGGTTTCGACTCCAGTGACGTCATTTTAACCTTTTAACCTCGATACTTCTGATCCTGGGCCAGGCCGGTGTTACTAGGGTTCCAAGATGGCGTTGAAAAGAAGTACCCAAAATTTAGAATATAAAAAAAATCGGGAGGCTTTATTTTGCAACAAACTTGCTTTTGTTATGTTTGATATCATGATTTACAAAAGTATATCACATCTATTGATACAATAAAAACACCCCAAGTGCTAGCCCGATCTTGTAACGGTATATTTTCATCATGCGTACTCCCACCAGTAGAGAACTCCGTTCGAATGGTTGTCTTCTCTGCGCATGCACATTCTAGTTTATGTCGTCTAAGTCGTCTTTCTCGATCCTCGGGTCGGTCATAAACGCAGGACAGGCGCTTTTGATTCCACACCAGCAATCAAAATCGTGCAATACATCTAATGAAAAAAAGAAAAGAATTTCTCGAGCACTTTGAACAATTTTGAAGCACTCTTAAGAGATTTCGGAGCCTTTAACGACGATTAGATTTGGTGTTTCTAATGCATCAAATGGAGCGCCAAGCGAGCGAATTAAGTTAGTAACATCGTGAAATTGACACTCAATCAAAATCCTCCTGTATGCTCGCCCAGTCCTCCCTTTATTCAATTTAAATACTCACTCAAAAACGCTCCAAAATGGTTTAAAACACTTTGAAATCAAAATAGGGACATTTCTTTCAAATACATAAAACTCTTCCACATTTGATAAGCTGTTATGTTTTTTGTTTTTTTTTTTTAAAAAGCGTCTGCTTGGTCAATGAATACGGGCACCCTAAAATACGGAAATTTAAATAAGGATGGTAATAAAACATCGCTAATATCGTTTTATAGGACAAAATTAGCAATATTGGATCACCTCCCCTTAAATTTATTCAAAGCTCGCTCCTCCTTCGCTTTCACTTTAATTCCGAAATGCTTCCTTTAGGTAGTGGACCCGTAATAGTTCCGTAACGTTTCGGAAGTAATGATCTTTAACAGATTTAGCCGAGGTTTCTTAATGATTTCTATTAGGAAACCTCGGTCAACATTGTAAAAGTTCGTAGGTTCCAAAATATTGCGGAACTATTACGGGTCCACTACCTTAATAATTCATCTTGTCAATTTCACAATGTTTCTTTCTGTATTTATTTTACAGTAAATCTTGCTCAAGCGATCATGTCTACTAAGCGACCATTTTCGTTGAATGACCGTTTCAACACCTCCATCTTTAAATAAGTAGTTTTTAATGGACTTAAAATAATCGAATCCTGTGTTGTTCGAACCCATAACAATTGCCTCAATGAGACGATTCTGAAGCGTTTTAAGCAACTGGAAAATCAGCATTGTATACACGTTAAGTCAAATATATAGAGGATATTGAATGAATGGTCATTGAATACTGAATTTATTAAACGAGTCATCTTTAAACAGATAAAAACGAGGTTACGCCGAGTTTTTATCTGTTTTAGATGACGAGTTTGATAAATTCTGTATTTTATGAGCACAAATTTTATATTCTGTTTATAATATGACCCGAATTTTAGCGAAAAATCGTCAACATTCTTGAAATTCAACGTTTCAATTTTCCGCGAAACTTATAACGTCGTTTAAATATGACGTCACAAAAATAGATTATGACGTCATTTTTGCGGTTACAAAATAGCGTTGTAATAACACTCATGTAATATCAAAAATATTCGCGGGGTTATTTCACTCCGGCGACGTAGGTCATATTATAAATCATTTTATTTGTAAACAAAACATTTTTTAAGTGACCTTTCTCATTAACGACCACTTCTGGTGATCCGAAACTGGTAGCTTAACCCTTCCCTGTTTTACAAAATTTTGGACCTGTCCATATTCAAGGGTTTTGCAGACGAAAATTAAAAGTGGATTTAATTTAAAAAAAAAACCCATTCAATAGGGTAGAAAATAGTGTGGAAAAAGAAGAAATTGCTTGTCAGAAGCAATTTCTTCTTTTTTCACATTGTTTTTTTAATCATAAAATCACGGGCACGTACAAAGCAGGGATTAAACAGCAAAGGGTTAATCCACGTTTAACTGTTTTCCTTTTATTTTTCAGACTACCATATTCTAGGGTGTACCGCGGCCAAACAGGACACACATTGCTACATTCACTGGTATTCAGTAATATGCTTTTGTAATGAAGATCTCTGTAATAACAGATACCACGTTTCCTCCGACATTTATCAAAATAATCCTCAGAGTTTTATCAACTAACGCTGAAATTATCACTTTAAAAAACATAAACGATTTGTCATCGAAACACTCAAAAGATTATCAACAAACTACAAAACCCTGAAATTATTGCTTAAACACCAGCAAATCTACAAGCAAAAATCGCTCATCACATACTCAATGTCAATAAGGGAAACAATTTGGAATCTATAAATGACCAAAGAATTTCTAAAAATAAACTTTTTTCTTATTTTATGAAATAATTGTTAATTATGTAATAAAAAGGGGCGGGGCACCTAACGAACGAAAAATCTTACTGAGGTTGACTATTGATTCGTTTGACTGCTTTAGACAGTCAGGTGCGTTAGATGATATCGAAAGGAAATAAAGCAATAATTGAGGTATGAAACTCAAAACCTAATCACGCTTACGTATGAATTCGCTTCGCGTATTCATTAAGTGTGATTAGATTTCTATTTTCATACCTCGATGAATAAAAAAAATACTACCTTCATCCCTTAAGTGATAACAATCGTTTGCTTCAGTCAAAGTTGTTCACCAAGTGTTTTTCGTACACTTTTAACACATTTTCAAGTATAAAATCGACATGAGATATGTCTTAAAGCCCCTTGCCCATTCAGATTTTAACGAGCATATTTAAGACAACAAGTCTCAATGATAATTTCTATAATTTGGTGAAATTCTACCAGGTGGTTTAAAAGGAGATATTTAAATTGAACGTTTACGCACGGAGGTACGGACGCACGGATGCATCGACGCACAGCTAAGACGTAAGCTCCGCTAGACTTATTCCAGTGGAACTGAAAGCTGTTCGCGGCGAGGTCTTTCTTAGACTGAATGCATGGCTGCTTTCTGGATCCACAAACTATTAACCACTTCACAATTACAGAACGTATTAGTCAGGCAGAGGAATTTCGCCCTGTAAAGTACCCTTCACCGATTAAATCACGCATAGATAAGTTTTGTTATTAGATAAGAAGAACAATAGAGATTATGACAACACAAAAAGAGTCCTTCTACAATTTCTGTAACCCGTTCTGAATTTTGAATGGAGACGTTTTGGAAACGTTAAAGTGGTGTCCGTGGTCTAGAGGTAGTCGGCCTTTTGACCAAAAGGTCCTGAGTTCGATTCCTAGGAGCGGCTATCGATTTTGGTTCTTTCATTGGCCCACACATTCGGCGCGAATACTGGTGAGTTTTCCAGGAAGCAGAGCCGATAGGGAATAATCTAAATTGTAAGAACTTGTTTCCCAATCGATGTAAAATAAATAGCTTTTAATCAAACGTTTTTGAAATGATGCCCCGTTAACCAGGTGTACTTGCATAAAAAGCGGGATAATATTTCTATCATTTTGTCAACTTGTAATTTCCGGAATCCCCCCCCCCCTTGTTTTTAAACAGTATTGCACTAATCGTGCTCTGCGTTCAGGATGAAAAAACGGTGCACCGTTTTGTCATCCTGAACGCGGAGCCTATGTCTGGAGTACAACGGCGGCAAACTGTCTTTCCGACTTTTTGTATGCTACTACCAATGGGTTGATAATTATAGACCTATGTGAGATAGCAGCTGTAGGCTAGGTAAGAGTGTGATGGTAGAATTGGTGAGAGAAATACCAGGAATCCATTGTTAAGTGCTCAAACCGCCGAGATATAACTAAAAAATGTTGAAAGCAGCGTAAAATACATACAATCAATAATCCTTCCACGGCATCAGTGACATCTACTATCCCACTAAGGTTTTCGATTACCCATTCATCGATGAGAATTTACGTCGGAAAGGATGTCTGCCGCCAAAGGGAATCGAAACCTGGACCCAATAATTTGCTGTTCGACGCGCTACCCAATGGGCTTTGAAGGCAACTCGTTCACTTGCGCAGACTTAACAGGGCCGCGACAATTAATTCTTCTGCATTTTTTTTATTTTTAGTTTTGATCATTCTACTTTACTAAATGATTATTTTGAAACACAATTTCTACTTGACCTCTGCTTCGTATAAAGTCTTTTCTTTTAAATATCTTCTTTTCGCAATATTTGAAATGTCCCTTTTTGTTCTGACGGGTCAATATTATCAAAGATGAAATCATTTTTATAAAGTCAGACAATTTGCACGTTGAAGCGCGATAGAATAAGGATATCACTATGGGAATTTTAGTTACTTTTACGCGTATCGTTGTGGTATTTCAAACAATAACTAGTGAGTTACTGATATGATTTTCGACAAACCCGGTAATATCCGAAATATCTCATTTACATTAAGGTTCATGTAGTGTTTGAGACCCGATTTTAAGGGCATCCATTTGCCAAGAAAAAGCAGTATGTCCAGGAATATTATATATCAAAATGAAGCTATTTATGAGCACAAGCAGTTGAACAACATAAGACTGTTATAACTATAGCGGTAGAGCCAAAACATTGTGGAAAAGGGTCATTTTGGACAGAACAAGCACATGCATGACTGTTGGATAAAATTGGCTCATATTTTAACAAAGTCTAGCCTAAAGTACCATCCAGGTAGTGCTACAACCATTGGTATAAAACTCAGCCCCAAAACGTAGTTATGCAAGCAATTCATTTTGACTTATTTTATAAACACATATGTCATATATGTCATTCTAATTTTGTAAACGTGTAGATCTTTTTAGGGTATGGTGTGTTATCACAACATAAATAGACATTTATTGTTTATATACCTGTAAGGTTGTTTATCAATATATCAATTTCTATTTCACAGAATGGTAGATATATAGTAATTTTGTAGATCATTGAATTAAAAAAAAACATAACTTGAAATAAATCGCAGAAAATATTGCACAATATTATGGTGTGATGTTGCACCATACCTTACATCTATTTTGAAAACAGACCAAACCAGTTTGAAATGTATGTTGACAAAATAAATGGAAATTGATTGTTTCAAAATAGCCTTTTGAGACTGATTTTTATGTCTAAGGTTGTAGCACTACCTGGATGGTACTTCAGACTGTACTTTGTTAAAATACTGGGCAATTTTATGCAACTGTCATGCAGTTGCTTATTCTGTACAAAATGACCCTTTTCCACAATGTTTTGGCTATACCACTGTAGCTATGGCGGTCTTATGTTGCCTAACTGCTTGTGCTCACGAATAGCTTCATTTTGATATATAATATACCTGGACATAGTGCTTTTTCTTGGCTAATGAAGTGCCCTAAATATTGGGTCTCAAACTCTTTACATGAACCTTAAATTCGACGATCGGTTTCATAGGTTCTGTCATGCCATATCAAACAATACTTGACAAGGCATAGTAGAACATATGTAAACGATCGTTGAATTTATTGTTATTGATTTTTTCTGATAAAACCGGAAATTTATTAAAGCTGCTCTTTCACAGGTTTTCAAGGGCATTCGCACTAAAACAACATATTTCAATAATTTTGTAACTTAGCGGCAAGATCAGTGAAAGATCCAGTCTATTATTTTCCAGTCTATACATTTCAAAATCGTTCTTTTCCGGGAATAGTCATGGTATGCGCTTTCCAGCTTTCAAACACTTTTACCTTTATCTTTGATTGAATAAGACAGACATGGGGAATTCACATGCGTAATAGTTGGCTCTAAATTGAAGAATAATTTTTAAGGCGTTAGTAGTTGCTTTATTTTTCGGAATGATTTTCGCTAAATAGATAATGAAACTTTCCATGCATTACCAGATTGAAACTTATTATTTTAAAGGCTTCAACATGATGAGGTCGCTACTTCCAATTGGTTTTACGAAAATTTTCAAAAATCACATTTTTTCGATCTGTGAATGAGCAGCTTTAAAATCCACCGGTTCAGACACATGTATAAGGGGGTAATGCCAGTCTTAAATCCTTTTTTATTATTGAAAACCTATGTTGTGGGTACTCATCTGAATCGTGAGGACAAGACGAGACCAATTAGTAACAACAATATATAATTTGTGCAAGAATATTGATAAAAAAAAATCTGAAATCTGAAATCCAAAATACCCCCTCTATCTGCAGCTCTACTAATTACTATTTAGATTAACGGAGCCAGTGCATGGCATTTCCAACAATTTTGAATGCTTTTTCACACTTTTCATAGAAAAAAATACAAAACGTGTCCTTCGATTTGGAAATGTGTGTAATTTTAGACGATTAAGAATGTTCTAATGGCAATGGCACAAAAACAAGAGATTTCAATAATTACATGTATTTAGATTTTTTTCGAAGCGGCAAGATCAGTAAAGGATCCACTCTATTTATTTCGAGTCTATAAATTACAAAATCGTTTTTTCCGTGAATAATCTTTCATATTTGCATGTATTAATATGAAGTTTCCACCCAAAGACTTTTACCTTAATCTTTGATTGAATAAGACAAATATGCGAAATGCACATGCGTAATTAGTTGGCTCGAAATTGAAGGGTATTTTTTAGGCGTTAGTAGTCGCTTTATTTTTCAGAATGAATTTCGCTTAATTCAGGAATCAATCAGGAATATCTGTCTTTCTTTACATGCATTACAAGATTTACTCTAATTAATTTAAAGGCTTCAAAATGATGAGGTCGTTACTTCCGATTGATTCTACGACATTTTCAATAATCACATTTTCCCAATCTGTGAAAGAGCAGCAGAAGGAATATATATTATTCGGCAAATGAAAATCGCAGCTTGTTTTCATATATGAAAAATATTCAATCAACATTTTCAAAAAAATATTCCCCGTCGGCTTTTAATTGGTGTGACAAGAAAAAATTGATTGTTTGGAATACCTTGATTTAATCGACTGGACATATCATAATCAAAGCATACATTGGGTAGTTTTTCGACTATCTCTGTCACCCGGCTTACTATGCAAATAGGGACTTTCATCATCAGCACTTTCTGTGCTTTGATTTTTTACTTAGTATGTTAACAAATTCTCTGGTTAATGATACAATTGTTAACCCCTGTTATTACTTGAAAAGTACTCGAAAAAAAGATAAACAAATATAAGCAGTTTGCCCTTTTGGATAAAGCATATTTCATTCAAAAGGTCCATGGTTCGAAGCCTGTCGGTGGCACTAATACTTTCCGACTTTTTGTCTCCGACAATTATTTGATAATCGTGAAATGTGAAATATGTGAAATAGCAGCTCGGGGCTAGAAAATAATTTAGTATTAAAGATAAACAATTCGAAGTGAGGAGAAAAGGATTAATTTCACATTTAAAATGATTGGCGATAACGGTTTCACGACAATCACTTATACTTGCCGATTTATAGTACTGGTGTGAGAAATACGAGGATTCAATTAAAAGATGCTCCAGCCGCTGTTGTTTAACTGATAAATTATTTAAAGCGGCGTTAAACCACATACAAACAAACAAAAACAAGAATCGGTGGTTATGTGCTCCTGGTTATGACTAAGAATTGTTAAAATCGGCGGTAAACAAACAAACAAGCAAACAAACAAACAAATCTTTATTCTAACTTTGCAGGTTTAAATGCTATAACATGCTATTCTGGGAGTGACGATGTTTATTCAAAACTCGTCTGTGAAGGATCATGCTTCTTCGAAAAGGACACGTGGGGTAATTTGAAATACAGTTAACTACATCGTGAAATTGACAAAGTGAATGATTTTGGAATGGTTTTGGAATGAAATCGAATGAATGTGTGGAGCGAGTTTTTGAGTGAATTTAATGGGAGGTAATCCAATACCGCAAATTTTGTTCAGGAGGAACAAAATTTAGGATATTAATTACCTCCCTTTAATGAAATATGCATATAAGTTTTAAAGATAGCTTCCTATTTCTTTAAGAACCTATGAGACGCTAACAATTTGAATAATGCCAATGAAATCGCGATTTTTCTCTGTCAAAAATCATTTTGAGTGACGTTGTTGATTCTATGTTTTTCAATGGGTTTGAGCGTTTTTGAATGGTTTGAGAGAGTGGTTGGAATGAATGAGTGATTTAGAATGGTTTTGATCGGTAGGAGTGTCAATTTCACGATGTAACTAACTGTACCATAAACAATAAAGTCGATTTTCTATTAAAATATTGATCATTAACTAACATCGAAAAATGGAAGAGTTGAGTGATTAAGGAACGACTTTTGAAATGATAATAAATAAGTATGCAGAGCGAATTCAAAATGAAATATTCAAGGGAGGTAATACATATCGTTTGTTTCGTCTAGATTGGACGAGATTAGCGATGATTCATTATCCCCCCTCCCAAAATAATAATAATAATAAAAATCATGTTTTCCTGTTTGTGTATTTTCGGTTTAAACAGTCGCTTTGAAATCCACATATCATAATAAAATAGTGCAATAATTTGATCTATTTAAATGCTCACAATGAATGGTTTCGAAGCGTTTTTGACCGATTTAAAGCGCTTTTTGATGATTTGAGTGAGTGTTCCGAATAAATGAACGGAGCGCTGTGTAAATGATTTAGAATAGTTTTGATCGAGCTCAATGTCAATTTCAGGATGTAGTTACTAAATGTAACTACAGTTTGTTTAAAGCTGTAGTAACGTAGTTTTGGAAGAAAATCGATTATAAATCGAACGCATAAGTACTTATAAAAGCACATTCTGTAATATTTTATGTTTAGTCGATTTCCATATTTTTTAATGCATTCCGATTGGCTGAAAGTTTCGTTTTATACCTCAATTATAAATGATTTAGCACATTTTTGGGAATAACACGTTTGAAGAGAGAGTGTGTTTTCTTTTACTGAAGCCGTCGTCACAGAACAGTTGGTAGCGCGTCGGGCTATCATTCAAAAGGTCCCTGGTTCGATTCCAGACGGCGGCACTAATCCTTTCCAACTATTTGTGTCTCCCACAAATTGGTCGGTAATCGTATACCTATGTGGGATAGCAGCTGGAGCCTAGGGAAGGATGTAATGGTAGTACTGATGTGAGAAATACCAGAAATCTATTGTTAGGTGCTCCAGCCTCGGCGATATAACTGAAAGATTGTTGAAAGCGGCGTAAACCCATTTCTAACAAACAAACCCTTTCAATGAGGAATACATGAAATTATAAACCTTATCACACCCATGTATGAATCAGATTCATATTTCTAAAAATTTAAAATCGTTGTCTAATTGTTGAAAACAAAACAAAAAGTGAAGACTTACAAAGATCATTGAACTTTGGGCCACTTATTTCTAACCAGAATCCTACCCTAGTGTAGACTGGTCCCGCTTTTAACTACTGGAATAGCCTATTCTTGGCTATTTTAAACGTCGACATTTGGACCAGTCTAAAGCTGGTCACTCGCTACAATGGATCAGCTCCGGTCTTGAATTACTTCCGAGGTCGTTGTACCCTCAAATAGTCCGGTTAGAAATCAAAGTACTGAAAGTACTGATAAGTTGGAATGCGTTCGAGAGGCGGTGATCTCAAGCTTCTAGCGAAGCTGACGACTCCCGCCCACCACAGTTGATCACATAATATGTCTCGTCTTTTGACGGGCGTATATAAGTCAATGTATTTCAACAACGAGAGGCGCTTAAACCACTGAATCGCTATACAGGCCTGAATCTGATGGAAGAAAAATTATACCAAGAGGGACAGAATGGCTCTAAACTGCTCACCTGAATTCGATTGGTCCAGTGGATCTTATCCAAGAAACTTTCTGACAAAGATTCATTCAAACTTGCCTAATTGTTGAAGAGGAGACATTATTCGAATTATAAGCAGTCATAATAGACCCTGCCAACCCATTCATTACAGAGGAGACTCAAAATTAGCTCTACCTGCCACGCCCATATTTATGGGCTAATGAAAATTTTGCCAACAATATTTGGAGAAGGTCATCAAAGAAACATTCTTGCAAAGTTTCATTGAAATCTGCCCAGTGATTCAGGAGGAGATGTCGTTCAAAGATTTTGGGCTCAAAATTAACCCCGCCCTGCCATACCCATATTTATTGGCCAATTAGAATATAGCGACAATTTTGAAAAGGGTCACCCAGGGAACATTCTGGCAAAATTTCATTGAAATTTGCCCGGCGGTTTAGGAGAAGAAGAAGTTTTAAGAAGGGTGACGACTCACGACGGACGACGGAGTCAGGGTGATCCTAAAGCTCCCCATGAGCACGTTGTGGTAAGGTGAGCTAAAAAGGAAGAAAATGGACCATACAGCCGTCTAATGGACACACAGGCGACCTTATACACTCAAAACAGTTTTTATATACTGAGCGCAAAAAGTTTAGTTGTTCCGTTTACGATGGGATATATTTCAATATGTGATTAATCTTTTACAAAGAAGTTGATATTAATTAAGATCCTATTCAATTTCCTTCCTGAATGCAATGATTTTGAATTGTTAGATGAAACTGGTCAGTCGTAACGATATAATTGTCTACAGACCGGTAGAATGGAAAAGCCACACAGTTTAAACAACGGACGGCCTTCCGTTTTTTAACACATTCGAGATAGTTTTTGTCATCAATATCAATTTAGGGTATCTCGGCGCGATAAAAAAGAAGTTGGTTAGAGTATGGGATATATCTGATGGCTCACTCACGTTCTGTTGACGGCCACGGGGACGTAAATTTAACATGTTCACTGGTAGTCTTTTTTTTCAGTTGGTTTCCATTAATGAAACGCAAGACATGAATGGTGCACAGAGTTGTTTTACCGATTGCACTCAATATGGATAGCAAAAATATTCCATTGCGTAGCGTAACGTCATGACGTTTGTGTGTAATTTTATTGTCGTTAAACGAGATTTGTTAAAGGAAAGTGGTCCATGCCATGTCAATGTTTATTTGCAACAAATCTCATGTCAATAAAAACACTTGTGACAGAAGCTAAAGTCAATTTCAACATCTCCCAGATATGTACATCGTATGAGATAGGTCAATGCACTGCCCGACTAATTTAACGTCGTCTCAAAAGTTTGCTCTTCTGTGAAGGATGCTTATCATTTAAATGTTTAATGTTAACCGGGAATAAATGGAATCAAATGAGACAAAAAATAAATTTGCGCCATATTGCTACACCAATATATCGACAAAGTACGTTAAATTCACGTAAACGTCACTAAAGACGTATGTATGCAAGAAAAAAATTAAAACCTACTATCAAAAGAAAGCAAGTTGGATGACATGTATATAGCTTAATTGTTTGACTTCTTTGCGACGTTAATTTAAGTGCGACTAAACTTTTTGCGTTCAGTATATCATTTTTCAATAAACTTCTGCTCCATTTGAGCTATCAATTACATTTTTAATTAGAAGTGTCGCAAATGATTTTTCCATGATGAAAAGCTATTTTCGCAGGGAAGTCTTTTACTTCATGAGTTGGAATCTCAAGACAATTTTTGGACGAAGTTCAATTGTGATTTCGACCTATGTAAATCCAATATTGGGCACTTTCTCGGGTCATTGACAAGTTCTATGATTTGGGTCAATTGGTTGTTCAGTTAGAGTGGAAACTGTTAACTGTTAAAATTTACTGATGCCCGTGACATCTATGACCCCGAAACAATAGCGCTTTTTTGGGTCATGGGCAATATTTGTGTAAAGTTTCATTATTGTAGGTCAATTGCTTCTCCGTTTATCTAGCAGAAAGCAAAAGGTCAATGGACTGAGAGACAGACATGATGAAATCAATATAATTATGCTCCTCTTCTTCTGAGTCGGGGGTACAGTTAATAACATCGTGAAATTGAAAGGTGAACGATTTTGGAATGATTTAAGCATGATGTTGAATGAGTGAGCGGAGCGAGTTTTGAGTTAAATTTAAGGGAGGGAATCCAATGTCGCTTATTTTGTTCAGGATGAACAAAATTAGCGATATATAAAACCTATATAAAATATGCATAAAAGTTCAATCAATAGCTTTCTATTTCACCAAGAACCAATCAGACGCTTTAAATTTCAATTATGTCAGTGAAATCGCGATTTGGTTCTTGATTATTTCATTTTGAATGTACATGTTGATCTTATTTTGCTCATAACTTTGAGTGTTTTTTGAATGGTTTGAGTGAGTGTTTGGAATGAATGAATGGAGCGCTAAGTGAGCGATTAAGAATATTTTCTATTGAGATGAACATCAATTTCACGATATAACTAACTGTATGATGGTGCTCTTAAAAATGTTGATGTGTAAGAAAGTGAAGAAAGCAACTTGAACTAGATGGTTTGTTTCAAATAGCAAATTGTCTTGGTGTTGGAATTTCATTGGACAAAGATATTCATAAATCAATTAAAGATGTGGTGGCAAGGGTTTTATTGGATGAGTATTGGGTTTTTACAATAAAACATTCATGTAGATAACTGCAATATGACGGAAAACAAACGACAACATGTTGCAAAAATATATATTAACTTTAAAAGTGTATCATCACTTTAAAAAAAGGTATTTATTTCGTAGCTTAGTGTAATAAGGTCGTTCAGAAAGAGAAACTATACCTTTAAAATAAGCTATAGCATAATTCTACGAAAAACAGGTCGCGACCTTACTAAATAAGCAGATCACGTGATTAGTCTGTGCTATTGCCACAATACTGAGAAAACAGATCGCGACATTACCTAATAAGCAGATCACGTGGTTGGCTAGTGCTAATTGTCAATTGCTGACCTAATTGGACTTGACTTATCACATGATTTCCAAATATAGTAATGCAAACATGTGATACTAATATATTCGTACACAACTTTCAATAAGTGTCGTTTAAAACATAAATTAGCGTGATAATAATAAACACGAAGTGATAGTTGTGAAATTGTACAGCATTATTACTTTTTGATGAAATAAACTGTATGTCTTTGTCAAGTTGAGATATACAAAATAGGCCGAAGTGTATTCACATCCTGTTCACGTGATATGTGTTCTCAAGAAACCCGAAATGAAATTATCTTGTGTTCATTTTGCGGTTTTGTTAAATCTAAGTTGGAATTGCTCCGCATTCCAACTTAAAAAAATGGTGTGCCCCTTTTGCCACATTGTTTTCACGTTTAAATACAGTAAAGTGCTAGAAATGAGGTTCAGCCAAGTGCCTGTCCTCTGCTACATTTCATGCATAGTTTTAAATGAATCTAAGTGGGGACTATTTTTCTGGGAGCCTGACCTTTGATGGTGGTCCCCAAGTAAGGAAACTCACCCGCCCGGGGTTAGAAATAAGTTGGCCCTTTGATTTTTTTTTTAGGGAGGTAAATCATAATTGATAATCGCCCAACTACTTACAACTAGACGAAATCTAGCGACGTTTATTTACATTCCTTCTATAAAATCTACAGACTTTGCTGTTTTTTGTTGTTGTTGTTGTTGTGGGTTTTTTGTCTTCCTGGCAAAATTAGAGATCAACACAGTCTATTAAAATCAGGCAAAAATTTGATCGATTTGATTGAAATGTTGATCCTTTCAAACGATTTCGGAGCGTTTTTTGATTGCTTGGGGTGAGTTTTTGGACTGAATGATAGCAGTGCTGAGAGAGTGTGATTTTGAATGGTTTTGATCGAAATGATTGTCAGTTTCACGATGTGATTTACTGTTAGAGTGCATTTCGAAATACTTCATGTTTTACACAACGCTTTCGTTTAACGTCTTACAGTTGAGAACATTGTTAAATATGCTTATTGATAACTTTGGAATGAGTTTAAAACTAAATTGAATATAAGGGATTAGCGTGTTAGGGTTGAAATTAAACGGGAGTAACTTTTTATCACAAATTCTTCCAAGAAGAAAAAAAGCAAAATTTTATTGCCTGTACTTAAATCTAAAAATTTTTCTGTTTGTGTGTACTCACGGACGTACGTTCAGTTTGACAAAACTATTAGCCAATTATACCCCGCTTTGCACGTAAGTGCACGTGAAATGCGGGGTATAATTGGAAAACTGTTTGCACCGTTTTGTCATACTGGGTACGTTCATATAGAACTCGGTATCGATCCGAGTTACCCCAAATCTCGTTCGAATGACCACGGTTTCGACTCCAGTGACGTCATTTTAACCTTTTAACCTCGATACTTCTGATCCTGGGCCAGGCCGGTGTTACTAGGGTTCCAAGATGGCGTTGAAAAGTAGTACCCAAAATTTAGAATATAAAAAAAATCGGGAGGCTTTATTTTGCAACAAACTTGCTTTTGTTATGTTTGATATCATGATTTACAAAAGTATATCACATCTATTGATACAATAAAAACACCCCACGTGCTAGCCCGATCTTGTAACGGTATCTTTTCATCATGCGTACTCCCACCAGTAGAGAACTCCGTTCGAATGGTTGTCTTCTCTGCGCATGCACATTCTAGTTTATGTCGTCTAAGTCGTCTTTCTCGATCCTCGGGTCGGTCATAAACGCAGGACAGGCGCTTTTGATTCCATACCAGCAATCAAAATCGTGCAATACATCTAATGAAAAAAAGAAAAGAAATTCTCGAGCACTTTGAACAATTTTGAAGCACTCTTAAGAGATTTCGGAGCCTTTAACGACGATTAGATTTGGTGTTTCTAATGCATCAAATGGAGCGCCAAGCGAGCGAATTAAGTTAGTAACATCGTGAAATTGACACTCAATCAAAATCCTCCTGTATGCTCGCCCAGTCCTCCCTTTATTCAATTTAAATACTCACTCAAAAACGCTCCAAAATGGTTTAAAACACTTTGAAATCAAAATAGGGACATTTCTTTCAAATACATAAAACTCTTCAACATTTAATGAGCTGTTATGTTTTTTTTTTTTTGTTTTTGTTTTTTTTTTTTTTTTTAAAGCGTCTGCTTGGTCAATGAATACGGGCACCCTAAAATACGGAAATTTAAATAAGGATGGTAATAAAACATCGCTAATATCGTTTTATAGGACAAAATTAGCAATATTGGATCACCTCCCCTTAAATTTATTCAAAGTTCGCTCCTCCTTCGCTTTCACTTTAATTCCGAAATGCTTCCTTTAGGTAGTGGACCCGTAATAGTTCCGTAACGTTTCAGAAGTAATGATCTTTAACAGATTTAGCCGAGGTTTCTTAATGATTTCTATTAGGAAACCTCGGTCAACATTGTAAAAGTTCGTAGGTTCCAAAATATTGCGAAACTATTACGGGTCCACTACCTTAATAATTTATCTTGTCAATTTCACAATGTTTCTTTCTGTATCTATTTTACAGTAAATCTTGCTCAAGCGATCATGTCTACTAAGCGACCATTTTCGTTGAATGACCGTTTCAACACCCCCATATTTAAATAAGTAGTTTTAATGGAATTAAAATAATCGAATCCTGTGTTGTTCGAACCCATAACAATCGCCTCAATGAGACGATTCTGAAGCGTTTTAAGCAACTGGAAAATCAGCATTGTATGCACGTTAAGTCAAATATATAGAGGATATTGAATGAGTGGTCATTGAATACTGAATTTATTAAACGAGTCATCTTTAAACAGATAAACACGAGGCTACACCGAGTTTTTATCTGTTTTAGATGACGAGTTTGATAAATTCTGTATTTTATGAGCACAAATTTTATATTCTGTTTATAATATGACCCGAATTTTAGCGAAAAATCGTCAAAATTCTTGAAATTCAACGTTTCAATTTTCCGCGAAACTTATAACGTCGTTTAAATATGACGTCACAAAAATAGATTATGACGTCATTTTTGCGGTTACAAAATAGCGTTGTAATAACACTCATGTAATATCAAAAATATTCGCGGGGTTATTTCACTCCGGCGACGTAGGTCATATTATAAATCATTTTATTTGTAAACAAAACATTTTTTAAGTGACCTTTCTCATTAACGACCACTTCTGGTGATCCGAAACTGGTAGCTTAACCCTTCCCTGTTTTACAAAATTTTGGACCTGTCCATATTCAAGGGTTTTGCAGACGAAAATTAAAAGTGGATTTAATTAAAAAAAAACCCCATTCAATAGGGTAGAAAATAGTGTGGAAAAAGAAGAAAATTGCTTGTCAGAAGCAATTTCTTCTTTTTTCACAATGTTTTCTCAATCATAAAATCACGGGCACGTACAAAGCAGGGATTAAACAGCAAAGGGTTAATATAGGGATGAGTGTCTTTTTCACTGCGTTTATTGGGGTATAAAGTGCATTTGCCTTAGCACATGGCAAATAATGCCCGTAGGGCGTTATGTTTAAGCCATGTGCTAAGGCAATTGCACTTTATACCCCTATAAACGCTGTGAAAAAGACACTCTGCCCTTATAATTGCAATCCTCTTGGTTTAAGAAACTATTAAAATACTCGGCTAAACATTGAAGTTTCGAGTCTACTTTTCTGCGTGTATTACACAATCTATTTTTAGATCGTGTATTTCTTTTCTCGCTATCGAAGTTAAACGGCATAAAGTTAAACAAATGGTACACAAATAATCGACAATTGACATTCGTAGAGGTACTTATGTTCTAAACATAATTTTGACAAGTTATTCTTCATTTTAAACCGAAGCTATCGTGATCGGGCTTAGCTGAGAGGGTTGCTTGGTGGTCTTCGTCGACTCGCTGTAAACATTGTCTCAGAATCTGAAATGCATGCTTTTAATCATAAATTCTTTCGAAAATATCTTAATTTCTAATATATTGAATATCAATATTACGATATGGAAGGGGAACGAGGGGTTTTCGAGTTCCTAAAACACAGGACATGCAGATCGAAGGTCGGGGGTTTCCCGATAGACCTATTGCATTTTATACAGAAATAAAGTGCAATGGATTTCCCCACGTGATGCGATTTAAACCAATCAAAATTCTTTATTCTATAAGATTGCAATTATTCTTCGTTTAACTGTTTTCCTTTTATTTTTCAGACTACCATATTCTAGGGTGTACCGCGGCCAAACAGGACACACATTGCTACATTCACTGGTATTCAGTAATATGCTTTTGTAATGAAGATCTCTGTAATAACAGATACCACGTTTCCTCCGACATTTATCAAAATAATCCTCAGAGTTTTATCAACTAACGCTGAAATTATCACTTAAAAAAACATAAACGATTTGTCATCGAAACACTCAAAAGATTATCAACAAACTACAAAACCCTGAAATTATTGCTTAAACACCAGCAAATCTACAAGCAAAAATCGCTCATCACATACTCAATGTCAATAAGGGAAACAATTTGGAATCTGTAAATGACCAAAGAATTTCTAAAAATAAACTTTTTTCTTATTTTATGAAATAATTGTTAATTATGTAATAAAAAGGGGCGGGGCACCTAACGAACGAAAAATCTTACTGAGGTTGACTATTGATTCGTTTGACTGCTTTAGACAGTCAGGTGCGATAGATGATATCGTAAGGAAATAAAGCAATAATTGAGGTATGAAACTCAAAACCTAATCACACTTACGTATGAATTCGCTTCGCGTATTCATTAAGTGTGATTAGATTTCTATTTTCATACCTCGATGAATTAAATAAATACTACCTTCATCCCTTAAGTGATAACAATCGTTTGCTTAAGTCAAAGTTGTTCACCAAGTGTTTTTCGTACACTTTTAACACATTTTCAAGTATAAAATCGACATGAGATATGTCTAAAAGCCCCATGCCCATTCAGATTTTAACGAGCATATTTAAGACAACAAGTCTCAATGATAATATCTATGATTTGGTGAAATTCTACCAGGTGGTTTAAAAGGAGATTTTTAAATTGAACGTTTACGCACGGAGGTACGGACGCACGGAAGCATCGACGCACAGCTAAGACGTAAGCTCCGCTAGACTTATTCCAGTGGAACTGAAAACTGTTCGCGGCGAGGTCTTTCTTAGACTGAATGCATGGCTGCTTTCTGGATCCACAAACTATTAACCACTTCACAATTACAGAACGTATTAGTCAGGCAGAGGAATTTCGCCGTGTAAAGTACCCTTCACCGATTAAATCACGCATAGATAAGATTTATTATGAGATAAGAAGAACAATACAGATCATGGCAACACAAAAAGATTCGTTCTTCAATTTCTGTAACCCGTTCTGATTTGAATGGATACGTTTTCGAAACGTTTATGTGGTGTCCGTGGTCTAGAGGTAGAGCGTCAGCCTCTTGACCAAAAGGTCCTGAGTTCCATTCCCGGGAGCGGCTATAGATTTTGGTTCTTTCATTGGCCCACACATTAGGCGCGTATACTGATGAGATTTCCGGGAAGCAGAATCGATAGGGAATAATCTAAGTTGTAAGAACTTGTTTCCCAATCGATGATTGTCAGTTTCACGATGTGATTTACTGTTAGAGTGCATTTCGAAATACTTTTCATGTTTTACACAACGCTTTCGTTTAACGTCTTTTACAGTTGAGAACATTGTTAAATATGCTTATTGATAACTTTGGAATGAGTTTAAAACTAATTTGAATATAATGGATCAGCGTGTTAGGGTTGAAATTAAACGGGAGTAACTTTTTATCACAAATTCTTCCAAGAAGAAAAAAAGCAAAATTTTATTGCCTGTACTTAAATCTAAGAATTTTTCTGTTTGTGTGTACTCACGGACGTACGTTCAGTTTGACAAAACTATTAGCCAATTATACCCCGCTTTGCACGTAAGTGCACGTGAAAAGCGGGGTATAATTGGAAAACTGTTTGCACCGTTTTGTCATACTGGGTACGTTCATATAGAACTCGGTATCGATCCGAGTTACCCCAAATCTCGTTCGAATGACCACGGTTTCGACTCCAGTGACGTCATTTTAACCTTTTAACCTCGATACTTATGATCCTGGGCCAGGCCGGTGTTACTAGGGTTCCAAGATGGCGTTGAAAAGTAGTACCCAAAATTTAGAATATAAAAAAAATCGGGAGGCTTTATTTTGCAACAAACTTGCTTTTGTTATGTTTGATATCATGATTTACAAAAGTATATCACATCTATTGATACAATAAAAACACCCCACGTGCTAGCCCGATCTTGTAACGGTATCTTTTCATCATGCGTACTCCCACCAGTAGAGAACTCCGTTCGAATGGTTGTCTTCTCTGCGCATGCACATTCTAGTTTATGTCGTCTAAGTCGTCTTTCTCGATCCTCGGGTCGGTCATAAACGCAGGACAGGCGCTTTTGATTCCATACCAGCAATCAAAATCGTGCAATACATCTAATGAAAAAAAGAAAAGAAATTCTCGAGCACTTTGAACAATTTTGAAGCACTCTTAAGAGATTTCGGAGCCTTTAACGACGATTAGATTTGGTGTTTCTAATGCATCAAATGGAGCGCCAAGCGACCGAATTAAGGTAGTAACATCGTGAAATTGACACTCAATCAAAATCCTTCTGTATGCTCGCTCAGTCCTCCCTTTATTCAATTTAAATACTCACTCAAAAACGCTCCAAAATGGTTTAAAACACTTTGAAATCAAAATAGGGACATTTCTTTCAAATACATAAAACTCTTCCACATTTAATAAGCTGTTATGTTTTTTTTTTTTTTTTTTTAAAAAAGCGTCTGCTTGGTCAATGAATACGGGCACCCTAAAACACGGAAATTTAAATAAGGATGGTAATAAAACATCGCTAATATCGTTTTATAGGACAAAATTAGCAATATTGGATCACCTCCCCTTAAATTTATTCAAAGCTCGCTCCTCCTTCGCTTTCACTTTAATTCCGAAATGATTCCTTTAGGTAGTGGACCCGTAATAGTTCCGTAACGTTTCGGAAGTAATGATCTTTAACAGATTTAGCCGAGGTTTCTTAATGATTTCTATTAGGAAACCTCGGTCAACATTGTAAAAGTTCGTAGGTTCCAAAATATTGCGGAACTATTACGGGTCCACTACCTTAATAATTCATCTTGTCAATTTCACAATGTTTCTTTCTGTATTTATTTTACAGTAAATCTTGCTCAAGCGATCATGTCTACTAAGCGACCATTTTCGTTGAATGACCGTTTCAACACCCCCATCTTTAAATAAGTAGTTTTTAATGGACTTAAGATAATCGAATCCTGTGTTGTTCGAACCCATAACAATTGCCTCAATGAGACGATTCTGAAGCGTTTTAAGCAACTGGAAAATCAGCATTGTATACACGTTAAGTCAAATATATAGAGGATATTGAATGAGTGGTCATTGAATACTGAATTTATTAAACGAGTCATCTTTAAACAGATAAAAACGAGGTTCGATGACAAGTTTGATAAATTCTGTATTTTATGAGCACAAATTTTATATTCTGTTTATAATATGACCCGAATTTTAGCGAAAAATCGTCAAAATTCTTGAAATTCAACGTTTCAATTTTCCGCGAAACTTATAACGTCGTTTAAATATGACGTCACAAAAATAGATTATGACGTCATTTTTGCGGTTACAAAATAGCGTTGTAATAACACTCATGTAATATCAAAAATATTCGCGGGGTTATTTCACTCCGGCGACGTAGGTCATATTATAAATCATTTTATTTGTAAACAAAACATTTTTTAAGTGACCTTTCTCATTTACGACCACTTCTGGTGATCCGAAACTGGTAGCTTAACCCTTCCCTGTTTTACAAAATTTTGGACCTGTCCATATTCAAGGGTTTTGCAGACGAAAATTAAAAGTGGGTTTAATTAAAAAAAAAACCCATTCAATAGGGTAGAAAATAGTGTGGAAAAAGAAGAAATTGCTTGCCAGAAGCAATTTCTTCTTTTTTCACAATGTTTTCTCAATCATAAAATCACGGGCACGTACAAAGCAGGGATTAAACAGCAAAGGGTTAATATAGGGATGAGTGTCTTTTTCACTGCGTTTATTGGGGTATAAAGTGCATTTGCCTGAGCACATGGCAAATAACGCCCGTAGGGCGTTATGTTTAAGTCATGTGCTGAGGCAATTGCACTTTATACCCCTATAAACGCTGTGAAAAAGACACTCTGCCCTTATAATTGCAATCCTCTTGGTTTAAGAAACTATTAAAATACTCGGCTAAACATTGAAGTTTCGAGTCTACTTTTCTGCGTGTATTACACAATCTATTTTTAGATCGTGTATTTTTTTCTCGCTATCGAAGTTAAACGGCATAAAGTTAAACAAATGGTACACAAATAATCGACAATTTACATTCGTAGAGGTACTTATGATCTAAACATAATTTTGACAAGTTATTCTGCATTTTAAACCGAAGCTATCGGTATCGGGCTTAGCTGAGAGGGTTGCTTGGTGGTCTTCGTCGACTCGCTGTAAACATTGTCTCAGAATCTGAAATGCATGCTTTTAATCATAAATTCTTTCGAAAATATCTTAATTTCTAATGTATTGAATATCAATATTACGATATGGAAGGGGAACGAGGGGTTTTCGAGTTCCTAAAACACAGGACATGCAGATCGAAGGTCGGGGGTTTCCCGATATACCTATTGCATTTTATACAGAAATAAAGTGCAATGGATTTCCCCACGTGATGCGATTTAAACCAATCAAAATTCTTTATTTTATAAGATTGCAATTATTCTTCGTTTAACTGTTTTCCTTTTATTTTTCAGACTACCATATTCTAGGGTGTACCGCGACCAAACAGGACACACATTGCTACATTCACTGGTATTCAGTAATATGCTTTTGTAATGAAGATCTCTGTAATAACAGATACCACGTTTCCTCCGACATTTATCAAAATAATCCTCAGAGTTTTATCAACTAACGCTGAAATTATCACTTTAAAAAACATATGTGAGATAGCAGATGTAGGCTAGGTAAGAGTGTGATGGTAGAATTGGTGAGAGAAATACCAGGAATCCATTGTTAAGTGCTAAAACCGCCGAGATATAACTAAAAAATGTTGAAAGCAGCGTAAAATACATACAATCAATAATCCTTCCACGGCTTCAGTGACATCTACTATCCCACTAAGGTTTTCGATTACCCATTCATCGATGAGAATTTACGTCGGAAAGGATGTCTGCCGCCAAAGGGAATCGTAACCTGGACCCAATAATTTGCTGTTTGACGCGCTACCCAATGGGCTTTGAAGGCAACTCGTTCACTTGCGCAGACTTAACAGGGCCGCGACAATTAATTCTTCTGCATTTTTTTTTATTTTTGGTTTGGATCATTCTACTTTACTAAATGATTATTTTGAAAGACAATTTCTACTTGACCTCTGCTTCGTATAAAGTCTTTTCTTTTAAATATCTTCTTTTCGCAATATCTGAAATGTCCCTTTTTGTTCTGACGGGTCAATATTATCAAAGATGAAATCATTTTTATAAAGTCAGACAATTTGCACGTTGGAGCGCGATAGAATAAGGATATCACTATGGGAATTTTAGTTACTTTTACGCGTATCGTTGTGGTATTTCAAACAATAACTAGTGAGTTACTGATATGATTTTCGACAAACCCGGTAATATCCGAAATATCTCATTTACATTAAGGTTCATGTAAAGTGATTGAGACCCAATTTTAAGGGCATTCATTTGCCAAGAAAAAGCAGTATGTCCAGGAATATTATATATCAAAATGAAGCTATTTATGAGCACAAGCAGTTGAAAAACATAAGACTGTTATAACTATAGTGGTAGAGCCAAAACATTGTGGAAAAGGGTCATTTTGTACAGAACAAGCAACTGCATGACTGTTGGATAAAATTGGCTCATATTTTAATAAAGTCTAGCCTAAAGTACCATCCAGGTAGTGCTACAATCATTGGTATAAAACTCAGCCCCAAAACGTAGTTATGCAAGCAATTCATTTTGACTTATTTTATAAACACATATGTCATATATGTCATTCTAATTTTGTAAACGTGTAGATCTTTTTAGTGTATGGTGTGTTATCACAACATAAATAGACATTTATTGTTTATATACCTGTAAGGTTGTTTAGCAATATATCAATTTCTATTTCACAGAATGATAAATATATAGTAATTTTGTAGATCATTGAATTATAAAAAACATAACTTGAAATAAATCGCAGAAAATATTGCACAATATTATGGTGTGATGTTGCACCATACCTTACATCTATTTTGAAAACAGACCAAACCAGTTTGACATGTATGTTGACAAAATAAATGGAAATTGATTGTTTCAAAATAGCCTTTTTGAGACTGATTTTTATGTCTAAGGTTGTAGCACTACCTGGATGGTACTTCAGACTGTACTTTGTTAAAATACTTGGCAATTTTATGCAACTGTCATGCAGTTGCTTATTCTGTAAAAAAATGACCCTTTTCCACAATGTTTTGGCTATACCACTGTAGCTATGGCGGTCTTATGTTGCCTAACTGCTTGTGCTCACGAATAGCTTCATTTTGATATATAATATACCTGGACATAGTGCTTTTTCTTGGCTAATGAAGTGCCCTAAATATTGGGTCTCAAACTCTTTACATGAACCTTAAATTCGACGATCGGTTTCATAGGTTCTGTCATGCCATATCAAACAATACTTGACAAGACATAGTAGAACATATGTAAACGATCGTTGAATTTATTGTTATTGATTTTTTCTGATAAAACCGGAAATTTATTAAAGCTGCTCTTTCACAGGTTTTCATAGGAAAAATACAAAACTTGTTCTTAGATTTGGAAATGTGTGTATTTTAAGACGATTAAGGTTTGCCCAGGGGCATTCGCACTAAAACAACATATTTCAATAATTTTGTAACTTAGCGGCAAGATCAGTGAAAGATCCAGTCTATTATTTTCCAGTCTATACATTTCAAAATCGTTCTATTCCGGGAATAGTCATGGTATGAGCTTTCCAGCTTTCAAACACTTTTACCTTTATCTTTTATAAAATAAGACAGACATGGGGAATTCACATGCGTAATAGTTGGCTCTAAATTGAAGAATAATTTTTAAGGCGTTAGTAGTTGCTTTATTTTTCGGAATGATTTTCGCTAAATCCAAGAATATGAAACTTTCTTTCCATGCATTACCAGATTTAAACTTATTATTTTAAAGGCTTCAACATGATGAGGTCGCTACTTCCAATTGGTTTTACGAAAATTTTCAAAAATCACATTTTTTCGATTTGTGAAAGAGCAGCTTTAAAATCCACTGGTTCAGACACATGTATAAGGGGGTAATGCCAGTCTTAAATCCTTTTTTATTATTGAAAACCTATGTTGTGGGTACTCATTCGAATCGTGAGGACAAGACGAGACCAATTAGTAACAACAATATATAATTTGTGCAAGTATTTTGATAAAAAAAAATCTGAAATCTGAAATCCAAAATACCCCCTCTATCTGCAGCTCTACTAATTACTATTTAGATTAACGGAGCCAGTGCATGGCATTTCCAACAATTTTGAATGCTCTTTCACACTTTTCATAGAAAAAATACAAAACGTGTCCTTCGATTTGGAAATGTGTGTAATTTTAGACGATTAAGAATGTTCTAATGGCATTGGCACAAAAACAAGAGATTTCAATAATTACATGTATTTAGATTTTTTTCGAAGCGGCAAGATCAGTAAGGGAACCAGTCTATTTATTTCGAGTCTATAAATTACAAAATCGTTTTTTCCGTGAATAATCTTTCATATTTGCATGTATTAATATGAAGTTTCCACCCAAAGACTTTTACCTTAATCTTTGATTGAATAAGACAAATATGCGAAATGCACATGCGTAATTAGTTGGCTCAAAATTGAAGGGTATTTTTTAGGCGTTAGTAGTCGCTTTATTTTTCAGAATGAATTTCGCTTAATTCAGGAATATCTGTCTTTCTTTACATGCATTACAAGATTTACTCTAATTGATTTAAAGGCTTCAAAATGATGAGGTCGTTACTTCCGATTGATTCTACGAACATTTTCAATAATCACATTTTCCCAATCTGTGAAAGAGCAGCAGAAGGAATATATATTATTCAAATGAAAATCGCAGCTTGTTTTCATATATGAAAAATATTCAATCAACATTTTCAAAAAAATATTCCCCGTCGGCTTTTAATTGGTGTGACAAGAAAAAATTGATTGTTTGGAATACCTTGATTTAATTGACTGGACATATCATAATCAAAGCATACATTGGGTAGTTTTTTGACTATCTCTGTCACCCGGCTTACTATGCAAATAGGGACTTTCACCATCAGCACTTTCTGTGCTTTGATTTTTTACTTAGTATGTTTACAAATTCTCTGGTTAATGATACAATTGTTAACCCCTGTTATTACTTGAAAAGTACTCGAAAAAATGTTAAACAAATATAAGCAGTTTGCCCTTTTGGATAAAGCATATTTCATTCAAAAGGTCCCGGGTTCGAAGCCTGTCGGTGGCACTAATACTTTCCGACTTTTTGTCTCCGACAATTATTTGATAATCGTGAAATGTGAAATATGTGAAATAGCAGCTCGGGGCTAGAAAATGATTTAGTATTAAAGATAATCAATTCGAAGTGAGGAGAAAAGGATTAATTTCACATTTAAAATGATAGGCGATAACGGTTTGACGACACTTACTTATACTTGCCGATTTATAGTACTGGTGTGAGAAATACGAGGATTCAATTAAAAGATGCTCCAGCCGCTGTTGTTTAACTGGTAAATTATTTAAAGCGGCGTTTAACCACATACAAACAAACAAAAACAAGAATCGGTGGTAATGTGCTCCTGGTTATGACTAAGAATTGTTAAAATCGGCGGTAAACAAACAAACAAACAAACAAGCAAACAAACAAAAACAAACAAACAAACAAACAAATCTTTATTTTAACTTTGCAGGTTTAAATGCTATAACATGCTATTCTGGGAGTGACGATGTTTATTCAAAACTCGTATGTGAAGGATCTTGCTTCTTCGAAAAGGACACGTGGGGTATTTTAAAATACAGTTAACTACATTGTGAAATTGACAAAGTGAATGATTTTGGAATGGTTTTGGAATGAAATCGAATGAATGTGTGGAGCGAGTTTTAGAGTGAATTTAATGGGAGGTAATCCAATACCGCAAATTTTGTTCAGGAGGAACAAAATTTACGATATTAATTACCTCCCTTTAATAAAATATGCATATAAGTTTTATAGATAGCTTCCTATTTCTTTAAGAACCTATGAGACACTAACAATTTGAAAAATGCCAATGAAATCGCGATTTTTCTCTGTCAAAAATCATTTTGAGTGACGTTGTTGATTCTATGTTTTTCAATGGGTTTGAGCGTTTTTGAATGGTTTGAGAGAGTGGTTGGAATGAATGAGTGATTTAGAATGGTTTTGATCGGTAGGAGTGTCAATTTCACGATGTAACTAACTGTACCATAAACAATAAAGTCGATTTTCTATGAAAATCTAGATCATTAAATAACATCGAAAAATGGAAGAGTTGAGTGATTAAGGAACGACTTTTGAAATGATAATGAATAAGTATGCGGAGCGAATTCAAAATGAAATTTTCAAGGGAGGTAATACATATTGTTTATTTCGTCTAGATTGGACGAGATTAGCGATGATTCATTATCCCCCCTCCCAAAATAATAATAATAATAATAATCTTTTTTTCCTGTTTGTGTATTTTCGGTTTAAACAGTCGCTTTGAAATCCACATATCATAATAAAATAGTGCAATAATTTGATCTATTTAAATGCTCACAATGAATGGTTTCGAAGCGTTTTTGACCGATTTAAAGCGCTTTTTGATGATTTGAGTGAGTGTTCGGAATGAATGAACGGAGCGTTGTGTAAATGATTTAGAATGATTTTGATCGAGCTAAAGTCAATTTCAGGATGTAGTTACTAAATGTAACTATTTAGTAACTACAGTTTGTTTAAAGCCGAAGTAACGTAGTTTTTGAAGAAAATCGATTATAAATCGAACGCATAAGTACTTATAAAAGCACATTCTGTAATATTTTATGTTTAGTCGATTTCCATATTTTTTAATGCATTCCGATTGGCTGAAAGTTTCGTTTTATACCTCAATTATAAATGATTTAGCACATTTTTGGGAATAACACGTTTGAAGAGAGAGTGTGTTTTCTTTTACTGAAGCCGTCGTCACAGAACAGTTGGTAGTGCGTCGGGCTATCATTCAAAAGGTCCCTGGTTCGATTCCAGACGGCGGCACTAATCCTTTCCAACTATTTGTGTCTCCCACAAATTGGTCGGTAATCGTATACCTATGTGGGATAGCAGCTGGAGCCTAGGGAAGGATGTAATGGTAGTACTGATATGAGAAATACCAGAAATCTATTGTTAGGTGCTCCAGCCTCAGCGATATAACTGAAAGATTGTTGAAAGCGGCGTAAATCCATTTCTAACAAACAAACCCTTTCAATGAGGAATACATGAAATTATAAACCTTATCACACCCATGTATGAATCAGATTCATATTTCTAAAAATTTAAAATCGTTGTCTAATTGTTGAAAACAAAACAAAAAGTGAAGACTTACAAAGATCATTGAACTTTGGGCCACTTATTTCTAATCAGAATCCTACCCTAGTGTAGACTGGTCCCGCTTTCAACTACTGGAATAGCCTATTCTAGGCTATTTTAAACGTCGACATTTGGACCAGTCTAAAGCTGGTAGCTCGCTACAATGGATGGATCCGCTCCGGTCACAATTTACTTCCTAGGTCGTTGTACCCTCAAATAGTCCGGTTAGAAAAAATGATATGCTCCTTTTGCCACACTGTTTTAATGTTTAAATAACAGTTACGGGCTTGAAATGAGGTTCAGCTAAGTGCCAGACCTCTGCTACATTTCATGCATAGGATTAAATGAATTTAGTTGCGATCTACTTTTTCTTGGAGCCTGACCTTTGATGGAGGTACCAGAGTTGACATACACTTTCGTTACAAGAGAATTTTGAGGGTAGTTGTGCGCAATGAAAAATTGTGAAAAAAGTTATCCTGCATGGTACTGTCTTCTGGGGCTGATATGCAAGAACATATATTGCTCTTTAAGCCACACTTAGTTATTCAGCCCAAATTAGTTTTTTAAAAGAGCTACAGACTGTCAAAATGTGCCAATTTACTATATAATTTAACACGGCCAAAACAGACAGGAGTGTAACCGGATCCGCTCCGGTCTTGAATTACTTCTGAGGTGGTTGTACCCTCAAATAGTCCGGTTAGAAAAAAAAGGTGTGCCCCTTTTGCCACATTGTTTTAACGTTTAAATAACAGTAAAGTGCTGGAAATGAGGTTCAGCCAAGTGCCTGTCCTCTGCTACATTTCATGCATAGTTTTAAATGAATCTAAGTGGGAACTATTTTTCTGGGAGCCTGACCTTTGATGGTGGTCCCCAAGTAAGGAAACTCACCCGCCCGGGGTTAGAAATAAGTTGGCCCTTTGATTTTTTTTCAAGGGAGGTAAATCATAATTGATAATCGCCCAACTACTTACAACTAGACGAAATCTAGCGACGTTTATTTACATTCCTTTTATAAAATCTACAAACTTTGCTGCTTTTTTTTTGTTGTTGTTGTTGTGGGTTTTTTGTCTTCCTGGCAAAATTAGAGATCAACACAGTCTATTAAAATCAGGCAAAAATTTGATCGATTTGATTGAAATGTTGATCCTTTCAAACGATTCGGAGCGTTTTTTGATTGCTTGGGGTGAGTTTTTGGACTGAATGATAGCAGTGCTGAGAGAGTGTGATTTTGAATGGTTTTGATCGAAATGATTGTCAGTTTCACGATGTGATTTACTGTTAGAGTGCATTTCGAAATACTTTTCATGTTTTACACAACGCTTTCGTTTAACGTCTTTTACAGTTGAGAACATTGTTAAATATGCTTATTGATAACTTTGGAATGAGTTTAAAACTAATTTGAATATAATGGATCAGCGTGTTAGGGTTGAAATTAAACGGGAGTAACTTTTTATCACAAATTCTTCCAAGAAGAAAAAAAGCAAAATTTTATTGCCTGTACTTAAATCTAAGAATTTTTCTGTTTGTGTGTACTCACGGACGTACGTTCAGTTTGACAAAACTATTAGCCAATTATACCCCGCTTTGCACGTAAGTGCACGTGAAAAGCGGGGTATAATTGGAAAACTGTTTGCACCGTTTTGTCATACTGGGTACGTTTATATAGAACTCGGTATCGATCCGAGTTACCCCAAATCTCGTTCGAATGACCACGGTTTCGACTCCAGTGACGTCATTTTAACCTTTTAACCTCGATACTTCTGATCCTGGGCCAGGCCGGTGTTACTAGGGTTCCAAGATGGCGTTGAAAAGAAGTACCCAAAATTTAGAATATAAAAAAAATCGGGAGGCTTTATTTTGCAACAAACTTGCTTTTGTTATGTTTGATATCATGATTTACAAAAGTATATCACATCTATTGATACAATAAAAACACCCCACGTGCTAGCCCGATCTTGTAACGGTATCTTTTCATCATGCGTACTCCCACCAGTAGAGAACTCCGTTCGAATGGTTGTCTTCTCTGCGCATGCACATTCTAGTTTATGTCGTCTAAGTCGTCTTTCTCGATCCTCGGGTCGGTCATGAACGCAGGACAGGCGCTTTTGATTCCACACCAGCAATCAAAATCGTGCAATACATCTAATGAAAAAAAGAAAAGAAATTCTCCAGCACTTTGAACAATTTTGAAGCACTCTTAAGAGATTTCGGAGCCTTTAACGACGATTAGATTTGGTGTTTCTAATGCATCAAATGGAGCGCCAAGCGAGCGAATTAAGTTAGTAACATCGTGAAATTGACACTCAATCAAAATCCTCCTGTATGCTCGCCCAGTCCTCCCTTTATTCAATTTAAATACTCACTCAAAAACGCTCCAAAATGGTTTAAAACACTTTGAAATCAAAATAGGGACATTTCTTTCAAATACATAAAACTCTTCCACATTTAATAAGCTGTTATGTTTTTTTTTTTTTTTTTTTTTTTTTTTTTTTTTTTAAGCGTCTGCTTGGTCAATGAATACGGGCACCCTAAAACACGGAAATTTAAATAAGGATGGTAATAAAACATCGCTAATATCGTTTTATAGGACAAAATTAGCAATACAATACAATACAATACAATGACCTTTATTTCAAAGCTCGCTCCTCCTTCGCTTTCACTTTAATTCCGAAATGCTTCCTTTAGGTAGTGGACCCGTAATAGTTCCGTAACGTTTCGAAAGTAATGATCTTTAACAGATTTAGCCGAGGTTTCTTAATGATTTCTATTAAGGAAACCTCTGTCAACATTGTAAAAGTTCGTAGGTTCCAAAATATTGCGGAACTATTACGGGTCCACTACCTTAATAATTCATCTTGTCAATTTCACAATGTTTCTTACTGTATTTATTTTACAGTAAATCTTGCTCAAGCGATCATGTCTACTAAGCGACCATTTTCGTTGAATGACCGTTTCAACACCCCCATCTTTAAATAAGTAGTTTTTAATGGACTTAAAATAATCGAATCCTGTGTTGTTCGAACCCATAACAATTGCCTCAATGAGACGATTCTGAAGCGTTTTAAGCAACTGGAAAATCAGCATTGTATACACGTTAAGTCAAATATATAGAGGATATTGAATGAGTGGTCATTGAATACTGAATTTATTAAACGAGTCATCTTTAAACAGATAAAAACGAGGCTACGCCGAGTTTTTATCTGTTTTAGATGACGAGTTTGATAAATTCTGTATTTAATGAGCACAAATTTTATATTCTGTTTATAATATGACCCGAATTTTAGCGAAAAATCGTCAAAATTCTTGAAATTCAACGTTTCAATTTTCCGCGAAACTTATAACGTCGTTTAAATATGACGTCACAAAAATAGATTATGACGTCATTTTTGCGGTTACAAAATAGCGTTGTAATAACACTCATGTAATATCAAAAATATTCGCGGGGTTATTTCACTCCGGCGACGTAGGTCATATTATAAATCATTTTATTTGTAAACAAAACATTTTTTAAGTGACCTTTCTCATTAACGACCACTTCTGGTGATCCGAAACTGGTAGCTTAACCCTTCCCTGTTTTACAAAATTTTGGACCTGTCCATATTCAAGGGTTTTGCAGACGAAAATTAAAAGTGGATTTAATTAAAAAAAACCCATTCAATGGGGTAGACAATAGTGTGGAAAAAGAAGAAATTGCTTGTCAGAAGCAATTTCTTCTTTTTTCACAATGTTTTCTCAATCATAAAATCACGGGCCCGTACAAAGCAGGGATTAAACAGCAAAGGGTTAATCCACGTTTAACTGTTTTCCTTTTATTTTTCAGACTACCATATTCTAGGGTGTACCGCGGCCAAACAAGACACACATTGCTACATTCACTGGTATTCAGTAATATGCTTTTGTAATGAAGATCTCTGTAATAACAGATACCACGTTTCCTCCGACATTTATCAAAATAATCCTCAGAGTTTTATCAACTAACGCTGAAATTATCACTTTAAAAAACATAAACGATTTGTCATCGAAACACTCAAAAGATTATCAACAAACTACAAAACCCTGAAATTGTTGCTTAAACACCAGCAAATCTACAAGCAAAAATCGCTGCAACTTATCACATACTCTGAATGTCAATAAGGGAAACAATTTGGAATCTATAAATGACCAAAGAATTTCTAAAAATAAACTTTTTCTTATTTTATGAAATGATTGTTAACTATGTAATAAAAAGGGGCGGGGCACCTAACGAACGAAAAATCTTACTGAGGTTGACGATTGATTCGTTTGACTGCTCAAGTGCTCAAGACATTTTTTAATGGGTTTTACGCCGCTTTCAACAATTTCGCTGTTATATCGCGGAGGCTTGAGCACCTAACAATGGATTCCTGGTATTTTTCATACCAGTTCAACCACCACATCCTTTCCTAGCCTCCAGCTGCTAACTCACAGGGCTACCATTGGCGAGAGACAAATAGTTGGGTAGAATGAGAGCCGCTGTCGGGGATCAAACCCGGGACCTCTAGATTGACAGTCGGAAGCCCTTCCAACTGCGCTATGACAGCGGCCCCACAAATCTTTCAAAAGTACTTTTTTAATCCCCCCCCCCCCTTGAAACTCTGGATAGCTCTTGTGTTGTGATCATACAAGTTTCATGAAGATATCTTCAATAACAATAGAGATATGACCAAGGTTAAAGTTTGATGGGCAAACAACACCATTTTTCATTGACACTGCATCCCGTAGAGCCTATTTTATAGGCCCAATCCAAATTTAATGGAGAAATGTAAGAGCATGATCAGAGCATCATTCCTTTGAAGTTTAGTTATATTCTGAACAGTAGTTTCAGAGAAGTTTTTTTTCATATTTCATCATATGGGACCATTTTTCAGTGTCGCGGCAGCCTGTAAAACCCATGTCATCAGCACAATCAGAATTTTACGAACGATAAAGCATGGCCAAAAGATTATTCCTGTGAAGTTTGGTTGAATTCTAAACAACAGTTTCAGAGAAGAAAATGTGTATAGAAAAAATTAATGGATGGATGCACTAACAACAGACACCAGGCCATGACAAGCTCTGCTAGACTTAGTCCAGTTGAGCTAAAATTTATTGCAATCGGACCATTAATGTAGAAGAGTTGAGATCGCCCGGTTTTTAGCATTTTGGCATCTTTTTCCAGGACGCAGCAAGATACAAGATAACTCGTTGAATTTGATATCCTCGCCAAAAATATTTTGTTTGTCAATGGAGTATACCACACTTAGGGACAGGTTATCTTCTATTTTCATCGACCAAGGACATGATGTCATTTGACTGATAAACCTAGCCTTTATCAGTCATTTGATTATAGAAAACTTATATCAGTTATTTTTAGATTGAGAAAAGACACAGGGGGCTTTCACTATTTGGCATCCTTTAACCCTTTCCCCAGTGACATAATTTTAGGATGGACAAAGTTGAAAGGTGCTGCAGAGGACAGAAACAATTCAGTGGAAATGCACTTAAGGTAGTGGACCCGTAATAGTTTCGCAACATTTCAGAAGTAATGAACTTTTACAGTGTTAACCACGGTTTCCTAATGATTATCATTAGGAAACCTATGTTAACTTTGTGCAAGTTCATAAGTTCTGAAATGTTGCGAAACTATTAAGGGTCCACAACCTTAAGGACGAAAGTTCTGTGTGATCTTGTGTTCTTCAAAAAAGCTGTTAATTGAAAGATAATGTGTTGAAAATAATGTTTAATATGGGCCCTATCTTCAAAACATATGCACTGTTTTCATCAGCATTGGATCACAAATGACGTAGAATTTGTTTGTTTGTTTGAATGGGTTTTACACTGCTTTCAACAATTTCGCAGTCATATCGCGGCGGCCAGAGCACCTAACAATGGATTCTTGGTATTTCTTTCACCTGTACTACCATTACACCCTTTCCAAGTCTTCGACCGCTATCTCACATAGGTTTATGATTGACGTTGAATTAGTACCAATGATGTTAATGACATTTTAATTTTCTTCATCCTGCATGTCACATAGCAAAGTAAAGAGAGCTTTTCTGATTTAAAATCCAATAGGCAAACACAAAAAAGTTAGTAGAAAATCAGTTGTCTGCCAGAAATAGTATATTTCAATTTTAGAACACGTTATATTTTTTGAGGGTTTGTTGTTGGATCAAACAAGAGCACAGCCTACGGGTGCCTACGCTCGGCTGTCAAATGCTGGATCGTGGTAAAAAATCTAAGTCGAAAAAGGGGCATAATTTGCACAAAATGCATCTAGAGTTATCCTCCTTGATAGTATAGGTTGCTCTTTTGATGGTGAATATGTGTGCCAAGTTTCAGGTGAATGCCTTCAGTAGAACCAGAGATATAACAAAATGTCAAAGTTTTCGCACGACGACGACGACAACGACAACGACGACACGGAGGCTATAGCAATACCTCGGGTTTTCTCTGAAAACAGCCGAGCTAAAAATAAAGACGTTTCTGCCATTTTTTGACAATGAAACACGTATTTAATTAATTAGGTGTTGTTTATGATGCATGACATTTTTTTCTGGTTTATCAGGTCCCGTTTTTAACATTAGAACAGTTGAAACAACTTTATGTTAACACCTTTCACTTTTTAAGAAACATTTATGCGCGATGTCATTAAGATACTGTGTATTGTGCGGTTTTATTGACCCGAATCTGACCCCTGCTATTCAGATGAATAAAAATCTGATTCCTACTCAGATTAGCACCTGGGGTATTAACTCTTAAATGTAATAGTCAAACCGGATAACAATATGCCCATCTCCTCTTTGTAAAGAAGCTTTCCACAAAGTTCAATCAATATCCATCCGTTGGTTTTCAAGAAATAGCGTGGACACGAATATTACTCCCTATGTATATAGCAACACCAATCAGGGACAGTAACACTGAACCTAATAGTCAAACCAGATAACTCCGACGCTATACAAATCTAATTGCAGTGAAGCTTTCCACAAAGTTTATTTAAATCCAGTCAATGTGGATTCCAAGAAATAGCATGGAAACAAAACTCGAACAGATGGACAGACGGCGCATAAAAAATTTACCCCCGATGATTTCATCGGGAGTTGATATTAAGCCCCGCCCAGTCACACCTATATTTGAAGGTCAATCCAAATTTCTTGAACAATTTATGAAGATGGTCTGCGAAGGAACATTTCTACAAAGTTCGGTTAAAATCTGCCCGGTGGTTTAGGAGGAGAATATGTTAATAAAAAAAGTTTGTAACGCATGGATGGACAGACACACCGCCATGACAATAGCTAGCCTTCTGTCAGTAGTGGAGCTAAAAAAAAGATAAGCCAGCCCGTCATATTTGGGGCTCAATCCAAATTTCTTGAACTTAAGAAGAGTGCCACCCAATAAAAATTTCTCCCATCAGTTTTAGAGAAGATGTTTAAATAAAAAGTTAACATTCAGACACACAGATGCTACCATGGACGCACGAGGGACACACCGCTATGACAATAGCTCGCTGGCCTTTGGCAAGTGGAGCTTAAAACCCTGAATGAAATCGTCTTGGGTTTATTTTGGAGTTTCTAGCAATTCCAACATAAAAACTAAATAACCAATTCATAACAAATGATTTCGTTTCTTTGAATGGGATTTTTTGCCACTTTCAACATTCTTTCAGTTATATCACGACAACTGGAGCACATAACAATAGATTCTTGTTATTTGTCACACCAGTACTACCATTACATCCTTTCCTAACCTCCAGCTGCTATTCCACAAAAGTCTACGATAATCCATCCATCCATCGGTGAAGACAAAATTTTCGGACCACTCAAAAGATTGATTGAATGGAGTTTAACGCAGCTTTTAACATTTTTTCAGTTATATCGCGGCGGCTGGAGCACCTAACAATGGTTTCCTGGTATTTCTCTCACCAGTACAACCATCACATCCTAGACTCCAGCTACTATCTCACATAGGTCTACGATTATCAACACATTGGTGAGAGACAAATAGTCGGAAAGAATGAGTGCCGTCGTCCGGGACCACCCAAAAGAGGTCGCTTATGGGAATGGTGTCTTAATAAAGTATTTAATCATGGTAAATAAGATTAATTGCATCCTTAGATTTACACATGATTCTTACCGAATCCTTTGGTGTTTGAGCCCATTAGATGGATTGAATGGAGTTTAACGCCGCTTTCAACATTATTTCAGTTATATCGCGGCAGCTGGAGCACCTAACAATGGTTTCCTGGTATTTCTCTCGCCAGTACAACCTTCACATTCTTTCCTAGCCTCCAGCTGCTATCTCACATAGGTCCACGATTATCAACCCATTGGTGAGAGACAAATAGTCAGCATTGAGCCCATTAGAATTGTCTCACTAACATGATTCTCATGAGTTCTGAGGTCCTAAGATTCAATGATGAACAATGTCCAAAAGTTTTCCCTATGATGAAATGTCCAATTTCATCAGAAATTTTCTTTATGATGAAGGGACTTTTTAGGATGGTCGCTGAATAAAAGTGGTCGCTTTAAACAGATGGTTGCTTAAGCTATACATATTCAATATGAAAGCATGAGTGGCACTGTCGGGTTCATAACAAATGAAAGTAATCTAAAGGAGATAATCACGTATATTAATATTCTACTTTATTTTCAACGGAAAGGGCATCAGCTTAATAGTGACAAAATTTAGAAGGTTTAGGCAACCAATTAATGATTTAAGTTGAACATTAAATATGATGACTGTCAATCATTATGATTAAATAGCCAACAAAGCTGCATTATCACTAAAAAAATCTTTACCATTAATATGCTTGATTGCTAAAGTGAAAATATTTTTTCGGAAGTTAAACAAAAATTCATCACTTCCAACTTGTTCAAGATAATTTAGTTACCAGGTATCGGCACCCATAAACAAGTTATCATAGGAATGAAGATGGGTCATCTGATTATTGATATGTTGTCATTCCTTTTTAACAAGAATAATAACGATCGCAGATCGTGTCTTGCGAAGCAAGACACGATCAAAGATCGTTTCGCGGTAGTACCGTTTTTTTTTTTTTTTTTTTTTTTTTTAAGACGGTTTGACAAAATGGTGATTTAGACCCGACCCATCATTTTTACTATGCGAAAAAAAATATTGTGATTTTTTCGGTAAGGGCGCCGGAGCAAGCGATTTGATTGGCTAATAATGCGATTTTAAAAAATGAAAATGCCAAAATAAAAATCTCAGAGGGAATTCAGATACACATTCACTTTATTTATTTTTTTCTCCTTCGAAGAGATATAAAACATTGAATAATTGCGTTAGATTTTAATCGCCTATATTCACCTCTCGAAATGTCAACAACATTCAACATTCAACATCCTCGACTCAGGTAAATTTTATCGAAATCTGTCAGGGTTTTCCTTAGTTTAAATGCAACGGGGATAATTTTCGGTTAAGTAGTTTTGAAATTAGTTTAGTAACACCATCCACAAGCTGAATAACCCTATATTGTAGGCTAGGCATCAAATCTATCAGTGATTTTGGTTGCCAAGGCAGTTGTTAGGGTGGGTGGGGGGTATTCTCTTCTATTCAAACAAGTTCTGAGTCTGATCTATTCTATTCATCATTAAAAACAATCATTGATTTGTCAATATATCAATTTAGCTCGCCTCCAAACAAATGAACTTAGAGTGATGTCATGTTTCATCGTAATTTTGCAGGTGACCGATCAACTCGGCCCCTTTTTGTCTCGACCAAATGGGCAACAAAACTAGAGGTGCGTTTTTTAGATTAAGATTTTTAAGATATCTTAAGATTTTAAATCGAATTATCTCGCGCGATTCAGTTGACATTCTACGACGCAGCCCGAGATATCCCGACTAAAAATCTTAAGAAATCTTAAAATTCTTAATCCTAAAAAACGCACCTCTGGCATGGTCAACTCGGTTTCAATATATTCACACAGATGTGATGATAAATTGTTTTGTATATAGTTTGGTTCTATACAGGTGGATAATTTTCAGACAGATTCCTTTTGTTGTCAGCGTGATTATCTGTGATTACCTGGAGTTTTTTTGAGAACAATCATCAACCCGGAACATTGTAACTACTACGGTTTAGCAAGCCAGTGCTTGTCACTGAACACATGAACCCCATGGGCATTAAAAAAAAATGTGTATAAAAGTGTTAAGATAGCAAAAAAAAGGAATTATAAGCATTTATTTGAAATAAGTATGCATTGTTTTATTTGTGTACTATGGCTTTAAAGTATAGTACCGTAAGTAAGTGATAAAATTATGTGTACATAGATTAGTGTACACATCATAGTTTTAACATTCCAACATTTTGCTTCTGCAATATTCGGTTTCTGTAGGTCTCCTACTTTTGATACAAAAATAACGCTTTAGATAAATTATTTACGTGGGACCGTTTGAACGTTTGTATTGTTGGTACACAATAGACACATTTGACCACCTCTAAATGTGCTAGACTGATAACGATTGCAGATGCACTCATAGGTGGCGGTATCAAATCATGTTTTTATATATTAAATATAGACAAGTTTCTTTCATCTGGCTCGTTGGTCAAATGGTTAGCAAGATCTACTCATTACCTGGGGGTTGGGGGTTCGAGCCCCACTGGATGCAGGTAGTGTATTTGGGCAGGACACTTTACAGACAGGGCCTCCACCAAGCTGTAAAAGTGGGTAGCAATGGTTAAAGGTTAGAACCCATTGCCTCTCTGTGTAGGATAAGATCTGGAAGGAGTTGTGTTATCCCCGAGTGAAAAAAAAAAATACCCTGAATTTTATAAATCAAAATATGTTGTTGCTTGAATAGCGCTACTGTTCAAAAAAGGATCTGACATCAATGTTCAGAAAAGAACTGCCTACAGCTTTTTTATTGGCATTTTTTTTAGAAGTGATTGGTTGATGTTGAAACGTGTGAAACTATTTAAATCCGTCTTTTTTTAAAAATGACTTCATGCTAATATATCTTCAATGTAAATATAGCAATGTTCAACATTATTGGACACTCATGTCCATTCAAGTCATTGTGGTTGTCTTGATTGGTTCTTTTTACAAAATTTCAAATAAATGGCTTATCGATGAAATTGTCATGCATTGAATCTAAATCTTGTTTGTCCCTTGGTCTGTTCAGCCTGAATCCAGGTCATCCATGATCCAGTGGCATACTTAGACTGGGTCATATGTCAAAATTAACTCTTTCTGCAGCTCAATTTTCTAATTTAATGCAAAAATTTGGTCAAAATTGTGTATTTTTTTCTTGACTTTCCGTTGAATAGGGGACTATTCTGGTCACATGGGCGTAGGCGTCGGTGTAATACTTTGGTTTCTACTAAATCTATTGCTTTGAAACATTGCACATGCTTCCAAGACCATAATATATGCCTCTAGACAAAGATTCGTTACTCTGATACTTAATTTAGTGGAATTTTAACCCTTTTCAGATTCTAAAATCTTTAAGATTTTCATGCAACTATGGTGCATATCTGTAATTTCTTCATTTCCACTTAGTGTTTTCTTGGAAAGTTTGAACATGCCTTTTTGACCTTCATATCAGCTGCTAAACAAAGATTCATTACTCTGATGTTGAATTTATAGGTTTTCTGATGTTTACATTGGTCTGCTTTTACTATCCAGCTCTGGGAATAGTGGTGCTTCTATGTCCTCAGACAGCTCTTGTTGGTAAATGAAGCAGTCTTTTTGCAGGGAGGTGGAATTCATTTGAACTGAATTCCTATGCCTGACAGAGACTTGCCAAACATTGTCTTTGTTTGCAGAAATAAATACCAGGGCAAATCTGGGTAACAAAAAAGACAATTCATTATCATGAAAAGGGTTCATTTATGCATGCATATCAATACCATGAAGACATTGCTTGAGAGCCTAGATTTTATTCAAGTTTTTTTCAATGATTTGAAACATGAGTCTATTTTACTTTTAACTTTCAAAGAAATATCAATTTAAGACAGTCTGACACTCATATATATATATATAGAGAGAGAGAGCATATAATTATTAGATTTATGTAATTCACAAACATTGTTATTTTGTATTTGGTTTTAAGTTACCCTTGTAGTTTAATGTAAAATGCCTGGGTGCAAGGTACCCAGGAGTTCTGAGTTCAAATCTCGGCAGGGGTCAAATTGTAACCAATTAAGATATCAATTTTGTGAAATATATGAATTTAATATAATCAATAGTAATTATATTTTAACCCTTTCTATACTGTTCACAGAAGTGTTGTGGAAATGTGGATCTGAACCACATGTCCACACAAGTACTTACATTATATCTTTTCCTAGCCTCCAGCTCAAAGGCCTTTTTTTAAAAAGATTGTTGAAAGCCCCATAAACCCCATTCAAGCAAACAAAACAAACCAATGCCTTTTATGTTCATGATCTTAAAAAGCGAAATATCAGTCTACGTGATTTATTGTATTGTAAATAATGCAGTGATATGTTTCATCATCATGATAATTTTATTCATTTGCTTTAAGGTTGTGGACCCGTAATAGTTACTCAATGTTTCAGGAGTAGTAAACTTTAAAAATGTTAACTGAGGTTTCCTAATGATTTTCACTATATCAATATATATGGTCAATATTGTGAATAATCATGAGTTCTGAAATGTTGCGGAACTATTATGGGTCCACTACCTTAAAGCAAATGAGTAAAATTATTTAAAAGCTCACATGAGCACAACATGTTCAAAGTGATTTGATAGGATCACCCTAAATCTGTTGTCTGTCCTTGGCTGACTCTTTTAAAAGTGTTCTCAAAATTCTGATTGGCCCTTGAATATTGATGTAACATGTCCGGCCTTCTAATGCCCATCATTGAAAGATTGGGGGTTTTACGATTGTCCATCTGACTATATGACTGCAAAACTTAATAAAACACTAAATATTTCCAATCACTTCAAGGCTATTCAAGTGCAAAGACATCTTGCTTCACTATGAAATCTTTGTGCGATATCACCTCCTTAACCACTGTGCCAGTTTCAATGAATTTGGCCAGAACAGCATTTGAGTGACATTTTTTTATACGCTGCTGGAGGCAGTTGTTTCCTGAATATTAGCATCATCTTCTCTGTCTATCCATCCGTCCATCCATCTGTACATCCAATTTTCTCGTGAGCACAACTCCTCCCTCATTTATGGAGCGATTTGGATAAAACTTTCACAGAATGTTCCTTGCCATCTGACCATGCACATGAAGTCAGGGTTTGGTTAATTTCAACTGTGTCATGGAAAAAGGGGCCTTCATGTAAAAAAATCTTGTGACACAATTCCTCCCTCATTTGTGGACCGATTTGGATGAAGCTTCCACAAAATGTTCATAGTCACCTGACCATGCACATGAAGTCATGGTTTTGTGAATTTCAACTGTGTCATGAACAAAAGGGGCCTTCATGTAAAATAATCTTGTGAACACAAGTCCTCCCTCATTTATAGACCAATTTGGATGAAACTTTCACTGAATGTTTACAGTCACTTGACCTTGCGCATGAAGTCATGGTTTTGTTTATTATAGCTGCGTCATGGAAAAAGGGGCCTTCATGTAAAGAAATTTTGTGAATGCAATTCTTCCTTCATTTGTTGACTGATTTGGATGAAACTTTCACAAAATATTCCCAGTCACTTGAGCTTGCGCATGAAGTCACAGTTTTGTGAATTTTAGCCGCATCATGGAAAAAGGGGCCTTCATGTAAAAAATCTTTTTAACCCAACTCCTCCCTCATTTATGGACCGATTTGGATGAAACTTTGACAAAATGTTTCTAGTCAACTGACCCAGTGCAAATTGTCTCAGTTTGGTGCATCTCTGGTACCAAGGTCAAGGTCATGTTTCACGGTCAATTTCAGCGATCAAAGGTGACATTTTGAAAAAAAATGTGGTTATGGGGGCATTTGTTTTTGTACAAATACATTTTGTTTCACTATAAAATATTTGACAGACATTTCCTCCTCAACCTTTGGGCCAATTTTAATGAATTTTTTCCAGAATATTCTTTGGATGATCCTTCTCAGATTTTTTTTGCAAAAACTTGATAAACCAAAAAAAATCTGGGGTGACAGGGTAGGGGCCTTTTTCAGTATGAAGTCTTAAAACACTATCTCGTTGAAAACTTTGTGCCCTAAATTATACTTGGATTACATCAACTGGACTATTAGAATACAGAAGAGTTATATAGGCCCATTCTGTACCTCATGTTTTGCAAACCAAATCCCTAATGTTCATAAGAGAAGTTTAGAAATGAGTGAGTTACTGGTATTGATTCAAAATATTGGAATTAGAAGTAAAGCTAAGTCTGAGGATGAAATTCCTTCTGCAAATTAATAAAGTACATAATCAAAAAATCACTTCATTTATTTAAAAGAGTGGAAAGCCTTTCAGAATTCATTGTTAAAACACAACAATTGAAGACTGCGATCGTTTTGAGGCTTTGCCTTTTTCATATTACGGTTTGATTTGATTTGAATTGGGGTTTTAGTCGCTTTCAACAATCTCTCAGTTATATCGCAACGAATGGAGCACCTAACGATGGATTCCTGGTATTTCTCACACCAGTACTACCACCACATCCCTTTCCTAGCCTCCAGTTGCTTTTCCACATAGGTTTACAATCATCTACCCATTGATGGAAGACAATTGTCGGAAAGGATAAGTGCCGCGGCCAGGGATCGAACCCGTGCGAATATAGACCCCTGGATTAGAAGTCTGGCGCGCTACCAACTGCGTTATTGCCGCGGCCAAAAATAATACGGGTAATAATAATTGTATATCAAAGTTTTAGTTTTTACAATCCATTTTTTCAAATAAGGGATGAGGCAAGTATTTGTTAATTTCACGGACCTATGAAACTAAAAATCTAAGCACCCTTTATGAATACAAGGAAGATCTTAGTTTAACACCATGAAAGCAAGAAATACTTTCTTCATATCTTATAATTTAATATCAGGGCTTGTGTTATTGTTTGCTATTGGGGTGTTATTGACTCCTCTCCTAAGCAATTCTAGGGGTCAAATCTGAATTTAAAGGGGTCAAAATGACAGAAAATGCAAATCAAAAGTAGAATTTTGCATATTCAAGAGTCACTTTTACTCTTGTAATGATATGAAACAATCAATTTTTTTTTCTTACACTTTAGATGGTAATTTGTGAAAATTTTACGTATAAAATCATGTTTTGATCCCTAGTAATTCCTCTCAAGGGGGTCAAAATGAAATTTCTAGGGATCAGATTAAGATATTTTCAGATTTTTGGGGGTCAAAACCCTGGTTTAGGGGTCAAACACGAGCCCTGAATATGAATGAAAATGAAATGATAAATTATTTCTCTATAATGAGATAGATTTCTACAACTTTGTGCACAACCTTACAAAATAGCTGCATACTCAAAATTATTCTCATTGAAAAATGAAACCAAGAGCGATTTTATATGATTGTCCAACGATCCTTACAGCAAGTCTAAAGGGATTGAAGAGAGTAAATAAATGATTGTCTGTAGATTCTTACAGCAAGTCAGAGGGAATTCATATGATTGTCCTTAAACCTTTCCTATTTTACAAAATTTTGGACCTGTCCAAGTTCAAAGGTTTTGCAGACGAAAATTTAAAGTGGATTTAATTTGAAAAATAACCATCCAGTAGGGTAGAAAAAAGTGTGGAAAAAGAAGAAATTGCTTGTCAGAAGCAATTTCTTCTTTTTTCACAATGTTTCTCAATCATAAAATCACAGGCACATAAAAAGCAGGGATTAAACAGCAAAGGGTTAAGACTGTTACAGCAAGCTTGTAGGATGAGTATTTGTCCATAGACTCAAACATCAAGTCTGAAGGGATGAATGATTGTCCACAGACTCCAACATCAAGTCTAAAGCGGTTTGGAATTGTCCATGTTGTATTTAAGACAAACACGATCTGGTCTATTATATTTTGATTATTCATAGATGGATCTTGAAAGTTAAGTTTTGGCCTGTATCCTGCGCTATATCTCGTAACAAGTAAAAATGTCCTGTATCCTGTGTTATATCCTCTAACAAGTAAAAATGTCCTGTATCCTGCGCTATATCCCGTTACAAGTAAAAATGTCCTGTATCCTGCACTATAACCTGTAACAAGTAAAATGTCCTGTATTCTGTGTTATAATCCGTAACAAGTAAAAATGTCCTGTATCCTGCGCTATATCCCATAACAAGTAAAAATGTCCGGTATCCTGTGTTATATCCTGTAATAAGTAAAAATGTCTGGTATCCTGCGCTATATCCCCTTACAAGTAAAAATGTCCTGTATCCTACGCTATATCCTGTAACAAGTTAATAGTTCTGTATCCTGCACTATAACCTGTAACAAGTAAAAATACCCTGTATCCTGTGTTATAACCCGTAACAAGTAAAAATGTCCTGTATCCAGCGCTATATCCTGTAACCAGTAAAAATATCCTGTATCCTGCGCAATAACCAACCCGTAACCACATCCTGTTATCATGGATCCTTTGTAACATCAATGCAACTGAAATAAATCAAGATGTCAGATTGATTGATGAATGGAGTTTAACGCTGCTTTCAACATTTTTTCAGTTATATCCAGGCAGCTGGAGCACCTAACAATAGTTTCCTGGTATTTCTCTCACCAGTACAACCATCATATCCTTTCCAAGCCTCCAGCTGCTATCTCACATAGGTCTACGATTATCAACCCATTGGTGACAGATAGTCAAAGAGAATGAGTGCCTCCGTCGAGGATTGAACCCGGGACCTCTAGATTGACAGTCTGACATGCTACCATCTGTGCTATGATGGCGGCTAAAACAAGATGTCAGGGTTTTAGTGTCACATCAACAAAATGGGGTTGCAAGGACTCAATAGTTAGGCCAATAGGGTTTTTTTTGGAGAACTTGCTTTAAATGTTAACCAATCTCTTTTGAGCTACCCAGTCATGATTTTGTGTAAATGTTAACTTTTCTCTGGATTAAGCTACACAAGGTATTGTAATAACTTCAGAGAAAATATGAAAACTGTTTTAACCCTTTTCTGTTTAATCCCTGCTTTTCTTGTGCTTGTGATTTTATTATTAAGAAAACATTGTGAAAAAAGAAGAAATTGCTTCTGACAAGCAATTTCTTCTTTTTCCACACTATTTTCTACCCTACTGAATGGTTATTTTTCAAATTAAATCCTTTTTAAAATTTCGTCTGCAAAACCTTTGAATTTGGACAGGTCCAAAATTTTGTAAAACAGGAAAGGGTTAAAACAGTCTTCCATTCATGTCTGCAGTAAATCCCCTGAGGGACTTTCTCAGAAAGTTTTGAGAGCCCTGGGGCCCGTTTTACTAAACTTCTTACGAAAAAAATAATCGTTAGTCTAATAAAAAATCTTACCTCGTGTTTTCATTCATTGATAATTGCAATCTAATAAAATAAAGAATTTTGATTGGTTTAAATCGCATCACGTGGGGAAATCCATTGCACTTTATTTCTGTATAAAATGCAATAGGTCTATCGGGAAACCCCCGACCTTCGATCTGCATGTCCTGTGTTGTAGGAACTCGAAAACCCCTCGTTCCCCTTCCATATCGTAATATTGCTATTTAATATAACAGAATGTTTTCGAAAGAATTTATGATTAAAAACATGCAGTTCAGATTCTGAGTCGATGTTTACAGCGAGTCGACGAAGACTACCAAGCAACCCTCTCAGCTAAGCCCGATCACGATAGTTTCAGTTTAAAATGCAAAATAACTTTTCAAAATTATGTTTAGATCATAAGTACCTCTACGAATGTCAAATTGTCGTTTATTTGTGTACCATTTGTTTAACTTTATGCCGTTTAACTTCGATAGCGAGAAAAAATACACGATCTAAAAATAGATTGTGTAATACACGCAGTAAGTAGACTCGAAACTTTAATGTTTAGCCGAGTATTTTAATAGTTTCTTAGACCAAGAGGATTGCAATTATAAGGGCTGAGTGTCTTTTTCACAGCGTTTATAGGGGTATAAAGTGCAATTGCCTTAGCACATGGCTTAAACATAACGCCCTACTGGCGTTATTTGCCATGTGCTAAGGCAATTGCACTTTATACCCCAATAAACGCAGTGAAAAAGACACTCATCCCTATATTAGATCCTGCCTTGCAATATCTCATTGGAATTGTCTTTAGAAGACGATTCTAATGAGATATTGCATGGCAGAATTCCATATTTAGTTCTTACTGTAGAAGCAACTTTAATTTTTGACTTACGCAAAAAATGATCGTTAGATGTTTAGTAAAACAGGCCCCTAGCCACTTATCTACCAGTTGCAGACTCGCAAAACCTAGGTCCTATATATAATACGTACTTAGTGTTTTGTATGAGAAAAGATATCTAACGAGGTTGGGAGAACTGATCATTGTCGAGGCTCTGCCGAGACAATTATCAATGCTCACAACCGAGTTAGATATTTTTTTCATACAATACACTAAGTATGTATTATATTTATCTTATAACCCCTATTTGTTTTGTTTACTTCGATGTTTCTAACTGAAATGCAAGTTTCTAAAAATAACCGCATTATTATTGTTCTAAAAATAACTATGTGATATCATAAAAAATATCATACAGGTAGTTATCAAACGGATATTTGTATAGTTATAAGATAAAAAAACCCGAGATGTGTTTGTCAATTAATAGATATGATTATTGACGATTTAATGGAGTTATGAAACTAAAATCTTACTACACTGTATGAATGCGTGAAGCTGATTTATATGAGTGTGATAAAGTAATAAGTTTCATATCTTCATGAAATTAACAAATAATATCTTCAATGTCTTAAAACTTAATATCACAGAGTAACAAGAGCTAGGCTGTTATAATAAAACGTTTCTTATGGGACCACTTTGAGAGGAATGCATGAATCTGTATGAATCTAGAATTAAATACAACAAAAATTAAGCTTGACTGTCCCGAGGAGGACTAATACCCCCTAAAAGCGCTTGTCTATAATAAAAAGCCATTTTCCATCAAAGGGCCATAACTCTGAAGTCCATGAACACAAACTATCTAAATATCGCTTGCACATCTTTGCATGATACTGATAACAACTATAAATAGGGATATGACTAAGATTAAAGTCTTTCACACCAAAGGCAGCCACTAAGGTTATGACAATGTCTCAGATTTCTCTGAAACCGGCCTAGTTAATAAGAGCTGTATTTTTTTCTGCAGGTACTTTATTTTTTTAGCTATATCTGTTAACGACAAAGCAGCAGAATTTAGTTACACAGAAATTTAGCCATTTTGGACTACTTTATTTTCATTTTGAACACATGAAATATGGTGTACAATTAAACAGGTATAAATCAAAGGTATTTCTGTATTATTGCATAAAGATAATTGTGATATCACTATTTACAGTTTGAATGTTTGCTTTTTATAATCCATGATGTTTGCCCTAGCTGGCAGTGCGAAGCCTTAGTAACGGGTCATTGCACTTAAGGTTAAGGTAAATCAGCTATCATTTACAGTTACTAGCTTTTATAGATAGATAGTCGTCATAAATAACTTGAAAGCTTAAATCATAGGTTGGTTACCAAAACCTCGTAACTTCAGCTTGTCCAACATGAAGTTACGAGGCTTTGGTAACCCATCAATGAAACATGGTCACTTCTCCAAGCACATGAATTTATTTTGTTTTTGGATACAGTTATTTCTGGCACTAACGATAATTTCAGACTCAATTTTGAAATAACCCAAAATATTGAAAAGTTAACTTGCCAAATTACTTGCCAAATTACGTCAGAGCTGAGCCATGCCCTGCCAGTTCATTTATAACGCAGAATAACACCTACAGGGGATGCCCTAACTCTAGACCATTATCTATTATGCAAACATGGTCTTTTATCAACATTACTGATTTGTGAGGGAAATTGGATGGAATAGACTAACATCAGATTGCACATTATGTGCAGACTGCTCCTTGTCTGACCTGCAAACCATCTTCTAAATTTCTATTAATATATGGGACCTGCCGGAATCTTGCTTGAGCTAATGGGATCCCTCCATTATTTTTGGATCCAGGGATACTGTAAGTCGAGAACCCTGTAAGTGGTCAATTAACATAAGTTTTGCTGCAGTACATGTGTTGAGACCAACCTGTGAGTTTTATCCACAATTTGTAGTGTAAGGAGACTCCAGCCTGGTCTATGCATGTTTTTCCTCAATGTTTACAGATATCTGGAGTTTCAATGAGGTGTATTCATAAACATCTATCCGGGTGACTCCAGCCTGGTCTTCACCTATTTTCTGGCAATATATACAGATATCTGGGCCAACAAGGTGTATACATCATAGAACATCTGTCCAAGTCTCTCCAGCCTAGTCCGTACCGATGTTTTTTGTCAATGTTTACAGCATTTTGGGCCTTCAAGGGTGTATTCATCATAGACTACTTGGACTTTTGACTTTCTCTGTAAAAAAAGAATGTAATTGAAAGATATTGGCCATGAAAAAAACGATTCAAGACCCCCAAAAAAATTGCCATGAAAAAAAAAAAAAAAAAAATCACAATTTGAATCTATTTCAGACCTTAACATGTTTTTGAGATATTTAAGTCAAAATGAAATGGTTTTGATTATAACTAGAAAATGCACACAAGGAAGATATTGCCCCCCCCCCTTACCTCCAACCCCCCTGAAAACTAGATCCCCCTCCCTCTCCCTGAGAAAATGATTATGAAAGTTTCCATTATATAACTTAGAGAAATGACCTATTGTTAATTAATTTTCAGTTGAAACCTATAATTTATTGTCTCAAACTGATTTATTAGAAATCCAATTTGAGATGCTTAATCTGTTTTATTCCCTACAATCTGAAATCTTAGTCAGATATTCAATCTAAACATCTAAACTCTTTCAATTTATCCAAATACATTCAATTTAGTGTGTATGTAGCCAAAATAAAAGAGAATTATGTTCTTAATAACTCGCCAATGCCCGCTATATAAGATATACCGGTAGACCAAAATAATAATACAAATCATTTATCTTTTGAGATATCCAGGAAAAATGAAACATTGTATAGGCTTGATAACTAGACAATGCACACCAAGAATAATTGATGTCGGCCAAAATAACCATACAAAGCCAAAGAGGAAAAAAAATGTGAAAAATAATTTGGTTAACACTCTTTTTTATCTGCTGCCAGATAGGAGTTAAAATAACCTTGAAACTCTATCAATACTAATCTAATACTATACAAATCTACTTCAGGGGCCCCAAAACCTACATCTAATCAACTAATTTTAAGACGTCTTACATCATCTAAATCATAACATATACAGCGGATGATATAATATATAATCTCTTATCTGGCAGTAATTTGCAATAAACCAAATATATCTGATTTAATTTGGATGTAGCCAAAATAAATTGAGAATTATGCTCCTGACAACTGGACAATGCACTCTATAAAGAATTAAAGATATAGACCAAAATAATACATAAGCCAAACAGGAAAAAAAAAAACACCATTTTTGTTGGGTTGTTTGAAGTTGCTTTTATCTCACATGGATACTGAAACTTATTGAGATATTCCAACCAGAATGAAATGGGCTTGGTTATTACTAGTCAAAGGCACTCTAGGAAAAATAGTAGATTTTTGCAAGGAAAAAAAGAGAAAAAGAATCTAGAGAACTAACATGAAAATGTGGGTTTCTTTCTGTTTATTGATTTTCCATTAAATCTTATAACTAAGCTCAAACTGAGATTTTTGAAATCAACCCCCAATTGTTTAATCACTTTCATCCCCTGAAAACCAAAACCTTATTCAGACGTTTAATTTAAACATCAAAACTTACTATTTACCTAATATATCTGATTTAGTTTGGATGTAGCCAAAATAAATTAAGAATTATGTTTCCAACAACTGGACAATGCACCCTATAAAGAACTAAAGATATAGACCAAAATAATACATAAGCCAAAGAGAGAAAAAACACCAATGTTGTTGGGTTGTTTGAATTTGCTTTTATTTATCACTTGAAACATAATTTAGATCATCAAACCGAGTTAATCAAAACCAAATGCAAATTATTTAATCCTGAAACTTTTTGAGCCAAAATAAATTTAAAATTATGTTCCTGCCAACTGGACAATGCACCCTATAAAGAGTTAAAGATATAGACCAAAATAAAACATAAGCCAAAGAGGGAAAAAATGCCATTTTTGTTGGGTTGTTTGAAGTTGCATTTCTTTATCACTAGAATCATAATTTAGATCATCAAACCGAGTTATTCAAAATCAAATGCAAATTGTTTAATCCTGAAACTTTTTGAGGTATTCCAGCCAAAATGAAATGGGCTCGATTTAATTACTAGTCAATGGCACTTTAGGAAATATAGTAGATAATGACAAGGGAAAAAAAAGAAACAGAATCTAGAGAACTAACATGAAAATGTGGGTTTCTTTCCATTTATAAATTTTAAGCTAAATCTTATCACTAAATTCATACTGAGATTTTTGAAATCAACCCCCAATTGTCTAATCACTTTCATCCCCTGAAAACCAAAACCTTATTCAGACGTTTAATTTAAACATCAAAACTTACTATTAACCTAATATATCTGATTTAGTTTGGATGTAGCCAAAATAAATTAAGAATTATGTTTCCGACAACTGGACAATGCACCCTATAAAGAACTAAAGATATAGACCAAAATAATACATAAGCCAAAGAGAGAAAAAACACCAATTTTGTTGGGTTGTTTGAATTTGCTTTTATTTATCACTTGAATCTTAATTTAGCTCACCAAACCGAGTTCTTCAAAACCAAATGCAAATTATTTAATCCTGAAACTTTTTGAGCTAAAATAAATTTAGAATTATGTTCCTGCCAACTAGACAATGCACCCTATAAAGAGTTAAAGATATAGACCAAAATAATACATAAGCCAAAGAGGGAAAAAATGCCATTTTTGTTGGGTTGTTTGAAGTTGCGTTTCTTTATCACTAGAATCATAATTTAGATCATCAAACCGAGTTATTCAAAACCAAATGCAAATTGTTTTAATCCTGAAACTTTTTGAGGTATTCCAGCCAAAATGAAATGGGCTCGATTTAATTACTAGTGAATGGCACTTTAGGAAATATAGTAGATAATGACAAGGGGAAAAAAAGAAACAGAATCTAGAGAACTAACATGAAAATGTGGGTTTCTTTCCAGTTATAAATTTTTAAGCTAAATCTTATCACTAAATTCATACTGAGATTTTTGAAATCAACCCCCAATTGTCTAATCACTTTCATCCCCTGAAAACCAAAACCTTATTCAGACGTTTAATTTAAACATCAAAACTTACTATTGACCTAATATATCTGATTTAGTTTGGATGTAGCCAAAATAAATTAAGAATTATGTTTCCGACAACTGGACAATGCATTCTATAAAGAACTAAAGATATAGACCAAAATAATACATAAGCCAAAGAGAGAAAAAACACCAATTTTGTTGGGTTGTTTGAATTTGCTTTTATTTATCACTTGAATCTTAATTTAGATCATCAAACCGAGTTAATCAAAACCAAATGCAAATTATTTAATCCTGAAACTTTTTGAGCCAAAATAAATTTAAAATTATGTTCCTGCCAACTGGACAATGCACCCTATAAAGAGTTAAAGATATAGACCAAAATAAAACATAAGCCAAAGAGGGAAAAAATGCCATTTTTGTTGGGTTGTTTGAAGTTGCATTTCTTTATCACTAGAATCATAATTTAGATCATCAAACCGAGTTATTCAAAATCAAATGCAAATTGTTTAATCCTGAAACTTTTTGAGGTATTCCAGCCAAAATGAAATGGGCTCGATTTAATTACTAGTCAATGGCACTTTAGGAAATATAGTAGATAATGACAAGGGAAAAAAAAGAAACAGAATCTAGAGAACTAACATGAAAATGTGGGTTTCTTTCCATTTATAAATTTTAAGCTAAATCTTATCACTAAATTCATACTGAGATTTTTGAAATCAACCCCCAATTGTCTAATCACTTTCATCCCCTGAAAACCAAAACCTTATTCAGACGTTTAATTTAAACATCAAAACTTACTATTAACCTAATATATCTGATTTAGTTTGGATGTAGCCAAAATAAATTAAGAATTATGTTTCCGACAACTGGACAATGCACCCTATAAAAAACTAAAGATATAGACCAAAATAATACATAAGCCAAAGAGAGAAAAAACACCAATTTTGTTGGGTTGTTTGAATTTGCTTTTATTTATCACTTGAATCTTAATTTAGCTCACCAAACCGAGTTCTTCAAAACCAAATGCAAATTATTTAATCCTGAAACTTTTTGAGCTAAAATAAATTTAGAATTTTGTTCCTGCCAACTAGACAATGCACCCTATAAAGAGTTAAAGATATAGACCAAAATAATACATAAGCCAAAGAGGGAAAAAATGCCATTTTTGTTGGGTTGTTTGAAGTTGCGTTTCTTTATCACTAGAATCATAATTTAGATCATCAAACCGAGTTATTCAAAACCAAATGCAAATTGTTTTAATCCTGAAACTTTTTGAGGTATTCCAGCCAAAATGAAATGGGCTCGATTTAATTACTAGTGAATGGCACTTTAGGAAATATAGTAGATAATTACAAGGGGAAAAAAAGAAACAGAATCTAGAGAACTAACATGAAAATGTGGGTTTCTTTCCAGTTATAAATTTTAAGCTAAATCTTATCACTAAATTCATACTGAGATTTTTGAAATCAACCCCCAATTGTCTTATCACTTTCATCCCCTGAAAACCAAAACCTTATTCAGACGTTTAATTTAAACATCAAAACTTACTATTGACCTAATATATCTGATTTAGTTTGGATGTAGCCAAAATAAATTAAGAATTATGTTTCCGACAACTGGACAATGCATTCTATAAAGAACTAAAGATATAGACCAAAATAATACATAAGCCAAAGAGAGAAAAAACACCAATTTTGTTGGGTTGTTTGAATTTGCTTTTATTTATCACTTGAATCTTAATTTAGCTCACCAAACCGAGTTCTTCAAAACCAAATGCAAATTATTTAATCCTGAAACTTTTTGAGCTAAAATAAATTTAGAATTTTGTTCCTGCCAACTAGACAATGCACCCTATAAAGAGTTAAAGATATAGACCAAAATAATACATAAGCCAAAGAGGGAAAAAATGCCATTTTTGTTGGGTTGTTTGAAGTTGCGTTTCTTTATCACTAGAATCATAATTTAGATCATCAAACCGAGTTATTCAAAACCAAATGCAAATTGTTTTAATCCTGAAACTTTTTGAGGTATTCCAGCCAAAATGAAATGGGCTCGATTTAATTACTAGTGAATGGCACTTTAGGAAATATAGTAGATAATGACAAGGGGAAAAAAAGAAACAGAATCTAGAGAACTAACATGAAAATGTGGGTTTCTTTCCAGTTATAAATTTTAAGCTAAATCTTATCACTAAATTCATACTGAGATTTTTGAAATCAACCCCCAATTGTCTTATCACTTTCATCCCCTGAAAACCAAAACCTTATTCAGACGTTTAATTTAAACATCAAAACTTACTATTGACCTAATATATCTGATTTAGTTTGGATGTAGCCAAAATAAATTAAGAATTATGTTTCCGACAACTGGACAATGCATTCTATAAAGAACTAAAGATATAGACCAAAATAATACATAAGCCAAAGAGAGAAAAAACACCAATTTTGTTGGGTTGTTTGAATTTGCTTTTATTTATCACTTGAATCTTAATTTAGCTCACCAAACCGAGTTCTTCAAAACCAAATGCAAATTATTTAATCCTGAAACTTTTTGAGCCAAAATAAATTTAGAATTATGTTCCTGCCAACTGGACAATGCACCCTATAGAGAGTTAAAGATATAGACCAAAATAATACATAAGCCAAAGAGGGAAAAATGCCATTTTTGTTGGGTTGTTTGAAGTTGCATTTCTTTATCACTAGAATCATAATTTAGATCATCAAACCGAGTTATTCAAAACCAAATGCAAATTGTTTAATCCTGAAACTTTTTGAGGTATTCCAGCCAAAATGAAATGGGCTCGATTTAATTACTAGTCAATGGCACTTTAGGAATTATAGTAGATAATGACAAGGGGAAAAAAAAGAAACAGAATCTAGAGAACTAACATGAAAATGTGGGTTTCTTTCCATTTATAAATTTTAAGCTAAATCTTATAACTAAATTCATACTGAGATTTTTTAAATCAACCCCCAATTGTGTAATCACTTTCATCCCCTGAAAACCAAAACCTTATTCAGACGTTTAATTTAAACATCAAAACTTACTATTAACCTAATATATCTGATTTAGTTTGGATGTAGCCAAAATAAATTAAAAATCATGTTTCCGACAACTGGACAATGCACCCTATAAAGAACTAAAGATATAGACCAAAATAATACATAAGCCAAAGAGAGAAAAAACACCAATTTTGTTGGGTTGTTTGAATTTGCTTTTATTTATCACTTGAATCTTAATTTAGCTCACCAAACCGAGTTCTTCAAAACCAAATGCAAATTATTTAATCCTGAAACTTTTTGAGCCAAAATAAATTTAGAATTATGTTCCTGCCAACTGGACAATGCACCCTATAAAGAGTTAAAGATATAGACCAAAATAAAACATAAGCCAAAGAGGGAAAAAATGCCATTTTTGTTGGGTTGTTTGAAGTTGCGTTTCTTTATCACTAGAATCATAATTTAGATCATCAAACCGAGTTATTCAAAACCAAATGCAAATTGTTTAATCCTGAAACTTTTTGAGGTATTCCAGCCAAAATGAAATGGGCTTGATTTAATTACTAGTCAATTACACCTTAGGAAATATAGTAGATAATGACAAGGGAAAAAAAAGAAACAGAATCTAGAGAACTAACATGAAAATGTGGGTTTCTTTCCATTTATAAATTTTAAGCTAAATCTTATCACTAAATTCATACTGAGATTTTTGAAATCAACCCCCAATTGTTTAATCACTTTCATCCCCTGAAAACCAAAACCTTATTCAGACGTTTAATTTAAACATCAAAACTTACTTTTAACCTAATATATCTGATTTAGTTTGGATGTAGCCAAAATAAATTAAGAATTATGTTTCCGACAACTGATCAATGTACCCTATAAAGAACTAAAGATATAGACCAAAATAATACATAAGCCAAAGAGAGAAAAAACACCAATTTTGTTGGGTTGTTTGAATTTGCTTTTATTTATCACTTGAATCTTAATTTAGCTCACCAAACCGAGTTCTTCAAAACCAAATGCAAATTATTTAATCCTGAAACTTTTTGAGCCAAAATGAATTTAGAATTATGTTCCTGCCAACTGGACAATGCACCCTATACAGAGTTAAAGATATAGACCAAAATAATACATAAGCCAAAGAGGGAAAAAATGCCATTTTTGTTGGGTTGTTTGAAGTTGCATTTCTTTATCACTAGAATCATAATTTAGATCATCAAACCGAGTTATTCAAAATCAAATGCAAATTGTTTTAATCCTGAAACTTTTTGAGGTATTCCAGCCAAAATGAAATGGTCTCGATTTAATTACTAGTCAATGGCACTTTAGGAATTATAGTAGATAATGACAAGGGAAAAAAAAGAAACAGAATCTAGAGAACTAACATGAAAATGTGGGTTTCTTTCCATTTATAAATTTTAAGCTAAATCTTATAACTAAATTCATACTGAGATTTTTGAAATCAACCCCCAATTGTTTAATCACTTTCATCCCCTGAAAACCAAAACCTTATTCAGACGTTTAATTTAAACATCAAAACTTACTATTAACCTAATATATCTGATTTAGTTTGGATGTAGCCAAAATAAATGAAGAATTATGTTTCCGACAACTGGACAATGCACCCTATAAAGAACTAAAGATATAGACCAAAATAATACATAAGCCAAAGAGAGAAAAAACACCAATTTTGTTGGGTTGTTTGAATTTGCTTTTATTTATCACTTGAATCTTAATTTAGCTCACCAAACCGAGTTCTTCAAAACCAAATGCAAATTATTTAATCCTGAAACTTTTTGAGCCAAAATAAATTTAGAATTATGTTCCTGCCAACTGGACAATGCACCCTATAAAGAGTTAAAGATATAGACCAAAATAATACATAAGCCAAAGAGGGGAAAAATGCCATTTTTGTTGGGTTGTTTGAAGTTGCGTTTCTTTATCACTAGAATCATAATTTAGATCATCAAACCGAGTTATTCAAAACCAAATGCAAATTGTTTAATCCTGAAACTTTTTGAGGTATTCCAGCCAAAATGAAATGGGCTTGATTTAATTACTAGTCAATGGCACTTTAGGAAATATAGTAGATAATGACAAGGGGAAAAAAAGAAACAGAATCTAGAGAACTAACATGAAAATGTGGGTTTCTTTCCATTTATAAATTTTAAGCTAAATCTTATCACTAAATTCATACTGAGATTTTTGAAATCAACCCCCAATTGTCTAATCACTTTCATCCCCTGAAAACCAAAACCTTATTCAGACGTTTAATTTAAACATCAAAACTTACTATTAACCTAATATATCTGATTGAGCTTGGATGTAGCCAAAATAAATTAAGAATTATGTTTCTGACAACTGGACAATGCACCCTATAAAGAACTAAAGATATAGACCAAAATAATACATAAGCCAAAGAGAGAAAAAACACCAATTTTGTTGGGTTGTTTGAATTTGCTTTTATTTATCACTTGAATCTTAATTTAGCTCACCAAACCGAGTTCTTCAAAACCAAATGCAAATTATTTAATCCTGAAACTTTTTGAGCCAAAATGAATTTAGAATTATGTTCCTGCCAACTGGACAATGCACCCTATAGAGAGTTAAAGATATAGACCAAAATAAAACATAAGCCAAAGAGGGGAAAAATGCCATTTTTGTTGGGTTGTTTGAAGTTGCGTTTCTTTATCACTAGAATCATAATTTAGATCATCAAACCGAGTTATTTAAAACCAAATGCAAATTGTTTTAATCCTGAAACTTTTTGAGGTATTCCAGCCAAAATGAAATGGGCTTTTGCGTCTATTCCGTAGAATGGCTGAGGGTTGCCGATTGGATGTGTACTGGGTCGCTGTTTTCGACTGGAACAGAGTTTATACCATTTTAACTAACGGCCCAGTCGAACACACGTAGTAATGATCATGCTTTCTTTAATGCTTTTCGGTGGTTTATCGAGAAATAACGGTAGATTATTACTTGATAAACTCCGCAAAAGCAGTCAAATTATCAAAAACTTATACCCTGCTTTTGTGCATTTCATCCTATATGACGTCATCTATGCGGGGCGAAATATGTGACGTTACAATGAACGTTGCATAGCAATTACGTGCAAAATGACGCGCTTCATGAAAAATTGTCCTAGAAATTCCACATTTTGTCTCATTTTTGCATTAAAGAAATTGAATAATCGTTTGTTTTTCGAGTAAGATCGATTAATATTTCATTTCGTAAAAAACAAAAGCTATATTTTCACTCGTGGCTCCGCCACTCGTGAAAATATAGCTTTTGTTGTTCACTCAATGAAATATAGGCTAACTCGATCTTACACTGAAACAAACGATTTTCCCCTATATAAATACCCAGGCGCGTAGCCAGGCGGAAGCCAGGAAGCCCGGGCTTCAACATTATTTTTTCAAGTATGGCTACTATGATTCTGAGAATAAACCAAGAAGAAAAAAGGAATGTAAAAATTGATAAGAAATAAAGATGAAGAAAAAAATAAATCTAACAGTGTAACAGTTATTTTCAAGCTGAGGTCGGCTTTAATTTTTGTTTTTAGTAAACTTTTGATTCCACCTTCTTCCGTACATGTATTTCTTACTGAGTGAAATCGTATTTGGTTACCTGTTCCATAAACCGGATTTCTTTCGAGAATTATACTCAACAAAGATTTTAATTGCGATTTTAGACGTTATTAAACTACACTCTTTTAAAAACATGTATTAGTAAGAACTTTCAGAATTTCCTTATCTCAGACCCTGCATTGTGTTGTTAACCAATCGCATCCAAAGCAACAGCCCTTGAAATGGAAGGTTTCTACGTTTTTTTAAATAAGCACGTTTCTTAGTGTCTACCATAACGATAATTTGCTTTTCATAAATTCAGCACTTTGGCTTTAGTAAAACAACCAACATAGGCTCTCCAAATTCAGGCGTTCACCCTATATCACTTTTTTCCATGTATATACCTGCTCTGAATTCAGGATGACAAAACAGTGAAAGCTGTTTGTCAACTGTAAGTAAACGTGCAAAAAGGGGTACATTTTGCGAACAGTTTGCACCGTTTTGTCATCCTGAAAACAGGCCTAAAAACTATTGGGACAGTATGGGGTAGATGAAACTTGATTTGTAGTCACAAGTTTCATTTTTGTTTAAAAACAATCTTATGTTTCAATTCCTAAATCTATTACATGTACAATTACTTTAACTTATTAATACGGTGAACGACTTTTACCTCTTTGGGTGAATTTGTCACTGTAAAAGAAAATTCATGGGTAATAGACCGTCGATTTGAAAAAAAAAATGTAAACCTTAATGTAAAACGGAAAAATAGGCCCTGTGGTCAAAATGTGAAAACGCTTTAGAGCACGTTCAAAGTAGGGTTTCATTTTGGAATCGTTCATCATGAACGCATCCTGTTACCGTACGATGGTCTAAAGCCGGGTCAAATGGAAACTCGAGTTTACTGCCTTGTAATGTACTTTTGGTGACCGTGCGATGCTTATGGGTTGCTATGTGTCAAAAGGTTTCACTTCCAGTCTTACGGCTTTTAAAAGTACATTTCGATCTTGCTAACAATCTGGATTTTTCATTTCTGTGGTGCCCATTCAAAATTATCAAACGGGCTAATCAGGAGGCTGTGGCAAGATGGTAGACTCGAAACGCCGAATTCGAATACGACTTTACTCTAGTAACAAATTGGTACTCATTTTACACAGCAAGTGTTTTAAATGTTAATATACTTTTTAGAATATCTGAAAAAGTAAGATGTGTCACATATCCAGTCTTTTTATATCGCTGAACAATTTTTAGAAAAATATTGGTGCGGCAAAAGCCGCGCCGGTCGTTCACCTAGCTACGCTGGTGATATCGTCGATCATTTCAAAACAGCTCCTAAATTTTTCACGATAGACTTAAAATCCTAACTTCATCTCTCGAAACCTATTCATAATTATATGAATTTCAAAAGGCAATTAAAAAGTTTAGTAAACAAATTTAACAGAAGAAAGGGTGTTCTATTTCGAAAAGGAAAAAATACTCGCAAGTAGAGCTTTCTTCAGAGAACAGAAATATCCTAATTGATGGATGTAAGGTGTGCCAGAAATTTACATTTATTAATTCAGTTTCTTTAGTATTGAAATCCCTGTATTATTCAAATGAACCACTAGTTAAAAACTGAGTTGAAAAGTGGATGTTGCGAGAGAACCAACATTCCACGGTTTTTAGCACAAACTTTACTTCAACATAATACGAGTTATTTTGGGCCTTAAATTCGTCTAAAATCATTTTATTACAAAAAATATAATAAAATAAGGATATCAAAACGCGAGAACTCTTAAATTAAAAAGAGGACCTTGGTCGTCCTATAAATCGATCGCCCACAAAGAAACCATGTCAAAAACAAGTAAAAGAAAAAAAAAGACAAAACAGAGTTATAGATGGAATTAAAAAACTTCTAACAACTTTTGTAGAAATGTTCCCAAGAACACCAAACAAAATTTTAGCTTGATCGATCTTGTTGTTTAGGAGGCAAAGACCTTTTCTAAGATTTTCTTAATTTTTGGGCCTTTCGGTTACCATGGAAATCAAAGTTTTCATTTGTGGAATTCAATTCTTTTTTCTCTTTTTGAAGAGCTTCACACATAGAAAACTCAAATTAAGTTTGATGGGCTCATTGGTTTAGGAGATGTCTTAAGAAAGTATTAACGGACAGACGGAAGGCAGACATTGAGTGTGTTTTCGAAATTATATGATGCTCGCTGACCTCGTAAAAATGATCATTGATTTTGATATTTACAGACTTGAATAATTTCTTTTCAAGCTTTCAGGATTAAAACTAGATCTAGTCTACATACATGAAATTGCTTATTCAGATATTAGCTAATGCCACTAAATCGCATCAATATTTCAAAATTTCCTCGGGGGGAGATCCCCGAACCCCCTTACGAGAAAGGGCTCTGCCCCTTTTCGTGCTCTCCCCCGTCTCGTGCTTCAACATTATGAATAGCCTGGCTACGCCCCTGATACCAGTAAAGCTTAAAAATGCTATGACGTCACATTTTAAAAAATGGTACGCACTTCTGGGCCTGAGGTTATTAACTTTTCTCATTCTCAATTCAAAACTCCCTTAAATTTCAACTTGAGATTAAAGCTGTTAATCTGTATTAATACTCATTTTAATGTCACACTGTATTAACATAAAAAATATTACTAATAAGTTGTTATAAATAACAACTTATTAATATTTTCTTTTATTTTCACACATTTATTTAAATTCAAATGGGGGGGGCTATTCTTTATATGTATATATTTATATTATGAAGGTTTGAAACTGAAAAATCTAAACATGTGATCGATATTCTAAAACTCATGTTTTATCTAGGAATCTCAAACAAGAGAGCCTGTACCGCTCCACTGAATTTTCAAAAATATCAAAAGGGCCAACTTATTTCTCGCCCGAAAGGGTCCCGATATTGATGTTTTTCAGCCGGGCCACAATTAGAAACCAGCCCCTGTGTTCCGGCTGACAAGATGATACAAACCGTGTTCAAATCATACCCGTTTTTGCAAGCATGTGCACGCGCGAAGCGGGGTTTAATTAGAAAACGGTTTGTAGCATCTTGTCAACCGGAACACAGGGGCTGGTTTCTAATTGTGGCCCGGCTGAAAAACAACCAAATCGGGCCCCACCCGGGGGAGAAATAAGTTGGCCCTGTACAGAGAATCTCCGTCAGAAATGAATATTTGTGAAAAGACCAAAAGATGGACAGAAAAGTCGATTTTAGGTGTAGGCTTAACCTTATATGGAAAGTCGTTTTTTCAAAATGTATAGAAACATCGATTCTTAATAAGAAAATTTCTTTTTCTATAGGATAGCCATGTCTAGATCTTTAACAATGAAACAATACTACATATAGCATGGAAAATTACTCGTTTTAGTGAACATAAGCCCCGCCAGGCCAATCATAGTTCTGTTGGGAGTATATTAGATTGATTGATTGAATGGGGTTTTGCGCCGCTTTTAAAATTATTTCAGTTATATCGCGGCGGCTGGAGCACCTAACAATGGATTCCTGGTATTTCTCACGCCAGTACTACCATTACATCCTTTCCTAGCCTCCAGCTACTATCTCACATAGATCTACGATTATCGACCCATTGGTGAGAAACAAATAGTCGGAAAGAATGAGTGCCGCCGTCGGGGATCGGACCCGTGACCTCTAGATTGACAGTCCGACGCGCTACCAACTGCGCTATGACGGCGGCTTTTAACAATGAAACAATACTACATATAGCATGGAAAATGACTATCATTTTTGTGAACATAAGCCCCGCCAGGCCACATCCATATGGACCAATCATAATTATGCTAGGAGTAGGCTATATGAGACTAGTCCCACTCATTCCACTGTCGACTTTAATAAAAGGCTTCATACATGAGTCGACAGTAGGAGTAGGAGTTTTTTTTACTCTAGAAGCATTATCCTGCCAAGTTAGGTTGAAATTGGTCCAATGGTTTGGGAGGAGAATATTTTTAAAGTGAAAATAAGCCCCACCACTCCTCGCCCTAAGGGTCAATCAAAATTTCTTGAAAAACTTCAGAAAAGTATCGCACAAGAAACACTCATGCCATGTTTCCTTTACATTGGCGCTATTATTTGAGAGAAAAAAGGTTTTTTTTAAATGTTTTATAGTGAAAATAATCCCACCCTGCTAGGCCCTTATTCTGGAGGCAAATCGAAATTTCTTGAACATTTAATTAAATGGGTCAATCAAAGAACATTCATGCCAAGTTTCATGATCGAAATCAGTCTAATGGTTAAGAACAAAATCATTAAAAGATTTCTTACAAAAAGATAAGCCCCGCCCTGCAATGTAGGGAGGAGAAGATTTTATAAGAATTATATAGAGGATAATCGTTTGTTTCAGTGTAAGATCGATTTATATTCATTGAGTGAACAACAAAGGATATATTAAATATAGCTTTTGTTGTTCGCGAAATGAATTTTGATCGATCTCACTCGAAAACAAACGATCCCCTATTCTATTTCTTTTATGCAAAAATGAGACAAAATGTGAAATTTGTAGGACACATTTTCGTAAAACGCGTCATTTTGCGCGTGATTGCTATGCAACGTTCATTGTGACGTCACTTATTTAGGCCACGCATTCAATGACGTCAGATAGCATGAAATGCACAAAAGCAGGGTATAAGTTTTTATTTTGATAATTTCGCTGCTTTTGCGGTGAGATCACCAAGTGATAATCTACCGTTATTTCTCTATAAAGCACCGAAAAGCATTAAAGAGAGTTAATATAAGCCCCGCCCTGCCATGCCCATATTTGTGTGGGTCAATCAAATGTCTTTAACACTGACTATTTAAAGAAGAGGGTCATCAGGGAACATTCATGCCGAATTTCCTTTAAATTGGGCCGATGGTTTTAGAGGAGAAGAATTTAAGCGATTTTATAATTAAAACATGTAAGCCCCGCCTTGCCATACCTATAATTGGGGCGAGTTCAACCGAATTTCTTCAGCAGCTTAAGAAGAGGGATACCCATTTATCTTTCATGTCAAGTTTCATTGAAATCGGGCCAATGGTTTGGGAGGAGAAAAATTTAAAAATATTGTTTTTTTCGTTGAAAAGAGCCCCGCCCTGCTACGCCCATATTGGTGGGTCAATCCAAATTTCTTGAACAACTTTTGAAGAGGGTCACCCAAGGGTCATTCATGACGAGTTATGTTCAAGGTAGGCCAATTGTTCGGGAGGAGAAGATTTTTAAAGATTTTTTAGTGAACTTTAATTAGCCCCGCCCTGGCACGCCCATAGAGGGGGGTCAATCCGGATTTCTTGAACAACTTTGGAAGACAGTCATCCAAGGATGTCATTCATGCCACGTTTCATATAAATCGGACCAATATTTCGGGAGATGAAGATTTTTTAAAGATTAAATCGGTGAAAAATGAGCCACGCCCATACTTTGGGGTCAATCCGAATTTCTTGAAAAAAAAACTTTAGAAGAGAATCCCTTAAAGGTCATTCAAGCCAAGTTCCAAGACTGCCGAATCGGGCCTGTGGGTTGGGAGGAAAAGATTTTAAAAACTTTTTAGTGAAAATACACCCGCCTTGCCACGCCCATATTTGGGGGTCAATCCAAAATTCGTGAACATCTCAGGAAACGGATCGCAAAAGGATCGTTCATGTGACCAAGTTTCATTGAAATCGGTCCAGTGGTTTCACTTGGGAGGAAAAGAGGTTAAAGTTTTTACAGTGAATAAGCCCTGCCCTGCCACGCCCAAATTTTGGGGGTCATTCCAAGTTTCTTGAACAACTTTAGTCTGAAGAGGGTCACAAAGGGAACATTAACTGCCCATCGGTTTGGGAGGAGAAACCGTTGTTCACAGAAACGTTTCCGCACGTACGCACGGACGGACCGTCACGATGGTCACAGCGCCATGAGAAAAGGTCGAAGGCCTTATTCAAGTGGACCTTAAAATCTTATTTATTTATGTATTTTTTTATTAATTCATTCATTCATTCATTCATCATATTTATTTATTTTTTTTTTATTAATTAATTAATTAATTAATTAATTAATTAATTAATTTATTAATTTATTTATTTATTTATTTATTTATTTATTAATTTATTTTTTTATTTATTTATTTATTCATTCATTCATTCATTCATTCATTCATTCAATCATTCATTCATTCATTCATTCATTTATTTATTTATTTATTTATTAATTTTTTTTATTTGTGTATTTATTTATTTATTTATTTTTATTAATTCATATATGTATTTATAACTAGAATACGCTATTGTGACTTATGTTAACAGTTGATTTGTATACAAACAAACAGTCAAAATGGCTAAATCTACTTAAATTTAATTAGTCAGTTGTCCAAACCTGTCAAAGTTATTTTAGGCCTCTAAAGATGAATGGGGCGAATAATCTAATAAAACAACAACCAAGATGGCAGTCGAAATCGAGTCGGCAGAGTAAGTTGTAGTTTTCAACGCCATTTAATGGCTCTGAAGACTTTATGACACCCGAAATCGAGCGATTCATATAGCGCTCAAAATACTTCTAACTTGTGTTAGGTCTAACTTGCACCAAGCGCGGTTCTTTGATTATTCTTGCCAAGAAAAAGTGTGTAATTAGTTTTCGCGGTGTTTGTAAATTTATACCTTATGGAAATTGAGAGCCTTTTTAAATTTAAAGTTCGTCGATTACCTCCCCCTTTCTATCACTTGGTTTCAAATTGAAGTACATAAATGCGCTAATAGATACTCAAATGCGCTCATATCCACACTAAAGCAGGCTATCAGAACTCCTAATTCCTCCTGTCAAAACAGGATAGAAGTTAAAAATGAAAGGTAGCTTTAACATTTTGTCATGAAAGTGAACAAGGGTGGTTGCCTCCCTTGATTCCATCCTTTGATATCTAGTCTTTACACCGTTTTTGAATTACAGAATTTTCAATAATTACTAAATTTGATGTTCATACTTAACTATGCCCTACGTAGAAAATATGCCTTACCAAGCCAGTCATGGCGAAGACCGTCGGACCGTCGGACATGTCCGACAAAAATCCCCTAGGTCCGGTAAAGTGTACCATATTGTCAGTCCTAATGTCCGACACTATTTTCTGGACAGAAAAATCTGTTTTAACAGTAAATCCAAACTTTCACTCAAGAAACCATTTTTTCTGGTCAACTTTCTCATGAAAACATGAAAACAAACTTTAATTTTAAACTTTACATAGGTCTAGAATCCATCAATTAACAGTTCCTCTACGACTTTCGGCACCGCTAGAATATGCAAATTCTCTTTTACAAATTGTACCAATTAAGAGAAAGAAGAGATGATTTAAGGATCCAATTTAGAAAGAATTATTGGTAGCTAGTCTTATCTTACCTGAATTTTTTGTATTTTTTTCAATTTCAAAGGCACACAGACTAAAACTATTTTCTGCTTATTCGTACCCAAGAATGTTCGACCCATCAAATTATGTCTTTCTTTTTTTAATGAAAAAACACAAATGAATGTTACCTTTTGACTTGAAAAGACATTTTTAAAAATTCTGAAAATATCTGAAGCTCTGTTTATCTCAGAATCTTTGTTTTTAAATCAAAGCACTGAAAACACTGACAGAATGAGAGGACTTTGACAAGCTAGTTAGGCCTTTAATTGTAATGCTACTAATTTTATAAGTTTTCTCTCTCAATGAGGAAACACTACAATGATGATATCATATGCCCCCTTAAATGTTCGGTCTGACAGGTTTGACTTCGGTCTGACAGTTTTTCAAGGACTGTCAGACCGACTGTCTGACAGATTTTCTGGGTCCTTCGCCATGTCTGTACCAAGCCCTACGGTACAAAAGTACGCCCCATGGGGTTGGGAAAAGTGTCTAGGGGATATTTCCCGTAGGGTATACTTTAGTATGACCCAAATTTGACCTAACTTCAATCTCTCTTTAGTACTAGATTTCATATGTTTTTGTTTTTTTTCATAATTTTACTTTTAGCCTTTAGCCCAAGGCAATTTCTTTGTAATTCCTCTTCCTTTGACCTGATTTTTTGCCTTGTTTTCATTTCAGTGTGGTCCGTTTGATAGAGCAGTATTTGAAGGAGAACAACTTGCTTAAAACACTTACAGTTTTACAGGTAACAAAATAAAGAATATTGCATCTAATGAAATCCGGGAAAATATTGCATTTAAAGAAATCACGACAGAATAGCCTTACACTAGTAATGCAGACTTCACGAAATAACAATATTTTTTACCGGACAGTGGGTCTGGTAAAATTTAGATTTTGAACAGACTGAACTAAAATCCTTCATACATAATGATGAGACACATTTTGTATGTTGCTAAACTTTACCAGTCAGTCAGTCCTGTTTTCATGTACAACTTACCAGACCGACATGATTTTTACCAGAAATGTCAGTAGGAATGGAGGTATTTCGTGAAGTCTGGTAATGTTCTAACATCTGGGCTGGCTGGGTGTTTTTTCACTAACTAGTCATGGTTCAATCTTATTTTGACTACTGCAGTAACTACACTCCTCTCCATTTGCAGTGATAGGGAAAGAATTATTTGCAATGCCATTGGGACAATGTTCCTTCAGGTTGGAAACTTAATGTGGCAATTTGAAAATCAATTTCAATTCTTGAAACACCTTGTGGTTTTATCTTGATTTATCTCAGTGTTCCCACTGCTTCTTCAATCAGGGGGTATATATGTGTATTTTACAGCATGTACATACCCCCTCTACATGAGACAAAGAAGGCTGCCTGCAATAAATAGGGGGTACAAGCTTCAACTTGGGAGTAAATCACCCCCATTTGAGGGTTTTGGGGAACACTGTATAATCTTTTTTTAAACTCTGTGCTGATCATATGCATACATGTATGTCTATTTGGCTTCAGACTTTTTATGCTCCAGCATCAAAAGATCGGGAGCATATTGTTTTACTGATGTCTGTCTGTCCGTTTGTCTGACTGCAAAACTGAACCAAAAAACTTATCATTGCTAATATTTCAAGCCATCTCAAAAACTGAACCAAAAAACTTTGCTAATATTTCAAGCCTATTCAAGATTATGTAGCCGGGTTGAGTATAAGGGGTGTTTGTACTGCCTTGCCGTACAAGCTAGCTTTTATAGCGACGTGGTAGAGCACTTGCTTTGGGACACAGAGGTCCCGGGTTCGAATCCCGACGGAGTCGAATATTTATTTGCGGGTTACATTTGGCGCCCATCGTAAATAACCCACATGAGGTGGTGGTTATGTGATTAGGTAGTTGATGATGTTGATTTGAGAAGATTCGTGGAAGAATCTTAATTGTCGAGGGGGTGTATGTAGCCGGGTTGAGTAGAAGGGGTGTTTGTACTGCCTTGCCGTACAAGCTAGCTTTTATAGCGACGTGGTAGAGCACTTGCTTTGGGACACAGAGGTCCCGGGTTCGAATCCCGACGGAGTCGAATATTTATTTGCGGGTCGGACAAGTCGAGCATGGGAATTCCACACCCCTGATTAAACAATGAACTTTTTCAGGAGGAGAGTGGTATATCCCTCAATACGGTAGACTCAGTTGATGGATTCGTCAGCGATATTACAAGCGGACACTGGGACACGGTTCTACAGGCCATACAGACATTGAAACTTCCTGATCAAAAACTGATTGATCTTTATGAACAGGTAATCTTATATATAACCTTGTATTAAAGTTGAAATTTCTCTAATAAAATAGTAAACTCAGTGGATAGATTTGTCAGCAACTTCACCTTTGGCCACTGGGACGTTGAGATTAACATATTAGTGTCTAAAAAAATCAATGTTATCTGGTCGAATTTATCACAATGAGGCTTTGCAGAGTCATGATAATTTCTTGCAGCCGAGATCAGATAACATTGATATTTTTACACTTTCCTGTTTTTCAAAATTTTAGACCTGTCCAAATTCAAAGGTTTTGCAGACGGAAATTTAAAGTGGATTCTATTTGAAAAATAACCATTCAGTAGGGTAGAAAATAGTGTGGAAAAAGAAGAAATTGCTTGTCAGGAGCAATTTCTTCTTTTTTCACAATGTTTTCTCTATCATAAAATCACAGGCACTTAAAAAGCAGGGATTAAACAGCAAAGGGTTAAGACGCTTGAATATTACTCTTATTTTCATGCAATCATTTTTCAGCGCTTAATTAAAATTAACCCTTAAAAATCAAAGAAATTTTGGTGAAAGTGTATGCAAATTGTTTAAAAGAAAAATAGACTACCTGATATCAGGTCAATACAGGCTTCATTGCATGATGTAACATACTCTAGGCTATGCATTCTAAACCAATCAGAAACTGATTGATCTTTATAAACAGTTTTAAGTTATAAATAACACATGGTTTAAAGCAATGATTTCTTAAACAAAATAGTAAGCGGAAAGCTTTTATCTTATAACTATATGAATATACAGTCAATCTTGTCTTAAACGACCACTCAAGGGACATCATAAAAATGGTCGCTTAATAAAATGGTCGCTGAATACAAAACATTGAAATACAAATTCTCGGAAGTTCGGAACTCAAAGACACCCCCACCCCCATCATTTTCCATAAAAATATTTCAAAAGTTTTTGTAGCTGAGAGAAAGTGATGTTACTCACACAATCATTAACAAATTGTAACTCATTAAAGCTTGGCCATTTATTTTTTTGCATCACCTACAAAAGATCGCGAGTCTACTGATTTGTTTACATGTTCAATGTTTACTTGACCTACATTTACGTACATGTTTGATTCGTATCTATGTTTCACTTCTTAATCGAACGAGAAATTGGTAATTATTCAACTCATCATCCAAATCAGTTGTAACAATATTTTAATGTTTCTGACGTGTTTTCAACACACTTGCAGCTTTTTAAATGACAAAGATACCCAAGAGAAAAATTAAATGATATAAATTACAGATGTTATAGATTGCGGCTGAAAATCAAACTGGAGTACTTTAAAGCTTTCAATCCAGAATTTCTATTGACAGTTTCATTTTATCTTCCGGCGAAAAAGTGTGAAAAATAGAGGATTATCAACAACTAATTAGTTTGTATTGTCATGCTAGTATCTATCAATGATTTTCACACGTTTATGACAGGTTATGAATTGAGATATCATTTTATGGTCGCTTAATACACTGTCAAATAGACGAAATTGACCCAAAAATGTCAGCGACCAGTCGCGTTGGACAAAAGTCGCTTAATAGAGCATATAGTAAAAGCCTACGGGAGGACCTCAAAGTGGTCGCTTAACAGAAAAGGTCGCTGAATACACGTGGTCGCTCAAGCAATATTGACTGTATGTGTGATAATATCCCATATGATATTTTAAGCTCCACTGGCCGAAGGCCAGCGAGCTATTGTCATGGCGGTGTGTCCGTCGTGCGTCCGTCCGTCCGTGTGTAAACTTTTTCTTTAAACATCTTCTCCTCCAAAACCTATGGGCGGATTTTGATGAAACTTGGTAGAAATGTTCCTTGGGTGACCCTCTTCTAAAATTGTTAAAGAAATTTTGATTAACCCTCAAATATGGGCGTGGCAGGGTGTGGCATTTTTATTGAAGACAGGTTTACCTGTCTTTCAATATAGGGATCGTCGCCATCGGATTCTTATAACAAACCTACATGTGTCATTACGCTCAAAAAAGTAGACCCATTCATAAAAATAAACGCGGCAAAAATAATCAATAGTGTAGCAATATACCGTAAAATTTTGGTGCTGACCTAAATTCTTGCCGGGACCTCAGGGGAGTGAACACGTGATCTATGCAGAAGTTGCCTGCAGAAACGTGTTTTACTTTCGTAAATGGTGCTGTTTTAAGGCGTTTTCGGCTGCAATCTTTTGCATTTGCTCCAAATTTTCAATTGCATCCTACAACTGTTTTTATACATAGCATTGGCAAGCTATTTTCAGTTCCCCATTTAAGACTCCCTATTTCTCGTAAAATTGTGTGTTTGTGTGTCCTTAAGGTTGCTTTATTTATCCGTCTCCCGGGCCTGTCGTAGTGTAAATGGATAACTAGAAAGCCATGAATGGCTTGAGTCGCTCCACAGGCTTGAAATTCTTGTAAAGGCAAATAAATGTTTTGACTTGATTTTTAGATGTTTGGGGTTCTACTGATGTTGAAAATGATTTTCAAAGTTTGAACTATATAACAGATAGAGAAATGACCTCTGCTCTTAAAAGACATATTTTTCATCAAATCAAAATGATTTTTGGCTGCATGATAATGGGTCACCCAAAGATCATACCAAAAATTTTTGATTGATATCCATCAGTAACATTCTGAGAAAATGATTTTCATAGTTTCGACTATTTAACTAGTTGAGAAATGACCTCCACCCATAAAATGCATATCTTTCATCTTATCAAAATAATTTTTGGTACACTGATAAAGGGTCACTCAATGATCATTCCAGTGAAATTTGGTTGTATCCAAAAATTAGATTCTGAGAAAATGATTTTCAAATTTTCCACTATATAACATATAGAGAAATGACCTCTGCCCATGAAATGCGTATTTTCCATCCGATCACATTGATTTTTTGTACACTGATAAAGGGTCACTCAAGAATCATTCCAGTAAAATTTGGTTGATATCCATCAATTACATTCTGAGAAAATGATTTTCAAAGTTTTCACTATATAACATATAGAGAAATGACCTCCGCCCATAAAATGCATATTTTCCATCCGATCACAATGATTTTTAGCTCCACTGGCTGAAAGCCACTGGGGCTATTGTCATGGCGTTGTGTCCGTCGTGCGTCCGTCCGTGCGTCAGTGCGTCTGTGCGTCTGTGCGTCCGGTCGTAAACTTTTTCTTTAAAAATCTTCTCCTCAGAAACTACTGGATAAATTTCAACCAAACTTCACAGGAATGATCCTTGGGTGACCCTCTTTCAAAGTTGTTCAAGAAATTTTGATCCAATGAAAAACATGGATTTAATGGGCGTGGCTAATTTCCAAATATGGTAAAAAGTGAGTTTTCTCAGGTTCTAATTGATGGATACCAATGAAATTTTACATGAATGATCCTTGTGTGACCCTTTATCAGTCTACCAAAAATTATTGTGATCGGATGGAAAATATGCATTTTATGGGCAGAGGTCATTTCTCTATATGTTATACAGTGGAAACTTTCAAAATCATTTTCTCAGAATGTAAGTTATGGATATCAACCAAATTTCTCTAGAATGATCCTTGAGTGAACCTTTATCAGTCCACCAAAAATTATTGTGATCTGATGAAAAATATGTATTTTATGGGCGGAGGTCATTTCTCTATATGTTATATAGAGGAAACTTTGGAAATCATTTTTCTCAAAATCTAAATGATGGATATCAACCAAATTTCACTGGAATAATTCTTGAAAGACCCTCTATCAGTCTACAAAAAAATATTTTGATCAGATGAAAAATGTGTATTTTATGGGCGGAGGTCATTTCTCTATAATGTTATATTGTGGAAACTTTGGAAATCATTTTCTCAGAATCTAAAAGATGGATATCAACAAAATTACACTGGAATAATCTTTTAGTGACATTCTATTAGTCTACTTAAAATTATTTTGATTGGATGAAAAATATGTATTTAATGGGTGGAGGTCATTTCTCTATGTGTTATATAGTGGAAACTGTGAAAATCATTTTATCAAAATCTAAATCATGGATACCAATGAAATTTTTATGAATGATCCTTGAGTGACTCTTTATCAGTCTACCAAAAATTATTGTGATCTGATGAAAATATACATTTCACGGGCGGATGTCATTTCTCTATATGTTATGTAGTTGAAACTTTAAAAATCAATTTCCACATCAGTAGAATCCAAAATATCTAAAAACTAGTCAAAACTTTTGTTGCTTTACAAAAATTTCAAGCCTGTGGAGCGACTCAAGCCATTCATGGCTTTCTAGTTTGTGAACTGATAAAGGGTCACCCAATGATCATTTCCATGAAATTTGGTTGATATCCATCTATTACATTCTGAGAAAATGATTTTCAAATTTTCCACTATATAATCGGTATCGGAGGGTAGCTTAGATTGGGACAGGTTAACCAGTCTATGTTCCGAATGGCCTATACAGTAGTACCATGCATGCGCGATCCCGGTTTTGAGTTTCCGCTTTTGTTTTCGACAATTTTCTGACAAAAACAGAAACTGTTTTGGAAACTGGAATGGACTTTTTTGTAACATTCTGGAGTGGACTTTGAAAGAATTCTACTCAAGGTGATAAATGCTGTAGCTCGGGATTTCATTTAACGATCTGTCATTTTGGCAGTTTGTCAAAATTGATAGTTCACCGGAGAGTTCAATCCGAATCTTGATCTAGAAAAGCAGTCCCGTTGAAAAGGCCTGAAAGGTTGGTTGTCTTAACAGGTTTATATATTATTTTGTAGTAAAAATGATTTTCTACTAAGTAAGACCATATGCAAGGAGAATAACCTGAAATGGAGATCGAAATATCTCAATGGAAAAAATAGAAATAGAATGTTTCACTCCTGGAAGAAACTTAAACGGTATTCATAAAAAAAGCTACAGCTATTGTACGGGAAAATACTTCTTCTTAGTATTGACTTTGACTAGTAAAAGTAAAAGAATATTGGTAATACTTTCATTGCTTCTTCTATGTGGAGATAATTAGTCAAATCCTGGATCAGATAATAAATGTAAAAGAAATTTGAACAAATTTCCAATTCAGGGCAATATTCACCATGGCAATGAAATGTTCAGCTCTTCATCAAGGGGTAAGCAATGTGTGTCATGTGGGTTAACATTTTATTTAAGATTTTTACACATCCACTTAATAAGTTTGACTAGAAAAAAAATCGGATTTGGATCATATTGGATTGCTGGGGATAATCTATACAATTTTATAAAACAGGGTTGCAATAATTCATATGAGTTTTTAGAATACAGGAATTGCCACCATATTTCTGTTGGTTAAATGAGTATTTTTCATTTAGGATATTGAAAACTTACACTTGGGTATGAATAGCGATTATGAAGGCAGTTACCCTCTTGTTAAGCTTGAATTGGCTAGAGGGATAGGTTTATCTGGAAGTGATGTGTCTTCAAAGTAAAGCATATTCATTTGTTAGGAAGGTGCAGTTTCCATATGTAACCATCAATGATTGTTTTAAATTTTTGATTCCCACTCAAGAGATCTTCTCAAAACGCCACAATTTTCATTCCAATTGTTAATATTCAGCCCTGTCTTCAATTCAGGCCTTTCAGGCCTTTGATTTCACTTTGAAATCTTTAAAAATCTTCTCCTCCCAAACCGTTGGGCCAATTTCAATGAAACTTGGCATGGATGTTCCTTGGGTGACCCTTTACCTAAATTGTTCAAGAAATTTTGATTGACCCCCAAATATGGGCGTGGCAGGGCGGGGCTTTTTTTGAGCCCAAAATCTTTGAATGACATCTTCTCCTGAACCACTGGGCCGATTTCAACCAAACTTTACCAAAATGTTCCTGGGATGACCCTTTACCAAAATTGTTCAAGAAATTTTGATTGACCCCCAAATATTGGCGTGGCAGGGCAGGGCTTATTTTGAGCCCGAAATCTTTGAATGACATCTCCTCCTGAACCGCTGGGTTGATTTCAACCAAACTTTACCAAAATGTTCCTGGGGTAACCCTTTTCAAAAATTGTTCCTGAAATTTTGATTGGCCCCCAAATATGGGGTGGCAGGGCGGGGCTTATCTGAGCCCGAAACGACATTTCCTCCTGAACCGATTTCAATGAAACTTTACCAAAATGTTCCTTGGGAGACCCTTTCCAAAAGGTGCTCTCAAAATTTTGATTGGCCCATAAATATGGGTGTGGCAGGGTGGGGCTTATTTTGAGCCTGAATTCTTTGAAGGACATCTTCTCCTGAATCACTGGGCTGATTTCAATGAAATTTTACCAGAATGTTCCTTCTGTGACCCTTTTCAAAAATTGTATGCGAAATATCAATTAGCCCTTAAATATTGGCATGTCAGGGTGTGGCTTATTTTGAGCCCGAAATCTTTGAACTACATCTCCTGATGAAGGTTGGGCCAATTTCAATGAAACTTGAGAATTTTGGTGCAATGTGAGCCATACCCAGTTAATTAATATAAAATAGGTCTTAAGAGATTTCAAAGTGTTGTTTTCATTCAAAGAAAGATTCATTTAATGCAAGTCTAATGATGTTAAAGCCAGTGGAGCGATACAGGCCCTCTTGGGCCTCTTGTTTATGATATTACATGGATATTTTTAGAACAATGACATAATGCAGTTATTTTTAGAAACTTGCATTTCTGTTAGAAAAATAGAAAACAAGGCAAATAGAAGTTATAGGATAAATATAATACATACTTAGCGTTTTGTATGAAAAAATATTTAACTTGGTTGTGGGAATTGATAGTTGTCTCGGCAGAGCCTCAACAATAATCAATTCTCAAAACCTCGTAAGATATTGCTTTTAAAGTATGTGTTAAATATATATTCGGCAGCGTTATAGTCTTGCTAGATAGATTTGATAATGTGGTGTAAAGGGAAATAATGTGTAGTCTTTATTTTATGTTATTTATTAATTGTGTGATTCTGATAAAATCAATCTATTTCTACAATTACTTCTGATATTCAAATAAAAATTGAGTTAAAATTTACCTCAGATTGTATTAGAGTTGATTGAACTTCGAGAGTTGGGAGCGGCAAGATCCTTGCTCCGACAGACAGATCCTATGATAATGTTGAAACACAACCAACCAGATAGATATATACATTTGGAAAATATGCTGGCTAGATCCTACTTTGATCCTAGAGAGGTAGGTTTTGTTTAAAAAGTGGGAACAACCCTGAACAAAAGTCAAAATAATTGTTTATTCTCCGATACTGAAATATCTCTAAAGTATACCAAACCCTTTTTTTTGGGAACTCATCTCATGCTAATGACAAAAAAGTGTTAGATTAACCCTTGTCATGCTGAACCTGGAATATTCCTGCTTTGGTAGGAGGTATAGACAAAGATCAGCCTGCACCTATGTGCAGCCTGATCTAGGTCTACACCACCTGTTTGTCCCATTTCAAGGCAGAGTTGTTCATAAAATTAAATTTCAAAAAGAAAAATTGGCCTTCATACTTGGATTTAAGGGCTTTAGGTACTTTGATATGAGTGCAATTTTGATAGAGAATTTTAATTCAGCATGACCAGGGTTAATGATTAAAATTACACAAGCAATTATTATTATGTGAGTTTCTGAATCTAAAAATGTTACTCTAAAAAACAACTTTCTGTTGTGTGTTAATTTATGATTTAGACAAAATATCGTAAAGTCATTCAGTCAGTTAATAAATGCTATTCTATTTAATGGTTTTCATTTAATGCCCAAAAACCATGCAATCTTTTCAATGTCATAAATATTCGTGTAACTATATTTATAGGCATATGCAGAAGGTCAGACCAAAGAAAAGCGCAGGGCCGCCATCGCCGCTGCTTTGTCTGGTGAGGTTAACGTCGTACCCCCGTCTCGTCTACTGGCCCTGCTGGGTCAGGCTCTCAAATGGCAGCAACATCAGGGTCTACTCCCCCCAGGTAAGTACTCCATTTGCAGTGATTCGACAGAAATATTGTTAAGGTAGCTGACCCGTATTAGTTCCGTAACATTTTGTAACTCATGATCTTTCATAACTTTGACTGAGGTTTCCTAATGAAACCATTAGGAAAACTCAGTTAAAACTGTTTAAGTTCAATATTTTCAAAACATTGCAGGACTATTATGGGTCCACCACCCTTAATACTTATGCTACTCACTTAAGGTAGTGGACCCATAAAAGTTCCACAACATTTGGAAGTAATGAACTTTAACGGTGTTAACCGAGGTTTCCTAATGAATCCACCAGGTAAGTACTCCATTTTCTGTGATTTGAGTGAAATATGAGCCTGTGCATGACATTGCCAACAATTTGAGATGTTCAAAGGTTTATCATTGAACAACATAAACAGCCACACACTGTAAATGTTCCACCAGGTAAGTCAGGGATTGACACAAACACCAGTCTTCGTACGTGAGACTTATTGATTTAAAGGAGGACTGGTAAATGCTGCCATGCTGCAGGTCCTTCAGGCCTGTAGTTATTGGCAGTACTTAGTATTTTAAATCTGTCCAGTTTTGAAAATAATTGCCTTACCAATATTAAAACTTATTGGAATGCATTGTAGAAAAAGAAGAAATTGCTTGTTAAAAGTTGTTGTTGCAATTTATTTCTCAAATTGCTAAAAATCAAACATGGTTTTCATGAAGGACCTGTTGTTATCTGGTAGGACTTGTAATATTTAGGGCCAACAGGTCTTTCAGGCTGGTGGAAAAATGTAGTTAGTATCAAACCCTGTAAGTACTCCATTTTCTGTGATTTGAGTGAAATATGAGCCTGAGTGTGACATTGCCAACAATTTGAAATGTGCGTGATAGATTTCATTGAGTAGTGTAGACAGCCACATACTGTAATTGAAAAGTAAACTGATTGTCTACAGATACTTTTAGACTTTATCTATCTGCAAAAAGCATAGTGAAGACTCGGGTCAGACTGTGCAGATGCTATGCGGTTATTTACAAATTGTTGGAAATTTCACACACGTTCATATAATAAAGTAGTGTTAAACCCAATTTGATCAAAAACACTGTATTCAATTACCTAGAGTTTGATTGACCCCCACTTTACAGGAATCCTGGATCAGCTATGCCTATAAGCATCATGATAGCTCAGCCTAAAAGCAGTTGTAACTGCCTATATTTACATAGGCAGTTACAACTGTTTACTGCTAAGCCATCAACTATGTGCTAAATTCTCTAACCCTCTATCATGAGGATAGCAAAATATTCCCTTATAAATGATAGAATTTTAATTCAAAATATATAGCCAGAACAAAAAAAAGAACTTAAAGCATTTGCTGTACATATGTTAGGGAATGTCTTTTCAACCATAGAACACCATATAAACCAAGATATGGAGATGATAAAGGTCTATTTGGCCTTTTGTTGATATTGAGGTCATAGTCAGATGTGTAGTATTTTATCATTAAAATATGAATATAATAATACATGTGAAAAAGTATGATAGCTAAATACCTTGAGAACAACTTCATGCCGATATTTGTTTGTTTTCCAGGTACAACTATTGATGTGTTCAGTACATTAAGAGTAATTTTATGCCAATATTTGTTTGTTTTCCAGGTACAACTATTGATGTGTTCCTTACATTAAGAGCAACTCTATGCTGATATTTGTTTGTTTTCCAGGTAAAACTATTGATGTGTTCCGTACATTAAGAGCAACTTTATGCTGATATTTGTTTGTTTTCCATGTACGACTATTGATGTGATCCGTACATTACAAGCAACTTTATGCCAATATTTGTTTGTTTTCCAGGTAGGACTATTGATTTCTTATGTGGTAAAGCAGCTTAATGCCATTATTTGTTTGTTTATCCAGGTACAACAATTGATGTGTTTCGTGGTAAAGCAGCCGTAAAAGAACAGGAAGAAGAAAAATATCCAACACAACTTACTAAAACTATCAAGGTAAGGGGTGAATTTAAACTATCAAGGTAAGGGGTGAATTTAAAAAATCAAGGTAAGGGGTGAAATTAAACTATCAAGGTAAGGGGGATTTTAAACTATCAAGGTAAGGGGTGAATTTTAACTATCAAGGTAAGGGATGAATTTTAACTATCAAGGTAAGGGGTGAATTTCAGCTATCAAGGTAAGGGGTGAATTTGAACTATCAAGGTAAAGGGTGAATTTTGACCTCAAGGTATGGGTTGAATTTAAAATATCAAGGTAATGGGTGAATTTAAACTATCAAGGTAAGGGGTGAATTTAAACTATCAAGGTAATGGGTGAATTTAAACTATCAAGGTAATGGATGAATTTAAATTATCAAGGTAATGGGTGATTTAAAACATTTAAGGATAAGGGGTGAGTTTAAACTATCAAGGTAATGGGTGAATTTTAACTATCAAGGTAAGGGGTGAATTTCAACTATCAAGGTAAAGGGTGAATTTAAACTATCAAGGCAAGGGGTGAATTTTTTCTACTTAGAATTATGATACAAATGAGCTGTTTGGAAGCTAAACGTTGTAAAGGTTTGAAAATTCTAATCCTCTTTGAACATAAGAGCACATACAAAGTGGGTTCAGTTTCACTAGGTTTTGTAATCAGAGAATTCAAATGAACACCAAAATGAAAACTTACACCGAATTTGTGTTCAAAATTCTGACATTTTGACCTCTATAGCTTAAAATGCCGAAGGTTTCAGTGTAGCGGAACCAAGTCTTTTCAACTTGAATTAATCCCTCTCAATTCTGCTTTCTAGAGAATTTGTTTGTATTATTGACATATGTCGACATTTAAATAAACCAAGATCTCTATAAGGTCTCCTAGGAACCAAACTCAAGGGCTCTTGAGCAAGAGGTTAATGGGGCATGCCCTTTCAGATTCCTTCTTTTAATCCTGATTGGACTGATAACTGATAATGGCCCAATATGGTAAAATATATAAAAATCTTCTCTGAAACAACTGGTAAGAATTCAACTAAATTTAAGAGGAATGAACTTTTAGAAATGCTTTCTTAGATTTCTTCCTGAAATTATTATTGAGGAAAAACATGGGTGCTGTCGAGTCAGCTTTAAAAGGTGCCATATAAAAAAATGTAAAAAAAACATCTTCTTCTCTGAAATGAACTTTCGGAGGCCAATGATTAAGGGTAGGATTGTTCTTTGGATAGACTTCTCTCTCATTCTTTTATACGCCCGTCGAAGACGGGATGTATTATGGATCATCCGTGCCATCCGGCGTCCTGGCATCTGCACTTCTTTGTCTGGAGCATAACTCTGTAACCTAATGTCCGATTTGTTTGAAACTTGGCAGTTATAATCTTCTCCTCATGACAGAGTGTAGTGCACAAGAATCATAATTCTACCTTGCCTAATTTTTGAGTTTTTGCCCTTTGTTGTTTTTTATACTTAGATCTTGTCAGGAGCATATCTCTAAAAAGTAGGAGCTAGGATCATGAAAATTCATGGGTAGATAGATCTCATCAAGGGGAAGTGCAGTGCAAAAGAACCATAACTCTACCTAGCCTATTTTTTGAGTTATTGCCCTTTGTTGTTTTTCATGCTTGAATCTTGTCCAGAGCTTAATTCTATTAGTTTATGAGATTTGATCATAATATTAATATACTTCTTCAATTATTCATCTGTTTGTCTACACGAAAATTGTCCAAAAGATATTCATTCAAAATCACTTCAATTCTACTCTTAACCCAAAGTTACATCAAGCTGTGTGACGGATGTATCTTGTGACAATTTGGCACCTTGTCTTGTCAATGATGTTTATTTGTCATGGAAAAGGGGGGGGGGCTGTTGTGATGCAATATTCTCTTGTAACCACAACTACAAATCAACCACTTCACATTGCAAGTGACGTCACTTTATGTTTACTTTTCTAAGGCAAGCTTGAAATTAAATTGTTATTCAACACACATTAGGACAACAGTCGTAATTAGCGCAGTCGATAACGCACCCTATACTAAGTAACGTGCCTCAGGGGTTCGAATCGGTGCAAAGGACGGATTTTTTTCTTATTTATGAATTTTAGATTCAAAATTTGATGCATTGTATTAGCATATTCAATTTTACATGAAATGATTTTGAATAAAAATCGTTTTCTTTTTTTTTTTGTATTATGTATGAATATATGTGTATGAGTTGAAAACAGACAAATATTGAAATACTGGCACATAAGACTGTAGAGAAAGGGAAAAGAAAATATTATAAAATGAAAAGTTTTCTTTTCTTGTAATGAATAAACGAGTCAATTTTAAAATAATGGAATTAATTATTTTCTTTATTAAAACATACATTAAAAAAAAAATCATAAGACTTAAAAAAAATGTAACCTGACAGAGATTCGAACCACGATAATCAATATCACTATACCTTCGATGTGCGAAGACTTATGTCCGAACTCACTTACTACCTGAGCTGTTTTCCCTCATGTCTATTCTAGGTTGTTTTACTATTTATTAAACCTTACATATTTCACACAGCAAAAATAATTTATAAACAAATCATGACGTCACTTGCAATGTTGGTCGGTCGGACTGTACTTATACATTTACTGACAGATTTCATGAAACTTTCGAAAAATGTTACTTATCATGTGACTATGCACACATTAAACCTCCTTGAATTATTATTCTGTGTCATGGAAAAAAGGGACTTTTGTGTAAGATTGTTTGTTGACTTAATAATTTCTTGTAATGTTAGTTAGTGTCAAACCATTTGAAAAGGTATAATGATGATGATACCTATCTTATCGTGTCTAGTAAATACCCATTGCTCTTTATCTTTACAGTTTGGTCAGAAGGCCCACATAGAATGTGCGAGATTTTCTCCCGATGGTCAATACCTGGTGACAGGGTCAGTTGACGGGTTTGTAGAAGTGTGGAATTTTACGACAGGAAAAATTAGGAAGGATTTGAGGTACCAGGCACAGGTATGAAAAAGATTTATCCCTGTTCCTTCTGATTTTGAGTTTTGGTTAGAATAATGCCTATTTTAAACATTTAAGAGATGAAGAGAGTTTTTGAAACGACTTCTTTGAAGAACGAAACTTAAAACCTTATCACACTTTAGGAATATGTGGAGCGGATTCATGAGTGTGACTAGGTTTTTAATATCATATCTTCATGAAATCAACATATACTCTTTTCATCTCTTAAAATTTGATATATCCAAGCAAAAATGTTCAGATCAATTGATTAAGAAACAGATTTGTATTGGGACTAGTTTGTGTGGAAGCTTACAAAACAGCTGCGTACTCAGAATTGTTTATATTGAGGAACAAAACCTATTTTTTCAGCCAATCAGAATGCATGAATCTTCTGTAAAATAACTTAAATTATTTCTGATAGTCTGGCTTATTTTTTTCCGACAATGATTTAATATAAGAAGAAGGCAGTCAGCAGAGCTACAGATAGAGGGGGTATTTTGGTTTTCAAATTTGAATATTTCCTTTTTCCTAACTGTATCCATACACTGTTGGTACTCATTTGAAACGTCTCATGGAGACGGTTCAAATGAGTACCCACAACATAGGGTTTTATCTGGAAATAAAGATCTTAGACTGGCTTTACTCCCTCTTATCTGGACCCCTGAGACAGTACAGGTTATGATCAGGCTGCACTTCTATGTAGGCTGGCTATATTGTCTTCAAAAGCCTTTTGGTTTAGTTTATTCTAATTTATTTGAGTTTGATTGCAACGAAAGCTTAAGCTTATAGAATTGCTCTCGAAGACTCAATCCTGATGTTTTCACATCCCTGAGAGAGAGGCAGTGGTTTAAACCCACTGCTACCCATTTTACAGCTGGGTGAACTGAGGCTGACTATTAAGTGTTTTGCCCATAAACACACCCTGGCAACAGAGGGGCTTGAACCAAGGACCTTTAGGTCATGGGTTGAGTGCATTTACCACTATGCCACTGAAGAAGTCTTTTAATCAACAGGAATATGCATTGAAAAGCATGAAAAGGGGGTATCAATTATTTTGAGTTGAAAATCTTTATCTTGCTCATTATTCCATTAACAGGGTTCGACACTTACTTTTGTGGGTAAGGAGTCCACTTGACTCCCACCATGAGAAATGATGGAGTACAAACTCAAAGTAAGGAGTCCGAAATTTTCATATTTTGAAAAAAACATTGTGAAAAAGAAGAAATTGCTTGCTAAAAGCAATTTCTTTTCCAGATGCTCCGTCTGGTATGTTATTTACTGTTGTGAACAGAGCTAAAAAATAGACAACTAATTTGTTTGTTAAATTATTCTTCTATGACCAAGGGAGTCCATTGGACTCCTCCCTTACAAAATAAGGCAGTTCCAACTGGAAAATAAGGAGTCTCAGCCTCCCGGACTCCCCTTAGTGTCGAAGCCTGATTAAGAATAGGATAATTGATTGTTTTTAAGCAAAATGGGCCGCGGCAATAGCGCAGTTGGTAGCGCACTGGACTTCTAATCCAGGGGTCTATATTCGCATGGGTTCGATCCCCGGCCGCGGCAATTATCCTTCCCGACATTTGGCTTCCACCAATGGGTAGATAATCGTAAACCTACGTGGAATAGCAACTGGAGGCTAGGAAATGGATGTGGTGGTAGTACTGATGTGAGAAATACCAGGAATCCATCGTTAGGTGCTCCAGTCATCGCAATATAACTGAGAGATTGTTGAAAGCAACGTTAAACCCCAATTCAAATCAAATGTTCACAAAATGGAAGATAAATGAAAATAATCTGAATCCAAAATATACCATTACCTTTCCAAATTATATTGTAGGATAATTTCATGATGATGGATGATGCTGTTTTGTGTATGGCTTTTAGTAGAGACTCTGAAATGTTGGCTACAGGCTCACAAGATGGTAAAATAAAGGTAGGTCTTGACCAGATAGTACGAGTACAGTCAATCTTGCTCGATCGAGCATGTCTATAAAGCAACAGTTTTTATAAAGCATCTGTTTTTGAAATCATCTTCTTTTGACCAAAGTAACTGAAAAAGTATGTATTGTTGGTCTGAAAATAATTAAAAATAAATCAAATGTTGTTAAAACTCCCTAGAATCCTCTCAATCAGACGATTCTTTTATGTTTTAACAACATAGTATTTTTTAGAATTTCGAAAAACAATGCAATTTCATTCAAAATGTATGTTTCTTATTTGTAAAAGAAATAACTGTATTAAACGGCCATTTTTTTTAATGACTGATTTTTGGTTGTCCCATTAGTGATTGCTTAAAACAAGTTTTACAGTAATTAATATGACGAGTGGCATCAGAGTTTCTTTAATTCTTTCGAGTGGTTAATCACAGAATAATAGTAGATTATCATTTTGATAAGCACATAGCCATTACAAGTGAAATTATGGAAAAACTTATACCCCGATTTCCTTCATTGCAAATTATCTGATGTCATCTAAGTGGAAGTCAAAAAATTTTGTCATCATGTATGTTGCATAGCAATTATATGCAAAATGACACACTTTAAAAAAAATTGTCCGACAATTTCACATTTTATCTCATTTTTGTATTGAAGGAATTTATTTATTGTTTGCTTCTCGAGTAAGATTGGTATTTCATTTCATGAAAATTAAGCTTTTGTAGTTCACGTAATGAAATACAAATCAATTTTACATGGAAACAAATTATTAGCCTTTTTATGCCCACGTATCAAGACCATAAAAAATGGCAAAAAATAACATAATCCTTGCAAAATATTAACATTTGATAGTGGAAAAGGTGCATAAAACCTCTGTTAAAATTTTACTGAACTTGATTTTGTGGGTAAGGGCCTTTATAAGGCTTCAAGATTTTTTGATTCACATCAAAAATGGTTGTTTTTAACCTTCGAAAAGGGGGTTCCGGTTTTATAGAGCATACGGTTTTCTCCAGCTTGGATAGATATTCCTCATAATCTTTCACAATGTTAACCGAGGTTTCCTAATGAATTCATTAGGAAACCTTGGTTAACACTGCTAAAGAACACAACTTACAAATGTTTGGGAACTATTACAGGTCCACTACCTGAAGCATGTCAAGATTGTATGTCTTACATGTATGTTTGGATTTTAAAATAACTTGGCATAATTGTTCCCCAATCATGAGCACATGTGCCATTTGAACTAAATTTTCAGATTGCTTCAAGTTCGCTGTTTAAATAGATCAAGGTCAGCCTTCCAGACCATAGTTATTTCAATGATGGTTTTTAAACCTTGTACAACATGCCTCAATTATGTGCAAATGGTACAACATGCCTCAATTATGTTCAAATGGTACAACATGCCTCAATTATGTGCAAATGTACCATTTGAAATAGATTTTAAAATAGCTCCAAGGTCACAGCTCAAGGTCAAAAATTACATTTAAGCTAATTCTCATACTAATATTGGGTGATTTCAAAATAACTACAATCAGTTGTTCTCTATCATGAATTGATACAAGAATCTGAAGAAATTTTCCGACAGGCCTTAATTCAAATTGTGAAATACAGCCTTGGCATAACTTAAGTGTATCAAATTACCAAGTGCATTATCTTTTAACAGAAAATAAAGCTGAAATGTCTTTTTCTGTTTCTTACATAATTTAGGTTTGGAAGATACTTACGGGACAATGTCTACGCAAGTTTGAGAGAGCTCACAGTAAAGGTGTAACATGTATTGGTTTCTCTAAAGATAATGGTCAACTACTGAGCGCATCTTTTGACCAAACCATCAGGTAATGAATTGTTTGTACAGTGACTTTTTATAAGCCCAAAAGTCGTCTGTCTGTCCATCTGTAAGCATTTTTTTGGGTGTGCAAATCCTCCTAAACTATCAATGGGAATGAGCTGAAACTTGGCACAATTACTCCCTGTGATCTCTAGTTGTGCATAAGACCTTTTAAATTCAAATCGCTCCAAAAATCACTGTTTTGGATGTATATGCTCCACTCTGCAAAGCTTGAGAGAGCTCACAGTAAAGGCGTTACATGTATTGGTTTCTCTAAAGATAATGGTCAACTACTGAGTGCATCTTTTGACCAAACCATCAGGTAAAATATTAAATGAACCTGTGTGTGACATTTCCAACAATTTGTAATGTCAGTGAGGTACAAACATTAGGTAGCTTAGACAGCCACAAACTGTAAATGTAAAGTTACCCGATGGTCGATACTTTGAGATCATATCTTTCTACTAAACGCGTAGTGAAGACTCTGGTCAGAATGTGCAGATGCACAGGCTGGTCAGAATCTTTGCTTGGGGCATATTTGAAATCGTTTGATATCTCACGCACAGGCTCAAATGCAAAGTGACTATGAAAGTTTGAAAGGTTTTACAGTATTTAAGTGAATTTCAAAATTACTAGTTGTAGTTGGTTATATAATGAAATTGACACTCATTCAGATCAAAATCATTCTTGAAGCATTTACTCAATGCTCCATTCATTCTTTTCAAACACTCACTCAAATCAAACAAAAACGCTCCAAAATCATTAGAAAATATTTCTAAACCATTCAAAACAATCAACATTAAGTTCAAATCAATCAAATTATTCTATAAATTTATGGCCTGGAGTCTGGTTGGTCTGTGAAGACACACAAAAGGAAAATTATGTATATTTTATAAATGGCAGGTAATAAATATCAATATTTTTGTTCATCTTGAAAAAAAATAGGGATATTGGATTACCTCCCATTAATTCCACTCAGAACTCACTCCCCACACCCATTCAGTTTTATTCCAATATGATCCAAAATCAATCATCTTGTAAATTTCATGATGTTCTTAAATGTGTGCCAACTTATTTACAAGATTGGTGCACATAGTAGTACCATTGTCTGTATATCATACTTTCTGACTTGCCGCATATCTATATAAAAAATTTTGACACTAACAAATTTTTAGTTATAGTTTCAAAGGTCTAATTTTCACATGGTGAAAGATCTCATCTTTGAAGGTTATTAAACTTGTTGAGAAAAAAAACCTTATTGCAGAGGAATTTTTGTTGCACGAACACATCATGTTTTGTACTGTATTCATCACTGAAAATGTTTTGACTAATTGTATTAAATGAATGATTCTTATATTTCAGAGTACATGGTCTAAAGTCTAGTAAAACCCTTAAAGAGTTTACGGGTCACACTTCATTTGTCAATGATGTAGAATGATTCTTTTACTTCAGAGTTCATGGTCTAAAGTCTGGTAAAACCCTTAAAGAGTTTACGGGTCACTCTTCATTTGTCAATGATGCAGAATGATACTTTTATTTCAGAGTTCATGGTTTAAAGTCTGGTAAAACCCTTAAAGAGTTTACGGGTCACACTTCATTTGTCAATGATGCAGTTTTTACTTCAGAGTTCATGGTCTAAAGTCTGGTAAAACCCTTAAAGAGTTTACGGGTCACACTTCATTTGTCAATAAATAGTTCTTATAATTCAGAGTTCATGGTCTGAAGTCTGTTAAAACCCTTAAAGCGTTTACTGGTCACACTTCATTTGTCAATGATGCAGTTTTTACTTCAGAGTCCATGGTCTGAAGTCTGGTAAAACCCTTAAAGAGTTTACAGGTCACACTTCATTTGTCAATGATGCAGTTTTTATTCCAGAGTTCATGGTCTGAAGTCTGGTAAAACCCTTAAAGAGTTTACAGGTCACACTTCATTTGTCAAAGATGCAGTTTATATTTCAGAGTTCATGGTCTAAAGTCTGGTAAAACCCTTAAAGAGTTTACGGGTCACATTCATTTGTCAATGATGCAGTTTATATTTCAGAGTTCATGGTCTAAAGTCTGGTAAAACCCTTAAAGAGTTTACAGATCACATTCATTTGTTAATGGTGCATGTTTTATTTCAGAGTTCATGGTCTGAAGTCTGGTAAAACCCTTAAAGAGTTCACGGGTCACACCTCATTTGTCAATGATGCAGTTTTTACACAAGATGGACATCACATCATCAGGTCAGATTTATTTACAACTTAAACCTTATCCTGCTGAATAAATTTTGGCTAAAAAATTGCCTCAAAATCAAGGGGCAAAAATCACTGAAAGTCCCAACTGTAGGTCGAATTTTTTTGAAAAAAATAAATCTATTGACAATTCTGGTTTGAAAGTTCAAAACAGGTGGTATAGACAAAGATCAGACTGCACATATGTGCAGGCTGATGCTTGTCTATAGCTCCTGCCAAAGTAAGAATATTCCAAGCTCAGCATGACAAGGGTTAAACCTTATCCTGCAAGATTTAAACAAATACCTGAACTTTTTGACAATATTACAATTTTGGTCCAATTTTTTCTCCATGATAATAATATGTGACCCATCACGCAAAAAGGGACCATCTGGGTAGTGTGTAAAGTGTCGACCCTAGTCAGACTGTGCGGACTGCACAGACTGACTTGGGTCAAAACTTTTTGCACTGTGGTTATTCACTGAATCTAGAATGTTCATTCTACCTTCCAGTGAAAGATTTTTTGAAATGCTACTTCTGTTTGACCTATGCTGGATCATATCCCTTATTCAATTATTCATTTCACAGAATTCCCAGATGGTCCCTTTTTGCGTTACTGGTCACATATAGAAAGCAGACAGTTTGAGCTTGAATCAAGCTGCAGATCTGTGCAGGCTGATCTTAGTCTACACTGTCTGTCAAGCCCATCTACAGGGCCTTTTCCGGGGTGAAATTTCTTTTCACCAACACTTTTGCCAGATTGAAAAAAATGGAGCCAAATTTGGATTTTAGGAGCCAAATTGGGAGCCATTATTCTTCTAAAAATTGTGCTTGATAAAATCGTATGTTCCTTTAAATACAGTGGTCTCGCGATATCTCAAACACACACAGGACCGACCAATTTGCTCGAGTCATAGTATGATTCGAATTAATGCCAGTATGAAAAATTGTCCTCTATGAAGAAGTTTCACTGCGTTTTTAACTTACCTTTGCATATTTTGCCTTCAACATATGCAGTACTTATGTAAAGTACCCAAAGAGGAATAGTTTTATAAAGTACCAATGATTTTATCACGATTAAAACGATTAGTTAATTTGGTCAAATTGTCAGCGTTGAAAACAGAAAAAAGTCAAATAAGGCGTCGGCGTCATTGTTAGCGGTGTCTGTTCTCTGTACATTTAGCAATTTCAATGAGAGATTTGATTTGATTTGAATTGGGGTTTTACGTCGCTTTCAACAATCTCTCAGTTATATCGCGACGACTGGAGCACCTAACGATGGTTTCCTGGTATTTCTCACACCAGTACTACCACCACATCCCTTTCCTAGCCTCCAGTTGCTATTCCACGTAGGTTTACGATTATCTACCCATTGGTGGAAGACAAATGTCGGAAAGGATAAGCGCCGCGGCCGGGGATCGAACCCGTTTTAATGAGAGGCATTATATCATTCATATTCTTTCTTCCTTACAATATTTTCGTAGCTATCGTTTCTTAATGACAACATTTTAGACGTTTTATCAGAAGTCGACAGAAAGGCAAGGTTGCAAGCAATTCCTTCTTTGCTCACAATGTTTTCTTTTGGAGTAAACTTCCTTCAAGACAATTGAAAATCAATGCAATTTTCTTGAATAAGGTTTTTGTGCCGAATACTAGCAATGGATGACAGAAACATTGAAACTACAGCTGAAAAAAGTGTAGTTATAATGTTCCGGTGGGCAATCTTCAATATCTTTCGTTATAAAGGTGAATAATTTGCTGAATTATTTATGAGGTTGATTTTCGAAGGTCTTTCAAATTGATGATGAACATTAATTGGACAAAAATGCCTATTTGTTTTATTGTTCTTTCAAAGTCTCAAAATTATTTTCTGGGCATTACATTCCCGTCATTTACACCCGTTAAACTGAATAAGTTTGGCATACAAAGAGGTGTGAAAACAAGTTGTCTGAATTGTCGAAACCCCGTGATAAAGACCTAAGGGTATTTTTGACGATGGGCCAAAATAACAAATACGCACTGTAAGTTAAGGTTCATGTAAAGTGTTTGAGACCCAATTTTAAGGGCGCTTCATAAGCCAGAAAAAGCAGTATGTCCAGGTATATTGTATATCAAAATGAAGCTATTTTTGAGCACGAGCATTTGAGCAACATACGGTCGACATAGCTATAGTGGTTAAACCAAAACATTGTGGAAAAGGGTCATTTTGTACAGAACAAGCAACTGCATGACGGTTGGATAAAATTGGCTCATATTTTAAGAAAATACAGTCTAAAGTACCATCCAGGTACTACTACAAACGTTGGTATTGTCTGTTTTCAAAATGGATGTTAGGTATGGTGCAGCACAACACCATATTATTGTGAAATATTTTGTGTGATTTATTTCAAAATATAGTTTTTTAAATTCAATGATCTATAATAAATTACTATATGTTGATCATTCATTGAAATAGAAATTAATTTATTGCTAAACAACCTTACAGGTATGTAAACTATTAATGTCCATTTATGTTGTGATAACACACCATACCTTAAAAAAATCTACACGTTTACAAAATAAGAATGACATATATGACATGTGTTTATAAAATAAGTCAAAATAAATTGCTTGCATAACTACGTTTTGGGCTCGAGTTTTATACCAATGTTTGTAGTAGTACCTGGGTAGAACTTTAGTCTGTATTTTGTTCAAATATGGGCCAATTTTATCCAACAGTCTTGCAGTTGCTTGTTCTGTACAAAATGACCCTTTTCCAAAATGTTTTGGCTATATTGCTATAGCTATGGCAGTCTTGATTGCTTAACTGCTTATGCTCATGAATAGCTTCAATTTGATATATAATATACCTGGACATACTGCTTTTTCTTGGCAAATGAAGTGTTTTAAAATTGGGCCTCAAACACTTGACATTAACCTTAATTTAGATGCAAAATAATGGATGTCAGAAAGGTGCGAACCCCTTTGCTCGAGTGAATGCAGTAAAATTTGACCACGGGACTGAAATTGCTGCTCGAGCGATCGAGTAATCGCGCGTTCGAGTAAATGCAGTAAAAACCAACAAGAAAATAGAGTAAGACACGTCGGGACCGGAGGGCGAGCTCGAGCTTTCGCATGAATTTTAGTTTTCGCCCTCTCGAGGTAACGCAAGACCACTGTACCTCATCATTGAGGGGGATCGTATTTAAATGTCAATTAACATTCAATTGACAGTTATTTTTTGTAAACAATGACAGAAGTGTTATTGGTAGCCAAGAGGTTACTAGTTGACACACATACTTGTTGCCTCTATTTATTATCAGTCACTTGATAGGGTGTCCACACAATATTCTCTCAGCCTATGTCAAAATCAATAATCGCTGATGAATCAAAGTTCAGATTTTGTTGCCAGTCATTTCCCCAATTTCATTTTTTATCGCCAAATTCATTTCATTTTCGCATTTGGCGACAATGGTGACCCCAAGAGAAGGCTTAGCATCCACAATTGTGAACAGCAATTTAAAAAATGCAGGTCTTGTGCATATAAGACACAAAAAATCAGCCAGAACCCTCAAATCTATGTGCTCCCTGGAGATTAACTTCTGAGAGGACTGAAGACTGTTTTAAACAGGCTTCAATTCTATCCTAAAGTTGAGCCCTAAATAGTATGTACTTAACCATCATTTTCTTTACTTTTATGCAGTAAAGTTCTCCTAAATTTACATAATGAAAGATTATAACTTATCAGAAATAGTCTTTACCTAAAGCAGGGACTCCCAAAATTAAAGAAAGGACCCTTAAGATCCAAATGATTGAGTTATTTGTACCCCGTGAATTAACATCTTGTCAAACCAAGGGTTACGAACGTTTTACTTCTACTGTTTTTGAGAAGAAGCTTTTGATTAGATACCCCTTTACTCGTGAAGATGATGTTTTAAATGGATTAGCTTATCTTCGCAAACCGGCGATCCAAATATCGTAACTATAGATTCATTTAATTGAATTTACAGCATTTTTCTCGCTCATCGAAGAATGCAGTCCTGCACTCCAAGAGATTTGATTACTTTGGTATAGTTTCAATCAGACGTAGGGTATTGTTCATTTTGATTGCGTAAATAATTATTTTCTCCTATTTTCCAGAAGACAATATTTGAATTATGAAATTCGTTGATCCAATGAAACTTAATGGATAACTTTACCCTTTTGAGATTGTCGTTATAGGTGTTTCTCAGCTGCCGAGCGGGTAGGCCCGAGAAATCGGGATTCAGAGAACTAAGAGGAGTCTGCGATCGTTAAACCCTACAAACTAGATTACATTATCAAAGAAAGTTTTGTTTAGCTTAGGGAAAACAAAACTATCTAAAATAAAAAAAAATATCAAAGTAATAAACCACGTTTGTTCTTCTATTCATTGCAAAGATTTAATTATATAAAATACCATGGCCTAAATAAAATTGTATGTGTACATATTTAGATATCTGATATCATTATCAATATTACCCAGTGTCTGTTAGGTTTCCGCGGTACGTTATTGTTCACCGCGGAAGGGGGGGAATCGGCGGGGGTGGGGGGGTACAGCGTTATATCAGATACATCCACTTCTTCCACTGTTTCATTTCTTGGACCCTGACCACAGCATTTTAATGGATTTGCAGTGTATGTTGATTTTAGGCTAAAACGCTGTTATTCTTTTGATCAAAATGATCAGTACAAAAAACCTGAAACAGTTATGTCCCATTCTTTGACTCATTGAGCTAAAATATGTGCTTTATACTTTTCAGTGCAAGTTCAGATGGAACCATCAAAGTCTGGAACTTCAAGACACAGGAATGTCAGTCTACCTTTAAATCCCTTGGAGGTCAAGCAGGGGCTGATATCACTGTTAACAGCATACATCCATTACCGAGAAATGCTGAACAGTTTGTTGTTTGTAACAGAAGTAATACAGTGGTTATTATCAACATGCAGGGGCAGGTAGGTAAAATTTATGAGTACATTTTTGATTCATTAAAAAGGGTAGGATAGGGACAGATATCACTGTTAACATTATACAGTTAAAAACATCATGAAATTGACACTCATTCCGATCAAAATCATTCTTAATCATTCACTAAGCGCTCCATTCATTCATTCCAAACACTCACTCAAACCATTCAAAAGCGCTCCAAACTCACTGAAAAACATATAACAACAACTTTGTTCAAAATAAAAATAGCTGGGGAAAAAAATCGGAATTTCACTTATTTAATTAAAATTGTAAGCGTCTGATGGGTTTTCAAGAAATAGGGAGCTAACTGTAGAACTTGTATTCATATTTTATTAAAGGGAGGTAATCAATATTGCTAATTTTGTTCTCCCGAACAAAATTTGCAATACTGGATTACCTCCCATTAAATTCACTAAAAAGGCGCTCCACACATTCATTCAATTTCATTCCTAAATCATTCAATAATCATTCAACTTGTCAATTTCACAATGTTGTTAGCTGTACATCCATTACCAAGAAATGCTGAACAGTTTTTCATTTGTAATAGAAGTAATACTGTGGTTATTATCACCATGCAAGGACAGGTTCATTAAATTGTAGATACTTCAATAAAATAGGGATACAATAGGGGCCTGATAGAAGTTTATTATGAACAAGCAAGGATAGTTGGGTACATTTTCAGATTTTGAATCCCTGTCCTTCTCAACCTCTGCAAATGAAGACAGAAAACATGTTTGTTGATACAGGTTTGAATATATCGATAGTATGGAGCTGTCCTTATCCAAAAACTTAAATATTTTGTTTTATGTTTCCCATCTAAAATATCTATAGATATTTTATATTTTGACATGACTGTAAATCAAGTGTTCACTAAAACTTGATTTCCTGTTGTTTAGAATTAGTCAATATACTAAGTCAGTATTTGCTTTGCATAATCAATAAAGCATTAAGACAAAATTATTGTTTTGTGTCCTGTTTTAGATTGTTAGAAGTTTCTCCAGTAGTAAGGGAGAAGGTGCAGACTTTATATGTTGTATATTATCACTGAGGGGAGAATGGATATTTTCATTTTAGATAGGACATGCCCTCCGTTCAGGATGACAAAATGGTGCAAGCAGTAATTGTTTGCACTGTTTTGTCATCCTGAAAGCAAGGATAGTGTTGTAATGCTTCAGCGTAAATACTCTGTACATGTACAGTAGAATCCTTTTATTTTTGCAACTCGGATAATAGGGATTTTCGGTTATTAGCAACTATCCCACCAGCACAAAACCATTTGTTCATTAGCCTATGTAAAAATCGTCGGATAATCAGAAGGCGGATAATAGAAACTCCCAGATAATAGAAACAATTATTTGCACCAGGACCCTTTTTTATCGGATATAAGAAACTATTGGTAGTTTACATAGGGACATAGAAATATTTACATGCAAATTAACGAGTTTGACACGTCTTTTATACATGTATGCGTTGATTCTAATGCCGACGACGTACTGGTACACTTCTGAGATTGGGATACTGACTGAAACGCGATTATCAGATAATAGAAACATCCACTTAATAGCAACATTTCTTCTGACAAATAGGAGTTGCTATTAAGCAGATTCCTCTGTATAACATTTTTTTGCCTTTTAATTGTAGATTGTGAGAAGTTTCTCCAGTGGTAAGAGAGAAGGTGGAGATTTTGTATGTTGTATTTTATCACCGAGGGGAGAATGGATCTACTGTGTTGGAGAAGACATGGTGTTGTATTGCTTCAGCGTAACTACCGGTAAACTGGAGAGAACACTGACTGTAAGTACAGCCTGATTTGAATCTCATTTTAAGCTATTTTTTGTTTGACTGCTTTTGGACAAAACCAGAGGCTTTGTCGTTGCTGGCATTGTCGTTGTTGCTGTCATTGTCGTTGTTGACAGTGCCGTCCCCGTGGGAAAGCTTTCACATTTTGTGATATCTCTGGTTCTACTGAAGGCATTCACTTTGAAACTTGCCACACATGTTGCAACATATAATACCAAGGTGGATAACTCTAGATGCCTTTTGTGTAAATTATACTTAGACTTAGATTTTTATCCACCATCAAGCAATCAATAGCCAAGCGTAGACACCCTTTGTCAGTTATACTTATAACCCGGCAAAGTCTACTGATTTGTGAGTTTAATTGGTTACAGTAACAAGAGGCATATGACTTTGCAGGGTTTAACACGAACTACATTTTGCCACCAGCCTGAAGGACCTGTTAGCCATAAATATTACAGGTCCTCCCTTTTAACAACAGGTCCTGCATGAAAACTGTGTTTTGAATTTTAGTAATTTAAGGAATGAAATAAAAAGAAAACATTGTTGGAAAAGAAGAAAATGCTTTTTATAAGCAATGGTAAATCACACTAAATAGTTTTGATTATTTGCATCTATGAGCCTGTGTGCGACATTTCCTACAATTTTACATCTGTTTGAGGTGCAAATATTTATCAGCCTTTGCAATTATATATGTTAACTAGAAGATATTCAACCTGTCTACAGATACTTTAAAACCATATCTATCTATGAATCACATGGTGGAGGTTCTGGTCAACTGTGCTGATGCTTTGACTGTCCAGAGACTTTGCTTTGCATACATTTGAAATTGTTGGAAATGTCGCACACAGGCTCATATATATTATTAAAATTTTCATAATTTCACTTGTAGGTCCATGAAAAAGATGTGATTGGGATTGCCCACCACCCTCATCAGAATCTGATCTCAACCTACAGTGAAGATGGCCTACTTAAACTGTGGAAACCTTAGAATACTAGATACAGGCTGTTCTGTGTCCAAATGATAAGAAACTCCATATTGAGGGAGTCATTTTAATTTCAGAATGAAAAAAAAATGTATTTTCAGTCAAGTAAATCTTAGGTTGTTGGTACACGTTGGAATTGTCTCATCAAGCTTACTCGTAACCTGGTGGTTGTGGGTTTGAGCCCAACTGGAGGTGGGTAGTGTATTAGGGCAGGACACTTTACGGACAGGGCCCCAGTCCACCTAGCTGTAAAAATTGGTAGCAGTGGTAAGAAACCATTGCCTCTCTCTCTAAGTGAAGGATAAGATCTGGAATGAGTTAGGACTCAGATGGAAATGATAGTCATTCGACCCTTTATCATGTTATCCTTGAGTAAAAAAAAACAGACGATTCCAATGAGTAGCCCACAACATAGGGTTTGGAAAAAAAATAACATATTTTGACCGTTGTCACTCCGTCTTATTCTGAAGCCATGGTTAATGATAATCTTTGAAAAGCATGTACCTTGCTGTTCACTACTTCTAATGATGGGCTTGTCCTTATTTCATCAACTTAACTCTAAAACCTTGAAACTACAGCTTCAGATAAGCTGTATTTAGGAGGTTTCAGTCATGATAATTTCTCACAACCCAGACCAGAAAACATTGATATTTAAGACACTGACATATATTATTCAATTTATCACAATTAATTTTCAGGGCTAACAGTTGTAAAAATCATTTAAAATCAAAGAAATTCATGTGAAAGTAGTAGCCTCCACCATAGCGCAGTTGGTTAGGCATAAGACTTCCAATCTGGAAGCCGTGGGTTCGATCCTAGGTGATGGCAAATATCCTTTCAGAGGTTTGTCTCTCACCAATGGGTAGATAATTGTAAACCTATGTGAGAAAGCAGTCGGAGGCTAGGAAAGGGTTTAATGGTAGAACTGGTGAAAGAAATACCAGGAATCCATTGTTAGGTGCTCTGGCCGCGGCGATATAACTGCGAAATTGTTCAAAGCGGCGTAAAACCCATTCAAACAAACAAACAAATCATGTGAGTAGGTCTGGTTACAATCATAAATATACAAATTATTTTTGAAAATAGACTGTCTGATATCATTTCTAGTTATCAGATATGTGGTATCAGGTCAATACACCTTTCTTTACATGATAAATCTTCCCCTCTTTATTATGCCCCCGATAGGGAGGCATAATAAATTTGACTTGTCCGTCCGTCCGTCCGTCCGTCCGTCTGTCCGTCCGTCTGTCCGTCTGTCCGTCCGTCCGTCATTCCGTCCAAAAACTTTAACATTGGCCATAACTTCCTTATTACTATCAAAGCGGTGTCGGGGGCATTGTCATCTTACAGTGACAGCTCTTGTTTTGTACATTTAGCAACATCATGAAATTGACATTGTAAATGATTTTTGAATGATTTTGGAATGAAATTGAATAAGTAGGATTTGGAACATTTTTAGCTCGGAGAAAACCCGAGATATTGCTATAGCCTCCGTGTCATCGTTGTCGTCATCGTGCAAAAAGTTTGCCATTTTGTTATATCTCTGGTTCTACTGAAGGCATTCACTTGAAACTTGGCACACATGTTCACCATCAAAAGAGCAACCTATACTATCAAGGGGGATAAATCTAGATGCATTTTGTGCAAATTATGCCCCTTTTTCGACTTAGATTTTTTCCCACCATACAGCACTAAACAGCTGAGCGTAGGCACCCGTAGGCGGTGCTCTTGTTTTAACGTTTGCAATGAATGAATGTAGCACTAAGCAAACAATTTAGAATGGCTTTGATGCAGGTAAATGTCAATTTCACGATTCTACTAACTGTATGCAAAAAGGTAGATATTCAAGCAGAGAAGATGATGAATAGTTCTAGAACTACTTCTTAGCTAAGAGTTTTTTAGAGAAATCCAAAGGTATTTTGATCACCTTGGCACCTTTCCTGTTAGCTTTGTTGTTGGAATTGGTATGACAATTTTTAACCTTGGTCATATCTCTGTTGTTATTGAAGATATTTTCATTAAACTTGACATGCGTTTTCACCATTACAAGAGGCAGCATTCTAGACTATCAAGGGGGATAACTCAAAGCATTTTTGTAATAGTTATGCCCCTTTTTCAACTTAAACTTTTTGCATTATCCAACACCTACAGCCGAGCTTTGGCAACCATGGGGAATGTTCTTTTTCAAACTACCTTTTACTGTCATAAACTAGCTTTGCACAAAGTAAAGTATGAACTGTGTACATAAATCTTAAAAGATGACATTTTCTTTATCTTTTATTTGTCACTTTTCATTTGTGTATAGCCATAATATAACATTTTGTGAATGTCATAAGTATGATATGAAAGAAAGTAAAACTTGTGTTTTTAATTTCAGCTCAGCTGTTTTTGGAGAAAATCTGGGGTATTGCTATAGTCTTGGTATCCTCGTTGTCGTTGACTTTGTTGTCGTTCTAAAACTTTGGCATTTTGTCATATCACAGATACAACTGAAGGCATTCACTTGAAACATGTTCACTATCAAAAGAACTACCCATAGTATCAAGAGGGACAACTCTATGTCATGTTGCATGTTGGACAAATTATGCCCCTTTTTTTGACATAGATTTTTTTCCTGCTTTACAGCATACAACAGCCAAGCAAAGGCACCTGTAGGCAGTTGTCATGTTTTTACAAAAAATATCTCTTGGTAAGCTTTTGTACTTACCAGACGAGAAAATTTTAGACTGGTCCAAAATCTAGAAAATTTTCACCTGAAAGTCTTTATTTCATTGTGGAATGAATAGTAAGAAAGGAAGGTAGAATGATTTTTCTTGTTTCAGAATATCTAATAAAGAAAGATGATTAGTTTTGGCTTGGTCAACTTGTGCAGTCTGACCATGATCAAAACTTTTTGCAAGTCCCTGATTGTCACATTTTTATGCCCCTGTATCGAGAGATCAGGGGCATATTGTTTTACTCATGTCCGTCTGTCTGTCTGTCTGTCCGTCTGTCTGTCTGTCCGTCCGTCTGTCCGAAAACTTAACCCGAAAACTTAACCTTGCCAATATCTTCAAGCCTATTCAAGATACAAAGCTAATATTTGGCATGATGATAGATCTCAATGATCTGAATCCCCTGGCACCAAAGTCAAGGTCATGTGACAAGGTCTAGGCCATCTGTCAAGGTCAAACTTTGAAAAAAAACACCGTTACGGGGGCATTCTTGTTTCACAAACACATCTTGTTAGCTCTGCTGTTTTCGGAAAAAGACAAAAATATTATAATCATCTGGTGTTGTTCTTGTCGGTGTTGGTATTGATGTTGGCGTTGGAGTGACAAACTTTAACCTTTGTCATATCTCTGTTGTTATTGGAGATATTTTCATGAAACATTCCCTGTGTGTTCACCTTCGCAAGAGCTATCCAGACTGTCAAGGGTGATAATTCTGGAAGCATTTTTGTAAGAGTTATGCCCCTGACCAGACAATCATGGGGATAACTCTGGAAGCATTTTCGTAAGAGTTATGCCCCTGACCAGACGATCAAGGGTGATAACTCTGGAAGCATTTTCGTAAGAGTTATGCCCCTGACCAGACAATCATGGGGATAACTCTGGAAGCATTTTCGTAAGAGTTATGCCCCTTTTTCGACTTAGATTTGAAAAATTATGAAATCTCGGACAAGTTCCAGATTTGGTCAATTGGAGGTCAAAAACTGGTTGACAAGGTTAACCCTTTGCTGTTTAATCCCTGCTTTTTACGTGCCTGTGATTTTATGATTGAGAAAACATTGTGAAAAAAAAGAAGAAATTGCTTCTGACAAGCAATTTCTTCTTTTCCACACTATTTTCTCAATCATAAAATCACAGACACATAAAAAGCAGGGATTAAACAGCAAAGGGTTAATACGACCCTTCAATCATCCTATAGAAATTTCAATGAAATTAGATCAGATTTTGAACCTTATTGCGATAAAGAGAACTGTTTATGGACAGACAAACGGACAGATGGGAATGGGAATAACGCTATATTGGTATAGGGCTTTTTCCCCAGTATAAGTATCGGTATACGAGTTATTTGCAACATGATATCAAAAATTTAAAAAAAAAAGGCAAGTTCAAAGGAGATAATTCAGCAAAAAAAAATGTTCGGTATGGTAGGTAAAACGCTCCAGGCGATAAAATAATGCAAAAATCAAATGTGCTAGTGGAAAGAATTCAGCAGCTAGTATCACTAGGGAAAATTTAAAAAAAAAACTAGTTATCATTATAATTTACATTGTGGTAAAAATAGCAGTAGCATTACATGTAGCAGCAGTACTTCATAAAACAAAAAAAGGTGAAATTTACAATCTCATTGGGAGATAATTCAGCAAGTTATATCAATAGGGCTAAAAAAGAAATTCAAAATCACGAGCTTTCATTAATAGCTACTTTGTGTTCAAATTTCACTTCGGTACATGCAATAGTTCAGGGGGAAATGCCCCAGATAAATTTAGTGAAAATGGTAAGTTCAAGGGGAGATAATTCAGCAACTAATTATGCTAGATGCTTCAAAACTTTCTTGGACCCCATTTCCGTTAAAGCTTTGAAATGTATGAATTTCAAAGCTTTAATTGAAATATGGTCCCAGAAAACTGCCAAACAACATTATGTCTACGGACAAAAGGAAGAAAGGCCATGACGATTCCATTAAAACCCCATCTGAAAAAGGTGTATACTTGCCAATATACTTGGAATATTTGTACGGACTATTTGTTTCAAGAGAATATTTTACAATTAATCGATGGCATCAAATACAGTAAAATAAATGTTTGTTGTTGTTGTTGTTGTTCAATTTCCGTAGTCGCTAGAATTAATTTAAGAGCGTATTCTTTGCCACTCGACGGCACACAAATGTATTCGGATTCTTCAGAATATCAAAACAATTTCATAAAATTTACCTTAGCCGAACGAAACGTATCAGGAAGGAAACTATTTTTTTCTATACTTTCGTGACGCGGAAAAAATTAAATTCCTACACATTTGTGGATCTGACTGGATTTTCAAAACGGGTTAACACATTGAAAAGTTCAACAAACATTTCAAATTTAATTGTGGTAAACTCACGGACCCTAAATTTACATATGTATATTAAGAATCCGTGGTAAACTCGACCACTATTTAAGTCATGCTAATAGCATGTGCACAGATTCATTGGTCGCCTTTCATAAGATTTAGACGATGTGCTCAAGGAGAGTTCAGATATATACGCTTGAAAACTTTCATGATATTCTTGAAAGTCCATTTCGAAAAATAGGTAAGATAATGAACTTATTTATTTATTTTTTTCTGGATGACGAAACATGTCAATAATCTAAAGTTAAAGCGGCTAGAAATACCAGGAAATCATTGTTCGGTGCTCCAGTCGCCGCGATATAACTGAAAAAAAATGTTGAAAGTGGCGTAGAACTCCATTCAGCAATCAATCAATCAATTAGTGGTGTTTCGTGTGATCTCAGTGAAGGGTCTTTGGAGGAGGGGGGCGGGTAGGGGATTCAATTGGGTTCGCTTTTTGCTTCAAGATACGAGAAAATTCCATCAAAATTGGGCGATGACAGGAAAAGAATCCCTGGGTTTTTGTAGGGCGTCAACTACATGTATAAAGGGCTTCAAGAACTCAATATAAAAGCTCATATGGGTTTTCTCTTAAAATGTTTCTGGGTCCGTTGCTATAAATGAAGACCGCTTCGTTTAAGACATCCTCACGTTTTTCTCTGAATTAGCCACACAAAGTGTTTGATAGCTACGTAACTTTGGGGTAAAGTTAAGAAAGAAATTGAAGACTGTTTATTCAGTCAATAGGTTTGAGAGTTTTAGCTTCTTATTTGTGTGTCTCAATCTGGCAAGATATGTGTCCTTAAATTTAATGTATAGGCCTATATATAAGATAATCGAAACCTCTTTACAGGAATCCTGTAGTTTCTTCGTTACTATTTAGATTTTTATCTTAAATTCTTAATCAATAGCTTACAAAGATTGGGCTAATCTTAGTAAAAAAAATCTAGATAGATATAGATCTAGGTTAATCTTAAAAAGTAAATAAATGAACAGATGGATAAATAAGAAAAAAATAGTAAATAAAAAATAACGCATCATGTACGCCACGTACTATTTAAAAATCCCGCCACATTTCTTGAACTTTTCTATTTTTAGAATTGTCAACTTCCTGTCTAATTGATTTCCGGTGTTGCTGTCAAATCCCCAGATTCTGTGGACAGGTAGACCTTTTCATTTAGCTGTATTTTCTTACCGTGTCATCCAAGTTTATACCTTAATTTTTAATGATTAATCTATTTATAATTATATTTTGTGCGTTTCTATCTAATTCATGCACAATTAATGTCAATGAAAACAAGTGATTCGTACCCATTCAGCGTCGGCCCTCTTAATTTTACGACGTGAGAGCCTGAGAGATTGGTTTGTTTATATTCACTCAAAACGGATTTGGTCGACCAGAATTAGACTCGAAACCACGACCCTCAAAATACAAGTTCAGCGTTTACCAAATGAGGTTACCATTCCTTGCAACGTGATTGTTTAACTGAACCATATCCCCTCTGTTAGTCTGTTTAGAGATTTGGCACCAGTTCAGTAACTGAAGGGAAAAGTTATGCTCACATTGGTACTCCAACAAGCAACAAGGGGATTACTAGTCTGATCCCTGTCCTTAGCCATTTTAAAGCTATTGGCCAAAATTCTGAAAAATTGGCTACAAAATCAGGGTCCAAAGAATTCAGAAAAAGGCACTCGTCCTGCAGGGCAAGAGACTTAAAAAGGTAACTCGTCCTGGTTTGACTGTCACTCGCCCTGCAATAGGCCAAGGCACCGTTTAAGACCATGTTTTGTATCTGGAAACATCATCTTGAAGTGCAGACGAAACGAAAGTAGAGATTTAAGACATTTAAAAACTTTAAATTCCGGGTACTAAGTACGGTAAAATGATGGGGACAGAAAAAAAATCTAATTTGTAAACATACAATACCATGGTTTTTCGAGTAAAATTCAATGCTTGTGGCTATAAGTGCCAAAAGAAGTAGTAGATATGAACAAAACATGGGAAAATTGATTTTTATTTCGATACTTTCCTTGATCGCAAGATCGACTTGTATTTACGAAGTTCTGGTACCAGGTTATATCATGCGAAAACCGAAAGTTTTATTTTTAGAAATCAAAGTACATGGCTGTTTACAGTTCGAGTTGTTGCAAACTTCTATCACTGCGAACTTTTTGGAAGCGTCTTTTTTGTATTTTATCTATTTTTATCCTTACACTAGACATAATGATTTAATGCCATTCATTCTTCACTCGTCAGAGAGGACGACTGCCTTAGAATTTCTACTCGTCCTCCGGGACTTCTTACTCATAAATACGAGCGGACGAGTGGATTCTTTGGACCCTGAAAAAAAAAATCAATTGGCTAAAATGCTGGCTAGGGTAGGAAAGTGAAATCAAAAGTGTAAAGATCATTGGTAGAACAATTAATAAATTGATATGAGAGATAATCTTTCACAACTTTGATTGACCTGTAAGGCTGTTGACAGTTAAAAGGTAGTTGGTTACTTAAAGCCACTAGACCATGCATTCTTTTAATTGATGCTCTCAAAAGGCTGCTATATCATGATTTAAAGCTGCTCTTTCACAGATTGGGAAAATGCAATTTTTGAATTTTTTTGTAAAATTAATCAGAAATTTTTACTTCATCATGTAGAAAACTCAACAATAATAAGTTTGGATCTGGTAAGGCAAGGAAAAAAAGATAGATATTCCTGAATTCAGGGGAATTCCATTTCTGAAAGAATAAAGCAACTACTAAGGCCTAAAAGGTTATTCTTAAGTTTTTAGCCAACTATTTACGTATGCAATTCCGCCTGTTTGTCCGATTTTATCAAGGGTAAAAGTATTTGTCATTTAGGAAACTTCATATTGATAAATGTGAAAATGAAACATTATACATGAAAAATAACAATTTTGTAATTTATAGACTGGATATAAATAGACTGGTTCCGTCACTGACATTGCCACTTGGAACATTCAAGCTTCAAATTTTTTAAAAAGAGTTGTTGTTAGTGCCATACCCATGTGCCATACTTAAACATCGGAAAATGCACATATTTCTGAATCTAAGAACCAGTTTTGTATTTTTTCTATGAAGAACCGTGAAAGAGCAGCTTTAATGCATAAAAGTCTTAAAATATCAATATTTCAGTATTCTTCTGTCAAATCATGGTATTGGAATGGACTCAGAGGTAATTTATTTTCATGTGCCATACTTTAACATCGGAAAATGCACATATTTCTGAATTTAAGAACCAGTTTTGTATTTTTTCTATGAAGAACTGTAAAGAGCAGTTTTAATGCATAAAAGTCTTAAAAATTTCAATATTTCAGTATTGTTCTGTCAAATCATGGTATTGGAATGAACTCAGAGAAAATTTAAAACTGCAAAATAATTGGTTTTAGTTGCTGTTGTTAAAATAGGTATGATGACACCAGTCCCCTGATGACACTCCTGTCTGTTTTTTGCCAATTTCTTTTTTCAATGCCCAAAGAACCATTTTTTTTTTTTATACATTTTGTAACAGTAGATGATCCTGGCAAAAACTATTTTATAATTCAAATGTAATTAATTAAGTTAACCCTTTCCTGTTTTATAAAATTTTGACCTGTCCAAATTCAAAGGTTTTGTAGACGAAAATTGAAAGTGGATTTAATTTGAAAAATAATCATTCAGTAGGGTAGAAAATAAAGTAGAAAAAGAAGAAATTGCATGTCAGAAGCAATTTCTTCTTTTTTCACAATGTTTTCGCAATCATAAAATCACAGGCACGCAAAAAGCAGGGATCAAACAGCAAAGGGTTAATGTTTTATGAAAAAATATTAGAAAAAAATATTGCAAGTTTTTTTTAACTTAGGAGAATAAGATGGCTGAAAGAAATTTTGACCCAGGGTTAGCCCTGCTTTCTGCTAAATTTGCACTAGGTGGTGATAAAATCAACCTTAAACTAATTAAATACCCCCCCCCCCCCCCCTTCCTTCTGTATCTGTATGTGTATGTTGTAGAATCCTTAAAAGGCTTTTATAAAACAGTGCAAGAGTGTGTTGCCATATCATTGGCTCTTGTTTAAGAGGGCTGTCATTAAAGCCGCTAACGAGCCTGCATGCACTGTTTTATTATACGCCCGAAGGGTCTTATTATGTTATGGCCTCGGTCGTCCGTCCGTCTGTCCGTCCGTTACCTAAATTATCAATGGGAATGAGCTGAAACTTGGCACAATTACTCCCAATGATGTCTAGTTGTGCATAAGACCTTTGAAATTCAAATCGCTCCAGTCATTCCTGAGAAATCCTGAATTATCTGCCCTTGAATAAAACAAAAATCACTGTATTTTGTGTGCAACTCCTCCTAACTATCAATTGAAATGAGCTGATACTAGACACAATTATTCTCTATGATGTCTTGTTTTGCATAAGACTTTTCAATTCAAAATGCTCCAGTCATTCTTGAGTTATCTTGGATTATCTGCCCTTTAGTTGATGAAAAAAAAAATTTCTTGTCAGCTCATTTTCTCCTACATTTTGGATGGGAATGAAAGGAAACTTGCCATAATGACTCAGTAGGTTGTCTATTTGTGCTTAGGACTAAATAAATTTTCATATTTAAAGTAGTTTCAGATTTATCTTTCCTTTACTTCAAAAATAGTTTAAATTTACAGATTTTTTGGTGTGTGTGTGTGCACAACTCCTACAAATTTAATTGGATTGAAATGAATCTTGCCATAATGTTATTTGGTTAATATTTGGCTAAGCATAAGACTTCAGAAATTCAAAAAGCTTGGGTCTTTCTTGTATTATCTGCCTTTGAATTGATTGAAATTCACTATTTTTCTTTTGTGAGCAACTCGTCACACTTTGAATTGGAATGAACTGAAACTTGCAAAATAACTGTTTGGCATATTGTTGTGCATAAAATCATTTTCAATTTACGCTCAAAAGGTCGTACTATGTTATGGCACCAGTTGTCTGTCTGTCTGTTTGAAATATTTTTAGCTATCATTCAAGCTCACATTACTGACAAGCCAAGGTTACTGACAAGCCCCATCGGGCTTGTATGCGCCGCTCTGCGAAGCTCTTGTTAGGGTACCAGTCAAAGAAGGAAGAAAAAACCGCTGCATTCTCATATGCTATATTTCCTCCCTAGAAGTAGCACCCCTACTTTTTTTTACTCAGAAAAGCCACTTCAAATGACTGAATTTTTAGAAATTGTTGAGACTTCTCTCATTTGATGTGAATTTCCTCTAAACACTCTAAACAATTATTTACAGTAAAACCTCGTCTTATGGCCACCCTGGAAATACGGGCACCCCGCTATTATGAATGATTTCTGACAGAACGGATATTTTTAGCTCGGCTGCTTTCAGAGAAAACCCGAGGTATTGCAATAGCCTCTGTGTGGTTGTTGTTGTCGTCGTCGTGCGAAAACTCTGACATTTTATTATATCTTTGGTTCTACTGAAGGCATTCATTGAAACTTTGCACACATGTTCACCATCAAAAGAGCAACCTATACTATCAAGGGGGATAACTCTAGATGCATTTTGTGCAAATTATGCCCCTTTTTTACTTAGATTTTTTCCCAACATCCAGCACTCGACAGCCGAGCGTAGGCACCCGTAGGTGGTGCTCTTGTTGTTCTTTATTTCAATGGTCGCAAACCCCTCTAAAGCAAACAACCCGCTATTCTGAATTACAACCACTTATTATACCCCACACCAACGAAGTAGAGGGGGGTATATTGGTTTCACCATGTCTGTCTGTCTGTCCATCCTTCCATCCGTCCGTCAATCCGTCCGTCCGTAGACCTTTTTGTTTCCGGACTCTAACTCAAGAACCAAGTGACCTAGAATCATGAAACTTGACACAAATGTTGCTTATGACCCAAGGAAGTGCCCTATTGTTTTTGGTCACATAGGTCAAAGGTCAAGGTCACAGTCAATTTTTGTTCAATTTTCATTTCTGGACTCTAACTGAAAAACCAAGTGACGTAGAATCATGAAATTTTTTGCAAATGTTGCTTATGACTCAAGGAAGTGTGCTATTGTTTTGGGGTCATATAGGTCAAAGGTCAAGGTCACAGGCAATTTTTGTTCAATTTTCATTTCTTGACTCTAATTCAAGAACCCAGCGACCTACAATCATGAAACTTCATGCAAATGCTGCATATGACCTGCATAATTATGACCTCAATATCTGTTACAAACACATCCTGCACTTATAGCACTTGCATTTTGACAAAGCGCCTGTGGGGGGTATATGTCCGCTCTGCGACAGTTCTAGTTTCATTACAAAAGATGTACAATACACTATTACGAACCTCGCTAATAAGACCAGTTACTTCACACCTACTGATCAACCATCCAAATTTCGTGAACGCTTAGTAAATACAATACTAATTGGGTACAAATGCATCAACAGTGGATTATTGGATGTTTCGATATCACAATTAAACCTCTGTTGTATTTTGGTGTCATTTTTAATCCAACAACTTTAAGTGGTCAATCGTTTTGATAGACAACATTGGATTCTCAATGAAAGGTGTTTGTTACATATTTCAACTGTAATAAAGACACGGAAAGCAAAGCAAATTCGGGCAACTTACGTGAATTCGTTTTTGGCGATCTGCAGACGGGTATATTAAAAGTAATTTAAAGTGATTGTAAGTTAGCTTAAGATTGATTGGTTTCGTATTTAGGAAAATGATTTTACTGAATGCATCCGCTACACATACAGTTTGATAAATTTATTGTTTGGCCTTTATTTTGATCAGATCAAATGGACAAAAGCAAGCGAAATGAGCTATAAATGGATAGAAAAAAAAAGAATTAGCAAAGAAAGCAATGTCTTTTCAATACGCCAACTCACCAAGAAAATTGATGAAGGGAAAAAGATGTCCCTTTTATAAATCAAAATCATTCAATTTGGTTGGGCTTGAAACAACAACAACAAGCTTTACATGTAAATGCATTTTTGTTGATCTAATTCTGTAATGTAAAAATACACCATAATAGTTTAATTAAATTATGAATAAACTAAATTACTGAAAGTTTCACATCCGACCAAACCTCAGAAGTAAGACCACCTCGCTATTAAGACCACTTTCATAAAGTACCCCAAGTGGTCTTAATAGAGGGTTTTTACTGTATATGATTGTTTAGAGGAAATTCACCTCAAATTAAATGAAAAAGGCCCTAAAATACATCAATTTTATTGACTTTTTAAATCAGAAAATGCATACTACATAAAAGCTCCCTGACCATGTTATGTATAGCTCCAGGAAGCATTTATTAGGAGAAATACAGTATTTGTAGATATACCAGGCAAGTGTCGTTGAAGAGTTATTACGGCAAGCCTCAAACGTGTATTGATTCTCAAAAACAGGACTTGTGGTATCAATTATTAATAAGTCTTGCATTGTGTCAGTCAGAATTATTTGTCATCATCTTAAGCGACAGAATATAGGGAGTTATTCTGATTTCCCAGGTGGACCCTTTTAGCATGACAGAGACAGCCATGGGTATGGTTCAATGTATTTATAAACATACCTGGCAATCACATCAGTTATAACTGTGAGGCATAAAATTGTATTGATTCACAAAATAATTATGAATGGTGTTATCAATTTTTATTGAAGACAGGTTTACCTGTCTTTCAATATAGGGATCGTCGCCATCGGATTTTGATAACAAACCTACATGTGTCATTACGCTAAAAAAAGTAGACCCATTCATAAAAATAAACGCTGCAAAAATAATCAATAGTGTAGTAAAATACCGTAAAATTTTGGTGCAGACCTAAATTCTGGCCGGTAGTGAACACGTGTTCCATGCAGAAGTCGCCTGCAGAAACGTGTTTTGCATTCGTAAGTGGTGCTGTTTTAGGGCGTTTTCGGTTGCAATCTTTTTCATTTGCTCCAAATATTCAATTGCATCCTACAACTGTTTTTATGCATTGGCAGCTATTTTCAGTTCCCCATTTTAGACTCGCTATTTCTCGTTGAATTATGCGTTTGTGTGCCCTTAATGTCGCTTTATTTATCCGTTTCCCGGGCCTGTCGTAGTGTAAATGGATAAATACTAAAATAGCACAAGGCTATTTGAATAAACTCTTAAACCCTCGGAATTTCCTAGGTTTGAATTTTTACTTGGATTTACGGAGAAATCATTTCGATGGCTTTTCAAATTACTTTATTATTAGGCTTGTTTTGTCTATCCATGTTGTACAGCATTCAAAACATCACTCGGCAATTCCGTAAACTACAACAGATCGTGATCGTGATATTCACTCGGCAATCTTCGGGCGATCTCCGAAGTCTCAGATCTATCTAAATGTAGGTTACGGAATCGGCCTAGTTAAGACGAATGCGTGAGATTGGCCGAGTGGTGTTCCTAATGGCTTGTACAGTTGTATCACGCATGCGCGACCCTGGTTTTGAGTTTCCGCTTTTGTTTTCGACAATTTACTGACAATAACAAAAACTGTTTTGAAACTGGAATGGATTTATTTGTAACATTCTGGAGTGGACTTTGAAAGAATTCTACTCAAGGTGATAAATGCTGTAGCTCGGGAGTTCGCTTAACGATCTGTCATTTTGACAGTTTTGTCAAAATTGATAGTTCACCTGATAGTTCAATCCGAATCTTGATCTAGAAAAGCAGTCCCGTGGAAAAGGCCTGAAAGGTTGGTTGTCTTAACAGGTTTATGTATTTTTAGCTCACCTGAGCACGAAGTGCTCAAGGTGAGCTTTTGGGGTTACTTGATGTCCGTCGTCCGTCGTCCGTCGTGCGTCGTGCGTCGTCAACATTTACCTTGTGGACACTCTAGAGGCCATATTTTTAGCCCAATCAACCTGAAAATTGGTCAGAATGATTATCTTGATAAAATCTCGAACAAGTTCGAAATTGGGTCAAGTGGGGTCAAAAACTAGGTCACAGGGTCAAATCTTAGAAAAACCTTGTGGACACTCTAGAGGCCATATTTATAGCCCAATCAACCTGAAAATTGGTCAGAATGAATATCTTGATGAAATCTCGGACAAGTTTGAAATTGGGTCAAGTGGGGTCAAAAACTAGGTCACGGGGTCAATTCTTTGAAAAACCTTGTGGACACTCTAGAGGCCATATTTTTAGCTCAATCAACCTGAAAACTGGTCAGAATGAATATCTTGATGAAATCTCGGACAAGTTTGAAATTGGGTCAAGTGGGGTCAAAAACTAGGTCACGGGGTCAATTCTTTGAAAAACCTTGTGGACACTCTAGAGGCCATATTTTTAGCTCAATCAACCTGAAAACTGGTCAGAATGAATATCTTGATGAAATCTTGGACAAGTTCGAAATTGGGTCAAGTGGGGTCAAAAACTAGGTCACGGGGTCAATTCTTGGAAAAACCTTGTGGACACTCTAGAGGCCATATTTTTAGCCCAATCAACCTGAAAACTGGTCAGAATGAATATCTTGATGAAATCTTGGACAAGTTCAAAATTGGGTCAACTGGGTTCAAAATCTAGGTCACAGGGTCAATTCTTAGAAAAACCTTGTGGGCACTCTAGAGGCCATATTTCTAGCCCAATCAACCTGAAAATTGGTCAGAATGTTTATCTTGATGAAATCTCGGACAAGTTCGAAATTGGGTCAATGGGGGTCAAAAACAAGGTCATGGGGTCAAATCTTAGAAAAACTTTGTGGACACTCTAGAGGCCATATTTTAAGCCCAATCAACCTGAAAATTGGTCAGAATGATTATCTTGATATAATCTCAGATGAGTTCGAAATTTGGTCAATTGGGGTCAAAAACTAGGTCACAGGGTCAATTCTTAGAAAACCCTTGTGGACACTCTAGAGGCCATATTTTTAGCCTAATCAACTTGAAAACTGGTCAGAATGAATATCTTGATGAAATCTCTGACAAGTTCGAAATTGGGTCAAGTGGGGTCAAAGACTAGGTCACAGGGTCAAATCTAAGAAAAACCTTGTGGACACTCTATAGGCCATTTTTTAAGCCCAATCAACCTCAGAATTTCTCAGAATGATTATCTTGATGAAATACTGGACCAGTTCGAAATTGGGTCAAGTGGGGTCAAAAACTAGGTCACGGGGTCAATTCTTAGAAAAACCTTGTGGGCTATCTAGAGGCCATATTTTTAGCCCATTCAACCTGAAAATTTGTCAGAATGATTATCTTGATGAAGTCTCGGACAAGTTCGAAATTGGGTCAAGTGGGGTCAAAAACTAGGTCACGGGTCAAATCTTTGAAAATCCTTGTGGACACTCTAGAGGCCATATTTTTAGCCCAATCAACCTGAAAATGGACAGAGTGAATAATTTGATGAGAACTTTGACGAATTTGAAATTGGGTCAAGTTAGGTCAAAACTAGGTCATTGGGTCAAATCTTAGAAAAACTTTTTTAGATTGTTAATTCAGGTGAGCGATTAAGGGCCACTATGGCCCTCTTGTTTTTGTGGTTAAAATAATTTTCTACTAAGTAAGACCAACAAGAATAACCTGAAATATCTCAATGGAGAATTAGAAATAGAATTTTTCACTCCTGGAAGAAACTTAAATATTATTCATAAAAAATTAAGCTACAGCTATTCTACGGGAAATACTTCTTCTTGGTATTGACTTTGACTAGTAAAAGTATAAGAATATTGGTATTACTTTCATTGCTTCTTTTATGTGGAGATATTTAGTCAAATCCTGGACCAGATAATAAAAGTAAAAGAAATTTGAACAAATTCCCAATTCAGGGCAATATTCACCATGGCAATGAAATGTTCAGCTCTTCATCAAGGGATAAGCAATGTGTGTCATGTGGATTAATATTTTTATTTAAGATTTTTACACATCCACTTAATGAGTTCGCCTGGAAAAAATCGGATTTGGATCATATTATGATTGCTGGGGATAATCTATACAATTTCATAATACAGGGTTGCAATAATTCATATGAGTTTTTAGAATTCAGAAATTGCCACCATATATCTGTTGGTTAAATGAATGTTTTTCATTTAGGATATTGAAAACTCACACTGGGGGATGAATAGCGATTATGAGGCAGTTACCCTCTTGTGAAGCTTGAATTGGCTGGAGGGATAGGTTTATCTGGAAGTAATGAGTCTTCAAAGTATAGCATATTCATTTGTAATGGAAGTGCAGTTTTCATATGTAACCATCAATGATTGTTTTAAATTTTTGATTCCCACTCAAGAGATCTTCTCAAAACGCCACAATTTTCATTCCAATTGATAATATTCAGTCCTGTCTTCAATTCAGGCCTTTCAGGCCTTTGATTAATAAGTCTTGCAATGTGTCTGTCAAAATTTAACTTATCATCACATTCACTTCAATACAGAAGGTATAAGGGAGCACAATGATTCAGATTTCCAAGATCCTTTTAGCTTGACACCAGGATAGGCAGGACGTATAGACAAAGATCCACACATGCCAAGTCCTGATTAACACTTTCCTGTTTTATAAAATTTTGGACCTGTCTAAATTCAAAGGTATTGCAGACGAAAATTTAAAGTGGATTTAATTTAAAAAATAACCATTCAGTAGGGTAGAAAATAGTGTGGAAAAAGAAGAAATTGCTTGTCAGAAGCAATTTCTTCTTTTTTCACAATGTTTTCTCAATTATAAAATCATTATAGGGATGAGTGTCTTTTTCACTGCGTTTATTGGGGTATAAAGTGCAATTGCCTTAGCACTTGGCAAATAACGCCCGTAGGGCGTTATGATTAAGCCATGTGCTAAGGCAATTGCACTCTATACCCCAATAAACGCAGTGAAAAAGACACTCGTCCCTTATAATTGCAATCATCTAGATCAAAGAAACTATTAAAATACTCAGCCAAACATTAAAGCTTCAAGTCTTCTTTGTGCGCGTATAAATTACACGATCTATTTTTAGATCGTGTATTGTTTATCTCGCTATCGAAGTGAAATGTCATATAGTGAAACAAATGATACACAAATAAAAGACAACATTAAAATTCGTAGAGGTACTTATGACAAATAAGCTTGTTTCTGCCAAGTTAGGCTGTATATTAGAACAAAAACGGAGTGGTCGGTCTTTGTTAAGAGGGTTGCTTGAAGGTCTTCGTCGACTCGCTGTTTTCTAAGTTTAGGTCGGCTCAGAATCAGAACTGCATGCTTGTTATCGTAAATTCTTTCGAAAATATATCAATTCATAATAGATTGAATAGCAATGTTGCGTTGATGATCAGAAACTAGGTTAATTCGAGTTCCTACAACACAGGACTTGCCGATTGAATTTCGGGGGTTTCCCGAAAGACCTATTGCATTTTATACAGAAATAAAGTGCAATGGATTTCCCCACGTGATGCGATTTAAACCAATCAGAGTTCTTTATTTTATTGGATTGCAATTATAGGCACGTAAAAAGCAGGGATTAAACAGCAAAGGGTTAAGGTAGTGAACCTGTAAAAGTTCCACAACATTTTGATAGTCATAAACCGAGGTTTCATTATGACCTCAGTTATCATTGTGAAAGATCATGAGTTCTGAAATGTTGTGGAACTATTTTGGGTCTACTACCTTAAGACAATCATTGCTTTGAGCACTTTGGTTTTACAGCAATTTTCGCCAAGTTTTTAAGGCCTTTTTATGCCCACGTATCGAGAGTTCTGTCCGTCTGTCCGTCCGTCTGTCCGAAAACTTAACCTTGCCAATATCTTCAAGCCTATTCAAGATACAAAGCTAATATTTGGCATGATGATAGATCTCAATGATCCGCATCCGCTGGTACCAAAGTCAAGGTCATGTGACAAGGTCAAGGTCATCTGTCAAGGTCAAACTTTGAAAAAACTTAACCCGAAAACTTAACCTTGCCAATATCTTCAAGCCTATTCAAGATACAAAGCTAATATTTGGCATGATGATAGATCTCAATGATCCGCATCCGCTGGTACCAAAGTCAAGGTCATGTGACAAGGTCAAGGTCATCTGTCAAGGTCAAACTTTGAAAAAAAATGCGTTGTCTGGGACATTCGTGTTTCACAAACACATCTTGTTTATTCTGTTTTTAGGCGGAAATTCAACCGTGTTCCCTCTACTTATAACCTAAACTTAAAACATATATACTTTTTACCCCTACTTCCACTATCTAAATGCCCTTTAACACGGAAAAAGATTTCTATTATGTTTTAACCCAAAATAATGAACTAAATGGGCTTCTTGTATGCCTTTTAGAAGTGCTCAAGGTGAGCTATTGTGATCGTACAATGTCCGCCGTCTGTCGTCAGTCGTCCATATTCCAGAATTTCTTTAAACATCTTCTCCTCCTAACCCAGTAGGCATATCTTGATGAAACTTGGCAGGGATGTTCTTCGGGTCAAGCTCTATCAAAGATGTTCAAATAAATGAAATCCACCCTTAACTTTTCCTTTACCCTTAACAAAAAGGGTGAAAATAAAATCATCGAAAATAATCTTCTTCTCTGAAATCAGAAGGCAAACAGCTTACATATTTGGTATGTAGCATCATCTAATGGACCGCTATCCAGTTTGCTCATATCAAGACCCTGGGGGTCACATTTGGGCTCCGGCCGGGCACAACCCTTTTTACATAGAATTAAAGACAGAAAATCTTTTAAAAATCTTCTTCTCTGAAACCAGACGGCAGACAGCTTTCTTATTTGATATGTAGCATCATTTAGTTGACCTCTACAAAGTTTGTTCATATCAAGACCATTTGGTCATATTCGGGCTCCAACTGGGGCAGCCCTTTAAGCTCATCTGAGCATGATGGGTGAAATTTGGAAAATCGTCTGAAATCTTCTTCTCTGAAACCATCATCTAGTGGACCTCTACCAAGCTTGTTCATATCAAGACCCTGTGGTCACATTTGGGCTCCACACAGGTACACATCTTTTTAGCTCCACTGGCCCAAGGCCAGCGAGCTATTGTCATGGTGGGGTGTCCGTCGTGCGTCCATCTTTGCGTGCATGCGTAAACTTTTCTTTAAACAACTTCTCTTGCTAAACCAATTGGTGGATTTTGACAAAACTTGGCCAGAATGTTCCTTGGGTGACCCTCTTTTAAAGATGTTCAAGAAATTTGGATTTACCCCCAAATATGGGAGTGGCAGGGCGGGGCTTATTTTGACCCCAAAATCTTTGAACAACATCTCCTCCTAAACCATTGGGCGGATTTCAATGAAACGTTACCAGAATGTGCGTGGCAGGGCAGGGCTTATTTTGACCCCAAAATCTTTGAATGACATCTCCTCCTGAACCATTAGGCTGATTTCAATGAAACTTTACCAGAATGTTCCTTGGGTGACCCTCTTCTATAGTTGTTCAAGAAATTTGGGTTGACCCCCAAATATGGGCGTGGCAGGGCAGGGCGCATTTTTTTACCCCGAAATCTTCGAACAACATCTCCTGAACCATTGGGCGGATTTCAATGAAACTTTACCAGAATGTTCCTTTGGTGACCCTCTTCTATAGTTGTTCAAGAAATTTGGATTACCCCTCAAATATGGGCGTGGCAGGGCGGGGCTTATTTTGACCCCAAAATCTTGGAACAATATCTCCTTCTGAGCCTTTAGATCAATTTCAATCAGACCGTACCAGAATGTTCCTTGGATGACCCTCTTCAAAAATTGTTCATGAAATTATGATTGGATGAGATCCACTTGATCAATAAAATTCAGGTGAGCGGTATATGGCTTATCTTTTCCTCTTTTTTTAAAGTGATATCTAAATAGTTTTTTTCCTTGTAATTTTACATATTAGTTAAATAAGTTCATTTTTTCATAAGTCAGTTTCAACTAAGAAAAGTTTGAATTCCTTCTGAATGCTGGTGACTGTCATTACCTTCTATTTTCAATATCTCTCTATCAAATCTTGAGATTTGTGAGCCAGTGGAGCAATACAGGCCCTCTTGGGCCTCTTGTTACATAGAATCAAAGAGCAAATAGGCATATCCTTCTTGGTCTTGCCTGAAAATATTCCAGGGTATCGATCTTATGTAGAAATTATCTCCTTGTTGACATCTGGCTATTTAATTAATGTGATGTCCCAGGGGTCAAAGAGACTCTGGTGAATGATCATCAAGACCATCATGGTCCTCTTGTTATTACAGACTATTAACTCAGGAAGCCACTAGGCCCATTTAGACCTCTTGTTATAACATTTCCTTTTCTTTTCTCATGAGTTGCATAAACTTGTATTGATTCACAGAATATGACTTGTTTAATCAATTATTAATAAGTCATGCATTGTGTTTGCCAGAAATTGGTGCCATCATTCCAAACTTTTGCCTTGTATTACTGCTGTGCAGAGCATACACATGAATTTATATGGATCAGTTTTGGACAAAAACTGATATTGCTTTTCACTTTAATTAGGCTTACAGGTAAAATTCGAAACAACTGTATGAGGTTTTGGCTTCTCAGCATTTAATGCATACACAAGACTTATGAAATAATTTAATTGTCATGTTGATGTGTCCATGAATAAAGTCTGATGGAGGAGTAGTCGTATGCAAAAAGTAAAATCCTAGTGCGGAGCCTGAGGATTTTGTGTTGCATATAACTCCTCCCCCATCACACTTTATTCATTGACTCATCAAATTGAAAATGAAATTATATCCATTATAACACAATCACAATTCCGAAATTTGTTTATTACCCTTTAAAGGGTGTAAAATAATAAAATTGAATTTTTTTTTGTGTGTAAATGAATAGAATGATAAGTAATGATGTTTACGTTATGAGAATTTCACAGAAAATATAGGGCATCATTTAGCACATTTAGCACATGTGTTATATGATGTCAAAAGCATCAATGTTCCTGCTAAAGGTGACATATGGCGTCATAAATGGGAGGAGCTATCTGTGATCTGGTCGTAAATTCAGTTGTTTGTATATACCTGATATTTCCATTATTTCCTCAATATCTGATGAAAATGTTGTCAATACATTTGAAATTCTAGATGAGAAGCTGATAAAGGTCTATTTATTTCATGCAATAAAGTTGTTAATAGTAGATCCACAGTGCCTTAGGGTCAGAGCCTACTACATAATACATGTACTCTATGGCTTCAGATAGTGGAAATATCTTTCTGCTTAAAAATTGAAATATTCTACTATCACTTGCACAAACCATATATTGTGGGTACTCTTTGGAATTGTCTCATTGAGACAATTCCAATGAGTACCCACAACATAGGGTTACGTTGAGAAATAAGATTTAAGCATGGCCTTACCGAATCTCATCAGTGCCTCAGATTTGCCATTTGTACATAGACAGAAATCAGAGAACAACATCAGTCCATAGTTTCTAATTCTCATTTGAATGTCTCAAACAGGCAATACACATGAATACCCACATCATAGGGTGTATTCAAGTATTTTTGAAGTATTTTAATTGAAAATTCAAAATATGACCTCTATCAGAATATGGTAGTTAGGTTCTAAGCTTTAGGGTAAATGCTGACAACATTATATTAATAATACATGTGGTATCATGAAACATGGATCGAGTTGGTGTCATTTTGATATTGGAAGTTTAAGTGTTTCTATGGGAATGGATTGAGTTGTTGGGGGAAAAGAATTTAGAGGAAAAGTGGATTATAGAGATGAGTAAATATAGGTAATTAGAGCTAATAAGAGATAAGTTAAATGAAATATATTCCAAAAAGATATTTTCTGGCAATAACGGAAGTAATGAGAAAAGAAATTTGTTGGAATAAAAAAGAGGGATGTTAGTTAGGATGTTGGAGTAGATAGCTGTACACTACTGTTAACAGCCTAACAGTCATATTGTGGAGGCTGGAGCACTTATCAATGGATTCCTGGTAATTCATACACCAGAACTACAATTACATCCTTTCTTAGCCTGCAGCTGCTATCCCACATAGGTTTTGTTTGTCCATTTGTTTAACCTTTTGCTGTTTAATCCCTGCTTTTTACGTGCCTGTGATTTTATGATTGAGAAAACATTGTGAAAAAAGAAGAAATTGCTTCTGACAAGCAATTTCTTCTTTTTCCTCACTATTTTCTACCCTACTGATTGGTTATTTTTCAAATTAAATCCACTTTAAATTTTCGTCTGCATAACCTTTGGATTTGGACAGGTCCAAAATTTTGTAAAACAGGAAAGGGTTAAGACAATTTGTCAGAAAGTATTAGTGCTACTGTCTGGGATTGAAAGAGGGGAAAGTGGCTGTAGATGTCTGAATTTGTTTTATTGGAAGAAATAGATTAATTCATAAAAAAAAAAGTTAAGATGGCATTGGTTAAAAATAAATGTATCTTGTTAAGGGTGAGCGTATAGTTAGGTTGAATGGTTAATAATGTTTTGGGTTTTGAATCTTGAAATTACGAGATAAATTCCACTGCTCTACCAATTACTTTGATTCACCCCACCCCCCCTTCAACAACCCCCCCTTCAACAACAACAAAAACTTTTACATTTTGTGATAACTCTTGATTAGTTATTATTAGTTATTTTTCTCAAGTACAAGACCTTTCTAGTGTGGTGTCCGTGGTGTAGTGGTAGAGCGTCGGACTCTTGACCCAAAGGTCCCGAGTTTGATTACGGGGAGCAGCTATCAATCTTGGTTCTTTCATTGGCCCACAAATTTGGCGCGAGTACTGGTGAATTTTCTAGGAAGCAGAATCGAGAGGGATTAATCTAAGTTGTAAGAAGTTGTTTCCCATTCGATTTAAAATGAATAGGTTTAAACCTTTGGCACCGACTTCAAGGCCATAAGTCAAGGTAATTTTTCCAAGGTCAAATATGTGGAAATTTTAGACTTCAAATGAAATTAAGTTATATTAACACTTGTGATGGGCTGATTAATCAATTATAATTGACAAAAAAATTTCATAATCGATTAATCAGTTCCTAGCACATAATTAACAGCCATTATATATTGTTTTCAAAACTGATATTAGTTTGATACCTCAGTGTGAAACAGTTGTAACTGCCTTTATGTTTATAGGCAGTTAAATTACAACTGTTTCATACTGAGCTATGAAGTTAGTAGAAAAATCTGCAGAAAGAGTGTTTGGGTCATGATTTTTAACTATACTTTCACAGGATGATACTGGCATTGCTGTATTAAGTAAACGATTGTACAATCGATCATTAGTTGATTTACTCTTCCAAATAAATATCGAGTGTGATTTGAAACCAATTGCCCAACAATAATTAACACACATAGCAGAATTTAGCTAAGGTTTGCTGTAGATTACTGTTTAGTGTCATACTGCTGAATGACAGTGGTCAGGGTATATGTATAACCGAAATAATGTTGAAAGCGGCGTTAAACTTCATTCAATCAATCAGGGTATATGTGTTTTACTAGACTGGCTCCCATCCCACTGATTTTAAGTATTGTGAAAAAATAAGCAAAATTCAACTAGAGAAAGATAATTTCTTAGCAACTTGTATTCTCTATCTGGCCGATCAGTGGGACTGGTAAACTCTGCAGAGCCCAATGTACGGGTTTACAGTTAGCAGGTTATTCAAGGGTCAATGTTTTTGAGAATATGGGAGGTAATTTGAAATAAAATAGTTAAACATGAGTGGTCTTCCTTAATGATTTTAAAACTAACTGACAGCCTGGGAGCCAGGCTAGTGTTTCACAAGCACATCTTGTTTTTCACTGAGATTTTTTTCCTAGACTTTATAGCAATGATTATTTTGAATTGTTTTAAGAGAGTGGAACCATACTAGTTCGCAACATTTGGAAACTCATGATCTTTAACAATGTTAACCAAGGTTTCCTAATGAAAATCATTAGGAAACCTTGGTTAACACTGTTAAATAAAGTGTATTACTTCCGAAATGTTGCAGAACTATTACGGGTCCACTACCTTAACTCTAAGTATCAATATATTTTCAGAACAGTGAAGATGGGTGACACGCCCCCACATGGCTCAACAGACTATGACTACCTCATTAAATTTTTAGCTTTAGGTAAGTGTAAACTCAAAGAAACATTAAGTTAGTGCACCCGTTAAAGTTACGCAATTTTTTTGGAGTAATTAACTTTAACAGTGTCCTAATGATTTTCATAAGGAAACCTCAGTCAATATTGTGAAAGATCATTTGTTCCAAATTGTTGCGAAACTATTACAGTTCCAATACCTTAACCATCTAAACTTTAAGTTGTTACAGTTCAGGGCTTGTGTAAGTATTTGATATTTAGAAGTCATTGACTCCTCACCTATAAAAATTCTTGGGGTCAAATCTGAATTTAAAGGGGTCAAAATGTAAGAAAAAGCAAATCATTAGTAGAATTTTGTATATGGAAGAGTCAATTTAACTATTTCTTGTAATGATATGAAACAAGTAGAACCTTGGATAGTAATATAAGAAAATCTTAGGAATGAAAACCATGTTTTGACCCTTAATAAATCCTGGGAGAAATTTCTAGGGGTCAATTTAAGATATTTTCAGATATTTGGGGGTCAAAACCCTGGTTTAAGGGTCAAACACGAGCCCTGGCAGTTACATGTATGTACCCCTGCTATGATAATTCGTGGGTCCAAATAAGAAGGGGTAAAACCAGTCTAAAATCCTTAATTTACAATGAAACCCTATGTTGTGGGTACTCATTTGAATTGTCTCAATGAGACATCTCAAATGAGTACCAACAAAATAGGGTTTAACTTAAGACTAATGAAATATTTAAATTTGAAATCCAAAATACCCCCTCTATCTGTAGCTCTGAATTCAAGTATGAGAAATCATAGGGTACAGATGTAATGTAGAAAATATCTCCTAGTGGTCATCCCCCATCTTACAGATGTGTTGTTCCATGGGTCAATCAGATTCAGGTGAGCAATCTATTTCCATGATGGTCCTCTATTTTGTATACAGGAGCCGCGGCAATAGCGCAGTTGGTAGCGCGCCAGACTTCTTATCCAGGAGTCTATATTCACACGGGTTCGATCCCCGGCTGCGACACTTATTTTTTACCGACATTTGTCTTCCACCAATGGGTAGATAATCGTAAACCTATGTGGAATAGCAACTGGAGGCTAGGAAAGGGATGTGGTGGTAGTACTGGTGTGAGAAATTCCAGGAATCCATCGTTAGGTGCTCCAGTCATCGCAATATAACTGAGAGATTGTTGAAAGCGACGTAAAACCCCAATTCAAATCAAATTTGTATACAGGAATGGGTTGAATATCAGAACAAAATGGTCTATCAGGGCCAGAGGTAATAAAACTTTTCTCAGGCTCAATTCAAAATTTTCTCAAACAATTTGAGATTAAAGCCGTAATTCTGTTTTATTACTCATTTTAATGTATTAACATAAAAGATGATATTAATAATATTACATGTATCTTTTATTTTCATACATTCATTTTGATTTAAAATTTTGTAAAAATTGAGCCCGAGCCTGAGAAAACTTTTATTACCTTGGGCCCTGGTAGTACAAACTTATGTACAATCAATCAACCAATCAATCTGAAGTTATATTCCTCCAAAATGGTTTCATTTTGTTTCTTGGCCCTTCCAAAATACTTCATGTTGCATCTAAATTTGCTTTACAAATTTGCAAGAGGTCTTTTTTGCATGACTTAGTCTATATACATGTATACACTAATTTGTCCGTATTAATTTATATTTTATTTTCACAGGTGACTCGGGGGTCGGCAAAACTTCATTACTTTATCAATATACAGACAACGCATTTACAGGAAAATTCATATCTACCGTTGGTATTGATTTCCGGGAAAAAAGAGTGGTAAGTAATGTTTGATTAAATATTTGTCATTTTACTCTGCCATCTAACAAAATCATTGTGACACTGATTGTTTGTCTCCTACCAAGGACAAATGAGAAGTAGCTGGCAGGGATGTTGATATTGAGATTTTTAGATCAACTAGTTCAGAGGGGCTATTGTCATGGCCTGGCGTCCATCGTGAGTGTGTCCATCCCTTAGTCCATCCATTAACTTTTTAGCTCACCTGAGCACGAAGTGCTCAAGGTGAGCTATTGTGATCATACAATGTCCGGCTTCCGTCGTCAGTCGTGTGTCTCTCGTCCACAATTTCTTTAAACATCTTCTCCTTCTAAACCTGCGGGGCCGCCGTCATAGCGCAGTTGGTAGCGCGTCGGACTGTCAATCTAGAGTTCGCGGGTTCGATCCCCAACGGCGGCACTCATTCTTTCCGACTATTTGTCTCTCACCAATGGGTTGATAATCGTAGACCTATGTGAGATAGCGGCTGGAGGCTAGGAAAGAATGTGGTGGTTGTACTGGTGATAGAAATACTAGGAATCCATTGTTAGGTGCTCCAGCCGCCGCGATATAACTGAAATAATGTTGAAAGCAGCGTTAAACTCCATTCAATCAATCAACCTAAACCTGCGGGCCAATCTTGATGAAACTTGACAGGGATGTTCCTTGGATCAAGCTTTACCAAACTTGTTCAAATAAATGAAATTCACCCTTAACTTTCCCTTTACCCTCAACAAAAAGGGTGAAAATAGGAAAATCTTTAAAAATCTTCTTCTCTGTAACCAGGAGGCAGACAGCTTTCATATTTGGTATGTAGCATCATCTAGTGGATCTCTACCAAGTTTGATAACTTCAAGACCCTGGGGTCATATTTTGGCTTTGCCGGGCGGAACCCTTTTTACATTGTATCAAAGAGCAAAAATCAAAAAAAATCTTCTTCTCTGAAACCAGATAGCAGACAACTCTCATATTTGGTATGTAGCATCATCTAGCGGACCTCTACCAAGTTTGTTCATATGAAGACCCTGGGGGCATATTTGGGCTTTACCGGGGCTCATCCCTTTTGGCTCTTCTGAGCACAAAGGGTAAAAAAAGGAAAATCTTCAAAAATCTTCTCTAAAACCAGATTGCAGACAGCTTTCATATTTGGTATGTAGCATCATCTAGTGGACTTCTACCAAGTTTGTTCATATCAAGACCCTGGGATCATATTTGGGTTCCAACCAGGCACATCCTGCTTAGCTCATCTGAGCTTGAAAGGTGAAAATAGGTAAATCTTTAAAAATTGTCTTCTTGGAGACGAGATGACAGACAGCTTTCATAATTAGTATGTAGCATCATCTAGTGGACCTTTACCAAGTAATTTCATATCAAGACCTCGGGGTCACATTTGGGCTCCACGTGGGTGCATCCCTTTTTATTAGCTCACCTGAGCACAGAGTGCTCAAGGTGAGCTATTTGGATCTTATAATGTCTGTTGTCCGTCGTCAGTTGTGCGTCATCTTCAATTTCTTTAAACATCTCCTTCTCCTAAACCAGTGGGCCAATCTTGATGAAACTTGGCAGGGATGTTCCTTGGATCAAGCTCTACCAAAGTTAATCAAATAAATGAAATCCACCCTTAACTTTCCGTTTACCCTTAACAAAAGGGTGAAAATATGAAAATCTTTAAAAATCTTCTTCTCTGAAACTAGAAGGCAGGCATCGGTCATATTTGGTATGTATCATCATCTAGTGGACCTCTACCAAGTTTATTCATATCAAGACCCTGGGGTCATATTTGGGCTTTGCCCGGGCCCAACCCTTTTTACAAAGAATCAAAGAGTGAAAATCTTTAAAAATCTTTTTCTCTGAAACCAGATGGCAGACAGCTTTAATATTTTGTGTGTAGCATCACCTAGTGGGCCTCTACCAAGTTTGTTCATATCAAGACCCTTGTGTATTTGTGTTATTTGGGCTTTGCACGGGTGCATCCCTTTATCTCTTAAGAGCACGAAGGGTAAAGAAATGAAAATCTTCCAAGTTCTTCTTCTATGAAACAAGAAGGCAGACAGCTTTCATATTTAGTATGTAGCATCATCTAGTGGACCTCTACCAAGTTTGTGCATATCAAGACCCTAGGATCATATTTGGGCTCCACCCGGGTGCAACCCTTTTTACATAGAATGAAAGAGCGAAAATCTTTTAAAATCTTCTTAAATAGAAACCAGAGGGCACACTGCTTTCATTTTTGGTATGTAGCATCATCTAGTGGGCCCCTACCAAGTTTGTTCATATCAAGACCCTTGGGTCATATTTGGGCTCCACCTGGGCGCATCCATTTCAGCTCATCTGAGCACAATGGGTGAAAATAGGAAAACCTTCAAAAATCTGCTTCTCTGAAACCAGAAGGCAGACAGCTTTCATATTTAGTATGTAGCATCATCTTATGGACCTCTTCCAAGTTTGTTCATATCAAGACCCTGGGGTCACATTTGGGGTCCACCCGGGTGCATCCCTTTTTAGATAGAATCAAGAGCAAAAAGGCATATCTTTCTTGGTCTTTGCTGAAAATATTCCATGGTATTGATCTTAGGCAATTATCTTCTTTTTGACATCTGCCTATCTAATTAATGTGTTGTCCCAGGGGTCAAAGAGACTCGGGTGAGCGATCTACGACCATCTTGGTCTTCTTGTATAGAATCAAAGAGTGAAAAGGCATATTTTTCTTGCTCTTGGCTGAAAACATTCCATGGTATTGATCTTATGTAGAAATTATCTCCTTGTTGACATCTGCCTATTTAATTAATGTGATGTCCCAGGGGTCAAAGAGACTCAGGTGAGCGTTCTAGGACCATCATGATCCTCTTGTTCTTTAAACATCTTCTTCTCTGAAACTACTGGTCAGGTTTCAACCAAACATCACAGGAATGATGCTTAGAACATGTTTTTAGCTCCACTGGCCGAAGGCCAGCGAGCTATTGTCATGGTGGGGTGTCTGTCGTGCATCAGTGTGTGCGTGCATAAACTTTTCTTCTTCTCCTAAACCAGTGGGTCCTAAACCAGAATGTTCCTTAGTTGACCCTCTTCTAAAGTTGTTCAAGAAATTTGGATTGACCCCCAAATATGGGCGTGGCAGGGTGGGGCTTATTTTGACCCCAAAATCCTTGACCATTGGGCTGACTTCATAGAAACTTTACCAGAATGTATCTTGGGTGACCCTCTTTTAAAGTTGTATAAGGAATTGGATTGACCCCCAAACATTGGCGTGGCGTGGCAGGGCAGGGCAGGGCGGGGCCTAATTTGACCATGAAATCTCTGAACGACATCTCCTCCTGAACCATTGGACCGATTTTCAATAAAACTGAACCAGAATATTCCTTGGGTGACCCACTTCTAAAGTTTTTCAAGAAATTTGTATTGACCCCCAAATATGGGCATGGCAGGATGGGGCTTATCTTGACCCTAAAATCTTTGAAAAACATCTCCTCCTGAACCATTGGGCTGATTTCTATAACTTTATCAGAATGTTCTTTGGGTGACTCTCTTCCAAAGTTGTTCAAGCAATTTGGATTGACACCCAAAATGGGGGTTGGCAGGCTGGGGCTTATTTTGAGTCTGAAATCTCAGAAAGAAATCTCCTCCTGAGCCTTTTGATCTATTTCAATGAGACCATACTAGAATGTTCCTTGGATGACCCTCTTCAAAAATTGTTCATGAAATTTTGATTGGATGATCTCCACTGGATCAATAAAATTCAGGTGAGTGGTTTAGGGCCATTCTGGTACTCTTGTTTTAAAGTGATATCTAAATCGATAGATCGTGGGCATATTGTTTTACCGTTGTCCGTCTGTCTGTCTGTCCGTCCGTCTGTCTGTCTGTCTGCAAAAGTTAACCAAAAAACTTAACATTGCCAATATCTTCAAGCCTATTCAAGATACAAGGCTAATAATTGGCATGATGATAGATCTCAATGATCCGCATCCGCTGGTACCAAAGTCAAGGTCATGTGACAAGGTCAAGGTCACCTGTCAAGGTCAAACTTTGAAAAAAATGCTGTTACAGGGGCATTGGTGTTTCACAAACATCTTGTTTCCTTTTAATTTTACATATGAGTTAAATTAGTTAATTTCTTCATAAGTCAGATTTTTTAAGCCAGTGGAGTGATTCAGGCCATCTTGGGCCCCTTGTTTCGAATTTGTTTGTGAAATTCTGAATGGGCTGATGACATGGGCTCTACAGGCTGCCGCATCTCTGAAAAATGGTCTCAAATGAAGAAAATCTTCTTCTCTGAAACTACTGTTCAGAATTCAACCCAACTTCACACAAATGATGTTTAAGACATTCTCTTTCAGATTTGTTCGTATAATTTTGATCAGCCTGATGACAGGCTCTACAGGCTGCCGCATCAATATAAAATGGTCCCATATGATGAAATATAAACAAATCTTCTTCTTTGAAACTACTGTTAAGAATTCAACACAACTTCACAGAAATGATGCTAAGAACATGCTCATTCCAGATTTGTTCATAAAATTCTAATTGGGCAGATGACATGGGCTCTTTAGGCTGCCGCATCACTGAAAAATGGTCCCATATGACAAAATATTAAAAATCTTCTTCTCTGAAACTTCTGTTCAGAATTTAAGGTCAGACTATCAACCTAGAGTACCTTGGTTGGATCCCTGAATAATGGCACTTATTCTTCCATCTATTTGTTGTGAAATAAATTGATACTAATCACATGACTATGTGCACATTAAAGAAGCTTGGAAATATTATTTCAGATCATGGAAAAAGGGGCCTTCCTTTAAGAATGATGATAATCTGCTTACAAATAGTTCATGTCTTAGCCCAATACTTTCAATGCAATTTATTGATGAATTCTCCTATATACACAAGGTCTAAAGTAACAGTGGAGGGAAACTGGCCCTCTTGGGCTTCTTGTTTCCTTTTATCTGTGGACAAAAAGATGTTTTCTTCTTGTTAAGGTCCAAAATAAAATTATTGGCAAAAACAGAGAAAAAAAATTTGGAGATTTTTTTTCAAAACAATGTTGCCTACAATTCGATATGAATATTAGGCTTAAATTAATCTCGTCATTCAATTGAGTACAATACCAAGATTTGCCCTGGTATTTTCTTGTCCACTGATCCTATTTATAATAATTCAATTAACAAAATCCCTTGTTTTGACATTTTTGTTGCGAAAACTGTTAACCAATTTTTCAATACCCAGCACCTGGAGCAGAGCAGGGATGTAGAAAAACATATTTTATCCATTTACCAGGATAAAAATGAACTTGCCTGCAAAAAAAGAGAAAGGATAAAAAAGAGAAATTATTGTTCATAAAGAAGAAAATGCAGGAACCCAGCATTTTCTTCATTAAAAACAATATTTTCTGCCTTTTGATACAACCATTTGGCTAATTTATCTCTTACCTCTATCAAGTACCATTCCAAGATTTGTCCTTGATTAACTTGTCCAAGGACAAGTGGCAAAGAAAAATGTACTTGCCCGCTGGTAGAAAACCCTGTGTCGAACAAGTCGGGCAGTGGGATTCAACACCCCTGTAGAGTGTTGGCATTGACCTTTGGTACCCTGCAGGGATAGTTCTGGCTCCATGTGCGAAAAATCTCATTCAGTTGGAACTTGTGGGAAATACTGAGTTTTCATTTGCAATTTGAACCAAATCTTTTGTTAAAAATACATTTTGCTGTGAGTTTTTTTTTCTCTCATTTAGCCAATTTGAATGGGATTTCTGGCAGAAAAATGAGAGAACTTGCACAGATCTCGCCCAAAAATGATCCCTGCCCTTGTTATTCTATTTTCATGTGTTATACAGGTACACAGATCACCAGGTAACGATGGTTCCATAGGCAGGAGTCAGAGGATACATCTGCAGTTATGGGACACAGCCGGTCAAGAAAGGTACAGTGGACAGTCTTAACCAATTTAACCCTTTCCTGTTTTACAAAATTTTGGACTTGTCCAAATTCAAAGGTTTTGCAGACAAAAATTAAAAGTGGATTCAATTTAAAAAAATACCATTCAGTAGGGTAGAAAATAGTATGGAAAAAGGAGAAATTGCTTGTCAGAAGCAATTTCTTCTTTTTTCACAATGTTTTCTCAATCATAAAATCACAGGCACGTAAAAAGCAGGGATTAAACAGCAAAGGGATAATTGCTTCCATGGGAATATAAAATGCATCATGCTCCGTGTTACAGTTGAGTAATTCAGAGAACTGGCCTATGATATCTCCTCCTTCAAGCAGAGTAAAGAAAATACCAATGGTCAAAACCGTTTGGGTAACAGACTACCTGGGGTTAATCACCTATGATTTTCTGGTAAATCAAGATAATGTTTGATAGAGCAGTGGTCCAAAATATTACAGTCTCCTGGCGTTAGATGGAGCAGTGAATTTAACCCTTGTCATGCTGATCCCGTTTGTCTCTCACCAATAGGTTGATAATCGTAGACCTATATGAGATTGTAGCTGGCTAGGAAAGGATGTGGTGGATGAACTGGTGAGAGAAATACCAGGAAACCATCGTTAGGTGCTCCAGCCGCCGCAATATAACTGAAAAAATGTTGAAAGCAGCATTAAACTCCAATCAATCAATCAATAATGCTGATCCCAGAATATTCCTGCTTTGGCAGGAGGTATGGACAATTATCAGCCTGCACATAAGTGCAGTCTGATCTTAGTCCATACAACCTGATTTTCCTTTTTAAACCAGAAAAGTTTCAGAAATTATATTTTCAAAATCAAATGCTGACTCACAATAAGGAAATACAGAGCTTTCAGCACTTTGATTTATATACAATTTTGCCAAGGTTTTTAGCTCCACTGGCTGAAAGCCACTGGGGCTATTGTCATGGTGTTGTGTCCGTCTTGCGTCCGTCCGTCCGTACGTGCATGTGTCCGGTCGTAAACTTTTTCTTTAAAAATCTTCTCCTCAGAAACTACTGGATGAATTTCAACAAAACTTCACAGGAATGATCATTGGGTGACCCTCTTTCAAAGTTGTTCAAGAAATTTTGATCCAATGAAAAACATGGATTTAATGGGCGTGGCTAATTTCCAAATATGGTAAAAAATGAGTTTTCTCAGATTCTAATCGATGGATACCAATTAAATTTTACATGAATGATCCTTGGATGACCCTTTATCAGTCTACCTAAAATTATTGTGATCAGATGAAAAATATGCATTTTATGGGCAGAGGTCATTTCTCTATATGTTACATAGTGGAAACTTTGAAAATCATTTTCTCAGAATGTAATCAATGGATATGAACCAAATTTCACTGGAATGATCCTTGAGTGGTCCTTTATCAGTCTACCAAAAATTATAGTGATCGGATGAAAAATATGTATTTTATGGGCAGAGGTCATTTCTCTATATATTATAAAGTGGAAACTTTGAAAATCATTTTCTCAGAATGTAATTGATGGATATCAACCAAATCTCACTGGAATGATCATTCAGTGAACCTTAATCATGAAGCAAAAAATTAATGTCATTGGATGAAAAATATGTATTTTATGGACGGAGGTCATTTCTCTTTATGTTATATAGTGGAAAATTTGAAAATCATTTCAACATCAGTAGAACCCAAAATATCTTAAAATCTTGTCAAACCTTAGATTTGCTATTTCAAGAATTTCAAGCCTGTGGAGCGACACAAGTCATTCATGGCTTTCTAGTTTATTCAGCATGACAAGGGTTAAAACTGCTAGCCCATCACACTTCCCATCTTCAGTCATGGGATATCATTGATTTGATCTCCAGCAGTTGCCTATATCCTTTCCAATGTTTGTCTTCCACCATTTTTTTTTTTTGGTAATCATAAACTTAAGTGTGGCAACAGCAGAAGGCTAGGTGAGGATGTAATAGTAGTAATGGTGTGAGAAATACTAGGCATCCATTTTTAGGTGCTCCAGCCCCCCCGCAATATAACTATAAGATTGTTGAAAGCAGGGTAAAACCCCATTCCAAATAATGTTGGTATTATAAAGAATCAGGAGCTTAACTGATTTGAAGATTATGCTCGCTAAAACACATTTTCAGATTGCTCAAGATTAAGGTCACAGTTTTTGTAGGCTGGAAATTAAGATAATTTATCGCATTGCTTACTGTAATGAGTAGAAGGATTGAAACTAATTTTCAGATGGCTCAAAGGTCAAGGTCAAAAATTGAAACTGAGGCTGTGTTGTGCATTACAAATACATAGAAGGATCAATTACATAGTATTTTGTCACAATTATGCTCCAAAATAAGCATATGTCCTGTTAGAACCTAATTTTTAGATGGCTACTAGGTCATGGTCAATTATTAGTCCCCCACCGGTTTCCGGTTGGGGGACTATAGGTTTGCTCGATTCCGTCTGTCCGTCCGTCTGTCTGTCCGTCCGTCCGTCACACTTTTGTCCGGGCTATATCTTCTAAACCATATGTGCTAGCAACTTCAAACTTGGTACACTTATAGATCTCATTGAGGAGAAGTGTCATGTTCAAGAACCGTTACTCTGCCATGCCCACTTTTTGAGTTATTGCCCTTTGTTGATTTTAGCCTTACATTCTTGTCCAGAACATATCTCCTTAACTAGATGTGCTAGCAACTTCAAACTTTGTACACTTATAGATCTCATTGAGGAGAAGTGTCATGTTCAAAAACCGTTACTCTGCCACACCCACTTTTTGAGTTATTGCCCTTTGTTGCTTTCAGCCTTAAATTCTTGTCCGGAACATATCTAATAAACTATTTGTGCTAGCAACTTCAAGCTTTGTACACTTATAGATCTCATTGAGGAGAAGTGTCATGTTCAAGAACCGTTACTCTGCCACGCCCACTTTTTGAGTTATTGCCCTTTGTTGCTTTTAGCCTTAAATTCTTGTCCGGATCATATATCCTAAACTATAAGTGCTAGCAACTCCAAACTTTGTACACTTATAGATCTCATTGAGGACAAGTGTCATGTTCAAGAACTGTTATTCTGCCATGCCCACTTTTTGAGTTATTGCCCTTTGTTGTTTTTACCCTTACAATTTTGTCCAGATTATATCTCCTAAACCTAGTAAGTGCTAGCAACTTCAAACTTTGTACACTGATAGATCTTATCAAGGACAAGTGTCATGTACAAGAACTGTTACTCTGCCATGTCCACTTTTTGAGTTATTGCCCTTTGTTGTTTTAAGTCTTACATTCTTTTCCGGATCATATCTCCTAAACTATAAGTGCTAGCAACTTTAAACTTTGTACACTTATAGATCTCATTGAGGACAAGTGTCATGTACAAGAATTGTTACTCTGCCACACCCACTTTTTAGCTCACCTGAGCACGAAGTGCTCAAGGGAGCTATTGTGATCGATCGTTGTCTGGCGTCCGTCTGTCCATCTGTCCGTCTGTCCATCTGTCCGCCTGTCCGTCACGGCGTCAACTTTTTCTTTAAACAACATCTCCTCCTAAACTTATGGGTCAAAATCAACCAAACTTGGCAGAAATATTCCTTGGGTGGTCCCTTATGAAAATTGCTCAAATGGAAAGGATCCGTGCCATATCACAGGAAAAGGGGCCTAAATGACAAATTTCTTGTTTTCACTCTAGAAGCCACAAATACGGTCCAATCTTCATGAAACTTGGTCAGAATGTTTGTTAGGTCATGAGGATGAAGTCTATTGAAAATGGGAAGGATCCGTGCCATTTCACAGAAAAAGCCGCCTAAATGACAATTTTGTCAACAACATCTTTAAACGACATCTCCTCCTAAACTTATGGGTTAAAATCAACCAAAATTGGCAGAAATATTCCCTGGGTGGTCCCTTATGAAAATTGCTCAAATTGAAAGGATCCGTGCCATATCACGGGAAAAGGGGCCTTAATGACAAATTTCTTGTTTTCACTCTAAGGGCCACAAATACGGTCCAATCTTCATGAAACTTGGTCAGATTGTTTGTTAGGTCATGAGGATGAAGTCTATTGAAAATGGGAAGGATCCGTGCCATTTCACAGAAAAAGCTCCCTTAATGACAATTTTGTCAACAATATCTTTAAATGACATTACCTCCTAAACTTATGGGATAAAATCAACCAAACTTGGCAGAAATATTCCTTGGGCTGTCCCTTATGAAAATTGCTCAAATGGAAAGGATCCGTGCCATATCACAGGAAAAGGGGCCTTAATGACAAATTTCTTGTTTTCACTCTAGAAGCCACATATACGGTCCAATCTTCATGAAACTTGGTCAGAATGTTTGTTAGGTCATGAGGATGAAGTCTATTGAAAATGGGAAGGATCTGTGCCATTTCACAGAAAAGGCGTCTTAATGACAATTTTTTTGTTTACTCTCTAGAAGCCACAAATATGGTCCAATCATCATGAAACTTTGTCAGAATGTTTGTTATGTCATGAGGATGAACTCATATGAAAATGGGAAGTATACGTGCCATATCACAGGAAAAGGGGCCTTAATGACAATTTTCTCGTAAGAACTCCAAACGCCACAAATATAGTCCAATCTTCATGAAACTTGATCAAAATGTTTGCCAGGTCACAAGAATGAACTCTGTTGAAAATGGGAAGGTTCATGCCATATCATAGGAAATGGAGTCTTAATGATAATTTATTTGAAATATCAGGTGAGCGATTTAGGGCCCTCAGGGTCCTCTTGTTGAGTTATTGCCCTTTGTTGTTTTTACCTTTATATTTTTGTCCGGAACATATCTTCTAAACCATAAGTGCTAGAAACTGCAAACTTGCTACACTTATAGATATCATTGAGGACAAGTGTCATGTACAAGAACTGTCACTCTGCCATGTCCACCCTGCCATGTCCACTTTTTGAGTTATTGCCCTTTGTTGTTTCTTTCCTTACATTTTTGTCCCGTACTTATCTCCTAAACTATAAGCCCTAGCAACTTCAAACTTTGTTCACTGGTAGATCTCATTGAGAAAAAGATCTAGTAAGTAGGAGATATATTATAAGAAAGGATTTTTTGTTATCCGGTGGGGGACTCCTGTATTGCATCGCAATACGACATGCACTTGTTTAAATTGGGCTTACCTTGAGCACAGCTCCTACATAAATGAATGGATTTCAATGCAAATTGGCACATTTGTTTGCCAATGTCCATAGGAAAGTCTTTTAAACAAATGCTCGAACAGCTCTATGGTTAAAGTCTAAATTCAAGGTCAAAGTCTGAAAATAAAGTAGTAAGTTGACCTTGGACGGTCATTCTAGTTGCTGGACCTGTGCACACCTGTTTTGTAAGGAAGGACAAAAAATGGAAAATTATTCCTTGAAACCAGTCTTACACTTGAGGCATGGATATAGGGTACAGTTAAGAGCATCTTAGCCGCCGTCATAGCGCAGTTGGTAGCGCGTTGGACTGTCAATCTAGAGGTCCCGGGTTCGATTCCCGATGGCAGCACTCATTCTTTCCGGCTATTTGTCTCTCACCAATGGGTCGATAATCGTAGACCTATGTGAGATAGCAGCTGGAGGCTAGGAAAGGATGTGGTGGTTGTACTGGCGAGAGAAATACCAGGAAACCATTGTTAGGTGCTCTAGCCGCAATATAAAGGAAAAAATGTTGAAAGCAGTGTTAAACTGCATTCTGTCAATCAAGAACATCTTAAAAGTCAACACTTCACACAATCAAAACCAGTCTAAAACACTACAAGTAGCAGCTGAATAGTCCACATTAGTGTTGGGCAATCGGTCTAAAATCACAATTGATAATCATGTTTTAGTTGGAAAGTTAAATCAACTCATGATCGATTGTATAATTGTTTCTTAATAAATAATACAGCACTCTCAGTATAATTCGTTTGAAGAAAAGAATATGACAGGTTAGTTAGAACTCATGACGCAAAAACTCATCCTTCAGATTTTTCAACCAACTCCATGGCTCAGCATGAAACAGTTGTAACTGCCTATAAACATATAGGCAGTTACAACTGTTTCGTGTTGAGCCATTGAACTGATGTCCGTTCCATAAACAAAATAGAAATATATGGCTTTCATTTAAATGTTAGGAACTGATTAATCGATTATGAAATTTCTTATTTGTTTATCTCAATTGGAAGCCCAAACAAACTGATTATCGATTATAATCCATTAACCTGCCCATCATTAGTCCACATAAGGTACTCTTCCTGTTATAGAATAATTTTCTATTTGTTTATTGAATTTCAGGTTTAGAAGTTTAACTACAGCATTCTTCAGAGACGCTATGGGATTTTTGTTATTATTTGATTTAACTAGTGAACAATCTTTTGTGAATATTAGAAATTGGTTAACGCAATTACAAACTCACGCTTATTGTGAAAATCCCGATATTGTATTGTGTGGTAACAAAGCGGATTTAGAGGACCAAAGGAAAGTTAGTGAAGATCGTGCAAGGGAAATGGCTGAAAAACATGGGTATGTCTATTTTCTCAAAGGTGCAGATTATCTGTGCTAATTGTCATTAGTTTATTGATTGATTGAATGGGGTTTTACGCCGCTTCCAACATTATTTCAGTTATATCACGGCGGCTGGAGCACCTAAAAATGGATTCCTGGTATTTCTCACACCATTACTACCATTACATCCTTTCCTAGCCTCCAGCTGCTATCTCACATAGATCTACGATTATAGACCCATTGGTGAGAGACAAATAGTGGGAAAGAATGAGTGCCGCCTTCAGGGTTTGAACCCGTGACCTCTAGTTTGACAGTCAGACGCGCTATGACGGCGTCTGTCATTAGCTTAGGAACAGGTTTGACTCTAAATCAACGAGATACTAAATTGAGTGTGTATTTCCTTTTATTTATTGTTGCTACCGTAGCACATGCCCATATGAGCGACACCCCCAGAAGACGGTTAGTTGTTACGGGGGATAGTGCAAAGATACATGACGAAACTACTGCTGAGATCCGCCATGGTTCTTTAACGTGCTTGGTGTAAAGCACCGTCTCACGGGGCCTCGGTTTAACGTCTCATCCGAAAGACAATTAGTTTTTATTAGTGTACCAGCCCGGAAATCGAACCCACACCGCCGAACTCCAATGGTTTTGAAGGCCGGTGCTCTACCAACTGAGCTGATCGGGCTGGTATACTAAATTGATCCAAGACTTGGTCAATTTACATCCAACATTTGTCGAGTCATTCTGACAAGCCCCATTTGTCTTCCAGCAAATGGGCTTTTGATAAGTAGAACATTATTTTCCTAATAAATGCCCCCGGGAGCTATACATAACATGGTCATGGAGCTTTTATTTAGTATGCATTTTTTTATTGAAAAAAAATCATTGAATTTATTTCTTTAGGGCTTTTTCCATTAATTTGAGGTGAATTTCCTCTATGATTGTTTAGATGAAATTCACCTCAAGTGAGAGAAGTCTTTACAAATTCATAAGTTTTAGGCTTTTGAAGTGGATTTTCTGAATAAAAAATTTAGTGTTGCTGTGATTAGGAAGGGGGCTATTATTAGAGAAAATAAGGTATTCCTAAGTAGGATTAGTTCATGGTGGCTCTTATAAAATATTTGTGGTTGTTATAGTATGAGAAGCAACAGGAAGCCATGGTTTCGTGCTAAGTATATCAATGTCCACATTTGGTATTTTGTTACAATTGATGAGATTCATCAAGATTGGCCCAACGGTTTAGGAGAAGATGTTTAAAGAAATAGTTGTCGACGGTCAACGGACATTGGACAATATTATGAAGGTCAAGGTCATCTTTTTAGCTCACCTGAGCATGAAGGGTAGTGTGATTGTCCAATGTCCGTCGACCGTTGTCAACTAATTCTTTACACATCTTCTCCTAAACCGTTGGGCCAATCTTGATGAAACTTGGCAGGGATGTTCCTTGGGTCAAGCTCGACCAAAGTTTTTCAAAGAAATAAAATCAACCCTTAACTTTCCTTTTACTCTTAACAAAAAGGGGAAAATAGGAAAATCTTATTTGGGATGTAGCTTCATCTAGTGGACCTCTACCAAGTTTGTTCATATCAAGACCCTGGGATCATATTTGGGCTCTACCCGGGCGCATTCCTTTTAGATCATCTGAGCACAATGGACGAAAATAGGAAAATCTTCAAAAATCTTCATAGAATCAAAGAGCAATAAGGCATATCCTTCTTGCTCCTAGCTGAAAACATTCCATGGTATTGATCTTATCTAGAAGTTATCTCCTTGTTGACATCTGCCTATTTAATTAATGTGATGTCCCAGGGGTCAAAGAGACTCAGGTGTGGGATCTAGGACCATCATGGTCCTCTTGTTTAATGGTGTTTGAGGCCCATGGACAGCCAGGGTCATTTTGGGCGCAAGCACAATAGACACATGAAAAATAAAAATTTGTATAAATGCTATAAAATATTCACAATATACAAAATCTAAATAAAAATTGGAAAAAAGATGGCAAATTTATAGCGCTCTACCGTGACAGTGAGCTCAGAAAAAAAAACTGCAAATTTGATAATTCACAATATCTTATGATATACTTGGTCTGAAGGTAAACCTGATAAATGCTCAAGGTCAACATCATCAGTAAAAGTCAACTTAATCATCAAAGTCTTATTTTAAACAAACTGCTGTTTTGAGGGCAGGAATGTTTTTATGGACACATTTTTTTCATACCGGTATGTGAAATGTGAATGAACCATATTTTCTACTTACAGACTCCCCTATTTTGAAACCAGCGCTGCCAATGGTCAGAATGTAGCCAAAGCTGTCGAGTGTCTACTAGATATGGTGATGTTACGAATGGAACGGAGCGTAGACAAGTCACAGTTTCCAGGCTCTAGAGAAAGAAATGGATTTGAGACGGAAATCCCGAATGAGAATTCTGGTTGTCCTTGTTAGGTTGTTAGTGTCTGTGATTTTTGACATGGCAAGGTGCAAAGCTTTTTTTTGGAGCCGAGATCAAACTATGAAATACATAATACATACTTAGTGTATTGTATGAAAAAAAATATCTAACAAGGTTGGGAGAATTGATCATTGTTGAGGCTCAACCGATATTTTTTTTCATACAATACACTAAGTGTGTATTATATTTATCTTATAACCTCCATTTTCTTGTTTTTATCGATGTTTCTAAGTGAAATGCAAGTTTCCAAAAATAACTGCATGATATCATTGTTCTAAAAATAACTATGTGATATCATAAAAAATATCATATGGGTTGTTATCACACAGATATTTGTATAGTTATAAGATAAAAGGGTATTTTAAGGTAGTGGACCATTATAGTTCAGAAACATTTCGGACCTCATGATCTGAAAAATGTTAACTGTGGTTTCATTATGAAATCATTAGGAAACCTTGGTTAACACTGTTAGAATTTATGACTTCTGAGAAGTTACAAAACTTTAATGGGTCCACTACCATTTGATCAATAACTGTCACATTGTAGTACTACATTTTCAGCTCTTAGAGTAACTTGCCATTCACTATTAACTTATAGAAACCCACTGTCCTTTCCTAATGTGAGGTTGAGAATGCCTCTCTCCAAAATGAGGGGGGTATATTGGTTTCAACAGGGGTGTAAAATTTTTTCCTTTGTCTACTCGTCATGTAGGACAAGTTGATGGAAAAAGTTACTCGTCCTTATAACGATTTCACTCGTCCTAAGTTTCAGACTTGGATGACAGATGAAAACTAGCGGTGACGAAATAAACAATGTAGACTGTATTACGTGCTTATTTTTACAAGCACTTGACTGGGTTACCCAGCAAATCAGACTGAGTTCCCACTCTAAAAGATGCTGTGTACAGAGAACCTGTCATGCACTTACAAAAATGCGCATGCGTGAAAGAAATAAATATCCGTCAGACACTCAGGAACTCCAATTTTACTTTCGTTTTGGAAATAAGCGACAATTACCTGTACTTTTGAGTTTTGGATGACAAATTTAATTCTTTCTTGTCTAAAAAAGCACTTGTCTGGTAGGACGAGCTTAACATTTTTTTTACCGAAGCCAAGTGGTACTCGTCAATACAAGCGGACTAGTGGAATTTTACAGCCCTGTTTCAACCTGTCGGTCTGTCCATCAATCCATCTGTCGACCTTTTTATGTTTCTGTACTCTTCTTCAAGAAAAAAATGACCTAGAATCATAAAACTTTATACAATGACCCAAGAAGGTGTCATATTGCTTTTCGGTCATAAAGGTCAAAGGTCACTATTGAGCTTTGTCCAAGAATTGTTTACCTTACTGCAATATAGTGTGTTTGGGGTATGAGTTTGCTTTGGTCTAGTTTGCTCTAAACAACCATTTTAGAGGATGTTTTATGGTAATGAATCTCAAATTATAGGGGAGATAGTACAAAAAAAACACCATTTAAATGAATAATTTGCTTTAAAAAAATGGGTTTCGAAATTAAAGCTCCTTATCCATATTTTGTATAACTCATTGGAGTGTTTATAAATGATAAAGAAAAGCCTTGTCAGGTCAAAATTTACATACAATAAATAATTATATACACTGCTAAAATATTTATTTTTTAAAATAGTTTTATTTTTTTCATATTTGTAGATCTGTTATATGATTATATTACAATTATATTTGTTCTGCATATTTAATGCATATTGATATTTCAGCAATTCCAGTGTTCTAACTTTATATCTTAGCTTGTATTTACTACGCATTTATCATCTGAATTTTTTTTGGCAGTTACAACTGTTTTCAGTTGAACCATGGTCATATCCTTTCAAACATTTGTCTCCCACCAATAGACGGTTTAACATTATCTGAAGTAGGAAAGCAGCTTGGGGATATGAAAGAATGTAATGGTGACACTGGTGTGAGAAAAACCAAGAAACCTATTGTTAGGTCGTCCAACCATTGCAATATGATTGCAAAATTGTTAGGAGCGACATTGAATCCCATAAAAGCAAACAACCTATATAACAAACAGGTGAGCCTAGGTCAATTTTAGGCAGTATTTTCTGCAATAGTACTCACCTAGCAGGGCAACCATAGCCATGCCGTAACTTTGAAAGTTTACTTTTCACATACCTTAAATTTTTGGACAAAGAGGAAAATAATTTTGTTAATATTCGGACACAAAAACTATTTTTTCCCATCCGAATATATCGGGCAATTACAGTAGTATATTTCAATGGCTCAGCGCGAAACAATTGTAACTGCCTATATGTTTATAGGCAGTTACAACTGTGGCACTAAGCCCTTGATTTTGTCAAGAGTTTGTTGGAAATTACCGTTAACAAATTTATATTATTGTATCCTGAACTAAAAAAAGATTAACATACTAAGCAAAGGTGAATATATTTCATTGTCAAAAAATGAAATCCTCGTAATTTCAGCTTTGTCAAGCTAAATTTACAAAATTATGGTAATGCGACGATGATTTCTGTTAAATCATACATTTATAGATTATTCATGAAACTTAATTAAAAAAAGCTAATTATACCAAAAAATTATTTTTGGGAGGGGATGTATCTAGGAGTCAGCTTGTCGGCGTTGATCCGCCGGTTGGTCTGTCCGTTTGTAGTGGTTTTTTTTGTCTGTGAGCTTTCTCATTAATAAATGGGCGGATTTCCTTCAAACTTTACACAAGTGATCAGTATCAAGCAGAGATGTGCAAGGGAGTTTTGACAGAGTTATGGCCCTTTGATGGAAAAAGGCCTCTCCTTATTGACAAGCACTTGTAGGAGGGTATAAGTCCCCTTAAATGCATTGACCATTTTTAGGTTGTGTTCTTCATGGTATGGAATATTGTAGTTGTACAACCCATTTATGAATTAATTTAATTCTAGTTGTGTTCATCAAGATATGTACATTCTGATTGGATTAAAATTTGTTTTTCATTACTACATAAAAGTTATTTTGAGTTCTTATTCAATTGTAAAGCTTCCGTGATAAGAAGTCCAATTAAAAAAATCTATGTTATTTTGGCTAAATCTTTATACATTTTTACTCTACAATATTAAGTTATAAGATATGAAGAGAATAAATGTTGATTTCATGGAGGAATGAAACTAATAACCTAATAACACTTTTATATGAATCTGCTTTGCGTATTCATATAGTGTGATTAGATTTTTATTTAGTTTCATATGTTCATGAAATCAACAAATGCTCTCTTCATATCTTAATTGTTTGTTTTTGAATAGGTTTAACCTGCTTCACTTGAGTTGTGAAAAATCATGACTGTGATTATGTAATTACCCTCATAGTTTAAAAACTGTGTTAGGAATCTCAAAACATGAACAAAAATCATTGTCGATTGTTCTTAAAACTGTATTTTCTTTGTACTCCTTTGAATCTATATTTTTCGGGTTTAAATTTTCGCGCTTTTATGATTCTAGACATTTTGCATATATCTATTTGTGCGAAAACTGAAATTTGAAGATGAAAAATTTACATGTACATGTATAGTAAATCTTGCTCAAGCGGTCATTTTTTTTTAGCGACCGTTTTGGAAATCCCCTTCTTTAAACTGAAATATCTGAAAAAATAGATATCGCTGGTATAAAAATATTGTAAATGAATCCTATGCTGTTAAAACTCACCAAAATTGTCTCAATAAGACGATTCTGTTGAGGTTTTACAGCATAGAGTTCTTGAGAATTTCACTATAACATATATATTTGATCAAAATCATGTTTCCTAATTGTTAACAAAACGTAAGCAACCATTTTTTTCAACCACTGCTTTTTGGTGGTCCCATTCCTGGTTGCTTAATACAAGTTTTACTGTAATTTATATTGTTTTACCAAAACCAGTTTTCCAAGTTTCCTGTCTCTTTTTTTTCTGTACAATATTAGATGTGTTCTGTAATGTGTTTACATTAATTGCAATCTAATTGAATGAGGCATGACAAAAATCTAATTATTTTTAGCTCGACTATTCGAAGAATAGGGGGGGCTATTCCAGTCACCCGGGCGTCAGCGTCGGCTTCGGCGTAATGCTTTGGTTAAGTTTTTATGTGCAAGTGTTTAAAATCTCTGTTTCTATTAAAGCTATTGCTTTGAAACCTTGCACATGCTTCTGTGACCATAATATCAGCCTCTAGACAAAGATTCAATATCCTGATATAGAATTTAGTGGAATTTTAACCCTTTTCGGACTTAGAAATCTTGGTTAAGTTTTTACGTGCAAATGTTGTTTATCTGTAATATTTCTGTTTCTATAAAAGCTATTGCTTTGAAACTTTACACATGCTTCTGTGACCATAATATCAGCCTTTAGACAAAGATTCAATACCCTGATATTGAATTTAGTGGAATTCTAACCCTTTTCGGACTTAGAAATCTTGGTTAAGTTTTTACGTGCAAATGTTGTTTATCTGTAATATTTCTGTTTCTATAAAAGCTATTGCTTTGAAACTTTACACATGCTTCTGGCACCATAATATCACCCTCTTGACAAAGATTCAATACTCTGATATTGAATTTAATTGAATTTTAACCCTTTTTGGACTTAGATATTCCTGGTTAAGTTTTTACGTGCAAATGTTGTATATCAGTTATAGCTCTATTTCTACCTAGGCTTTTGCTTTGAAACTTCACACATACTTCTGTTACCATGATATCAGCTTCTAAAGAAAGATTAATTACTCTCATATTGAATTTCATAGAATTTTAACCTTTTCAGACTCAGAAATTCTTGGCAAGTTTTTACGTGCAAATGTTGTACAAAGATTCAATTCTCTGGTATTGAATTTAGTGGATTTTTAACCCTTTTAGGACTTAGAAATCTTGGTTAAGTTTTTTACGTGCAACTGATGTACATCTTTAACTACTAAAGCTGTTGCTTGGAAACTTTACACATGCTTTTTTGACTATAATATTAGCCCACAGAAAAAGATTCATTACTCTGATATTTAATTTAGTGGAATTTTAACCCTTTTTCGACCTTAAAAATCTTGGTTATGTTTTTTAGCTCACCTGAGCACGAAGTGCTCAAGGTGAGCTTTTGTGGTCGAGTGATGTCCGTCGTCCGTTGTGTGTCATGTGTCGTCAACATTTACCTTGTAGACACTCTAGAGGCCACATTTTTTGCCCGATCAACCTGAAATTTGGTCAGGATGATTGTTTTGATGAAATCTCGGACAAGTTTGAAATTGGGTCAAGTGGGGTCAAAAATGGGGTCACAGGGTCAAATTTTAAAAAAACCTTGTAGACACTCTAGAAGCCATATTTTTTGTCCAATCAACCTGAAATTTGGTCAGAATGATTATCTTGAAGAAATCTTGGACAAGTTCAAAATTGGGTCAAGTGGGGTCAAAAATGAGGTCACAGGGTCAAATCTTAGAAAAACCTTGTAGACACTATAGAAGCCATATTTTTGGCCCAATCAATCTGAAATTTGGTCAGAATGATAAGCTTGATGAAATCTGGGACAAGTTTGAAATTGGGTCAAATGGGGTCAAAAATGAGGTCACTGGGTCAAATCTTAGAAAAACCTTGTAGACACTCTGGAAGCCATATTTATTGCCCAATCAACCTGGAATTTGGTCAGAATGATTGTCTTGATGAAATCTCGGACAAGTTTGAAATTGGGTCAAGTGGGGTCAAAAATGGGGTCACGGGGTCAAATTTTAGAAAAACCTTGTTGACACTGTAGAAGCCATATTTTTTGTCCAATCAATCTAAAATTTGGTCAGAATGATTGTCTTGATGAAATCTCAGACAAGTTCGAAATTAGGTCAAGTGGGGTCAAAAATGAGGTCACAGGGTCAAATCTTAGAAATACCTTGTAGACACCCTAGAAGCCATTATTTTTGTCCAATCAACCTGTTGATGAAATCTCGGACAAGTTCGAAATTAGGTCAAGTGTGGTCAAAAATGAGGTCACGGGGTCAAAAATTAGAAAAAACTTGTAGGCACTCTAGAAGCCATATTTTTTGGCTGATCAACCTGAAAATTGGTCAGAATGATCATCTTGATGAAATCTCGGACAAGTTTGAAATTGGGTCAAGTGCGATAAAAAAAATAGGTCATGAGATCAAATCTTAGAAAAATCTTGTTAGCAGTGTAGAGGCATCATTTCTTGCCCAATCCACCTGAAATTTGGTCAGAATTCTTCATCCTTTCTAAACCTACTTTAAACAATTTTTGACAGTTCATTCAGGTGAGCGATTTAGGGCCACTATGGCCCTCTTGTATGTGCAACTGTTTTATATTAGTTGTATCTCTTCTCCTACTAAAGCTATTTCTTTGAAACTTTGCACATGCTTCTGTGACCATAATATCAGCCTCTAGACAAAGATTCTTTTCTCTTGACTTAAATTGTATTGAATTTCCAATGTCGATATTGATTTGCTGTTACTATCCAGCACTAGGAATAGTCGAGCTTCGCTGTCCTCTGACAGCTCTTGTTTATAAAATGCAATAGGTTTAGAACTATCTTTAGGAATAACTCTTCAATCAAAAATATATCTAGCAACTTCACACATTGCATTTGCTAGGTAAGAATTGAAATTTCCAATGAGTTTATCACATCACAAAATTGACACTCATCCCATGATATTTGTAATGTATTTTTCTTTAGAATTCCTCTGTAGATTTTATGATCATGGTGAAATTAACATTTATTAATTGCAGAGTTCATTTAAAAAAAATAAGTAGAAGAAAAAAATACAGTAAGGTAGAATGACTTTTTTATCTTCAGAAAATTGCAAAGGCAAAGGTTTTGAACCTGGTTAACATTATGAAAGATCACTAGTTCTGAAATTTTGCAGGACTATTATGGGTCCACTACCTTAAAAAACAAACTCTGTTCATACCCTGATCTTGCTTAAGCATATTGTTATATATTTAATATTTGTAATGCATATTTTCTTTAGAATTCCATGGCATTTATTATTATAAAATTTAAATTTATATCTTATTAAATATATTTATTAAGTAAATTTTTTGTTTATTTTCGATTGAAAGGACCTTTAAACCAACTGATATTATTTTGTCCCAAATTCAAAGAAATTGCTAGCGGCCTTCTTAGCACAATTGGCAGGGTACCAGACTTTAAATAACGGGATCCCGGGGTTGATCTTCGACGGCATCACACATTCTTTCTGACATTTCAACTGTTGAATACAACGCTATGAGAGGCTGTGAGAGGAATTTATGGTAGGACTGTTGCGAGAATACCTGCAGTGGTGGATGCAGAGGGAGTCCGGGGGTTTGAATGAACCTCCTCTGAAGCTCAATAAATTATAATGTATAATTTCAATAAACCCGTCTCCTGTTGTCCATAAATAAAGCTTTCGGAGGCAGTAAAGACTAAGATCAGACTGCACAGTTAGCATACACTACTCAAAAGTTCTAAGCGGCCACCTTACCTTTCTCAATTTTTCATGCATTTTCCGCTTTTATTTTGAAATATGAACTTTATCTTTCGAAAGAGTGTCCATTCATTCATCATCCTATCCAATTATTTTGTAAAATCATGCATTAGTAAGTCCTAAAGACGGAATTAAATGCATGCACCCTCAAATTCAAAAGTCACAAAATCGACACATTTAAGAGAAATTCGAATTTTTCGATACTTGAAAAATGCAAAGCCTATCAATCTTTTGTACTAATATCAGTGGTACAACGCATGTGGACTTCTAAAATTAATGAGAAATGCCAAAACTTTCTACACAATCCTTATCCTAACGAGAAATGTCAAAAATACCCCACCCGCCAATGTTAACTTTGTAATCGAGGGTTCTCCTACTTTCGTTTAATTCAAAAACAATTCTTGTTGATTTATGTCATTGATTTTTCTCTTGATGTCATCATAAATGATTTGTTTACATTATTTAAGCGGAAACGGGATAAAATAATGCGGCCTTTATAACATATGACCAAAAAGGCAAGTGGCCGCTTAGGAGTTTTGAGGAGTGTATACTGTCTGCCTTCGAATTGATTTTTGTGTTAAAAGTCCTGGAGCAATTTTGTTGATATTACGAGGGAAAATCGGTCGTTAATAGATTCGGTTTTCTTGGAATATTTCGCATATAGCGATATAGGACCATCATGGTCCTCTTTTTTCACGATGTTTTCTCAATCATAAAATCACAGGCACGTAAAAAGCAGGGATTAAACAGCAAAGGGTTAAAAAAAAAGCGGCATTAAACCACGTTCAAACAACTAATTTAAATGATTTTCTTAATTTTGAAAATGTTGATATTGAAAATCAAATGATTTTCTTAATTTTGACAATGTATATATTGAAAATGAAAGCCAATTAGTGTTTGAAAAATCAGTTCTTACAAGATTCGGTTGTCTTTCAATATTTCGTATATCTTTATTCCTGCTTTTGAAACTTGTGCAAAATGTTTTTATAGGTAAACAAAAAAAAAAAAAAAAAAGACGCGGGGACGGCAATGTCGCCCTATGAATGAATAAGAACACTGAGGGGTCCAGTCAAATTCAGCGAATGCATCTGAATTTCAATTTGATTTCCCTGAAAGATCCAAAAATCTTCCATTTAAATGGACCATGGCCGAAATAATTTATGATTGATTAGAAAAAAAGATTGTTTCGTTGTTACAGCTGTCAAGTATGCAAAATTTTGGTCATTATTTAAAACTTAACTCTTTGCTGTTTAATCCCTGCTTTTTACGTGCCTGTGATTTTATTATTGAGAAAACATTGTGAAAAAAAGAAGAAATTGCTTCGGACAAACAATTTCTTCTTTGTCCACACTATCTTCTACCCTACTGAATGGTTATTTTTCAAATTGAATCCACTTTGAATTTTCGTCTGCAAAACCTTTGAATTTGGACAGGTCCAAAATTTTGTAAAACAGGAAAGGGTAAAATAGACCATGACCATAATGATTTATAATTGATTGTTCCGGAGTTACTGCTGCCAAGTCTGCAACAATTTGGTCACCATTTTAAACTTAAACCACTGATATCGGAGTATAATTATGAAATGCAAATTGAAATCCAATCTTAAATTTTGGCGAAATTCTTAGTAAAAGCTGCCTTTTGAAGAATATGAAAACTTATTTTAACCAGATCAAAGGGAACTAACTCATGCACAACAATCACAAAAATACATTCGATAATGTCCAGTGTCGAAGTAGAGAACACAGAGTAAAAATATCTGTGACCCATCACGCGAAAAGGGAAGAAAAATCATTCTAGATTCAGCATTTTTGAAAAAGAAAAAAAAAAAAAACGTTTCTACCCTAGTCAGCTTTCGCAGGTCACACAGACGGACCTTGGTTGACACTTTTCGCGCTTCCCAGGTGACCCTTTTTCGTGCTCCAATTTAGCTTGCCAACATCCAGATAGGGACTTTCGTGTTGGGGAGGGATCAAGGATGTAGAACCATACTCCTGGGCGCCATTCTCAACCATTCCCGGATCGAGAAGGGGAGAGGGGTCGGGGTAAGACCCCCCGCTGTAATCGTGGAGGAAAAAAGGGCCTACTTACTCTGTAATACGGGGGGAAATAGTATCTTAATAAATAGCTCGAGGGTTCAGTCCAACACTATTGTAAGTGCCTATATATTTATTGTAAGTGCATGTATATATATCACTCGAGCTGTTTTTGTGGCGTTTTCCTCGACCACGGGTCAATATGTTGGCCCAATTAAGTCAACGGTCTAATTCTACAATCAAAAGCGAATCCACTTCAGATCATCCATTGAACGGATTGCCAGTCCCCCGCCCTTGACTTTAGAGCTTGAACGAATCGTTGGCTCGGTGCAAAACGTTTGTAACTGCCTGTAAACATATGGGCAGTTACACATGTATCACGCTGAGACATCGGAATACTCGAGAACCCGAGTATCTGGAATGGAAACGGATCGCCAGCCTCGCCACTTGAGCTTTCACAAATGCTCTAGAACCCAAGTATCTGGAATGGAAACGGATCGCCAGCCCCGCCGCTTGAGCTTAAACGAATACTCGAGTTTCCGAGTTTCTGGAATGGAAAAGGATCGTCAGCCTCGTCCATTGAGCTTTAACGAATATTTGAGTATCCGAGTATCATAAATGGAAACGGATCACGAACCTCGTCCCTTGAGCCTTGATGAATACTCGAGTACCTGATTATCTGGAATGGAAATGGATTGCCTGCCTCCTCCATTGAGCTTTAACGAATACTCGAGTACCCGAGTTTCTGGAATGGAAACGGATCGCCTGCCTCCTCCATTGAGCTTTAACGAATACTCCAGTACCCGAGTTTCTGGAATGGAAACGGATCGCCTGCCTCCTCCATTGAGCTTTAACGAATAATCGAGTACCCGATTATCTGGAATGGAAACGGATCGCCTGCCTCCTCCATAGAGCTTTAATGAATACTCAAGTACCCGATTATCTGGAATGGAAACGGATCGCCTGCCTCCTCCATAGAGCTTTAACGAATACTCAAGTACCCGATTATCTGTAATGGAAACGGATCGCCTGCCTTCTCCATAGAGCTTTAACAAATACTCAAGTACCCGATTATCTGGAATGGAAACGGATCGCCTGCCTTCTCCATAGAGCTTTAACGAATACTCAAGTACCCGATTATCTGGAATGGAAACGGATCGCCTGCCTCCTCCATAGAGCTTTAACGAATACTCAAGTACCCGATTATCTGGAATGGAAACGGATCGCCTGCCTCCTCCATAGAGCTTTAACGAATATTCGAGTACCCCAGTATCTTGAATGGAAACGGATCACCAACCTCGTCCCTTGAGCTGTAACGAACACTCGAGTACCCGATTATCTGGATTGGAAACGGATCGCCTGCCTCCTACATTGAGCTTTAACGAATACTCGAGTACCCAAGTATCTGGAGGGTCCTAATTCATTACTCGTTACCCGAACGTATTGTATATAAGTACTATGTACCTTTGGGGAACAAATTCAGAAAAGAATTGAAGACTGTTTAAATCTGTTCAAATGTTCGAGCCCTATTTACAGAAATTTTCGATCCGTTTGTGTTTTAGCTGATAAAATAAGCTAGACAGTAATAATCGGGTACTCAAGTACCCGAAAGTAACGATATATCGAGTACCCGGGCATAGGCGTGTCTAGGACTTTGAAATTTATACGCATATAGAAGGCAACAATCAAAGAATATATAGTATTTGAGAACTGTGACAAAAGATGAATGCCCTCCTTCCGCTCCCTTTTTATAATTTGAGCATTGTTGAATAGTCAAAACATCGCAACTACAGCTTGAATAAGCTGTAGTTTCGAATTTATTATCATTCATCAGCGATTTTTTTCAACAAAGGATTATTTCTTACCCATGTATAATTGAAAAATTACTGGGTGAATAAAGGATATGTTATGTTATGTTTTACGTACTTGCGTAAATTGCGTAATTGGAGTTACGCCTTTGCCTGGGTAAAGAATTTCTACTCGTCCCAGGTACAGAATATCTATTCGTCTGGGCTCTACTTGACTTACGTCACGGACAAATACAGTATATAATAAGGTCTCAAACATGAAGCAAATTTCAACCAAAAATCGATGCTACGCAACCTAAGCTGTAGTTAAGACGTTTTTAGGCCACCAATCAACGAAAATGTTTGAAAAAAATGGCAGAAAATGGCGTAGGGCAATCATCATCCCATTATGAATGCATGTTTGATTGATCGATCGATTTTGGCCGTTTTCGACTGGAACTAAAGTTCGTACAACTTTAACTTACGTCCCAATCGAACACGCGTTGTAACTACCAAGCAACCAATCGTAGTACTATGACGTACAAACTTCAGTTCAAGTCTAAATCGGCCTTTCCTTGATAAGTGTTTTTGTTTCATACCTCTATGAAATCAACAAATATTATCTTCATATCTTATAATTCAATATCATGAAGCAAAACTGTAAAGTTTTGTCAATTAAGAAATAGATTTTTAACGGGACTTTTTTTGAAGCTGTGTACTCAAAAATGTTTTCATCGGGAATACAAAACCAAATTTTCAGCCAATGAGAAGGTACAAATAGTGGTGGACACTACTAAAATAAAATTATTTCTAAATAAAGCTTAAACTTCGCTTTTAATATAACATACTTTTTCCGTTGTTTTTTCCCTATAATGCGATTCAATTATAAAAAAAAGTCTTTGAAAAAGAAAGGGAAAAATAGACTGGTCAATATCAAAATCAAATAACACTAGAAAAGCATTTATTTTTTTCTTTTTCTTTTTCTTTTTATCTGGAATTGTAAAAATCCTAATTGAACATTTTAAGACGTAAGATTGGTTGTTCTAAGCATGGTCTTTATGTCGCTTCATTTTTTCTACTGTTTTATGGGAATTGGTCAATGTCGCGTACCTAATTCTGTTCTTCGTTGAAAAGGTCGAACCTGAAGAGAGTGAAAATACTTTGCTAGATTCAACTCTTATTCTACTGGAAGTTTAGTTAAAGTTTATTTCAAACAAATAACCAATTAAGATAGTGGACCCGTAACTTATAGAACCGCAATGTTTCGGAAGTGCTGTAATGAACCTTAACAGTGTTAACTGAGGTTTCCTAATGATTTTCTTTAGGAACCTTCGGTGAACATTGTGAATGGTCATGAGTTTTGTTCCTTTCATTTTGCGGAACTATCAAGGTTCCACTACCTTAATGGAACCGACATTTTAACAAGTTTAGCTCACGTTTATCCGACAATAAGTAAGAAAACATGCAGCGAATGCTAAGATCAGACTGCACTTACAGTTAAGAACATCGTGAAAATGACAAGGTGAATGCTTTTGGAATGATTTCGGAATGAAAATGACTGAGTGAGTGGAGCAAGTTGCGAGTGAAATTGAAGGGGGGTAATCCAATATTGCTATTTTGTTCAAGATGAACAAAATTATCGATATTAATCACCTCCCTTTAATACAATATACGTACTTTTCTATTTGTACGTCTTTGTGGACCAATCAGACTCTTGAAAGTCCACACAAGGTAATAAAATCGTAAAATAAATAGATCAATTTTTTGAAAGTCTTGAACGATCTTTAAATGTTTTATGATGATTTCGGAGCGTTTTTGATCGATTTGAGTTAGCGTTTGGAATGAATGGATGGAGCGCTGATAGAATGATTATGCATGATTTTGATCGGAATGAGTGTCAATTTAACGATGTTTTTAACTGTACACGCAGGTCGATCTTAGTTTAGTCTGTTTAATTTTGTTCACGAAGGGTTAAGGGGTAAGAAAACAGATAATAACAACGCCACGATGTGCTTAAAACAATTCATCTTTCACTAAACAAAAGCCTGAGCGTTAAAGATAGAAAATTTACGTTCTGGTATTTCAAGAAAACAGTATGGAAAAACAATTAAACCCTTACCCTCATCGAACAGGCTACGCAAAAAGTTAAATGATTTGTTCTAGTCACGTTCATCAAGATTCGTGCTATCTGATTAGCTCAAAAAATGGTTTGGATTCAATACTCAATGAAATTGCTCATAATCTTTGAAATGCAGTTATTTTGTTAGCTTCCGCTGAAAAAGAGCCTACCTTAAACGGCTCACATTTTCGGAGGCATTTTAGTTAATATTTGAATGAGATAGATTACATACATTTTCATTCCGGAATCATTCATTTTGTCAATTGAACTGTAGTCTGAATTGAATCACTTGTATTTCTTTTTGTTGTAGTTGTTGTTGTTGTTGTTGTCGTTGTTCGATTCAGAGAAGAAGCCGATATGAACTGTTAGGAATACACTTATCGTGTTTGTTTGTTTTGTTTGTTTGAAATGGTTTTACGCCGCTTTCAACAATTTCGCAGTTATATCGCGGCGGTCGGAGCACCTAACAATAGATTCCTGGTATTTCTTTCACCTGTACTACCATTACACCCTTTCCTAGCCTCCCATCTCACATAGGTTAACGATTATATCAATCCATTCGTGAGAGACAAACAAAATCCCTTTTTTTTCATTCAATTGAATTTTGGGTGTTTTTGATATACATTGCATAAAAATAGATATTTAAATAATTTCAAATCATTTGATTCGCCCTATTAAGCATTTCTTGATTTACAATGTATCTGAACTTTGCAGTGACAGGGATTGGCAAGAATGATTAAAAGAACAGGAAAAATGAAAGGCCCTCCAAAGGTTATGGACGCAACGTTTCGGAAGTAATGAACTTTTAAAATGTTAACCGAGGTTTCCTAATGATTTTCATTAGGAAACCTCAATCAACATTGTGAAAGTTCATGAGTTTCGAAACGTTGTGGAACAATTAAGGTTCCACTACCTTAAATAATCCCTTTTGTACTCTTGCATTTCATCCATGGCGTCACACAGTGAAAATGCAGTGGAAAGCCATTATCTATACCTACTGCAAGATGAAAGGGTTACAGGCTAAATTACACGGGTTAATTTGTTTTGCGAGTCAACTGTTTCCAGTCTATTAACACGATAATTAATGTCTGCATCGAAAATAGCTTCACTCGGTGCTAAACAGTTGTGTATCTATACAGAACCTCAAAAGAAACGTCGTACTACGACAACTTTAATTACACAAAATGTTATTGTTTCTCTAACACGGAGTGTGAAGATTTACTTGTATTCACAAAGAGTATCAAATGTCTTTGTAATTTTGTCATTTATTAATTTATCTATTTATTGATTGCTTTATTTATAAGTAAATAAATAAATAAAAAAATAAGTAAATTTGTTTATTCATTTAATTATTTGATTATTTATGTTTTAACGATGTGGCGTTTGTTTTACTGTTAAGTATATCAGTGATTTATCACGGGGCATTTCGGAAAATCTTTAAATAAGTAGCAGATCCTGAAAGGATTTGAGGGCTTCACGCGATTCCCATCTTACGTACTTCAGCTTCGTGTGGAAATACAATCCAAATAAAGTCATACCATGAAAATGACACCTTACTTTTGAAAGTTTGAAATTTGCAAGATAAACGATTGAGGAACTATTTTAGAATAAAATTGAATGAGTGTGTATTGCGAGTTTTGGGTGAAATTAAAGGGATGTAATCCAATATAGCTAATTTTGTTCAAGACGAAGAATTGACTGAATGATTAAAAATGACTTTGATAGGAAAGAGTGTCAACTTCACGATGCTTTTAGCTGTAGCGACCATCGTAAATGTAGCGTTCTGTCTTAAACAATTCGAAACATCGGACCAATCAAATAATTTATTGATTGAATGGTTGAATGGAGATTTTTACACCGCTTTCAACATTTTTTCAGTTATATCGTGGCGGCTGGAGCACCTAACGATGGTTTCCTGGTATTTCTCTCACCAGTACTACCATCACATATTTTCCTAGCCTCCAGCTGTTATCTCACATAGGTCTACGTATATCAACCCATTGGTGAGAGACAAGTAGTCGGAAAGAGTGAGTGCCGCCGTCGGGGATCGAACCCGGGGACCTTTTCACTTCGGCGCTAAGATTATATTGTTCCGGACATGTACATGTATGTGAAAAACACCGTTTCTTGGCACTTGAAACGGCGCTTCGGTTTGATTATGACAATAAATAATGATATTCATAATGATAACAATAAATATGATAATGATGATTATTAATGTCCTTACACCCTCCCCTAGCCTCCAGCTGATATTCCACTTAGGCTTACGCGAATCTTATCCATCGGCGTGAGACAAATATCGAATAGAACAGATATTTTCCAGCCAACGGGGATTGAAGTAGACATAAAATTAACGTAACAATCTGCTTCGCGTTCAGGATGTCAAAACGGTGAAAACTGTTTGCCAATTATACCCCGCTTCGCACGCGAACTTGCGTGCAAAGCGGGGTATAACTTGCAAACAGTTTTCACCGTTTTGTCATCCTGAACGCATGGCTGGTTGTTTCTATCTCTATGTCAAAATTACAATTAACCGCAACCTGAAGTCCAAGGTAAAACGTAAAACACACGAAACCTTTACGCGGAGAGATTTTTAACGTACATTACGTGTTTTGGATAATATTTAGGACGGTTGGTCGTAACAACTATCCTTTGTGGATATGAACAGGTCGATTTATTGTTTTTGAATTGAATCCGGTTTTGTGCATATGCGTTGAGTTTCAGCGGTTTTTCGGTAGATGTAGGGTATTTTCTGCTGGAAAACATTGATGACACTTGTACAAGTAATTGAACTCGGTAACGCAAGATTGAAATAAAATGTTGGTTTAAATTTTGGTTTCGAATCATTTATTTTACATTGGTTTGGGAACAATTTTTTTACAAGGTTTTTATAAATACATTTCGCTTCTGCTTCCTTGGGAATCAACGAGCCAAGCTTTGGAAACGACGAGGTACAAGCGATCACAAGCGAGCGCCCTAAGTTCCAAACCAGATCAGATACCTTCCACTGATTTATACAGGGTACCATTCCTTGAGCGCTCGTTTATGTATTGTCATCCTGAATGTGTGGTGATACCTACGCCAGATACAGTTAGTAGCATCTTAAAATTTACAAGATGAATGATTTTTGAATGATATTGGAATGATATTGGAGTGAAATTGGAATGATATTGGAATGAAATTGAAAACTGTGTGGAGCGCGTAATGAGTGATATTATAGGGAAGTAAACCAATATTGCTAATTTTGTTCAAGATGAACAAAATTAGCGATAGGTATTACCTCCCTTTATATAAAATACGTACTTTTCTGTTTGTGTGTCTTGGTGGACCAATAAGACATTATAAAATCCACACCAGCCAATAAAATCGTAGAATAAATGGATCGATTTAAATCAAATGTTGATCGTCTTGAACGGTTTCGAAATGTTTTGATATGATTTCAGGGCGTTTTAGATCGATTTGAGTGAGTGTTTTAAATAAATGAATTGCGCGCTGAGCGAATGATTTAGAATAAGTTTGATCGGATTGAAGCTCAATTTCACGATGCTTTTAACTTTGAATTAATTATTAGTGCCAATGTCACAGCTTGATATCCTCTCTCGAAACTTAACCGCTAGACCACTTAATCAAAATACCAACACTCTCATGACGCATTTTGTAGCGCGTCAGATCCAGAAAAATTGGGTCCCGTGTTCGATCCCTGTCGGTGACATAATCCCTTTCAAACTCTAGTCTCCGCTTACTAGTAATATCTAGATATTTATCGTTAACCTAAATCTCATTCTACTTTGAATTCTTAAAATTCTTTTGATAAACGTTTACGGGGTGAAGTTAACAATTGGTAAAATGAATTAGTTTTTGCAGAGTTTCTAACATTTTAGTGGCGAAACATTTTTTGGAAATGCTGAAATTGCTTGTTACAAGCAATTTCATCATTGCCCAAAATCTTTTCCGCATTTTTAGCGAACTTTATTTATTTTTATTTGATTATTTTTTTATTATTATTTTTTTCTTATTTTGTTTTTAATCATCTTTGAAGAGAAGGACGTTTAAAAAAAGTTTGCTTAAGGAAGGAGTGCCATGCTCCCGCAGTCTTTCGGGCCACTTTCTGGAACACTTTTCTAAAGTATATCAGTTGTTGAAAAGTTGTACCGAAAAAAAAGCTTTCGGGAAAAATTAAGATATGTCATTTCCTTTTTTCTAAATGACATAGTGTTGTTACTTTTTCACTTTGAGCACTCGCTTAATATTATTTCATGCAACTTTTTTTTAACTTAACCACTAGAAAAATTGTTGAAATGAAATTATCCAAACCTTAAAAGGGTTTTACAACGTAAGTAACAAGCGGTGTAAAATAAACGTCGGTTTTTACGCACCTTTACAATAGTTTTTGTACAGGTGTAAACTCTATCTATCACCGTCCTTCCTTCATTTCACTCGAACATGCCGACCGAATACGAACTCTCGGATATTTCCGTAAAATACAAATCGGATACGTCTTTAAACGAAGCAAATACGCAGTCCAGAAAAATGTACATTTCACAAGCGAAGGCGTTTATTTTGGCGTTTTTGGCGATCGCGATTGCTGTTGGTGTTGGTGTCATTGTGCATTTTGCCGGTTCAAACAGAAATGTTGAGTGCAAATGTTCGTATCCGGAGGTCGCCGGTGGGAGTTCCGGCACAGCTGCGGGGTTGGAGCAGTGCAAGGATTGGGCTTCTGACGGCAGCTCGGAGAGTGCCGAAATATGTAAGTGTTATCTTTTTTGTGTTATCTTTTTGTGTTATCTTTAATTATCTTCTTTTTAATGCTTTTTTTGTGGATAATCGGTCGATAAACGTATTTAGATTATCACATGATAATCTCGGCGCCTTACCAGTGAAATTATCAAAATGTTATAACCTCTTTTATACTTTCCACATTATTTGAAGTTCTCTAAATCGGCCCATTGGACACATGACTCCGTAACGTTGCCTATGGTAATCACGTGCAAAATGACGCGCTCTCCGAGACTGTGTTCATAAATCTCATTTTTGCATCAAAGAAATTGAAAAAAAATTTGCTTTTGTGAACTGTCGATTTATCTTTCATTAGGTGAACAACAAAAGCTGCATTTTCACTCCTGGCTTCGCCACTCATGAAAATATAGCTTATGTTGTTCACTCAATGAGAGTTAAAATGATCTGTCTAAAAAGGCAACCATTTATCCTCCTTTTAACTTCATTGCTAAACAATTTTGCTCAATTTTTTCAAATTTCAATATCACCAGTTTTAATTAGAAAAAAGGAAAACTAGATTTTTAATTATTTTTGTTTGCGTAATTAAAATTTTAAGCTGTGATTTACATTTCTAAACAAAAAAGCAAGACATACTTGAATAAATCAGTTTGTAGTCATTAAGCAAACATGTAAGATAACATTTTATCGATCGGCGACACAGGCAATTATTACAGTATGTCATTTATGTCATTAGACTTGTATAATAACCTATATGGCATAATTTGGATAATGAAACATTTGCCTGTGGTTGTTGACCAAAAGCTCGTAACCAGGACTTGAAGAAAACACGTAGATTTCGAGATTTTTGTCGCACACTATTGAATCAGATTAGAATTACACAAGAAATAGTTAAATTACATTTCAGATGGAAACCTTCGCGAAACGTTTAAGAAATGGAACATAGCTATGCGCGCCCTTTGTAAGTCCTGGTGCAGAGTACACAAAACTTCATGAGTGCTACGAAAGCGAGATCTGCCTTTCGCGAAAGTGTTCGTGCAAGGCGGGTAACCATTTCATGAACGTTTGGTGACATCCTGAACGGACGAGTCTTTCCAAATTTGTTAGAAAAAAATGTAGTTTTGAAATCTTGATAATTAAAACCAGATAAACTAATTGTCTAAAGTTGTTGGCTCTCATATTTTATTGTTATTATTATCATTATTATTGTTTTTTATCATTCAAATTCTGTGGTGTAATGAGAAAAATTAATTGTTCAAATATATGCCCGTCTTGAAGCAACAATAATCAGTTTTCTTGGGGCCTTGTTCAATTCTTTCCGTTTTTGTACAACAAAAAACAAAACCGGTTGTCTATAAGAGTCTAGGAGCCGCCGTAATTGCGCATAAGACCATCAATCAAAATGTCCCTGGTTCTATCCCCGACGGCGGCACTCATTCTTTCCGACTATTTGTCTCCCACCAATGGGTTGATGATCGTATCCCTATGTGGGATAAAGCTGGAGCTAGTTAAAGATGTGGTGGTTGTACTGGTGTGAGAAATACTAGGAATCAATTGTTAGGTGTTCCAGCCTCTGCGACATGACCGCAAGATTGATTAAAGCGACGTTTAACCCCATTCAAATAAACTTGGTACTTTTAAGAACATCGTGAAATTGATAAGATGAATGATTTTGGAAAAGAATGAATGAAATTGAATGAGTGTGATGAGTGAGTCTTGAGTGAAATTAAAGGGAGGTAATCAACTACCGCTACTTTTGTACAGGATGAACAAAAATAACGATTTTTATTACCTCACTATAATAAAATATTCATACAAGTTCTATAAATGGTTTCGTAATTCTCAAAAACCAATCAGGCGCGAATAATTTCAATTTCATCATTGAAATCGAGATTTTTCCTATCTATATATTGAATGTAGCTGTTGATTTAATCTTTTTAGTCATTTTGAGCGTGAGCGTTTTTGAGTGGTTTGGGTTAATATTTGGAATGAATGAATGAAGCGCTGAGTGAGCGATCTAGAATGGTTTCGATTAAGATGAATGTCCTTTCACGATGAAACTAACTGTTGGTATTAAGACCTACCTCAAAGAAAATAATTTGGATCCGCACATGGTATTGGTTTGTTTGTTTGATTGGTTGTTTGTATGAATGAGTTTCATTTGAAATGAAAAGCACAGTGACCAACCAGATATTATCCATGATTAATGCCCTGGCAGGGCGGAGCCTAAGTAACGGGTCGTTGCACTTAAGGTTAAGGGAAATCAGCTTTTATCTAAAATAACCTACTTCTAAAGAGAATCGACATAAATGACTCGAGACCTTAAATCGTAGATTGGTGGCCAAATCCTCGTAACTTCAGCTTAATCAAGCTGAAGCTACGATGATTGGTAACCAAACGATAAAATGTGTTCACTCCCTCAAAGCACGTGAATTCTTTAGGTTTTAGGATACGGTTATTTGCACGCGTTAACGATGATTGCCGACTAAAATTTGAAAGAACACAAACTATTGAAAAGTAAACTCGCCAAATTACGTTACGGTTAAGCCCCCCCCCCCCCTGCCAGTTCATTAATTACGCAGAATACTGACCAATAAAGCATGGAAATCGGGTTATGAAACTATCTCCCGGTTAACAAGTTGTTCTTCCAAATGATTGTTTAAATTTTATGAGGTATTAAAGTAGGATTCACATTTCATTATTGTAATTGAAGGACTTCGGTAAATACCTGTTTAAGAAGGTTTTAGAATTTGCATTTTAATGAGTTGTCACTTGATTTTGTTTGAAACTCTAGACTACAGTATCCTTCTTATTTCTTATCTTTAATTTTAAGGCCGTAGGGTAGATGGTACAGTTAACAACATCGTGAAATTGACAAGGTGAATGATTTTGGAATTACTTAGGAATGAAATTGAATGAATGTGTGGATCGACTTTTGAGTGAATTTAATGGGAGGTAATCCAGTATTGCAAATTTTGTTCAGGAGAACAAAATTAGCAATATTGATTACCTCCCTTTAATAAAATATGAATACAAGTTCTACAGTTAGTTCCCTATTTCTTGAAAACCTATCAGCCGCTTACAATTTTAATTCAATAAGTGATATCCCGATTTTTTTCCCAGCTATTTCTATTTTGAACGAAGTTGTTGCTATATGTTTTTCAGTGAGTTTGGAGCGTTTTTGAATGGTTTGAGTGAGTGTTTGGAATGAATGAATGGAGCGCTGAGTGAGCGATTTAGAATGGTTTTGATTGAGTTAAATGTCAATTTCTTGATGTTACTAACTGTAGACCGTAATTTTGATAATCGTTTAGTTAAGAATATCGTCAAATTGACAAGATGACTGATATTGAACATTTTTTAAGGAAATTGAAATATTGTGTTGAGCGCGTTCTAAGTGAAATTCAAGGGAGGTAATCTAATGTCGCTAATTTAGTCCGAGATAAACAAAATTAGCGATATTTATTATCTGCCTTTAATAAGATATGCATACAGGTTCTATAAAAAGCTTTTTGCGTATTTTCAAACTCACCATACGCTTACAAAATTAAATTAAGTCAGTGAAATCGTTGATTAAAACTACCGATTTTTACTTTGTATGTAATTGTTAATCTTATCATTTTAGTAATTTTGAAGCATTTTTGAATGGTTTGGGTGAGTGTTTGGAATGAATGAATGGAGCGCTGAGTGAGTGATTTAGAATAATTTTGATCGGAATGACAGTAAATTTCACAATGTTCTTAACTGTAATACAATATCGCTATATTCCGTTTGAGTTGAACGAAATGAGCTATATTTATTACCTCCCTTTGATATACTATAAATCGAAGTTCTTAAGAAGATTAAGGAAATTGCATTTCAATGATTTCTCACTCGATTTTGTTTGAAACTTTTGATGACTATATCCTGCAATTTTCTCATCTTCAATTCTAAGGTCGTGGGGAGCCGGTAAAACTGGTTATTAATTGACACGGAGATTTTCCGAATTTCTGACATTTGATGACATTTTTTTTGTTGTTGTTGTTGATTTTATTTTCAACGAGTTTGTATAATTCGGAACATTGCTTAAACTTTTCCGTAAACTGGAAAGTACCTCGGACGTAACTGTAGTAATTGTCAGTCATTATTTTAGGTAATTCGGCTTCTGGTGGTACTTCGGTTAATACGCTTGAAAAAAAACACATTTTGCTAATGCTTTCTGATCGTCTGTGGACATCTGTGCATATCATAATTTGATGACAAAAAGCAGTAATATGCGCAGTTTCATTCGTTTGTATTTTATTCAACGTCATTCTTAATTAAAGGGATCGTAAATGTTTGTGACGTCATTTAGGGATGCGAAATGACGCGCTTTCCATGCTGTGTATATAGAGAATAGATGGTTGGTGACTTGAGATAGAAAAGTTTATCGGGCAAGGAGTAGGAATCTATCTGGTGAGCCGGATAAACATTTTCATCTCAAGTCACCTATCACATATTCTATTGACCCTGTTACAATCTTTGTTTAAAAGTCTATTCGATATCTATGAATGAAAATTTAATCAGATTCCAAGAACGGACATATATTGAGATCAGATGTATTGCTTCTGTCTCCGAAACTAGGGCGTAACCCCCATTACTCAATTTACGCAAGTGCGTAAAAGAAATAATCCTCTGTTGAATAATACCGTTGATGAATGATCACAGCATCGAAACTACAGCTTATGTAAGCTGTAGTTACGATGCTTTGATCACTCACCAACGCTAAAATCATAAAAAGGGAGCGAACGCAATCATCTTTTGTCACAGTTCTCATATCGCCTTTATCCTATATATTCTTTAGTTGTCGCCTTTTGAGTGCGTATAAATTTCAAAGTCCTAGATACGCCCATGGAAATCCTCATCGGTCGAATAAAATCTGTGTAGATCCATCCAGATAGATTTTTAGAAACCCTGAAAGTTTTCGAGGTTGTATGCAAACACACAAGTTAATTAAGTCACCAGTCATGTACGACGTCATTATTGTTGTCCCGATTTGATTTTTAAAGATAAGTGAATCCAGTGAAATATTTTTAACAGAAATCGACACGCAATATTTCAAGGAAAAAATCTTTTGAGGTCTCTTTTTCAGAACTGCCGCAAAAAAGATCCATCAGGTCACTTGGCCACGTGACCTGATTAAGCTGGTACGTGATCAAGTGACCTGATATCAACAAGTTTATCATACCCCCTTTTATCAGGCAATATTTATAGAGCTAGTGACAGGATAAATCTCTAATATATGGTGCCTGTTATCTAGAGTGCTTTGACTGCCTATGTTTTTTAATTTAAACCCGCCTAACAAAATGGGATTTCCAAAAAGGGTCAACCCGATCAGACTGCGCAGACTAATAGCTAGCTTTAGCTAAAGGGATCAAACCCATAACTATTGACTCCCATCCATGAACTGCGACTTTTCGACTCCGTTTCACATTTGTGACCCGTCGCGCGAAAAGGACCATCTGGGAACTCTTTAAACCCTTTGCTGTTCAATCCCTGATTTTTACATGCCTGTGATTTTATGAATGAGAAAACATTGTGAAAAAGAAGAAATTGCTTCTGACAAGCAATTTCTTCCTTTTCCACACTATTTTCTACCCTACTGAATGATTATTTTTCAAATAAAATCCACTTTAAGTTTTCGTCTGCAAAACGTTTGAATTTGGACAGTTCCAATTTTTTTTTAAAACAGGAAAGTGTTAAATGAATAAGTGAAAAAGAGAATGGGTCGAGCATAGGTCAACCAGGGGTCGCATCTCATTTTTTTCACTAGAAGGTAGAATGATAATTCCAGATTCCAGATTCGGGTCACATTTAGCATATCCATTAGTGACTGGCCATCGAATCGAAAATCTTCTCGAAAGGTAAAATCTAAGATTATTGCCCTGGCAGGACGATGCCCAAGTAAGGGACATAGGATCGTTGTGTTAAAGGTAGTGGACCCATAATAGTACCGCAACATTAAGGAAGTCATAAACTTTAACAGTGTTAACCGAGGTTTCCTAATGAATTCTTTGGGGAACCTCGGATAACACTGTGTTTGATTGTGCGTCCCCGAATTATTGCAGGACTATTATTCTGCGTTATTAATGAACTGGTAGGGCGGGGCATAACTGTGACGTAATTTGGCGAGTTTACTTTTCAAAACTTTGGGCTCTTTATTGTTAACGCATGCAAATAACTGTGATTAACCTGAAGGATTCACGTGATTAGAGAGAGTGAACGCATTTCATCGTTTGGTTACCAAAGTCTCGTAACTTCAGCTTGATTAAGCTGAAGTTACGATGATTTGGTACCAATTTACGATTTTAGGATTCGAGTTATTCATGTCGTCTCTGTAGCAGTAAGTTGCTTAAAATAAAAGCTGATTAACCTTAACCTTAAATGCAATGAACCGTTATTTAGGCCCCGCCCTGCCAGGGCATTAATTATGGATTATACGTGTCCACTACCGTAAGGTTAAGGTTTTATCAGTCTATGTTATATCTACTCTCTTAGATATGTGTCGATAGATAGATCGCTCTGAGCTCATTTGCATAATTATTACATTAGTGTAATAACACGCGTGTAATATCAAAAATATCCCGCGACGTAGGTCATATTATGAAATTATTTACGCGAAATAACGATTATAACTCGAATGCAGTATTGTGACTTGTGATTACAGTATATTTGTATGCAATCGACGAGTCAAAATAGCGAATTTTACTTATATTATATACCAACTTTTGAAAGAAACCAAAATATTGAAAAGTAAACCCGCCAAATCATAATCTATAATTAATGCCCTGATAGGGCGGGGCCTAACTTACGGCTCATTGCATTCAAGATGAAGGTAAATCGGCTTTTATTTTAAGCAACTTACTTCTACCGAGTCGACATGAATAACTCGAGTCCTAAAATCGTAAATTGATACCAAATCTTCGCAACTTCAGCTTAATCAAGCCGAAGTTACGAGACTTTGGTAACCAAATGAAGAAATGCGTTCACTCTCTCTGAGCACGTGAATCCTTTGGGTTAATCACAAAGGATTCAAATGGGTTAATCACAAAGGATTCAAATGATGAAATGCGTTCATTCTCTCTGAGCACGTGAATGCTTTGGGTTAATCACAGTTATTTGTATGCGTTAACAATAAAGAACCCAAAGTTTTGAAAAGTAAACTCACCAAATTACGTCACGACTATGTCCCGCCCTGCCAGTTCATTAATATCGTAGAATACGCCACGGCTAGGCCACAGACTGCCAGGTTAATAATAACGCAGAGCCCTTGGTACAAATAGGGCCTAAACAGCAAGCTGATATTCTAGCCGACACATGAATAATCAAATTTCAAAATGACAAATAATTAATGAATTGAGTAACACGTACCAACCGCATCCTGTCCCGAATTTTACCTTATTCTTAAATTGCCATTTTATCATATCTTTTCTTTTCTTCATTTGTTTTTCTTTTTGATATTAGACCTAATTGTGCTTGATCTTTTCGTCATCAAGCGACCAAAATACCATAAGCGTGTAACCCCAGATTGAAACATTTACATTTATCTTATAACTATTCAAATACCCGTATGATAACATCCCGTATGATATTTTTTTATGATATCACATAGTTATTTTGAGAGCAAAGATAAAATGCGGTTATTTTTAGAAACTTGCATTTCAGTAAGAAACATCGACGAAAACAAGACAAATAGAGGTTATAAGATAAATATAATACGTACTTGGTGTATTGCGTGAAAAAATATCTAACTCAGTGGTTAGAATTGATAATTGTCTCGGCAGAGCCTCGACAATTATCAATTCTCCCAACCATGTTAGATATTTTTTTCATATAATACACTTAGTACGTATTATATATGCTATATTTGCCAAATTCCGTGGGTATTTCTAAAAATTGCTCTAGACAACTGTGATGACGTCATAAAAACAAAGAAAATTGGAGCTAGAAAATAACTTGCTCATTTTGTGTTGGTGTTAACACAGTCGTCTTATGTGTGACTTCCTTGTTTTAGGAATAATTGAATATTTTGATAAGGAACTATACATAACATATGAAAAACTCGGTTTTCCTTTATCCGTGGCCTGTCAAAAAAGTAGGTTAAATTAAGAACAATACTGGGATAACACCTGAAAAAATTGGATGCATAGTATGTCTTTAGCCTCATCTTTAAACATGGGCTTTAAAAAATATAAAAAAAAAATACCAAAATCTGTTCATTTTAAAAGACTACCATTTTTAAATTCAGAAATTCCAAAATTTTTAGATGAAAGATTGATTATGTTGAATTTCGATGGGCCAATCTCATTTTCCAAAGCATTTCATCAAAACTTATGAATAATGCTTTCTCAGAATAATCTGTGAAGGAATTTTATGTTTCCTTTCCTCCTTCAATATTCTTTTTAATAGCCGCGGATAAAAAGACAACCCACGGCTTAAGGAACATCACCCATATATAGAGGATATTTAATGAGTGGTCATTGAATACTGAATTTATTAAACGAGTCATCGATAAAAAGATAAAAACGAGGCTGCGCCGAGTTTTTATCTGTCAGATGACGAGTTTAATAAATTCTTTCTTTTATGAGCACAATTTGATAGTCTGTTTATAATATGACCCGAATTTTAGCGAAAAATCGTCAAAATTCTTCAAATTCAACGTTTCAACTTTCCGCGAAACTTATCACGCCGTTCAAAAATGACGTCACAAAACATAGATTATGACGTCATTTTCGCGGTTTCAAAAAAACGTTGCTATTCGCTCTGAGCTCATTTGCATATATCAAAAAAATTCAACGGGATTATTTCACTCCGGCGACGTAGGTCATATTATAATTACATATTTCTGGATTGATAAAACAAAGTCCTTGGCATAGACTTGTAGAGATAAAACACGGGTGACTGTTTCATAATCCGATTTTTGTTTTAAATAGGTCTTTCATTATAATTCAAAGCAAAATACGGATTTTAAAACAATTGCCTGTCGGAAAAAAAAGGAATCGGGACGAAAGAGTCCCGGGTTTGAATTTTGAAAGAACAATCGTCATTTTCTGTTAAAAAATGTTTCTTAAAAACCAAGCCGTAAAATTGAAATAACATTTTTGGGGGTAATAAGTCCCTGTAATAAGCCAATGTTTAGTGAGGTATTCTAGCCAATCTGTTGAACAGCCGACTTGTAACTCGATAGTCGTGGGTTAAGTATTGTAAAATCGTTGAGCAAGCTTTTGTTAACCAATAAATACAGTAAAACGTGTATAAAGAGACCACTTACGGTACCACCAAATAGCGGTCGCTAAAGAGAATGGTCGCTTATATTATTGATCTACAATGACCTGGCACTCATTAAATATTCCTTTTGACCCTTATTGTTAGTCGGCAAATGTTTCTTAATATAGACTTTCACTCGCGAAGTTAAGATGTAATAAATTGTATCACTACTCATTTTGTATACGGAAATTTAGCGGTATTGGATAGGATGCTTTCCCACAACCGAAAAGCCACGAGTTCAAGCCGGACCTTGACCACCAATATTTTTATTTCTTTTTTTTAGGAAAACGCTTTTCTAAGTATCTCTTTTTATTCTTTTGATATTTTGAACAGTATTACACAAGACTAATGGTATTTGGCACAGAATCCTTACCGCCAGCCTCAATTTGTTTAAAATTTGATCATTGAAAAGTCATGCCCATAAATCATCTAAAATAATGATACATTTTGCAATCTAGATCTATATTAAAGAGATGAAGATGCACTTATTTAATTTGTGACGGTATAACATTAAAAACATATAAGGGGTTTGAACACGTTTATCGAATTCCTGTTTAAGTATGATTATGTTATAAACGTCAACAACTCGATTCTCTTCATATGTTCTAATTCAATACCATGAAGCAAAGAAGATCTTTACTGGGACTACTTTTTAGTACATGCTTACTAAATACTTAAAATGTTTTTTTTTCATTGAGGTATGAAAAAATCTACACTCGATCAGAATACAATAGTCTTGGTTGGTGCAAAGAACCAAAATTGAATGATATAAGAATAAAAAGATATTAATCGACAGTGACAAAAAATAACAAAATAATGATAAAGGTAATTAAAAAAAACGAAAAAAAAAAAATATATTTTTTTTTGATAATCACAATGATTAAAATAGGTGGCTCTGTCGGGAATTGAACTCGACCCGACAACTTTTCGCTGGTCGGGAAGACGCCTGTAACCACTGTACTACCGCGTCTCTTTGATGTAATTGTGAAATAATTTAACTAAAACGGTGAGATGTAATTGAGTTACGCTGTGGGAATACTCGAGCACTGACGGAAGTTAATGAGTGCCAGGTCATTTTAGATAAATAATAAATACATGACTTGTTTATAATTCTATCATTGCGCGTGATTTTATGTCTATACAAAGCATGCAGTCGCATCGTGGTTAAATGGGCGTCAACCGTTGAAATAAGTTCCGAGTGGCGGTGAGAACTTGTTATTCTATGAATAAGAAACGGGATGTTAATTTACTTCCCCAATAACCCTATATTGTAAACACACATTAGACTCGTCTTAATAAGACGATTCTATGGAATTCTAACAACATAGGGTTACTTAACAATAAGTTTCAGACAAATATTATCTGCATGTACTTGTTAAGATAGTTTGATTTAAGGGAGTGGAATTTGAAAACGGTCGCATAATAGAATTTGTTGCTAAACCCTCGTAATGCTGTACCCGGAATATTCCTGCTTTGGCAGGAGCCATAGACAAACTTCAGCCTGCACATATGTGCAGTCTGATGTTAGTCTACACCACCTATTTCTCACTTTCAAACCAAAATTGTGAATAGATTTAGTTTTTCAAATAAAAATTGACCTACAGTTGGAACTTTCAGTGCTTTTTGCCCTTTGATTTTGATGTAAAGTTTTAGCCAAATTTTATTCAGCATGACAAGGGTTAATATATTTAGTCGCTCGAGCAAGATTGACTGTGTTTGTATATCAAAGTACTGCTATCACTGTAGGCCCTACGTGTAATTCTGCGTCACTGAACGAATTGAAACGGTTATTGTTGATCCATATATAGATATATATTTTCTTTAAAAAAGAATCCATCCAAAATCAACCCAAAACATGGCTATTTTGACGAAAAAATGTAGAGGATAATTGTTTATATTGTTTGTTGTGTAAGTTCGATTTTTCGTTCAATGAGTGAACAACAAAAGCTTTACTTTATCGAGTGGCAGAGCCACGGGTAACAATATAGCTTTTGTTGATTATGAAATTAACAATTTTGTTTTCTTACACGAAAATCAAACGATTATTCTATTTCTTTAATGCAATAAACGGAACGAATGTCAACAGTTTGGGAAAGATTTACTTAACGTCAATTTTGCCCGTGATTACTAAGAAACGTCATGATGACGTCACGAAAATTTAAATTTCAGGCTACGCTCAGATAACAAAAAAAAGTGTAGGCCTAATGAACAAAATATGTGTATCAGACACAAAATTGTGCAACAAAATGGTTGACAAGCCAAGTGACAAAAATCAGGTAAACACGTTAAAACAAGTTCAAGATACTTTAATCAACACTCTCGATAATGAAAATGCTATGTGGCAAATAGTCAATATTCTTGACCATTTAATGAAGGATATGGGAGATCTAAAGGAAAACTTTAAATTGCACGTGTCTTCAACGAACGAAAAACTGCAGAAGATAACGGAAAATTTAACCTCAATTTACAACAATCATAAAACTGCGACCGGTAACGCATGCAAAATAACCCATCTGATAAACGAAAAAGATGATATAAAAGAAGAATTAATAAAGATGAGTCATAAGTTACACCTTAAGCTAGACTCGATGACCGCTGCGTTAACCACAGACCAGACTAATACACATGAGCCTTGTAAGGAGAATAAGCAACAGAACCAAGATAAAGACGAAACACCGCCTAAAGAAGTCGTAGTTACGACGACGCCAGACAGCCGCAAGAACTCTCTACAGTCTCAGAAACCGTCTAAATATTCCAAAGACCAGTCAGCTGTTGGAATAAAACATTGTGCGAAGAAGTATCCTATTACGGATAAAAAGGATATTCTTTTGATTGGGGACTCTATACTTAAAGGAATAAAGTTGCGAGGGCTGAGAAATAATGTGCGTGTAATGACATTACGCGGGAAACAATTGGATGATATATGTACAAGAATAAACAACATGAATGTGGATAGATATGACAGTATAATTGTGTATGCAGGTGGAAACGACGCTGCGAATGGAACACCGATGAAATCTCTTTATGAGGAGCTTAGTCGTTTGATGAATACAGTAACATCACAGTGCAAAGTTTTCTTATGCACAGTCTGTCCGCGACAAGATACCGAGGTGACACCTTTGAACGATTTAATAAAGCAAGTATGCGAACAGTCAGACGCCTCACTGATTGACTGTTACACTTCGTTCGTGTATGGAACTGGCGAAACGGTTGATGCGCTTTACCATAGAGATGGTATACATTTGTTGCCAACAGGGACAAGAACATTGATCAAAGTGATCGAAAAATCTATTCCTATAGTCAAGTACAAGTTACCTGGGAAAAAGTCGGGTTTTAAAACTTCCAGAGATGAGTCGAAAAATGGCGAGAAAAAACAAATGGTTTACGATAACGGTCATGGACATAATAACAGTGTACAAAACAGAAAGCGTTGTTGGCATTGTGGAAGATCGAACCATTACTCATATGAATGTTGGGACAATACATGGTAGGACAGGTCGGACATACATGACTCTTTGATTTGTGGCAACAGATTTGACGTACTCTCAGATTTATGTATCACTTGTAATGACTATTTAATTAATTGTCAGTGTAATTCTACAGTGACTTCTACAGAATTATCAACGATAATTCCTCATGCTAGTAATGTTACTAAACCTATTCAATGTACAAGTACTTCTTCTTGCAATGCTAATTCAATGTGTATTGAAGAAGACGTATCTTCAAATCAAAGTAAAAATTCAACTATTAAGAAAAGTCATCACATCAAATCTTCAAATTCTAATGCTATAAAAGAAAACAATGGTACAGATCTTATTAACATCAATATGGAAAGTATTCAACTTTTCGATTTTAAGCAGAAAGGTTTGCATGTAGCTTATTTGAATATTCAACATTTACTACCTAAAATTGATGAAATTAAATTAATTTTAAACGGGTCTGAAGTTCTCAATATCTTTTGTTTCGCAGAAACATTTCTAAATAGTAATGTTGAAGATTCGCGAATAAATATCAATGGCTTCAAAATTGAAAGAAAAGACAGAATAGGTAAACTTGGTGGAGGATTAATAGTATACATATCAAATGAAGTACAATATAGAAGAAGATCGGACTTAGAAATCGGCGATATTGAATGTATTTGGATTGAATTAAAGTTGTTACATAGTAAACCAATTTTATTAAGTTTCATATATAGACCACCAAGTAGCGGTCAAAATTGGATTGACATGTATGAAAATCAATTAAACAGCGCAGAAAACAGTAACCTGGATTTCATCATTGCAGGAGACTTTGACATAAATATTTCATCAAGTGGTACATATAATAATTCAAAATGGTCGAAATTAGTAAATGACTTGGGTCTTCATCAACATATCAAAACTCCAACAAGGAAAACGAAGAATTCAGAAAGTATAATTGATCATATATACAGTACATGTCCCCAATTTATCTCCGAAACGATTATTCCTAAAATTGGTATAAGTGATCATTATCCAATCGGATTTACATTTAAATGTAATGATTCATTTAAAAATACAAAAGCCAATCAAACAATAAATTACAGATGCTTTTCAAGGTTACAAATTGACCCCTTTTTACACGATCTGTCATGCATCAATTTTGATGTGCTATAAATTATTGTTGATCCAAATCACGCACTGGAGTACTTTTATGATCGTCTGAATACCCTTCTCAATCAACACATACCAATTAAAGAAAAGCGAGTTAAGCGACCAAAAACAACCAGATTGGTATAATAATGAAATTAAAAATGCTATAGAAGTAAGGGATAAATTTAAACGCACAAACAACTGGAACATGTATAAAATCTGGCGAAATAAAGTTAACTCGATAATAAGAAAAAGTAAACGAGAATATTTTAACAATGCTGTGAAGAATCGGACTGACCAAAAAATCTTAAGGCAAAACTTGAGAACTATTTCGGATAATACCGCTCCTATTCAAAAAGTACGGTCATGTTTACGTGTAAATGACATTTTGGTAGAGGGTACAGAGTCAATCGTTAATGAGCTGAATAAACATTTTTCCAATATTTCAAACATAATTGATAGAAGTCCATTAGACATTTCGAACTTAAAAACCTTAGAATCTTATTTAAACGAAAATCTTTTGGATATGTATTTCGATATAGGATTCATATCACCATTAGAGGTTAAACATATTATTGAAAATTTAGACTCTAAAAAATCATCTGGTTGCGACAATATCGGTGCTAACATATTGAAATTATGTAAAGACTTCGTTTCAACACCAATTTCCTGTATTTTAAATAAATGTATTTCAAATGGCATATTTCCTACAGATTTCAAAAAAGCTAATGTGACACCTATTTTTAAAGGCGGTGATAAAGAGGACCCTAATAATTACAGACCGATTTCAATACTACCAACCATGTCAAAAATATTTGAAAGACATATGGCTAACCAACTTAATAATTTTATTGAGAAAACAAATATATTATATTCACGGCAGTCAGGCTTCAGAGCAAACCATTCATGCCAAACAGTCCTTATCCACTTGATAGATACGTGGTTAACTGACATTGATAAAGGAAATGTAATTGGATCTGTTTTTCTTGATTTTAGAAAAGCGTTTGATCTCGTTGATCATGAAATACTTTTGCACAAGTTGAAATTGTATCACTTTTCGGAAAATTCTTGCAAGCTATTCAATTCATATTTAAAAAGTAGATTCCAAGTTGTCAAACATGGAACGGTCGCATCTGATGCAAGACTAGTTTTATCTGGGGTCCCTCAGGGATCTATTCTCGGCCCTATCTTGTTTTTACTTTACATGAATGACTTGCCAATTAATGTGTCTTCAAGACTCGATATGTATGCCGATGACGCAACTTTACACGAGTCTAGTTCTTGTATCAAACATATCAACGAAGTTTTACAAAATGATCTTTTAAAAGTGGAGAAATGGTGTGTAAAAAATAACATGGTTCTGAATCCACAAAAGACAACCTGTATGCTGATGGGGAGTAATAATAGACTAAGAATTACTCAAAATCTCAATCTATATACATCCGATAGTGTAATAGAAAATGTTCCACAGCAAAAATTGTTAGGAGTGTATATAGATAAAACACTGTCTTGGAAAACTCATGTTGAAAATACTTGTGCGAAATTGTCACCTAAAATACATTTTCTCAAACGAATAAAATATTTTTTGACACCGGAAATGCAGCAAAGTTTTATAATTCGTATATAACACCATATTTTGATTACGGTTGTATAACATGGAGTCTATGCAACTCTTCTTGTATGAATAGATTAACAAAAGTTCAAAAAAGAGCAGCACGATTGATTCTCAATATGCCAACAAGGTCTTGTTCCAAAGATAATTTAGTCTCTCTAAAATGGCTAACTTTCAAGACTCGTTGTGTATACTTCACCGTTTTGATGGTCTATAAAACTATTAACGGATTAACTCCATCATACATGTCGAATCTTTTCAACCTAAGCAGGAACCAGTTTTACACACTAAGATCCGAAACAAATAATGAAATTACTCATAAGTATATTTCAAAAACCGAGTATATCAAAAATCATTTTCTGTGTGTGGTATGAACTACTGGAATTCAATTCCGTTAAGCATAAGATCCATTACTAACATAGCTAGATTCAAAAAAAAGACTAAAAAGCTATTTGATTTCTGTGAATGACTTTTCTTAATATTGCTACAAAACAACCACTGGAATATTTCTTTTATAATTTTTAATCAGCGTGTGTGTCCAAATTCCTGCGTATGAGTGTGTACATGTGTGTAATTTTCGTCTGTATGTGTGTGTGTTTGTGTGTGTGTGCTCGAGTGCGTGTTTGTTTGCGTGTGCGTATTTGCTTGCTTGCGCGTGTGTGTGTGCGTGCGCATGTCGGTGTGCATCTGCTTATATGTGTGATTTAATGTAAGAATGACTATTTATTTGGAAGGGGTTTTTTTTCACTGTTTATCGAAGGCCTTATTGAAAATAAGTAATTCATTGTACTATTGTTTTATGTACTATGTTTTCTTAATAAGCTACCATCGCTAAATAAAGTTATTATTATTATTATTATTATTATTATTATTATCATTATTATTATTATTATTATTATTATTATTATTATTATTATTATTATTATTATTATTATTATTATTATTATTATCAGTTTTTGATAATTGATTTTGTGGTGTGATTATCGACTGTCATTTCTCGATAAATCATAGAAAAGCATTAAAGAAAAGAACTGAGCTATAGAAAATGAACTATGGAATAACAGTAATCTCGCATTTTCTTGCATAATTTTTTGTCTTTTTTAGCAGAATTGCATCACTTACAATTAGAATCATTCTATTTCATCTTGTATTTGAGTTGGCTGTCTCAATCCATGGATCCCAATATTGTGAAAGATTTGGTTTTCTTAATGTACTCAGTAGACTATCTGAAAATAAAGAAAAAATATCATTTGATAAACTCACGGCCGAATCAGTGAAATTACCAATATATCATACCCTGCTTTCGATCAACCACTCGGACAAACATAGCTTTTGTTCAAGGGCGTAACTCCCATTACGCAATTTACGCAAGTGCGTAAAAGAAATAATCCTCTGTTAAAAAATATCGTTGATGAATGATCATAACATCGAAACTACAGCTTATTCAAGCTGTAGTTACGATGTTTTGATTATTAACCAATACTCAAATCATATCAAGGGAGCGGACGGAGGGCATTCATCTTTTGTCAAAATCCTCACATCGCCTTTATCCTATATATTCTTCAGTGGTCGCCTTCTGAGACTGCGTACAAATTTTAAAGTCCTAGATACGTCTATGTTGTTGTTCACTCAATAAAAAATATCAAAATCGTGTTTGTGTTCTAGAGGTAGAGCGTCGGCCTCTTGACCCAAAAGTCCTGAGTTCGATTTCCGGGAGCGGCTATTGATCTTGGTTCTTTCATTGGCCCACACATCCGGCGCGAATACTGGTGAATCGTGAGGGATTAATGTAAGTTGTAAAAACTTGTTTCCCAATCGATGTAATATAAATAGGTTTAAACCGGTATGACTAAAATACGAATATGACATCCTCGGCGAATATGGGCGAATATGAGCGAATATGACTTTTAATTGATGAAAAGGCGTTTAGTGGAGACTTTTAAACCCCAAATTCACTCTTGTCATTCAAGAAATCGCTATTTATGTTTATCTTAATCAATATTTTAGTAATTCTTTTACATTTCATTGATTTTGTGTATTATGGGAAATTTCCATTTTTAAGTTGGAATGCGGAGCAATTCCAACTTAGATTTAACAAAACCGCAAAATGAACCCAAGATAAATTTATTTCGGGTTTTTTGAGAACACACATCACGTGAACAGGATGTGAATACTCTTCGGCCTATTTTGTATATCTCAACTTGACATAGACATACAGTTCATTTCATCAAAAGGAAATCATCCTGTACAATTACACAACTATCAATTCATGTATATTATTAACACGCTAATTCATGATTTCACGATATTTATTGAAATTTGCGTACGAATTTACTAGTATCAGATGTTTACATTACTATATTTGGAAATCATGTGATAAGTCAACGCAAATAAGGTCAGCTATTGAAAATAATAGCACTAGCAAATCACGTGATCTACTTATTTGGCAATGTCGCGATCAGGTTTCTCAGTATTGTGGACATAGCACATGCCAATCACGTTATCTGCTTATTTAGTAATGTCGCGACCTATTTTCGTAGAATTATGTTAAAGCTTCTTTTAAAGGTATAGTTTCTCTTTCTGAACGACCTTATCACACATTTAATTTATGACAAATTGTTATATTGTAAATTTCTGTCTACAGTTACGAAATAAAAATCTTTAGTTTTTCTTAAAGTGAAGATACACTTTTAAAGTTAATAAATATTTTTGCAACATATTGTCGTTTGTTTTTCGTCATATTGCATATGAATATCTTTGCCCAATAGCATTCCATCACCAAAATAACTTGCCATTTGAAACAGACCTAGTATTTCAACTTGTTTTCAAATTGTATATTCACAATGAATAAAGCATTTTAGAACCAAATCGCGATTTCACTAACATAATTGAAATTTAAAGCGTCTGATTGGTTCTTGGCGAAATATAAAGCTATTGGTGGAACTCTCATGTATTTTTTATTAAATGGAGGTTTTACATATCGCTAATTTTGTTCATCCTGAACAAAATAAGCGACATTGGATTCCCTTTCTTAAATTTCACTCAAAACTCGCTCCGCTCACTCATTCAACATCATTCCTTAATCATTCCAAAATCGTTCACTTATCAATTTTACGATGTTATTAACTATACCCCCCAAATCAGAAGTAGAGGAGCACATACTGATTTCTTCATATCTGTCTGTCAGTTCATTGACCTTCTGTTTTCCGCTAGCTAAACGAAGAAGCAATTGACCAGCAATAACGAAACTTTACACAAATATTGCCACTGACCCAAAGAAATACCCTATTGTTTCGGGGTCATACATGTCACGGTCATGAGTTACCTTAAACTGTTAACAGTTTCCACTCTAACTGAACAACCAATTGACCCAAATCATAAAACTTGGCACAAATGCTGTCAACGACCCAAGAAAGTACCAAGTTTTGGAGTCATGAAGGTCGAAGTTACAATTGTCCAATTCGTCCAAGAATTTTCTTGCGATTCAAACTGATGAAGTAAAAGACTTCCCTGCGAAAAAAGCTTTTCATCAAGGACAAAGCGCTTGTTGAGGTCCACTTTGCGACAATTCAAATTAAAAATGTAATTGATAACTCAAATGGAGCAGAAGTCATTTGAAAAATAACAATGAAACTGTTTTGAGTGTGTAAGTGTCCGCCTCTGCGTCCATTAGTCGGCTGAATGGTCCAGATCATTTTCTTCCTTTTAAGCTCACCTGATCACTACGTGCTCAAGGGGAGCTTTTAGAATCACCCTGGCTCCGACGTCCGTCTTCCGTCGTGTTTCGTCAACCTTCTTAAAACCTCTTCTTCTACTAAACCGCCGGGCCGATTTCAATAAAATTCTGACAGAATGTTCCCTGGATGACCCTCTTCAAAATTTTTTCGCGAAATTCTGATCATCCACAAATATGGGAGTGGTAGGGCGGGGCTTATATTGAGCCAGAAATTTTTGAACGACATCTCCTCCTGAACCACTGGGCCGATTTCAATGAAACTTTACCAGAATGTTCCTTGGATGACCCTCTTCAAAAATTCTTCGCTAAATTCTGATAATCCACAAATAAAGGCGTGTTAGGGCGGGGTTTATTTTGAGCCAGAAATCTTTGAACGACATCTCCTCCTGAACCACTGGGCCGATTTCAATGAAACTTTACCAGAATATTCCTGGGGTGACCCTTTTTAATAATTGTTCGTGAAATTGAGAATGGCCAATAAATATTTGCGTGGTAAAGCGGGGCTTATTTTGATCCTGAAATCCTTGAACAACATCTCCTCCTGAACCACTCGGCCCATTTCAATGGAATTTTTCCACAATGCTCCTAGGGTTACCCTTTTAAAGACATTGTTGCAAAATTTTGATTGGCCCTTAAATATTGACGTAGCAGGGCGGGCCTAATTCTGAGCCAGAATTCTTTGAATGAAATCTCCTCCTGAACCACTGGGCCAATGTCTGTGAAACTTTACCAGAATGTTCCTTGGGTATCGCTTTTGGCAAATTGTTCACGAAATTGTGTTTGGGTTTGTCCATAAATATTGGTTTGGCAGGGCGGGACTTATTTAAGCCCACGACCTTTAAACGACATCTCCTCCTGAAGCACTTGGCCGATTTCAATGAAACTTTACCAGAACGTCTCTTTGGAGACCATCTTTAAAATTTGTTTGCAAAGTTTTGATTAGCCCTTGAATATGGGCGTGGCAGGGCAGGGCTAATTTTGAGTCTCCTCTGTAAATAGTGGGTGGGCAGGGTCTATTATCACTGTTTATTCTTCGAATTATATTTCCTTTCAATTAGGCAAATTTGAAAGAAACTTTGCCAGAAAGTTTCTTGGATGAGATCCACTGGTCGAATCGGAGTCAGGACAGCGGTTTAGGACCATTTTGGGCCTCTTGTTATCATTTTTCTTCTATCAGTTGCATGCCTGTATAGAGAATCAAGGGTTTAAGCGTCTCTCGTTGTTGAAAAACATTGATTTATTATATACACCCGTCAAAAGACGAGACGTATTATGTGATCACCTGTGGTGGGCGGGACGCGTGAGCTTCGTTAGTGGCTTGAGGTCACCGTCTCTTGAACGCATTCCAACTTATCAGTACTTTCAGTACTTTGATTCTTGAAGGCGAACATGACTTCATTTGTTACGAATATGACTTTGTTTTTCCTTCTAGGTGATTTTAACTATTGTAAAACTATTAGATACTGGTAAGGACACAAGATAAGTTCTACCTCGGAGACCAATTTTGCCTCATGGCGAATATGACCAGATTTATTAACATAACCAGATTATAGTCGATGTTTGCTTGTTTTTATGTTTTTCCAACTAGGAATTTTTAACATTTTATAATCTTTTTTACAAAATCCTAAACACGAAACAAAAGTCTCATGGATCTTAATGAGCTATTCACAAATTATAACCAAAAAAGGAAATATTTATTGTAGCTAACTACGGGAACATTAATAGGGCATATTGTTTCAACTAATTTTACAATCATAAGTCGTCGTTATTCGGAATTTGAATAGAAAAAACACCATTTAAATTATGTTTAATTTAACATGTGATACTAAAATAATATATATAAACTCAGTTGTATTTATAAATCAATTATACTGGTAATACCGTTATCGAAAGTCATATTCGCTTATATTCGCCCATATTCGCCGAAAATGTCATATTCGTATTTTAGTCATACCCGGTTTAAACCATTAAAATCGGACCAAACGATTACCCTCTATTTATGCCATTCAGCACTAAAAATAGAGAATAATGTGTAAGTGTCAAAAAATAACAATGATATATGGTCAAGGTTGGGAGAATTTATCATGGCAAAGCCTCAGCCTCATCATGACAATTTCTCATAGCCGAGACCTGATAAAATTGATATTTTAAGACCTTCGTCTGACATGTTATTCTATTTATCATGCAATCTTTTTTCAGTGCTTAAGTATGATTCACCTTTGAAAATCAAAGAAATTCAAGTGAAAGTGTCTGCAAATTGTTTCTAAAAAAGACTGCCTAATATCATGTTATGTTATCAAACGGGTGATATCAGGTCAATACAGGCTTCATTGCATGGTAAATAAAATTTACGTGACATTTTGCAAATAAAAAAAAGCATCGACAAGAGGACATAAATGAAAGTTTTCTTACCAAAAGTATTACTATTTCGTGTTTTAATCCCATATAAAATAGCGGCACTAATTGTCTGAAATATTATCTTGTTTAATATGGTTCACTACCTTTAAATGTGACCCGTCACGCAGAAAGGGGCCATCTGTGAAGTGCGTAAAGTGTCGACTCTAGTTAGAATGCGCGGATTGCGCAGACTGTCTAGGGTCGAGACTTTTCGAACTTAACTAATTTTCTGAATCTAGAATGATCAGCCTGCCATCCGAAGAAAGAATTTTTGAAATGCGACCTCTGGTTGACCTTTGCTGGTCCAAATCTGCTTTTCAAAAATGCATTTTACGAAGTACCAAGAAAGACCCTTTTCGTGTGACGGTTCACAAACGTATAACGCTCCTTTCTCAGCCTAATATAGATTTGATAATACCCGTTAGATTTTTTATTCCACGCCGTTTTCGGCGAGGGGATATAGTAATACCCTCCGTCCGTCATTCCGTCATTCCGTCATTCCGTCATTCCGAGGTTCCGTCACTAAACTTGTCCGGAGCATATCTCCTAAAGTATAATAGCTATCAACTTGAAACTTTATGGGTGGATAGATCTCATAGAGGAGAAGTGCAGTGCACAAGAACTACAACTCTTGCTTGAATAATTTTGGAGTTATTGCCCTTTGTTATTTTTAATACTTAGATTTTGTCCGGAGCATATCTCCTAAAGTATAATAGCTATCAACTTGAAACTTCATGGGTGGATAGGTCTCATGGAGAAGTGCAGTGCACAAGAACTACAACTCTCGCTTGCATAATTTTGGAGTTATTGCCCTTTGTTATTTTTAATACTTAGATTTTGTCCGGAGCATATATCCCAAAGTATAAAAGCTATCAACTTGAAACTTCATGGGTGGATAGATCTCATGGAGGAGAAGTGCAGTGCACAAGAACTACAACTCTTGCTTGCATAATTATGGAGTTATTGCCCTTTGTTATTTTTAATACTTAGATTTTGTCCGGAGCATATATCCCAAAGTATAAAAGCTATCAACTTGAAACTTCATGGGTGGATAGATCTCATGGAGGAGAAGTGCAGTGCACAAGAACTACAACTCTAGCTTGCATAATATTAGAGTTATTGCCCTTTGTTAATTTCAATACTTAGATTTTGTCCGGAGCATATCTCCTAAAGTATAATAGCTATTAACTTGAAACTTTATGGATGGATAGATCTCATGAAGGAGAAGTGCATTGCACAGGATCTTCAACTCTTGCTTGTATAATTTTGGAGTTATTTCCCTTTGTTACTTTTGATACTTAGATTTTGTCTGGAGCAAATCTCCTAAAGTATAACAGCTATCAACTTGAAACTTTATGGGTGAATAGAACTCACGAGGAGAAGTTCAATGCATAATAGCAACAACTCTTGCTTGAATAATTTTGGAGTTATTGCCCTTTGGAACTTTTGATACTTAGATTTTGTCCGGAGCAAATCTCCTAAAGTATAATAGCTATCAACTTGAAACTTTATGGGTGAATAGAACTCACGGAGGAGAAGTTCAATGCATAATAACTACAACTGTTGCTTGAATAATTTTGGAGTTATTGCCCTTTGTTATTTTTGACACTTTGAATTTTTAGGGGGTTAATTTCTTAAAGTTCAAAAGAATAATTTATATATTAGGCTTCAGTTTTACTATCAAGCTTTTTCGGCGGGGGATGGCCATGTCCGACATGGCTCTTGTTTCTTTTTTCTTTTATTTATCTATTTATTTATTTTTAATTCGCGACAAAATGAGGTCAATGAGTGAGATTATCAAGTTTTAAATACAATTGAGGGGAGGTTATACATTACCGCTTATTCGTCCCATTAGACGCAATTAGGGATAATTTATTACATCCGCTTAAATGGGGGCGCTTTTCTTTTCATACTTGTATATCTTTTCAAGCTAGGCAGACGCTTTGAAATCACGTCCGATTTAAGAGATGTTATTGAATCATTTGATCTATTTCAGCAAATTGCTTTTTAGCAAATTCAGAGCGTTTTTAAGTGGCTTGAATGAGTGTTTGGAATGAATTAAAAGAGCGCTGAGTGAGTGAAATTGAATGGTTTTGATCGGAGTTAATGTCAATTTCAAAATCTTATCCTCCTAATCCACAGAGACACTTTGGACAACCTTTGTAGACATGTTCATTGAGTGGCCCTTCTTAACACTAATTTGGTCATTTTTTATTGGCTCCACTGGCTGAGAGCCACTGGGGCTATTGTCATGGCGTTGTGTCCGTTGTGCGACCGTCCGTCCGTGCTTCCGGTCGTATTTTTTTTCTTTAAAAATCTTCTCCTCAGAAACTACTGGATGAATTTCAACCAAACTTCACAGGAATGATCCTTGGGTGACCCACTTTCAAAGTTGTTGAGAAATTAAGATCCAATGGAAAACATGGATTTAATTGGCGTGGTTAAAAATTTCCAAATATGGTAAAAGTGAGTTTTCTCAGATTCTAATCGATAAATTCCAATTGAATTTTACATGAATGATCATTGGGTGAACCTTTATCAGTCTACCAAAAATTATTGTGATCGGATGAAAAATAAGCATTTTATGGGCGGAGGTCGTTTCTCTATATGTTATATAGTAGAAACTTTGAAATTCATTTTCTCAGGATGTAATTGATGGATATCAACCAAATTTCACTGGAATGATCCTTTAGTAAACTTTTATCAGTCTACCAAAAATTATTGTAAATAATAGATGTAAATACCATGCTGCAATCCTTATCTATAAAACCATAGGAAATTATACACCAACTTACATGTCCGATATAATCCGTGTATCAATCAATGAAAATTATCAATTACGTTCTGAAACGAAGAACGACCTAATTCTTACAAAAAAGCCGCGAACGAATATGTATAAAAGCAGCCTTTGTTATTTTAGCGTTAATTTATGGAACTCGATTCCAATGGAAATAAGAAAAGAATCTAAACTCACAAAATTTAAAGAAAAAATAAAACAATATTTAATGGCTTACAAGAAATAATTTCGTTTATTGAATCCTGTCATGTCACGAGTATCTGTCAGATATTAGATAATTGATATTATTATTATTGTTGCTATATTTTTTGTGATATTAAATGAATATGTGAAAATATTTTCCCTTAGTTTTCAGTGTGTGAATGTGAATGTTGATTATTTGCATTAATGTTGTTTGAAGGCCTTATTGTAAATAAGTTAATCATTATGATGTTGTTTTGTAATGATGTCTTAATAGGTAACCTTCGTTAAATAAAGATATTATTATTATTATTATTATTATTATTATTATTATTATTATTATTATTATTATTATTATTATTATTATTATTGTGATCGGATGGACAATATACATTTTATGGGCAGAGGTCATTTCTCTATATGATATATAGTGGAATCTTTGAAAATCATTTTCTCAGAATGTAATTGATGGATATCAACTAAATTTCACTGGAATGATACACAATAGAACCCTAAACATCTTAAAATCTAGTCAAACCTTAGATGTTCTATTTCAAGAATTTCAAGCCTGTGGAGCGACATAAGCCATTCATGGCTTTCTAGCTGTAAATATATTAAATTTTAGAAGTGTCCTTAATTCTAGTTAAAAAGAAACGTTATACCGTTTTTGACCATAAAATGTTTAAAGAATTCAAGATATTTGAGATCTTTGGTGCACAGAAACGTATTATCCTCTTTGTGTATTAGCAAGTTTGTTAGTTTAGTTTTTTTAGAATAATGTGTTGTCAAATTCAGTTTATACTTCAATGAAAACATTTTTTGGTATGCATCTTTTTAGCAAACGTTCATCTGAAATTCAATAATTATTTACAATGAACAATCGAACTGAAGAATTCTAGGATACAGTTAACTACATCTTGAAATTGACAAAGTGAATGATTTTGGAATGGTTTTGGAATGAAATTGAATGAGTGTGTGGAGCGAGTTTTGAGTGAATTTAATGGGAGGTAATCCAATACCGCAAATTTTGTTCAGTGTAAACAAAATTTGCGATATTAATTACCTCCCTTTAATAAAATATGCATATAAGTTATATAGATAACTTCCTATTTCTTCAAGAACCTATGAGATGCTAACAAGTTAAATTATGTTAGTGAAATTGCGATTTTTCTTTATCAAAATTTATTTTGAATGACGCTGTAGATTCTATATTTTTCAATGGGTTTGAGCGTTTTTGAATGGTTTGATTGAGTGTTATGAATGAATGAATGGAGCGCCGGGTGAGTGATTTGGAATGGTTTTGTTTGAGATGCATGTCAATTTCACGATGTAACTTACTGTATAGAGGGTAATAACTAACTGTATACCAAAAATCTCAAATACCTCGAATACTTCAAGTTGACATTTTAAATACCTATACGGCCATAAACAGGGTACTTATGAAGTAAATTTCACCTGTAACTGTTCCAATTCTAAGGCAATAAAACTTGAAATTGAAATTTCGGAAATCTAACACTATTGAAATTCAATATATTTGCAGTATCCTTCGTCTTACAGTACGTTAAAAAATTTGGTATAACTACAGTTAGTTACATCGTGAAATTGACATGCATCTCAATCAAAACCATTCCAAATCACTCACTCGCCGCTCCATTCATTCATTCATTCATTCATTCATTCATTCATAACACTTACTCATTCATAACACTCACTCAAACCATTCAAAAGCGCTCGAGTCCATTGAAAAATAAAGAATCTACATCGTCATTCAAAATAAAGTTTGATAAAGAAAAATCGCAATTTCACTAACATAATTTAACTTGTTAGCATATCATAGGTTCTTAGAAAAATAGGAAGCTATCTATAGAACTTATATGCATATTTTATTAAAGGGAGGTAATATATATCGTAAATTTTGTTCATCCTGATTTCCTTCAACAAAATTTGCGGTATTGGATTACCTCCCATTAAATTCACTCAAAACTCGCTCCACACACTCATTCAATTTCATTCCAAATCTATTCCAAAATCATTCACTTTGTCAATTTCACGATGTAGTTAACTGTAACCATATTTTATCAAAATTAACGCCCCCCGCCCCGCCCCCTGAAACGAAGTACACAAACACAAATAATTCAATTTCAGACGAAATCATCAGTGTTAGTTCATTCTGACTGGCCGACAAATCGTTTTCATACCCCCATGAAAACAATTTAGAGTACGCAGCTATTTTGATGCTTGCGCGCCAAATAGTTTCAAAAGAAATCTGTCTCCTAATAATAAAATATCTTCTTTTTTTCGCTTAATATATACAATTTTATAAGATATGAAGAATATCAAATACCTTTCATATAAAATTTCTAGTTTCACACCTCCATGAACTAAACAATAGAATTTTCATATTTTACAAATCGAAGCCACATCGGTTTTGTATTTCAATGAGTTCAATTACATGTACTAGTTGAGTTGTCCAAGCTTGAACAACATAACATCTTCGGTTCAATTATTAAACCTCGTAACTACAGCTCGATCTAACTGTAGTACAAACCATTGCTTACTGTTGCCAAATTATACCCTGCTTTGCACGCAAGTGCTTACGTGTGCAAAGCGGTCTATAATTTACAAACCGTTTGCACCGTTTTAGTTTTTGTACAGGGCTGGTATAATGGCGTAAATAACATTCTTGGATAAGCGAAATCTCGTGGGTTTTTTTTTCTCCGAATTTGAGGTGAGCTATTCTGATATTAGATAATAAGTAGGCTTATGATAACAGGTAATCGACAGATCTGAGGCCTACGACCACCGTTCAAATAATTCATATAAGAGGGATTGCATCTATCATGCCATCTCCAAAAAAAAAATAAAATAAATAAAAAAGAATCCGAGCAAATCGGATTTTTCCACAATAACCTAACGATTGGAAATGAGCTTTTTACATGATATTTACATGATAATTGTTTAGTCTGGTCATCTAAAATGTCGCCAGATAAATATCTCACTAGCCTGTCAACCCTGACCTCTTGACCTCATTTAAAAATGATTCGCATTCTTATCTTAATTAAAATTTGCAACATCTTCCCACAGGCATGATGGCGATGGACGGCCAAAATAGTGTAACTTAAAACGGTGTGGTCGGCTTTGGCGATATTTTTCTGAGGTGCCGTCATAATTTGTCGAAGCGCCTTCCAGTCTTTTCATTATTGACCAATCAAAATGCAATTGCAATTGTCAATGCAAATAAAAAAAACCCCGATTGGCCTATAAAATCTCCAATTTACTCCGAGGCTGTTTTTATGTTGTTGTTGTTGTTGTTTTGTTTATTTTAATAAGATTTATTTGATGATTGATCAGTTTCTTTATCAGTCCGATTAGCTCAGGCGGTAGAGCTCCTGAAGGTTGATCGCATGGGTTCGATTCCCCGGCTGGCACACTAACAAACTTATTGTCTTTCGGGTGAGACGTTAAACCGAGGTTCCGTGAGGCGGTGCTTTACATAGATCACGTTAAAAAATCGGTATCGGTAGAGATTTCGTCATGAATCCTTGCACGATCCGCGGTCACAACTAACCGTCTACTGGGGGCGTCGCTCATATGGGCATACGCTACGGTAGCGACGATAAAATATCGGAGATACACACACGCGACTATTAAGAGCGTCGAAACTATGTGATAAATTTATGGTTATGATGTTTGCCTTCAAAGTTTTTTTTCTTTTCTTTCTCTTTGTTTTGTTTTTTTTTTTAGGATTGAAAATCAAATTCCTCTTTTAGAGATTGAGTTTAATTTCGCTTTCAACGAATATTCAGCACTGTTTAGCCACACCTCAAACACCTGTAGATGGCTGGACCTCTAAGTCTCTGAAAAATCGAAGGTCGAAATTGTGTTTCAAATAATTAGTGGTTGTAACAATATTCGCGTGAGTCGACCATTGATATCCCGAACTTATAAAAGACGATAATAACCATGCCATGATTGTTGTTACGAAAAAGATATCATAAATAACTTAGTAATAAACACAATCGACATTCAGATATAAATCTTTCGAAGTTGTTTAGATATCTGTTTATAGCAGAAAATACGGCGCTATTTTCAAATAGGTGTTTCGTTTGCTTAAAATAATCAATGCACCCTTCAACTTAAGGTAGTGGAACCGTAATAGTTCCGAAACATTTCGGAAAGTATGATCTTTCACAATGTAAACCGAGGTTTCCTAATAAAAATTCATTAGGAAATCTCGGTTTAACGCTGTTAAAGTTCATTACACCCAAAACGTTATGGAACTATTATGTATCCACTACCCTATTATGCTAATCTTAGATGTTTTCTCAGGGACGGGGGGAAGTGGAGGAGGGGGGGGGGGGGTTGTCGATCGAAAGTGTACCAATCCAAAAACATAACACTCGTCAGTACGTGAGCAAAATGTTGTTACTAAAGCTGCAATTTAATTGATTTTGTTCCCCCGCAGATCACATTATAGTATTGTTTCAAGATCTTTCTATTTGACATCCGTATTTTGTCGAAATTATAGGGAGTTGGGTACGTTACCCAGTCTTCCCTTAGCATCAAAAGCATGCAGTATACAGTTAACATCATCTTGAAATTGAAAAGGTGATTGAATTTGGAATGATTTTGGAATGAAAATAAATGAGTGCGATGATTTGGTTTTGGGTGAAATTAAGGGGGGGTAACCAATATCGTCAATTTCGTTCCGGATGAACAAAATTAGCGATATTTATTACCTCCCTTTAAAAATATGCATAAAATCTCAATAAATAGCTTCTTATTTTTTCAAGAACCTATCATACCCTTATAATTTCAATAACATGAGTGAAATCGAGATTTTTTTCTAACTTTATTTATTTTGAATGTAGTTGTTGATCTTATCTTTTACCGAGTGTGGAGCGTTTTTGAAAAGTCTGAGTGAGTGTTTTGAATGAATGAATGAATGGGGCGCTGATCGAGCGATTGAGCATGGTCTTGATTGGGATGAATGTCAATTTCATAATGTAACTAACTTTATCTTATAACTGTACAAATATCCGTGCGATAACATCCTGTATGACTTTTTTTTATGATATCACATCGTTATTTTTAGAACACTTATATAATGCGGTTACTTTTACAAACTTGCATTTCAGTTAAAAACATTGTTGAAAACAAGACAAATAGAGGTTATAAGATAGATATGATACATACTAAGTGTATTGTATGAAAAAAATATCTAACTCGGTTGTGAGAATTAATAATTGTCTCGGCAGAGCCTCGACAATAATCAATTTTCCCAACCTCGTTAGATAAATTTTTCATACAAAACATTATGAATGTATTTCATATGTAGCAGGATTACAGTTTATAACGTCGAGTCATTGACAAAATGAATGGTTTCCGAAAAAAGTGAAATGGACGGCAGGAGCGAGTTTTGAATTGAATTAACTGGAGGATATCCCATATCGCCAATTTCGTCCAATTTGCGATATTTCACCCCCCCCCCCCATTTAATCAAAATAAGCGTACTTTTGTGTTTCATTATACTGTAAAGATGTACGAATAAGATTTCGTATCTATAGCTCTTTCTATCCATTGAAGCTGTTATGTTGACAAAAAAATAACTTGTATTAAAAAAAAACTAAATGCTCTTATTTAGTCTCAGAAATTTGTTTAACCCTTTCCTGTTTTACAAAATTTTGGACCTGTCCAAATTCAAAGGTTTTGTAGACCGAAATTAAAAGTGGATTTAAATTGAAAATTAACCATTCAGTAGGGTTGAAAATAGTGTGGAAAAAGAAGAAATTGCTTGTCAGAAGCAATTTCTTCTTTTTTCACAATGTTTTCTCAATCATAAAATCACGGGCACGTAAAAAGCAGGGATTAAACAGAAAAGGGTTAAACGATGTTTACGCAGTAAAAGAAATGCGGGTTCTTATTTTATTTACTGTCTATGACTGTCTTTATTTGTTCAAAACCATTTACAACCATCAAGGAGTTAAGGTAAACAGGTTATAAGGAGGAAAAGTTGTCTGTTCTTATAGGTCATAATTTATTGAAATCTAGCTACCTAAGTTTAACTTTGTCCGTTTTATAAGCGATTACTTATCAGATAAATCACTTCATTTCTTTTTTTATTTCACAGAGGTTTTGTTTGTTTGAATGTGGTTTTACGCCACTTTCAACAATCTTTCAGCTATATCGTGGCGGCTGGAGCACCTAGCAAGGGATTCCTGGTATATCTCTCACAGTACTACCATTACATCCTTTCCTAGCCTCCAGCTGCTATCCCACATAGGTCTACGATTATCAACCCATTGGTAGGAGACAAATAGTTGGAAAGAATGAGTGCCTATTTCACAGAGGTAAACATCTAAACACGGACCCTAAATATACATGTAAAGTCCCTAATCTAAAACATAATAATACTGCATGTGGTTATATTTTAGGTTCATACCGCCATGAATGCAAACTCATTCTATTTATTATTTACGATTATGTAGCTTTAAGTAAAATAATGTTGTTTTTAGCCAATCAGATTTCTTATTTTTGATAGACGATACTTAATGTTTAATAATAAATTAACACAGAATATCAGTAAAATAATAAATTTCACATTTGTTATGTTACGTAGGCCTAATAATGTATATAGAACATACATATCTTTTTTATTCAAAGGCGTTTGGAATGCTAGGTAATGGGTTCCGATGATTTTTTAAAGTAATTCTGATTAAAAAATGTGAAGCCATAAAGATGATATTAATGCAATATGGATAAATTTTGAAAAGAAGGATAACATTTTTCCATATTCTTTTAAGCCTATTGTCTTTGGTACAGAGTTGTAAATTACTGGCGTAATCTCTTTGCTGAAGTACAAGTACAGCACGATGTCTGTAAATAAACAGTTCTATATTTGTATATGATACTCCATGATCTGATTTTGAGAGGCTATTGAAAGCTTGTATCTGATAACATATTCATATCCCTTTACGCGTTTCCTACTGTTCACGGCTTATACAAAGGTTTGACAGAAAGTATAGACTAAGATCAGCCTGCACAGATGTGCAGTCTGATCTTAATCTATACTCAGTATGCTTTGTACTTAGTCATTTTCGGTATGAAATGAGCCAGGCTGATTGAAATATCCCAATAAGGTAGGGAATACTTATGATAAGGGTTCAAGCACAATATTTAAGGTTTCTTTCAGTGTAAGACCGATTTATATTTCATTGAGTGAACAACGAAAGCTATATTTCACAAATGGCAGAGCCACGAGTGAAAATACAGCTTTTGTTTTCAACGAAGTGAAATATTGATCGATCTCTCTCCGAAAACAAACGATTATTCTGTTTCTTTAATTGCAAATTCAGACAATATGTGAAAACTTGTGCCATTTTTTCTTACAGCGTGCCTTTTTGCACGTGATTGCTATGCAATCTTTTGATGACGTCACAAATTGGCCTCGGCTTAGATAACGCCAGATATGGTGAAATGAACAAAGCGAGATAATATTATCGGTTAGGCGGTGAGTTTATCAAGTAATAATCTACCGCTATTTCTCTATAATCCACCGAAAATTATTGTACGAAATGTAAATAATTGAGTATTTATATTGTTGGTTAATAAAAAAAAAGCATGTCCACATCAGCTAATGGCTTACGATTTCTGTAAACAAACAGATCTATATTTGTATATGGTACTTAATGTTCAAGATTTTAGAGGCTATTGAAACTGTAAACCTGATAACGTTTTATATCCCTTAGAAATTGAAATTTTTTCGTGCGAATTGATACATCAAAAACTAAAGTAAAATGGCGTATACTAATAATACTTCTTGGCATTCGACGAAACGAAATTGTTTGAGCTTTATGCATATTATTGCATAAAATATATGTTGTCGAGTTTTATAGGAATACGTTAACGGAAAAATCGGATAGTAAAGGGAGAAAACGTGAAGTAATAAGTAATTTCACTCACCGTTAACGCCGCTTTGGTTTTTTTTCCCCACTTAAATATCCCCGGTCCATGCCTTTTCCCTTTTCCAGTTTCTAAATCTAAAATTTATATAGAGCATAAAAAAGACGTTGATCCTATTCCAGCCTTGAACTTTATGACGTCATTAATGTACCAAACAACGTCGGTATAAACAAAAATACCAGACGTTGATCCTATTCCAGCCTTAAACTTTATGACGTCATTAATGTACCAAACAACGTCGGTATAAACAAAAATACCAGACGTTGATCCTATTCCAGCCTTAAACTTTATGACGTCATTAATGTACCAAACAACGTCGGTATAAACAAAAATGACAGTGCAATTACATAATCCATTTTTTTCTGAAAAATTAGTGGACTTGGAGCTAGTTTTGAAGCGTTCCTATGAATCAATTCGCGATTTCTATTTGAATGAATACAATTGTCTTTCTGTCAATGCAATTATAGCGTCAATTCACGTTTTTCGAGCGTTAACATTCGCAGAGACCCTTAAAATGCTTAAACGCCCGATTGCGAAGCATTCGTGCGTTTAACCATTTTTTGGGTCTTTACAAATGTTAACGCCATTGAAAGCTTGAATTCGCCCTATATGAATAAGAAATTCTTAAATAATTGAAGTTATTAAACATAAAACATGGTTAGGAACGCCTTAAAATTAATGCTCATCCCACTCAAAACCTTTCAAAATTTATCGATCATCCATAAATTACTCAAATTGTTTTCAAACGTTGAAGAGATCGATAAAAAGGCATAATAATATAAATGTAGTTTTGTATTGAGGGACTATTCGTGGGAACAGCAAAAATGGTCGCTTACGGGAATGGTTGTTCAATACACAATGGGCCAACTAATTTCTGACCCCGGGCGGGTACTGTTGCCCGCAACATCAGAGTATCTCTCAGAAAGCGGGCTACCAGCTCTAGACTGGTCCACATATCGACTATCAGAATAGCCTAGAAGAGGCTATTCTGATATTCGACAGTGAGACCAGTCTACACCCGACCCGAAAGCGGGCGAGAAATAAGTTGGCCAAATATTTGTTTTTAAAATGTCAACTAGCTTGCGGTGAAGGGACCTTTAATAATAATTGCGTCATAAGAGGTCGATTGATAGAAGTGGTCGATGGAGAAAAATATTTAAATCGTAAAAACAAAAACAAACAAAATACATTGTACATAACTATATTAAATGGAAGCAACTGATTAGTGTAAGAAGGGACACAATTTAACCAAGGAACAACTCCATATATTTTGTTTGTCTGGGCTGAAAGAATAAAGCTTATTTCTTTCAGTCGCTTCAGGAAGCTTACTGTTCAAACCCATTTGAGTCTGTGCGTGACATTTCCAGCGATTTGATTATTTGATTATTATTTGATAGTTATTACATCCTAAAAGACAACACAAATTGATTGAAAGAGTGTCTGACTGTCTAAAGACAATTTTAGACCTTATCTATGTAAAATCGCAAGAGGGAAGACACTGGTCAGACTGTGCAGATGCACAGACTGGCCAGAGTCTTTGCTTGGCGCACATTTGAAATTGGTGGAAATGTCACACACTGGCTCATTAATTTCATTTCCAACTTATTAGATAAACCAATACCGTCATTTTTCTTGCATTCTAATTTGATGAAAGAAATAGTTTTATTTCCGAACAAAACAAATTTCAATACACAGTTCTTTCGTAAGCTTCCACAAAAAAGGAGTTCTGTGAAAACTATTTTTTATTAAATTTTTTCTTCATGATATTTGACCATAAGAAACAAAGAGGGGATTTTTTGCTTTATTTCTTAAATATATTCCTGTTAAAGTTTACAATATTCTAAACTCTGGGTATATGTGAGACAAGCTCAAGTTGGTTTTCTTCATATTTATACTTTTCTTTTGTTCTTTGTTGATGGTGATTATAATTATGATTTTGGAATTCTTTTACATACTAAAATTAAAGGTACTAAATCAAAACTATTCCTCAAAACGGTCTTCACCCGATTGCATATTATTCCAACGCTACGCTTTATAGGCAGTATTTTCTTTTAGAAATAGAAATAGAGCTAAACATTTTTATTTTATTTTGGATTTCTTCATTTTTATCAGGCAAGGAATTCTAGTAGTAACGGCGTTTAAATCAGGACTTATAAATGTTCCTTTTCTTATTACAGGTAATGCTTGCCCAACTCGAGCCCCAGCAACATGTCCGCCCATTGTCACTACAGCTCCGCCAGTGACGACACAACCGGCAGTGACGACACGACCCGGAGTGATCACGACAGCCAGTCCGGATATGACGTCGACTACACAGGCGCCACCTGTCCTAAATGTACGACTTCCGCTAACACTGGAGCCCCTGCTCTATACACTAGAACTACAGCCGCATATGTATGAGCCTATGCAGCCGAGCGAATTCACCTTTAATGGATCTGTGACGATTTTGGTTCACTGTAAAATACAGACAAGGAACATAACTCTACATACAAACAAACTGAATATATCCGGTAGGACAAATCTTCGGATTCTTCTAATTCTTAATCGGTTACAAATAGCCGTTTAGTCATTGAGACCCCAAAAAACCTTGAATTTTCCTAGTTTTAAAAAAATCTAAAAAACAGAAGTTTATGGGGAGCAAAATGTTCATAAACGCCAACGGAAACAAAATCATATAAGTTTATACATTGTATATTCATAAATTTCATTCTTTTATTCTAACATCAACGAGAATATATTTTTTTAAATGTATGAAATTAAAGTATTCCACCATACTTGATTAAAATGTCAACCTGTTTTACCTTTAAGGTTGAGCTTTTCATTGTATTATTTGCATTGCCATTACTGAAAAAAACCAAATACTGATTATACTCAATATTTAAGTATTTTCATTGAAAGAACACTTTAAAACATTTAAAAATAGTTTTTCGAACTAGTTTCTCATTCTTTATCATTTCACTTTCAGATGATATGATTACGGTTGAGAAAGAAAACGACTTTAATAATATCAAACAAAGTGTTGAATATGATTTAGAACGACAGTTTCTGATTATTCATACTACAGAAGACCTGGTGCCGGGTCAAAATTATTCCGTTGAAATTCCGAGTTTTGTTGGTCCTCTAGTGCCAGATCTCGCAGGACTCTATCTCAGTTCATATAGCAGAGGGAACAAAACTGTGTAAGTATAAAAACATGAGTGTTCGGCCAACGGCACTTACTATACGAGAAATATTATTTAAATAAACTTAAACACTTATTCTAGTAGCATAAGCCCTTTGTGATACAAAGTGCCCGTATAGCCCAGTGTATCAGAACTCATTGTAGCAAGACAACTGAATTCCATAATACAGTTAAAACATCGGAAACTGACAAGATAATTGCTTTTTGAATGATTTTGGAATGAAATTGAACGAGTTTGTGGTGCGAGTTTTTAGTGAAAATAAAGGGATGTAGTCCAATATAGCTAATTTTGTTCAGGATGAACAAAATTAGCGATATGTATTACCGCCCTTTAATAAGATATGCGTAAAAGCTCTATAAATAGCCCCATATTGTCTTGAGAAACCAATCAGACGCTTAAATTTCAATTATGGAAGTGAAATCGGTATTTGGTTCTTGCCTTTTTTCATTTTGAAGGTAGTTGTTGATCTTTAACATTTAGCCATTTTGAATGTTTTTGAATGGTTTGAGAGAGTGTTAGGAATGAATGACTGGAGCGTTGAGTGAGTGATTTAGAATGGTTTTGATTGAGATGAGTGTCAATTTCACGATGTAACTAACTGTAGTAGTTTTCCTGTTTATGTATCAACGGCAAAATATCTACATACAGTATAGACCAATGTCGGACAATTTGCATAAATGAATCAAATGATACATTGATACATGCCGCCAAAAATACCTTAAAATTATACTCATGTTATCCTCATATTTAAAACATTCTTATTACAGAAGCTCAATAACACCCCTATCATATTATAAGTATTTTGTTATTCCTTGAAATAAACTACTTCTTAAAGATGAAAGTGAGAAAATGCATCTTAGGAAAAATTACTAAATTAATCTCTACTAATTCTATTAGAAAGAATCAGAAACTTCATAACAAAAGTTATCTTTCAGTCACATCGCAACAACTCAGATGCAGCCAACAGATGCCAGAAAAACTTTTCCATGTATGGACGAGCCAGCTATAAAATCAGAGTTCAAGGTCACACTTGTTCGCAAGAGTCACATGACCTCCATATCAAATATGCCGATATTTGCAAGCGACGATAGGTGATTCATCGCTAAAGATCGGCTCGTCGAAATGAAGTGGTCTTTCGGGCGGTGCATGTATTATAAGGCCGATTTGGTTGCGAAAAATTTGAATTTCACGCTAGACCAACGGAAAAAAGAAAAAAAAAAAAACCCAACGTATTATTGAAATTAAAAAAAAAAAAAAAAAGAATTGGTAATTGATAATTCTGTTTTGTGTGGTCTTATTCGCAAACATTTCTCTCTGTGCGTTACATGGATACGAAAATCTATAAATTTCTGAAGAGAAATAGTTCGAAAAGGAACGACAGTAGCTTAGAAAGACACAAGAAAAACATGACGCATGCGCACACAAACCGTGATATACTTCTCTGATACCGGAAGTCAACAGGACCACTTCCGTTATCGTTTCAGATACCTCGCCACAACTTTAATGGCGCCGATCGACGCCCGAAAGACATTGCCGTGTTTCGACGAGCCGAGTTTTAGAGCGGCTTTTGATGTTATTTTGGTTAGAAAAGAACCAAAAATATCTATCTCTAATATGCCAATAAAATATAGCGAAGAAAGGTGAGCGAAAAATGCACTTAAATGTTCTTTCTTCAGTCCTATTTTCAGGAAGACAAAACGGTACAAACTGTTTGCAAATTATACCCGCTTTACACGCAAATACGATTGCGCGTCAAAACGGGGTACTAGTATATTTTACAAACCGTTTTGTCATCCTTTAAGTAGGGCTGTTTCCTTTCTCTGATGCGGAATTTTTTATTAACATTACATTCTGTACCTTCTCCCGAGTAGAGAATGACTTCATATTTGCCTTTCAAACACTCATTTAAGAATATTCGTTAGTATATGTATTGAAAATAAATAAAATATAGAGTAATAATATCTAAATAAGTTAATGGTTTTGTCCTTGCCTCGCTTCGATTTATGTTCTTATTGTTTTTGTCACCAAATAAGAATAGTCAAAAATATTTTTACGCCTGTTAAAAGAAAATAAATGCTAACTTTAACCGAAAAAGGATGCCTGACCTTTTTTATCTTAAAGTTGTAAATCCTGCATATATTCCTTGGAATCTTGTAGAGGAAACGGATGGATTGCCGACCACTTCATTACGACACCAAAGATGTCTACATATTTGCTGGCTTTCATCATTTGTGACTTTAATTACACTCAGAATGTGACCAAGAATAACGTCACGGTAAGGCATTTTCTTTCCTCTATACACCGAAAAAAGTAATCGCAATATGCTCCAGGGATTTTCAGGGACGCGGGTTTTGCGCATCTGAGACGCAAAAATAAGTAGGCAGGACCCTCTAAACAATATGATGTGAGTCCCATATACTCTCTGTGGCTCAACTTAAGAAAATAATTGAAGACTGCTTTAAACAGTCTTCAATTCTTTCCTGAAGTTGAGCCCTAAATATGAATATAATTCTATCAGTTTCTTGTCCGTCATCCAAGGAATAGATCTAAATCTGCAAAATAAGTCGATATTGCTCGAGCGACCACGTCTATTAAGCGACCAATTTTATTAAGCGACCACCAGAAAAAATCCCTTCATTGTAAGCAAAATCTCTGAAAAAGAGGACATTTTTAACGAAAAATTTGTTATTGTTGAATCTTATGTTGTTGGAACCCATTAGAATCGTCTCAATAAGACGATTCTAATGGGTTCGAACATCATTAGATTCATTACGACTTGACCGACAATCTATAAATGGTATGAAAATGAACTGTCACATTTATCAAAGTATTTCGTATTAAGCAACCATTCCCAAACGACCGCTTTTTGTTGGTCCCTTAAGTGGTCGCTTAACAAAAGTTTTACTGTACAAGATTATAGCCTGAAAGAATTAGTAGGGACGCCCAAAATTTAAGAAAAGACTCCAAAGATCCCAATGACTTAGTCCTTTGGACCCCATTTGGGTGATGTCAGACTAAAACCCCGATGCTCATTATTTGTAAAATATACACATTGGCATGAACATTTAAGAAGATAAATATCGCTATATATGTGTCCCTCCTACAGAAAAAAAGACTATCTTTGAGCTCCGTAAAATAGGCATATGAAAAAAAAGAGATTGGACCCACGAGAGGTGCACTACAGGTCGCATTTTAAAAGTTCTTAAACAGAAAGGTAAACTTATTCTTCTAGATTCAGAAAATCAGATAAGTGCGAAACATTCCGACCCAAATCAGCCTTTGCCGTTCGCGCAGTTTGACTAGGATTGACATTTTACGCGCTACTCAGATGGTCTCTTTTGCGCATGACGGGTTGACTCATATGGTCTCTTTTGCTCGTGACAGATTGACTCATATGGTCTCTTTTAAGCATGACGGGTTGACTCAAATGGTCTCTATTGCGTGTTATGGGTTGACTCATATGGCCTCTTTTGCACATGACGGGTTGACTCAGATGGTCTCTTTTGCGCTTGACGGGTTGATTCATATGGTCTCTTTTGCGAGTGACGGATTGACTCAGGTGGTCCCTTTTGTGCGTGGCAAGTTGACTCAGATAGTAACTTTTTTGCGTGACAGGTTGACTCAGATGGTCCTTTTGTGCGTGACAGGTTGACTCAGATGGTCTCTTTTGCGCATGACGGGTTGACTCAGATGGTCTTTTTTGCGAGTTAGAATTTGTGGAAGGCATATCTTTCACCATACGACCATTGCATGCCGACATCTCATAATTTATATTATAATATGACCTACGTCGCGGGAGTGAAATAACCCCGTTGAATATTTTTGATATCACACGGGTGTTATTACACTAGTGGAATAACTATGCATATGAGCTCATAGCGAATGGCAACGCTATTTTGTAACCGCGAAAATGACGTCAAAATCAATATATTGTAACGTCAGTTTTAAACGGCGTTATAAGTTTCAATGAAAATTGATATTTTGATTTTCAAGAATTTTGACGATTTTTCGCAAAATTTCGGGTCATATTATAAATAAAATATAAAATTTGTGCTAAAAAAATCCGAATTTATTAAACGAGTCATCTATAAACAGATAAAAACTCGACGCAGTCTCGTTTTTATCTGGTTATAGATGACTCGTTTAATAAATTCGGTATTCAATGACCACTCATTCAATATCCTCTAATTTTGTTTTTTCCTACAGTATAGAGCCTGGGCCAGACCAGAAGCCATCGATCAGACACCATATTCTCTACAAGTCGGGGTTGACATTCTGACATACTTTGAGGAATACTTTAATATACCATATCCATTGATTAAACAAGGTATGAAATGTCCATAAATCAGACGCAATATTCTCTGTAATTTGGTGTAGACATTCTGACATACTTTGAGGAATACTTTAATATACCATATCCATTGATTAAACAAGGTATGAAATGTCCATAAATCAGACGCAATATTCTCTGTAATTTGGTGTAGACATTCTGACATACTTTGAGGTATACTTCAATATACCATATCCATTGATTAAACAAGGTATGAAATGTCCATAAATCAGAGGAAATATTCTCTGTAATTTTGGGTAGACATTCTGACATACTTTGAGGTATACTTCAATATACCATATCCATTGATTAAACAAGGTATGAAATGTCCTTCATCAAAAGCCATATTCTTCCAGATTTGGGGTACTCATTCTCATCACTTTGAGAAATACGTCATAATATAGGTGTATTTTCAAAACTGAGCTCTGACGTAGGCGTTGAGTCCATAACCATTGGTATATCGGGTATATTTAAAAAAACACACGATAGGAATTGAACGCAATCACTCCTTTTTAACTCTGAAAGTACATGAATGAGTAAACCTCACAATTTAAGACAAGCAATAAGTTTCATTTAAGAAATAAATTGTATCTTTTATAGGTATTGTTTAAAGTGTTTTTTAATCGCTAAAAGTAGATTTCACGGCTCGCCGCCCAAAGTCTACGTATACCATTACCATTAATAAAGCAAAATTATAAATGTTCGTCGATCGGACGCCATATTCTCTACGACTTGGGGTAGACATTCTGACATACTTTGAGAAATACTTTAATAAAAGACCATTTATGGAGCAAGTAATGAAATGTCCATCTATCAGAAGCCATATTCCCTGCAAGTTGGTGAAGACATCTTAACATACTTCATTTTGATATAATAAAGAAAGGAAAGGGAAATACTACTTGTTTCAATATGAACAAACAAGTGTTCATCGGAAGAACGAATAAATAGGTCTTATCTCTAAGACATAGTTAGACGTTTCGTCAAAGGTAAAAATAGTTTTCTTATTTACATTTACAACAGACGTAATCGCTATACATGTCTTTTTTTAGCCCTAAAGCCCATGCTCTCTTATATTATTTTTATAAATATATTATTTAGAAGCAGTCAAAGATAAATAAACATTAAAAGAACTGTCGTGCATTTGTAAGTTTGGAAATAGAAAAATTGTACAATCGCTGTAGTCATTATGGTCATATGTAAAGAACAATATACATTGAAGTCGGGGGAACTTACACACCCGCCGTCAAGAATTTTACACATCATTATTCAATTATTTATCTATCTATTCATTTATTTTAGATATGATAGCCATTCCTGATTTCGCTGCTGGTGCCATGGAAAACTGGGGACTGATTACATACAGGGAAACAGCCATGTTGTACGAGAAGGGCGTGTCTTCGGCCGGAAACAAACAGCGAGTGGCTGTTGTAGTGTCACATGAGTTAGCACATCAGGCAAGTGATTGGCTGATAAAAATAGATGACAAGATAAGGTATCGGAAAACAGTCATATTGTTTGAAAATGTTCGTAAGCCCGATTAGCTCAGTTTTTAAAAAGCACCGGACTTCAAAACAGTTCGGCCGCGTGGGTTCGTATCCAGGGCTGTCACACTAACAAAACTAATTGTCCTTCGGATGAGACGTAAAACAGAGGTCCCGTCAGACGGTTCTTTACACGATAATATTTATCTCTTTATGCTCTTGATTTGATTATTACTTAACTTATATACACATAATATACACGAATATATTAAGGGTTCAGCGCAAGCCTGTACTGAGTGTATATACAGTATATATACACACACGAATATATCGAGGGTACGGCGCAAGACTTACCAAGTGTATATTCAGTAAATATACACGAATATATCGAGGGTCAGCTTAAGACATACTGAGTGTATATACGGTATATATACGTGGACATATCGAGGGTTCAGCGCGAGACTGTACTTAGTGCATATTCAATACATACGCGAACATATCGAGGGTTCAGGGCAAGACTTAACTAAATCTATATGCAGTATATATACACAAACATATCGAGGGTTCAGCGCAAGACTGTACAAAGTGTTTATGAAGTATATATACGCGAACATATCGAGGTTTCAGCGCAAGACTGTACTAAGAGAATATACAGTATATATATACGCGAACATATCGAGGGTTCAGCGCAAGACTGAACTAAGTATAAATACAGTATATATACACGAACATATCGAGGATTAAGCGCAAGACGGTACTAAGTGTATATACAGTATATACGCGTACATATCGAGGGTTCAGCGCAAGACTGAACTAAATATAAATACAGTATATATACAGGAACATATCGAGGATTCAGCGCAAGACGGTACTAAGTGTACATACAGTTTATACACGCGAACATCGAAGGTTCAGCGAAAGACTTACTAAGTGTATATAGAGTATATATACACGGATTTATTGAGGGTTCAGCGCAAACTGTATTAAATGTATATACAGTATATATACGCGAACATATCGAGGGTTCAGCGTAAGACTGTGCTATGTGTATATACAGTGTATATACACTTAGTACAGTCTACTGAACCCTCAATATGCGCAAATGCTTTCACCATCTTTCAACGAGTACGCATTCTGTGGAATAGAAGCTTTTTCCTTTTCTAGGCTTGAAATCAGTCTTAGTACTAACCCTTGTCATGCTGAATAAAACCTTTGTAAAAATTGTATGAAAATCAAAGTGCTGAAAGCATTGGATACACGAATTATCAGTTGGAAAAATATTTTGAAAATAAAATCCATTGACTGTTCTAGTTTTTTTACTAAGATCAGGGGTGTATACTTAGATCAGACTGCACTTATGTGCAAGGTGATCTTTGTCTACACTTCCTGCCAAAGCAGGAATAATCCGGGTTCAGTATGAAAAGGGTTTAAACGTATTACAAACGTAAAACCAAAAACGACAAGGAATTATTTAGATACACATGTTCAAGCGAATGATCAAATGTCAATTTTGCCCATGAAAATAAGGATAAAATTGATATTTGCTCACTCACTCACTTCTACAAGCCTACATGCAATTCAAAATGTATGTTTCGTGTTCGTAATACTTGCTTGTGATACGTTGCAGTGGTTTGGTAACCTTGTGACCCCGTCTTGGTGGGACGATTTATGGCTGAATGAAGGATTTGCAAGCTACGTGGAGTATATGGGAGTCGATCACGTGCATCCTGATTGGAAAATGGTGAGTCATAGGACTGCTTAACTGCAGAACAATGGCACCGCCTACGGATGACAACGCTTGATTGAAGGTCCTTGAAAATGCAAAATATCCAAGTCTAAAAAGGGGCATATTGCATACAAAAATGCTTTCGCAGTCGTCTTGAAAGCATGAAAAGCTCTTGTGATGGTGAACACATGTCAAGTTTCAAAAAGATATCTTCAATAACAACATAGATTATGACCAAGGTTATATAAAGTTATCACGCACATACCTACGCTCAGGCCTGCGCATATACCAAGGGCGCTAAGGTGATGGCAATAGCCAGACTTTTTGTCTCAAAGTAGTCGAGCTACAACATTGAGCCTTCGTGTGACTTTTTCCAACAATTTCATAGTTTTGCTTGATAACCGACCATTGAGCAATCTGATCAGCAAACAGTGCATTTAGTAGATTAACTGATCGTCAAGCGAATCTATAAGTCAGTCGCTTTGTACAAAGTGAATAGTTGACGAGACGGTAAATTGCACAAGCTGGTCCGAATATTTGCTTTGCGATTACACAAAATTGTTATTAAATTAAAAAATGTCAACCGTAGGACTGATATAAAATGAATGTATCGTACTTCAATGACGATTTTGTTAACATTGTATTTTCGATTCTTTAAAACTTCAATACAGTTAAAGCTATTGTGAAATTGACAAGATGATATGTTTAGGAATGATCTTTGAATGAAATTTCATGAGTACGTGGAGCGATATTGAGTGAAATTCAAGAAAGGAAATCGGTTTTAGTGAGTATTTGGAATGAATGAATGGAGCGCTGAGTGAGTGATAAATAATGGTTTTGATCGAAATGAGTGTCAATTTCACGATGTTTTTAACTGTAACTAGTTGACAAGTTTGTTAAAACAAAATAAATTCAGATCGAAAGATTTTTATAACAAATATCGTTTACATTAAGTTCTTCAAATACAACATACCTTTTATACGATTAAATGGATCCTTTGATACGGTTATTTTCAAAATTGTAGTCGATATGCCGTATTATGATATAAAGAATCGTAATTTGACTTTGTTTTAAGAGAAGTTTTTTTTTAATTTGTTTGTTATTTCTGTTACAGTTTGAACAGTTCGTAGTTGAAGATTTACAAGACGTGTTCCGGTTTGATGGACTCATTTCGTCACATCCGGTTTACGTACCCGTCAACCATCCAGACGAAATAAACGAAATATTTGACAGGATCTCGTACGCTAAGGTATTATTTTATTATTATTATTATTATTATTATTATTATTATTATTATTATTATTATTATTATTATTATTATTATTATTATTATTATTTGTATTATTATTCTTAATATTATTCTTATTATTCTTATTATTATTATTATTATTATTATTATTATTATTATTATCCTTATTATTATTATTATTTTTCTTATCATTGTTATTAATATTAATATTAATATTAATATTAATATTATTATTATTATTATTATTATTATTATTATTATTATTATTATTATTATTATTATTATTATTATTCTCGAGATCGAATAAAATATACACATTTGCAGATTCGACTAGCCATTGGTCATTTGTGCGTCATTCGATCCGCTCAAAGCGAATTCACCACAAACTAAATTAAATACGACGGAGCTTCCTTTAAATAGCCCCTATGGCATTCCGCTTTATTTTTTTCATCGAGATTTTTAAAATTGAGTGCTCGACATAGATTTATTGCCAATTCTTTAATTTTTATATAAATATCTCTCGTACTTATTGAATCTTTGAATTTCATGTAAACAAAAGTTCCAGATCATTCATAGATCATTTTAAATTAAGATGAATTGTGTTATGAAACAATAGCAATAGGTCTTACTTTTGTTGTTATTATTGTTATTTTTTCATTATCTTAATTGATTTTTTTCTACAATCATTAGGAGACAGGAAGATGTATTTTTTTGAAATTTGAGCCTGTGGGTGACATTTCCAACAATTTGAAACTTTCGTGAGATGACAAACGACCGACATCCTAGTCAGTCAAAGAGTGTAATAAGAAGATTTGTCTGTCTAAATACTCTTGTGACCTTATATCTCTTAAAAGCGTAAAGTGAAGACTCCGGACAGACTGTGCAGATGCACAGGCTGGTCAGAGTCTTTGCTTGGCGCACTATTGAAATGTTGGAAATGCCAAGCACTGGCTTATATATTATGCTTTTTATGAAGACTAAATTGAATATCTAATATTTACATCGGACATTAAAAAAGCGAGTATTGGGGTAGATTTGAAATTTATTCTGCCTTTCTATTTTTATTTTTTTAATTCCAGGGTGCTTCGATAATTCGAATGATGCGTTTCTTCCTTGGAGACAGCGTCTTTCAGAACGGCTTGACGGTAACAAAAAATAGTTTACAGATCATAAGTTTCATAAATAGAGAATGTATTTCTGACGGATAGATTTTTTTAACAACATTTCCATTTATAAAATGATATAGCCATTTATGACAGAAAAGACCAAGAAAAAAATGAGAAAAGTACGTTGCTCTTTTTTCTAACATTTTCAACGTTGCGACATTGATTTAAATTCTGAAAGCCCTGTCTCTCCTTTAACCCTTGCAAATTAAACAAAAGCATCATTATTGGGTTCAAATCCTCGATTTCTATCGAGAATTAGACTATGGTAAACAAAATATTAGACGACAGGGCAACGACACCATGATAGGATAATGGATTGACTCTTTTTCCTTAAACAGACGATCTCTAAATTGCCTGTATATCAGGTTTCTCTGAAATAAAGAACGTCTATCACAGATATTTCAAATTACGCGGTAATAAAATTGTAAGATTACTCCAATAAATCGCCCCAGTTTTTAAATCGGAGATTTATACCGTTTTCCAGAAATCCAGTCTGTTTGACCCACTACATTTTTACCTTTATCTTCTGGGCAATGTGTTCAAACCAAATTATGTGTTTTCAAACACCGAAGAAACGGCCTTTTCAGTCACAATCTACAAACTTTGTTTTTATCTTATTTACTTTTCGACAAATAGAGAAGAGGCTAATACAAAATTTGATGTAATTTTCGCTTTTAGTAATTACCAGTTAGTATTTTCAGTGTTTATAACAAGATTTTCGGTTGGGTAAAGGAGTTGAAACGTACAATAGGTTAACTGTAAGATAAATTTGTAGCACTTACAATATTACTGCTCTGATTTTTTTCTCGAACGGTCATTTACCAGTTGTAGGGCTGACAACCAATCAAATTCTTTTATGATTATCACTCAGTCAAAACCCACGCGTAAATTCAGACCACGTGGTAGATGCAAATAGACATCGTCTGCTCGAAATGTGTCAATTAAGTTGTTTGTCATTGGTCAATGGGCGTCTGCACTCTGACAGGGAGCGTGGGAAGTCTACTGGTGGAATGAGTAATGTTGACTATGTGTTAACAAATAGAAATAATTTTGTAATTTTGAAATATTTGATTTCAATGAGCACTCTGATCACGCTCCAATCCTATATTCAATAAATTCAAATTTGAGTATGAAGAAAAATTATTCAACAACAAATAAACCGACAAAAACATACGATAAACTGATGTAGGATAGCAGTAAGTGCGATCTATTTTTAGAATAACTCATGAATAATCATAGAGTGCTGCTAGATTTAATCGATTGGTCAAAAACCAAAGATATAAATAGCATAGTTGCCGATTTCACGTGTTTCTTGAGGGAAAATGCATTTATAGTATTTGGGAAAACCCAATGCTTGAAAAACAAACATGTTGGCAATCAAAATTGTGAATAGTTTAATGAAAAATGTTTTGTTGCTAAACAGGCTTTTAAACTCTAGAGAGAGGAATAATATTAACAGACAAGCCTTTAGCTTGGCGTGTGCTCATTATAACAACGTAAAAAAATCTGCTAAGAAATAATTTAGACTAGCAGAGGGCTATCGAATCAGTAAACTTTCAAAATCGGACCCACGAGGTTGGATGAGCTGGCGATGTCCTCGAAAAGATGGAATGTTAAGACAAAAAACTCACAAATTGGGCAAATATTTTACCAACTTTTATTGTCCAAATTTGAGCCCCTTTTGATTGGCGAACTATTGCACTATCCCAGCCTCTCAATGATGTCCGATTTACAGTGCTGACAGCACTTTGATATTAAATGTGCCAAAGAAATTCTGGATCACCTCTCGAACTCTAATAACCAATTTAACATTTCAGAGATACCTCAACCAGCTCGCATACGGAGCGGCATTCCATGATGATCTATGGTTTGCCTTGGGCAATGTAAGTTTTGAAATTCCCTGGTTATTGAAATGATTATTATTAATATTCTTTTGATTTGAATCATTTTTTTTTTTATAAACACTTTGATATTTTTTTATATATAATGTCCTTTTTTGGTGAGTTCTTAACATGCGCAACAAAATAGTGATGTATTGTCTGTCATGACTTGGCATAAATGCTAGATATTCGAACATGGGGCGTTTATGAGACGCTTACTTCGTACCATAGTTATTAATATTCAATAATGCTATTTCTATATGAAATTATTTCATTTTGTATCCAAATTCTTTCTTTCTCGGAAATTAACTTCTAAGTTCTATTCTAAAACATTATCTTTTCGATGTCGTCACATTTTGTGATGATACATGAACTGTTTTATGTTGATGGTATTATATCCGAATGAAAAAAAAACCCACAGCAGAAACCCTTTATAATGGTTATTTCTAGCAATCTAGAAATATTAATATTTCGTGTTTATTTGTTTTTGTCCATGCTGTACACTATTCTGTACCCGGATGTAGATAAAAATATGTTCTGTTCTGTTCTCTTCTGTTCTGGTTATGTCTAGCAATCGATAAAAATATGTTCTGTTCTGTTCTGTTCTGTTCTGTTCTGGTTACGTCTAGCAATCGATAAAAATGTGTTCTGTTCTGTTCTGTTCTGGTTATGTCTAGCAATCGATAGCAGAAAACAACGCCATTACTAACGTCAAGGAAATTATGGACACGTGGACACTACAAATGAATTATCCAATCGTAATGGTCCATCACTCGTCAGCCAATCAGATCACGTTAACACAGACACGTTATATACAAGACAGAAACGCTACCGATCCTGGAATATACACGTCACCTTTTGGGTAGGTATATACACTCCTCAAAACTCCTAAGCGGCCACTTGCTATTTTGTTCATATGTTGTAAATGTCGCATAGTTTCAGCCCGTTTTCACTTGCATAATGTAGCAAAGTCATTAATGAAGTCAACAAGAAAAAGTCAGTAAAGAATTTCGACACGAAAATGTTTTAAAATTAAGCGAGGATAGGAGTACCCTCGATTTCAAAGTTAACATTGGTGGGTGGGGTATTTTTGACATTTCTTTTTGGGGTAAGAAATGTGCGGGTGGTTGTGACATTTCTTTTACTTTTTTTAGGTTTACATGCGTTCTACCACTGATATTGGTACCTTAAATTGATAGGATTTGCGTTTTTCAAGTGTCGAAAAAATCAAATTTCTCTAAAAATTGTCATTTTTGTGACTTTTGAATTTGAGGGTACAGTCACTTTATTCCGTTTTAAGGATTTCCTGGTGCACGATTTTACAAAAGAATTAAACAAGTTCATGTCTAAAGGGCTACTCTTTCAAAAGACAAAGTTAACATTTCGAAATAAAAAGCGAAACATATGTGAAAAATCGAGAAATGTTAGGTGGTCGCTAAGAACATTTGAGTAGTGTATATAATACATACTAAGTGTATTATATGAAGAAAAAATATCTAACGAGGTTGGGAGAATTGAAAATTGTCGAGGCTCTGCCGAGACAAATATCAATTCTCACAACCGAGTTTGATATTTTTTTTCATACAATACACTAAGTATGTATTATATTTATCTTAATACCTATATTTGTCTTGTTTTTGTCGGTGTTTCTAACTGAAATGCAAGTTTCAAAAAATAACCGCATTATATCATTGTTCTAAAAATAACTATGTGATATCATAAAAAATATTATACGGAATGTTATCACACAGATATTTGTGTAGCTATAAGATAAAATTGCAAAAATGAAATGAGACTGTACGTGACATTTCAAACAATCTCAAAATTGCACTAGGTACGAACATTGAGTAGCGTTGACAGCGACACAATACAAAACTAATATCAAGACTTTATCAATCTATATAGCGCATAGTGAAGATTCTGGTCAGACTGTGCTTTGCACACATTTGAAATTGTTTGAAATGCCACGCACTGGCTCAAATATGAGTATAAAAGTAATGATCAATAGAGACGCTGTAGACCCGGGGATAGACACTTCGCTTATTTAAGATAATAACCAAACAAAACAGGCTAAGACAGATACGTTATGTCTAGTACAGAAACGATACAGATTCCCGAATACGTAACCATTTGCGTGAGTATACACATGCATTTGATAGCACAGCTTAATTGTAGCTTATCAGATCCAAAACCGTTCTCCATTTACAGTATTTTTTAGAAGTATAAATGAGAAAAAAATGAAATAGCCAGAATATCCAATAAAAAGTACGATAGAACGAAAACTAATTGATTTTTCATATACATTTTCCCTTTTTTTCACATTCTAAATGCCGTTCTCACATCGTCATCTGACGCAAGTATCGCAGTATTTCTATCATATGAGCGCTACAAAAAATATCTAAAAACATTATGTAGAAGATGACTATGATGCTTTATTTCTTTGAGCCATTGCTCGCTTAATAATTTTTAAATTCAAAACTTGTTGAATATCAGTTTGCCTAACAAAAAATATCATAAAAGATCCTACATATACCACTTCACTTTTTTCAGATATACTTGGAACACTCCATTTACTATGGCATCTAGCTCATCTCCAGAATTCAACGTCTCTAACCAGGACGTCATCATGTTTACTCGCACCATGGATAATTTAGGTAAAGTTTTACGTTATTTGACGTTATATCATTATTGCGTGATTCCGTCATGTATTCTTTCCGACTATTTGTCTCTCACCAATGGGTCAATAATCGTAGATCTATGTGAGATAGCAGCTGGAGGCTAGGAAAGGATGTGACAGTAGCACTGGCGAGAGAATACCAGGGAACCATTTTTAAGTGCTCCAGCCACCGCGATATAACTGAAAAATTGTTGAAATCAATCAATCTCTACCATGGATGGTTTTAATTACAGTTAAAAAAATCATGGAATTGATACTCTTTCAGATCAAAATCGTTCTGAATCATTTACTCCGTGTTCCATTCATTCATTCCAAACACCCACTCAATTCGATCAAAAACGCCCCCTAATCGTTAGAAAAAATTTCGAAATCGTTAAAGGTGACCGACGTTTAATACAAATCGATCAAATTATTTTATGACTTTATTGGCTGGTGTAGCTTTTAAAGTGTCTAATTGGTCAACAAAGACACATAAACAGAAAAGTACGTATGTTTTATTAAAGGGAGATCGCCTATTTTGTTCATCTTGAACATTATTAGTGATATTGGATTACCCACGATATTGTTAACTGTGAAAATTAGGAAATAGGAACATGAACTTTTATTTTTGTTTCTATCTTTCTATTAAATATGTAATGGCTTGCTTCTTTATCTTTAATTTCATTTTGTATGCTATGTACATTTGCATACTAAGTAGTTTATCTTCAAAATGTCGCAGATCTTATATGATCACTTACATAATATCTAAGATATGGCTTTGTTGTTGTTGTTGTTGTTGTTGTTGTTGTTCTTTTTGTGTGTAATTTTTACGTTTTTGTACTTTTTTTTTGGAGGGGGGTTGTCTTAAAAGGTAGCGATTTAGAGTAGGCTAATAGATATTTGGTTTGTATTTTTGGGAAAATACCAGCCCTATCTCTTTCTCTGTCGTTCTACATATTTTCAGCGATACAAGATTCCCGGATTCCCGAACCATCGGGTAACAACTGGGTTCTTGGTAACCCCATGCAGTATGGTTATTACAGGGTGAACTATGAGGAACGTAACTGGCTGGCTTTGATCCACCAGCTTAAAACAGATCATACCGTAAGTGTTTTTGTGTACACAGAATGAATCGTTGTCCTGAGTCACTTGCTGTTAGTAACATCGTGAAATTAACTGTCACTCCGATCAAAACCATTCTTAACCGCTCACTCTGCGCTCCAATCATTCATTTCAAACACTCAGTCAAAAACGCTCCAAAATCACTAAAAATTATGGATTAACAACAACGTTCTATATAAAAATCGGTAAAAGAATCCACGTTTTTATTGAGATAATTTAATTTTGTGAGCGTATGGTGTATTCATGAAAACATAGAAAGCTATTTCTACAACCTGTATGCATATTTTATTAAACGGAAGGAAATAGATACCGCTAATTTTGTTCATCGTGAACAAAATCAGCGACATTCCATTACCTCCCTTTGATTTCACTCATAACTCGCTCTACACACTCATTCAATTTCATTCACAAATCATTCCAAAATCACTCATCTTGGCGATTTCACGATTTATTTAACTTTAGATTCTGTGTCCGCATTTATGAACCAATCAACATTACATAGAGAATAATATGTCAGAGTCTTAAAATAATAAAGTTATCTTGCCGAAGTTAGGAGATTTTATTATGACGAGGCTTGCCGGGACCATACACCATTGATATTTTAAGACGCTAACCTATTATCTTAATTATCATGCGATCTATCTGCGGAGCTTAATATTCTACTGAGGCTTTAAAATCTACGAAAATCAGGTGAAAGTCTTCCTGGTTAAGACCATGAATAAGCAAATTGTTTCTAAGATTAGACTGTCTCATATCATTTTCTTATCATAGGATCAATATTAAGGCCTCGGAAGATAACGTTAGCTGGAAGAAAGCACAAAACATAGGATAAGTATTAAGACCTCGGAACATGGCGTTAGCTGGAAAAAAGCACAAAACATATCACGTTAAAGGATCTTTTCGTTTCTATTTATAGGCATATACTCGCTCCTTGTAGATTCTAAGTCTACCTTTTTACTTCCGTTTTTCAGGTTATTCACCCAATTAACAGAGCCCAAATAATGAACGACGCCTGGAATCTAGTCAAGTATGTATACAGTCGATATTGCCCGAGCGACCACGTCTATTAAGCGTTCGTTTTTATTAAGCGACCGTTCTCAAAATCCCATTGTTTAAATCAAAATATCTTGAAAACTGGATATAATGTAACGTGCCAATGTAACTAGAACAAAGAAGCCAGCAACAGACTTTGCAATTAACAATATTCATTGACAATTATAACAGAATTATTGACAATATAAAATTAATACAAAAACATATTACAATACCTTGAATGTTTAATCCTAAAGTTTTAATTTTCAGATCCAATTGAATTAAGTTCCTAATCCACAAATGATAAGTCCAATAATATCCGAATTTAAAATTAAACACATTTTTAAACACAATTTTAAGATAACGAGAAATCTCCTTTTAGTTTAACGCAGTACTACTGATTGAAACTTTTAGTCTAAACCAAGTCAACCAAGAATGCTGTAAGAATCCTTTTATATACAACAATCTAGAATAGCATAGAACATCACAAGATTCTAGAGTTTGAATCACTTTCTAAAAGTCCTTTCTAGAAAGATCTAAAATATTCTTCATACATGTTTGCCTTATAGTCAAGGGATCGGAAATTTCCAGACTTATTCTAAAAAAATAGACACGAGAAAACCATAATTATACATTTATATATAACAATTATTTGTCCAAAAATTAATGTAAATGGGCCCTATATTGTTAAAACTCATTAAACAAAAGAGATTTGAGAAATTCGCAAATACGTACATATTAAATCAAAATTATGTTTCTTATTTGTAAAAAACAACCAAATATATGTACTAAGCGATTATTTTCCTTAACGACCGCTTCTTGGTGGTCCCGTAAGTGGCTGCTTTATTCAAGTTGTACTGTACTAGAAATTCTAGCTTACCTTTTGTTTTTTTTTCAGATCCGGAGATCTAAGAATGGAAATAGCTTTACAGACCATCGAGTATTTAGACAAAGAACGTGAATATATACCATGGTCCGCGGCCACAACAGAACTAAGCTTTGTCGGTTCCATGCTGCAAACAAATCGTCTGTATGGGTCGTTTTCGGTAAGTCTATTTTACATTCCCACGTATTTATAACATCAGAAGAACTTGGTTTTACCTGTATTCGTCTATCATTCAGTATGTATGCTCGTCAACCAAATCGTCTGTCCGTCTGACCGTTTCTTTTGCTAAACAAGTGTCGTAAAATTGACAAGATGAATGTTTTTGGAATGATTTTAGAATGAATTGAATGGGTTTTAGGGGCGAGTAATGTGTGATATTAAAGGGAAGTAATCCAATTTCGCTAACTATGTTGAAGATGAAGAATATAACGATATTTATTACCTCCCTTTACTAAGATATGTGTACTTATCTGTATATCTTATCTGTCAGGGTGAACAAAATTAGCTATATCTATTACCTCCCTTTTATAGAATATTGATAAAAATTCTATAAATAGCTTTATTTTTCTTCAAGAACCAATCAGACGCTATATAATTTCATTTATGTCAGTGATATCGCGACTTTTTCCTACTTTTATTTATCATGAATGTATATAGTTGATTATCTTATCTTTTTAGTCATTTTTGAGCATTTATAACGGTTTGAGTGGGTGTTGAAAGGAATGGTTTGATCACTGAGCGAGATAACTTGAATGGTTATGATCAGAATGATTGTCAATTTCGCGATGTTATTAACTGTCACATCGATTTGGGTGCATTTTCAGGAATTTATGCGTAACAAAAGTCGAGCCATATTCCAAGAGTTGACAATGAACAATACGAACGCAGAACATCTGGAATCGTAAGTAACACGATCTTCATTCAACAAACTAGAAAAACGAGGGCAACGTTTAATAAAAGTGGAGGGAATATGCAACTCGAAATCAAATCGCTTAGAACAAAAACGTTTGTTTCATACAATTAATACTTCAAAAATATTATTTTTATTTGTTATAGTTTTATGCCTTTAATCAACAGAGTATTTATTCTATCATTTCAAAAGAGCTTTAACAGGGCTCTTCTTTGAATTTGTTTGTTTGTTTGTCGGAATGGGTGTTTTTGAAGCTTTCAACAATCTGTCAACCATATCGTGGCGTCTGTAGCACCTAACAATTGATTCTTGGTACATGTATTTCTCACAACAGTACTTACATTTAATCATTTCCTAGCCTCCAGCTTCTTTCCCACATCTACGATTATCGACCCATTGGTTCGGAGACTAACAGTCGGAAAGCAAGCATAAAAATAGCTGCGTTCAAAACAATTTATTCAACGAGCTTTGAATAGTATTTTTGTCTATCCAATACAATCATTTATAAATGAGAACATAGTAAACTGATATACATGTAAACAAATATACATGTATTTCCTTTACAGATATTTAAGATCAGCAATTTCTGGCCTTGCTTGTGAGTATGGTATTCCAGAATGTATTGCTGAGGCCAAAAAGTTATTTAGTGACTGGATGGGAAACCCTAGTGTAAATCCGTAAGTTGCTTGAATTGATCAGCGATTTGCTTGTGAGGGTTTTTACTGAATGTATTGCTGAAGCCAAACAAATATTGAGTGACTTGATGATTACCCCTTCTGTCTGTTAGTGATTTTGATAGACCGCCATCTTACAGTTAGAAACATCGTGAAATTTAGAAGAAGAATGATTTTGGAATGATTTTTGAATGAAATTGAATTAGTATGAGGAGCGAGTTTTGACCGAAATTCAAGGGAGGTAAACCAATATCGCTAATTTTGTTCAAGCTGAACAAAATTAGCTATATTTGTTACCCGCCTTTATTAAAATTTACGTATTTTTCTATTTGTGTGTCTTCATGGAACATTCAGACATTTTAAAATCTACACCAGCAAATAAAATCATAGAATAATTCGATCGATTTACATTACAAGTTGAACGTCGCTTTCGAAATGTTTTCTTTAAATTTAGGAGCGTTTTTGATCGGTTAGCAAGAGTGTTCGGAATGAATGAATGGAACGCTGAGTGAGAGATTTAGACTGGTATTGATTAGAATGAGTGTCAATTTAATGATGTATTTAACTGCACTTGTGAGTATGATATTCGAAAATGTTTCGATAAATTCAAAAAATGTATTTAGTGACTGGACCCAGAAGTTAACCACGGCTATTTAACGTTATATAGCACGGCTCTGCGATATACATGTACGAAAACGATTATGAGGTCCAACTAAATTTTCCAACGAGCTACGTTTTTATACCCCCACCTACGAAGTAGAGGGAGGGTATGTTGGTTTCACCATGTCTGTCTGTCTGTCAATCCGTCCATCCATCCGTCCGTTCGTCCGTAGTCCTTTTTCTTTCCGGACTCTTACTCGAGAACCAAGCAACCTACAATCATGAAACTTTATGCAAATGTTGCATATGACCCAAGGAAGTGCCCTTTGATCTCGATATTTGTTACAAACATATCCTGCACTAATAGCACTTACATTTTGACAAAGTGCTGGTGGGGGGTATAAGTCCGCTCTGCGTCGGTTCTAGTTTTGACACGGCCTCCCTTGTCTTATATAAGGAATAGACATTAGACATAAAGATATGTTTGCCTTACCCATGTGGTCACTCTTCAATTGACAACCTCACATGAAATCGCCTAATGTACGTGGTCATGGCATTTCTACATATTTTTAACACCTGTGCCCTCTCACGAAAATAAGGCGCATTTGATTTCTGCAAAATTCAACTGACAAGTTCTTCTCATCCAATGAAGACAGAATGTTGACCAAGTAGATATTTTTTATTAAAATTGGAATTCATTCCTAACTATCATCACAGACAAGCCTTTCTTTACCAAGTCAATTAGAAGGAAAAGATATACTGAACCACAAAAGAAACGTCACATTGTTTATACGTTTCTTTTGTGGTTCAGTATATCTTTTTTCTTTCTAATTGACTTGGTTAAGAAAAGCTTGTCTAAAAGAAAATCCAATCATTCGTTTTCCCTATTTCAGAATCGATCCCGGATTGAAGACCACTGTCTACTGTACTGCTATTGGCGAAGGTGGTATAGAAGAGTGGGATTTTGCCTTGAACCAATATAGAACAGCAAACTTGGCCGCAGAACAGGCCAGACTGTTGTATGCTTTAGCTTGTACCAAAGAACCATGGATTCTCAGCCAGTATGCATGAGATATTCGTTTTCGTTAACAGTTTTTTTTAAACTTGAAATGAAGACGCTGATTGGCCAAGGCATACATATATGTTCCGTCCAATCAGCTTACTTGTTGTGAATTTCAAATTTTTTCAAGTAGAAAAGGTTAAATAAGAATGGACTTTTTCCCTGAACCAGTAGAGAACAAGGCTGCAGAAAAGTTCAGACCATTATATGCTTTCACTTGCTGGAAAGATTCTCAGCCTGTATGTATCGTATGACATCGTTGTCGCTAACAGTATTTCTAATTTCAAACAAAAACGCTGGTTGGTCGAAGCAAATACATGTCTCGTCCAATCAGATTCTTGTGTAAAATTTCTATTTTTTGCTTGTAGAAAAGGGTATACATGAAATGAAATTTACCCTAAACCAATAGACCATTGAATACTTTGGCTTGCATGAAAGAAACGCGAATTCTCAGTCGATATGTATCATAATAAACAGTATTCGTTATCCAGTATTTTTGAATTTCATACAAAACACTGATTTGTCTCGCCCAAAATTGTCTTTGAGTGTCCTTCTTTGGAATTTTGTAATTTGAAAAAAAAGGAGTAAGATAAGTGGAAGATTGCCTTGAATCAATATACAGTAGCAAACTTGGCCGCAAAAAGGCTAGATAGGTGTACAATAAGTAACATCTTGAAATTGACATTCATCTCGATCGAAACCATTCTCAATCGCTCACTCAGCGCTCCATTCATTCATTCCAGACACTCACTCAATCATTCAAAAACGCTCCAAACTCACTGAAAACCATATAACAACAATTTCGTTCAAAATAAAAATAGCTGGGGAAAAATTCGGGACTTCACTCATTTAATTGAAATTGTAAGCGTGTGATAGGTTCTTGAAGAAATATTGAGCTTTCTATAGAACTTGTATGCATATTTTATTAAAGGGAGGTAATTCATGTTGCAAATTTTGTTCATGCTGAACAAAATTTGCAACACTGGATTACCTCCCACTAAATTCACTCAAAAGTCGCTCCACACACTCATTCAATTTCATTCCTAAAACATTCAACAATCATTTACCTTGTCAATTTCACGATGTTGTTAACTGTATACTTTTGCTTGCACTAAAGAACCTCGGGTTCTTCAGTAGTAAATATCTGGTTCCGTCTGAAGTTTTTTAAGAATAACATTACAGTATACAGTCGATATTGCTCGAGCGACCACGTCTGTTAAGCGACCAATTTTATTAAGCGACCACCATAAAAAGTCCCTTCACCGTAAGCAAAATCTCTGGAAAAGACGACATTCTTAACGAAACATTGGTTATTGTTGAATCTTATGTTGTTGGAACCCATCAGAATCGTCTCATTAAGACGATTCTAATAGGTTTAAACATCATAGGATTCAGTACGACTTGACCGACAATCTATGAATGCTATCAAAATGAACTGTCACATTTATTATAATGTTTTGTATAAAGCGACCATTCCCATAAACGACCGCTTTTTGGTGGTCCCTTAAGTGATCGCTTAATACAAGTTTTACTGTAAATGATTTGTCAAGACATACGTGTACCTTGAACCAACAATGAACGACTAACTAAGCAACAAAAAAGGCTAGATTATTGTATGCACGAGTCTGTCCTAAAGAACCGTAGATTTTCGGACAGTGAGTATTCTCTTACCAATTATTTGAATTGCACGCAAAGATACTGATTGGTCGAGTCATAGACATGTCTCGTCCAATCATCCTCCTTGTTGTGCATTTACAATCTATTGTTGTTTTTGTTGTTGTTGTATTTGTTGTTGTTGTTGTTGTTGTTGTTGTTGCCGCTGCTAAAAGTGGTAAAGACGACAGGAGATTCGCATTGATTCAATATGGAACGGCAATTACGGCGACAGATATGAATTGATTATTGTATGCCTAAGCCTGCCTTTAAGAACAGCAGAGTTCAATTATTTCACTGGTATAAACCGCTCAGACGAATATTAAACGCCAAACCTGTCCGCAGAAAAGACTAGACTATTGTTTGCCTTAGCCTTTAAGAACCGTGGATTCTTAGTCAGCAAGAATCTTAAGAAACAACTGTTTTCACTAACCAGTCATTTTGAATTTCATAAAAAGATGGTGATTGGTCAAGACATATACACGTCTAGACCAATCGGCGTCCTTGTTGTGAAATCTGTGAAGTTGCGAAGCTTTAAGCTTTGGTTTCGAAAAAAATGGGTATAATTGTATGAGTAGATAATTGCCTTGAATTAATATATATAATAATATATAACAGCTAACTTGACTATAAGTAGTCTTCGAGGAATTTAGTAAAACATTTCCGGGTGCATCTCACCTTTTTTTTTATTTTATTGGTCATGGCATCCTGTCAGTAAGAATTTTCTTAACTACGTGACCGATATTGATGTAAAACATGTGTGAAATATTTAATTAGCATATTTCGCTCGTTTATACGCAAGTGTTCGTACTTCCGGAAATTACACCGTAAAATCTGAAGATGTTTTATAAACTGTCTTTGAGCGACCAAAATTTTACCATAGGCGATGTTTTCATCACCAAGCGACACTAATAAAAGGTTAATTAATTTCATTTTTTTTCAATTCCAGATATCTCCAAATGTCAATAAATCCAGATGAAATAAGGAGACAAGATGCCGTTTCTGTTATGGTGTACATTGCAGGGAATACCATTGGGCGGTGTGTTAAATATGTTTTTAATTTTCTTTTTACAATAAAGACTTCTTTATTCATTCGAGATTTTGTCATGTCGGTGTGTCCGTAGTGCGTGCGTCCGTCGTGTGTGCGTCCGTTTTTTTCGTAAACTTACTTTAAAAACCTTCTCCTCCCAAAACAAAGGGCATCTGCACGAGTCAAGGGGTATCGAATCGGTAGCTTCTTCTCGATAAGTAAACCGTTCGTAACCCTTGGTTCGACAAGATGACCAAAGGGCGGATTTTAACGAAACTTGGTAAAAATAATCCTTGGGTGACCTTCTTCTGAAACTATATAAGAAATTTTGATTAATCCCTAAATATGGTCGTGGCATTATTTCACTTGAAAATCTTGAAAAAATCTTCTCCTCCCAATCCATTGGACTGATTTCAATGAAACTTTGCATGGATGTTCCTGAGGTAACCATTTACTTAAATTGTTAATGAAATTTCGATTGACCCCCTAGTATGAGCTCGGCAGAGCGGGGCTTATTATCATATGAAAACCATTTAAAATCTTCTCATCTCGAATCGTCAGGCTAATTTACTTAAACTTTTTAATAAATTATTATTGACCCTCAAATATGGGAGTGGCAGGTTAAGGCTTGTTTTAAATATAAAATCTAAAAAAAAATCCTTCCAAACCATTGAGCTGATTTCAATATAACTTTGCATGGATGTTCCTTGTGTGACGTTTGATTGATCCCAAATTTAGGCGTGTCAGGGTGTGGCTAATTTTCACTATTAAATCTCTATAAATATTTTTGCCTCAAAACCATTGAGTCGATCTCAACAAAATTTGTATGAATGTTCCTTGGGTGACCCTTGACTTTAATTGTTCAAGAAATTTTGATTGCAACCCAAATGTGGGCTTGGCAGGGTGAGGCCTTTTTTACATTTTGATCTTCAGAAATCTCCTCCCCTATCTTTTTGGCAATTTTGATTTTAATTAGACCCGAATATTTCTTAGATGCACTTTTACTTGGTCGTGAAATTTTGATGGGCCCTTAAATTGGGGTGTGACATGGCGTGACCACTGCTCGCTTTAAAATCTCAAAAAAACTTCACCCCCAATTAATTCGACTTATTTCAATGAAGCTTAGTATACGTATTCCATGAATGACCCTCCTGTACTTAAATTGTTCCACAAATAAATGGTCTTCTCATTGCAATCACCTTAATGTTTGTGATAAGATGGGTAAAGGGTATGCAGGTTAATGGTAATTGAGTATTCTGGTTTAATGTGGATCAGACCCAGTAAATCATTATGAATAAGGTCTGGTTAAAATTTTAAGTGTTGCTTTCAGTCAAAGTAAGCTTTGTTTAATGAAAGTATAGAGATATTTAAGCCAGTGGGGCGATAAGGCCCTCTTTGGACTCTTGTTTAACATTTACTTAAAAGGAAAAATGAACTTGAATTTACGCCTGAATACATGTATCTTTCTTTGTGAATATTTTCAAATCATATCGCGGTATGTTAATCTTGTATCTCGTAGCATAATATTTCACAAAAAAATGTTCTAATTTAGAATTAAGTTAAGGCACTTCTTGTGTTTTTGAAGAACTGTCTTCGATGTTTTTTATAAATATTTCCAATATTTAGTTTAGTAGTATAATGATCAGTTTGCATGTAAACAAACCGCCGTCATTTAAATTTCATAATGATATCTTTATAATCAAAACTGTTTACTTTACAGACCCCTTGCTTGGGACTTTTTCCGCAGTAACTGGGATTTTCTCTTAAATGAGTAAGTGTTTTATATACATGTATTTCCAAACATCTGATTTAAACTTTATATTGACGAATGTACTTCTAATATGTCTTCTTTGCTTTAATATGATGTCTATTAGTGTTTTTATTCATTATCAATTTGTTGGAAACGGTTAAGATTTGACAATCATCATAATATTATATTTCAGAAATTTTAAGAATTTATTATATTAAGTAGGAATTCAAGAATAATTTGAGAAATGTATTTATAGTTTCCTAGTGATGTCAAGTGATTCGTTCTTCAATGGGTATGATCATATTATAACATCTCCAATTTATTTCTTTTCTTGAAAAGAATTATCAGTGTAACTTATTATTATTACTAGTTCAGAATACAGGTACAAAAAGGCTATATGAATTTAAAGCGTTTAGAAGATATAAGTTTTTAAGTGAATTTGAGTGAAAGATATAAGATGTTTTTGTAACTGGCTAGTATTCACATAAGACCAGATTTATGGTACTTTAAAAACTGAACTGTGACAAGTAAAGCTGAATGGATGGGTTTCTTGTGATTCACAAGAATTTAAGCAATACCCAAACAATTATAATTAACCAATTGCCATTCAATTGTATAACGCCATTATAGGGAAGCTATAATTGTTTGGGTGGTTCAAAGAGGTTTTCTTCACATACATACAACGCCTATTAAATGTTTATCTGTCTGAAATCACTAAAATTTATCAAGTCTTATACCATACATTGTTTGGGCTGATATGACGAGTAATTAGATTTTTTATTGATAAGTTTTTAATCGAAAAGGTAAACGTATCGTTGTGAGGACAATTTATCGGTCCACCTGTACCCGTTTGCATGTTTATTCGAAAATTTTGATACCGTGGCAATCCAAAGATTTTCATGTATGTAAATAAAATGCCCTTGTCTATAAATGTTTTGACCTTTCGCACTTCCTCACAAAAACCAGGAATGATATATTTTTATAGCTAAAACCATCGGAAAGTTGACATTTATTCCGATCAAAATTATTCTAAATCAATCACTCAGCGTTCCATTCATTCATTCTAAACAATACCTCAAATCGATCAAAATATTCCATAATAATTTGAAAATAACTCGAAATGGTTCAAGACGATCAACATTTAATTCAAATCGATCAAATAATTCTACGATTTTATTGGATGATGTGGATATCTCACACGCAACAGCCGTCAAAATTTATCGCTTAAAGGTTTAATTTTCGAGCACTTCTTAGAACGAAATTCGAAATTCTTCATAAATGTGAAACTTTTGTGACTTTTGTAAGGGAGTGTTCTTGTGTTCGACCGGTTGCTTTAAACACAGCAGACAAACAATCGAATACATTCTTTCTTAAGAATACGCCAAATTAAACGACCCTTCATATGAAATAAAATTCTTAAATGTCCACAAATATGTCAAAATGAAGCAAATGAAAGACAGCCATTTAGAAGTCTGTTTCAGTGTATTTTTACAACATGCAGATTTACTTTTACACTTCCTTGCTTAATATCTGGAGCAAGAAAAAATAACATGTAGAGGATTTTGAATGAGTAGTCATTGAATACCGAAATTATTAAACGAGTCATCTATAAGCAGATAAAAACGAGTTTGCTAAATTCGGTATTTAATGATCTCAAATTTGGCATTATTTTTACAATGTGACGTTGATTTTGCGATAAATCCAGAAAATTCCAGAAATGTATCGGTCCAAGTTATCCCACTAAACAGATAACATCGTTTGCGAATTGACGTCATCAAATGCATAATGGCGGCATTTTCACAACGAAAAATAACGTTGCTATACATTCTTAGCTCATTTCCCGCAACGTACGTCATATAATAATTTTTTTATTTGACCAGAAAGAAATACTGATATTAGAACGTAGTGTATCGTGAGATATAAATCCTACATGAGAGAGAGAGGGGCAATGGATTCTAACCGCTGTCTCTAACTTTTACTTTTAAGTTAGCTTGGACTTTGTCCATGGAATGTTATCCACACACATGAAATAACGAGTCCAGGGGTCTGTTTTACTAAAACATATTACGATCATTCTTTGTGTAAGTCAAAAATTAAAGTAACTAAATATGAAATGGTTTCAAACAACTTACCAATAAACTGTGTAATAAATCCAGTCCAACTTCCATATGTACTATCGTCAGTCCAGGCCTGAGGTGGTATGAACTTTACCTGCCCGAATCCAGTTCTTAACAATATACCTATGTATAATAACATGCACCATGTATTCACAAATCTAATGAAAATGACCTGCAAACGGTACAAGCTGCAGTATTTCAAAATCAAGCGACTGTACAAAACGATCTTGGGGAGCCGCAAATGATGGAATTATCATCATTCGCACAAACTGCTTCAACAGCGGGTATAAAAAATGATGATAAAACAGACTCACAAACCCAAAATCATATCCAAAATGAACAGAATATGCCAAACACTGAAATATACAATGTTCCAGTAAATAGTCCATTCAGTGTTCTTACGGTGGATATTCCTCAGCAAAGTCATTCATCACATAATTCGAACAGAGCGAGTCCTATACCAGGTTCACAATCACAGACAATAACTGACGAAAATTCACAATCATTATTGCCACAAACGACTAAAAAGCAACTTAACTCTCCAGAGGATTCTAACACAAGAGCAAGATCAAGGACTCTCACCCGTGCGACATCACGCTCAGTTTATAGGTCCGAATCTGCACGCCCCTACAAGAGAAACACGAGCTTACCAAAAAATACATATAGTGCTAAAAATAAACTTTCAGGCAATATACAGGATTTCCCCTTGACCAAAAATAGTAACGGGGTCGAAAGTAAAAGAGAGACGGTTTTACCTGATTCTATAAATAGAACTATTATTCAAGGTGCTCCGGATTCTAACACTAATCAGTCTGAACTTTAGTGCTATGATGAGAAGGTCTCGCTTAGGTGTTCGTTACTTAATATACAAGGTTTGTGTACGAAAAGGACAAATAAATTGAACTCTGTAGAATTACAAAATATTTTTCGTGATAATGAAATAATACTATTAACTGAAACATGGACAAATGAGTATTCTGACCTGCAAGTAAATGGTTTTGAGCACTTTGTTTTAAGCAGATCAGAAAATAAGTCTTCTAGCAAAAGATCTTCAGGCGGTATTATAATATACATCAAAACGCATTTAGTAAATGAAAATACGCTTGTTTTTCAAAGCTCCGATGACATTATTTGTATAAAAATTTGTAAAGATTTACTTTGTTTGACCGATGACGTGTATATATGCTTATGTTATGTAATTCCTGAGAATAGTAGTAGACAAGCGTTATATGATACCCATACTTTTGATAGACTATTAGATTTTCTTGTGGATCTAAACTCAAAATACGACGATTTGAAATTGATCTTATGTAGAGATTTAAATTCTCATACCTCGGACCTACCTGATTTTGTCGCCAACGACAACTTCTCAAATATTGATTTATTACCAGAAGATTATTGCTGTGATGTATTTATTAAACGTAGTTCGATGGATAAAGGGAAATTAAATAATAATGGGAACTTGCTACTCGATTTATGCAAACAGACAGGTTTACGCATCTTGAATGGTCGAGCGGGTAACGATAAAAACGTGGGTGCTTATACGTTTGTAGGGACAAGAGGATCTAGCATGGTTGACTATGTCATGACAACACAAAACCTTTTTTCAACAATTAATAAATTTGATGTACATGAGCCAAATATTTTATCTGATCACTGTTTGATTGATTTTTCATTTGATTTACAAACAAAAGATACTCCAAGATTAAGCTCTTGTAAAGAGCAAAATTGTGAAATCTACTTTAAATATGTATGGAATAAAGATAAATCCAAACTATACTTAGATCAATTAGCATCACCACAAATAAAACATCTTTTGGATTCATTTGTAAGTAATGTATATTTATGTAGAGATAATTCAGAAATAGACACTTGCGTCGAAGATTTTGGAAATTTGATAGACAAAGTAACCTCACCGCTTTTTAAACAAAATATAAAACGTGTATCGAACAATATTTGCAAAACATCGCAAAAATGGTACAACTCAGAATGTAATGATAAACGCAAATTATTCTACAAAAGTTTAAACACATTTAGAAAGGATAAATCTGACGAGAATAGAAGAGTTATGATTAAGTACAGATCAGAATATAAAATGTCTACAAGAAAAGCAAAGTTCGAATATGACAAAGGGGAAACAAGTAAGCTACTAAATGCCAAAACACAAAATGCCAGAATTTATTGGAAAATGCTTAAGCAAACCTGTGGAATTAAAAGTTCAAATGTATCAATTGACAATTTTGAAGCGTATTTCAAATCAGTCAATAACCCAGATAGTGAGTTTTATACAGCTGATGAGGATGTTTTAGATTTCATAGAACGGTATGAAAAAGATGAATTTAATGTTATGTTTAATGAATTAAATGTACCTATCACCCAAGCCGAATTATTTACAGCAATTAAGCAATTAAGTGTAAATAAATCTGCTGGCCCAGATATGTTTATTAATGAATTTTTTATCTATGGAAAAGACAGTCTTGCCCCTTCGATTTTAGCTCTTTTTGATAAAATATTTGAATCTGGATATTTCCCCAAATCATGGTCTGAAGGTTTGGTTATACCGTTGCACAAAAAAGGAAGCATAAACGATGTAAATAATTTTCGAGGTATTACTCTTCTTAGCACATTAGGAAAACTTTTCACTCGAATTTTAAATAATAGACTATGTAATTGGGCAGAATTATACAGCGTTTACATAAGCTGGATTTAGAAAGAACATGGGTACTACAGATAACATCTTTGTATTACACGGCGTAATTAATCACTTAATCAATGATGGTAAAAAGCTATTCTGCGCCTTTATAGACTTTAGTAAGGCTTTTGATTACATAAATAGGGACAACCTTTGCATGAAATTGATTCAATTAGGCTTAAGGGGGGAAATATTACATATTATCAAATCTATGTATAGTAATATTAAATCAAGAGTTAAATATTTGAATCAAATAAGTGACAGTTTTGACTGTACACTTGGAGTCAGACAAAGCGAGTGTCTGTCCCCTTTTCTCTTTTCAATGTTTCTGAATGATATTGAAGATATGTACTACAGAAATGGTAAAGGGGTAGAAATGTATATGTTTAAAATGTTCTTAGTACTTTATGCAGATGATATTGTAATTTTTGCAAATAGTGCAGATGAATTACAATGCAATCTCAATATGCTACATGATTATTGTAGTAAATGGAAATTATCTGTGAATCCTTTAAAGACAAAAGTCGTTATCTTTAGAAAGGGCGGAAGATTACCTAGAAACGCGTCATTCAATTATAATGGCGAACTAATTGAAATTGTAGATACATTTGTTTATCTAGGAATAGTGTTCTCTTCCAGTGGATCATTTTCAAATGCCCAAAGTACCCTAGCTGGTCAAGCATTAAAAGCAATTTTTAAATTAAATAAATATTTACAGAAATTTACTCACATAACAGTTCGGCATAGATTAGAACTCTTTTGTAAATTAGTACTACCAATTCTTAACTATGGAAGCGAGGTCTTGGGCTTTCACAAAGGACAATCTTTAGAAAAAGTTCATGTGCAATATTGTAAAAGAATACTAGGTGTGAAGAAAAATTGTCAAAATGATTTCATATATGGTGAATTAGGTAGAGCACCTCTACAAAATTTCAGGTATTTTTTCTATTATAAAATTTTGGACTAAAATGATTCTATCTGAAGACAAAAAGTTTATACATTTAACCTACAAAACTCTTTATCAAGACGTACTTGAAAAACCAAACTGTAAAAATTGGTGTTCTCTTTGTAGAGATTTACTGAACGACTTAGGATTTTCAGATGCCTGGTATTTTCAAACAGTTGGAAACGTTCAAAGTTTTTTATCATTAGCCAAACAACGAATTCACGATCAATTTTATCAAAATTGGTCAACTCGGTTAAATAACTCTACTAGAGCTATTTTCTATAGGAATATTTCCGATCTTAAATTTCAACCATACTTAGACGCAATAAATATTGAAAAAATAAGAAAGTCTTTGTCCCAGCTTCGAGTTTCATCACACAGATTATGTGTTGAGACGGGAAGATGGAACAAACCTGTCAGTATACCATTTGATGATAGAAAATGTACCTTTTGTGAGAGTCTTGAAGACGAATATCACTTCGTCATTCAATGTCAGCTATTTGTTGAAATTCGTAAACAATTTCTCCCAAGATATTTCTGGAAAAATCCAAATATGCAAAAATTTCTAGAGCTCATGAACACAGAAAATTGCAACCTTATTAAAAGGCTAGGTAACTATGTAAGTAAAGCTTTTAATCTTAGAAATGAAATACTATATAAATGAGTTAAACATGTTACTTTTAGAATAAAATAAACCAGGTAGAGAGGAAGCGCAATGTTTATCAGGACCATTCACCGATATGCACTATAGGGTATAACACTGCCTTTCATCACTTTCGAGTACAATGAATGTACAAAGCAAAACATTTGCATTCTGGGATAATTTGAAAATCACGACTAAATCTTCTTGAGATCCCATAGAGTGTATTCTCAAAGCTTTTATGATCTATTTAAAACTGGCGTGATCATAAGCCATTTGCCTTCAACTCTTTAACAATCGCAATAGCTGATATATTTTCAAAAAAGATAATTCTTATCATATACACCGTGATAAGAAACGTTGACGGTCACAAAATAAGTTGTTTGAATTGGTCAATTTTATGTTTCTGTTGGTCATATATAAATAAGTATTGAATGCGAGTGTATAATTGTATGTATATGTTCAAATGTATGAATATGTATTTTTCACGTTTGTCAGGACGGTCACAAAATAAGTTATTTGCATTGGACAATTTTATGTCTGTATTGTTCATATATAAATAAATATTTAATGTGAGTGTACATTTATGTGTATTTGTACACATGTCGATGGCTCGGCGCGGGACAGTTGAAGCTCCCTATAAAGATATGGGGAGTTGCGGTGGCTTCGCTCTGAGCCATCGATGTATGAATATGCATTTTTTTTCACGTATGTCAGGATAGATGTTCTGACCATACATATTTTTCCATTGACCAATATTTTTTATGTATGTAAATTCTTTGTTATTTGTATGAACTTACCAGCCTTTCACGTGATGCAAGGTGGATGTGCGACCGGACTACGTAAACACAGTTTTATTTGTTTGCGTTTTTCTGGCCGCCTATCAACTCACTTATGTACGTAAAATAAACATTTGATTTTCATGTGTAGGAATACATTAATTGATCTCCTAACAACCCATTTGTCCACCTTGTCATTAAATAATTGATTTACAGATTTGTCGTTCACTAAAGCTAAAACTGAATTTCACACTTACTGGTATATTTGACATTACTATGTTCGCCATGATATTTGTATGTTCGTTTTGTACCTCATGGGTCTATGACCTTCTGGTTTTGAAATAAAACTATCTATCTATGAAATTCTACCATGCATCGTCTCCATGGAATAATCGGCTTCTAAAGACGATTCCGATGAGGTATTGCAAGGCAGAATCTAACAATGGGTGAAAATACCATGTACGATTTATGATTTTGACTTACGATCATTTTTTTTTGTTTCGTAAAATGCTTAGTAAAACGGGCCCCGGCACTCTAACCATTCGGTCAAGTAACCAAGCACCGAAGGACATTATAGGGTTTTCCGTTAATATGTTGAATACTTTGTAATGTTAAGTAAATCTCTTAATAACTTTTCTCATAAACTCCGTATATAATTCAGTTATCTACAAAGTTCGGGGCCATTCACCCTTCCTGGGTTGATATCTGGAGTAACAAAAACTATGAATGATAAATTAGTTTTTCATCAGGTAGGGATAACAAAAATAAGGAATAAGGGATGTATTATACGGTTACATGCTTAAATAATTATGCTTAAATATACTGAAACCGCTGTAATTAAGAATATCGTGAAATTGACAAATGAATCATTTTGGAATGATTTTGGCTTTAAATTGAATGAGTGTATGGAGCAAATTTTGAGATAAATTTAAGGAAGGTATTCCGATATCGTTAATTTTGTTCAAACAAATCGATATTTATTACCTCCCTAGAAAAACTTCTGTTTGGATGTCATCTATGACTAACCAGACACTTGAAACCCACAACAGTCAAAAAAACGTAGATTAAATTGGTCGATTTCAATTAAATGTTGATCGTCTTAAACGATTTCGAAATGTTTTCTAGTGATTTCGGAGCGGTTTTGATCGATTTGAGTGATTGTTTGGACTGTTTTTAATGGAGCGCTGAGTGAAAGATTTAGAACGATTTTGATCGGAACGCGTGTCAATTTCACGATATTTTTTACTGTATGAAGCGAAAAGAATATGCATGAATGCCCAAAAACGAAAGTTGAATTTTTTGCAGATAATCAAGAAAACCACGTGTATTCATACAGAATTATGAAGAAAATTCAAATTCCATTTTGTATCACATAATGAATGTTTGGTTAAGTCTTTTATATGAAATATTTCGTGTAAAAGTCGAGGTTTTTAGAGAGAAGTATGAATTATGACACAAAAAGCTTTAAAGAATAGATCGTAACTAAAAGCCATTCATATCTATAACTAAAAGAACGTGAAAAGAAAATCAGTTTTTACAATGAATTCATTTAGTTTTTGTCGTTACACATATTGTTTCTAGAGCGGCTGTTGCCAATACTCATAAAAAGTTAAGATACGTTATAAATGCACGGCTTATGTGGTTTAAAGGTTACATAAACCACTTGAGCCTGTGCGTGAGATTTCCAACTATTTCAAATATGTGCAAAGCAAACACTCAGACCAGATGGTGCCTCCGCACAGTCTGACCTACGTCTTCACTATGCATTTAGTAGATAGATAATGTCTCAAAGTATCTGTAGACCACCAGGTAACTTTATATTTACAGTTTGTGGTTGTCTGGGCCTTTCAATATTTACACGTCACGAACATTTCAAATTGTTGGAAATGTCACGCACATGCTCATTTAACAACATCCCCTGAATCACATACACGTCAAACCTTACAAAAGCTTCAATAAACATTGTTTGTTTAAGAATATACTTCGAAAGATAAACACGACTCGCTCATGGCTCCGCCCTCATTCCGGGGTCTTTTCCGTAGAATCGTCGGAGGTTCCCGATAGGAAACATATCGTGAGATGTCCCCTGCTTTCTTACTTATTAGCATTGATGTAATATTTTTGTATCTAGCTTTGGTGTTGGTTCGTTCGGGTTTCCAAGGCTTATCGGAGGAATAACAGCGACATTTAATGACGATTGGTATTTTATGCAGGTGAAAAAGTAGCTCAACATATATCACTGAACACATTATTATGCTTATTATTCTAAGTATATTCACATGTGACCTGTCAGCCAAAAAGGAGCGATATGGATGGACCTTAAAGTGTCTATCCTATTCAGAATGTGCAGACTGACTAGGGTCGAGACTTTTCTTGATGATAGTTCTTGTATAAAAGTTTTTGATATGCAACCCCAAGCTTACCTTCGCTGAAACAGATCTTTATATAATCATTTTTATTATTATTACTACTACTATTATTATTATTTTTTTTTTTATTTTTTTTTTATTATTATTATTATTATTATTTATTATTATCATTATTTATCTTACGGATTTCCAAGATGATCCTTTTTCGCATGACGGGTCACATACGTACTTTTAAAAACAGAATATTCTTCGATCTCATGCCTATTCTAATATATCATGTTAATCATCAATTTCTACCATTTAAAACATCATGAAATTGACAAGATGAATGATTTTTGGAATGACATTGAATGAGTGTGTGGAGCGAGATTTGAGTGATATTCTGAGGACGTAATCCAATATCGCTAATTTTATTCAGGATGAACAAAATTAGCGATATTTATTACATCCCTTCAATGAAATGCAGGTTCTATGAAAATCTTTCTATGTCTTCGCGAACCCACCATATTCTTACAGAAACCAATTATGTCAATGTAATCGTGGATTTTATATACCGATTTTTTAAAGGGATTTGTCAATCTTACTTCTTAGTGTTTTGGGGGCATCTTTTAAATGTTTGTTAAAGTGTGTGGAATAAATTAATGGAGCGCAGAGTGAATGATTTTTAGAATGCTTTTGATCGGAACGAGTGTCTATTTCGCGATGTTTTTAACTCTATGTCTTTATCTTCTTTTTTTTTTAGATTTTATCTGTCTGCCGTCTGTTTAGATTATAACTTGTCTCTCAATTGATTTTTCAGATTGATTTGACTTTTTCGGAATATCTGATCTTACTTATCTCTTGAAATTATTCAAATTAACACTCTGAAAATTTCGATTTTTCAGTATTTTTTTATTATTATTCTGAGAATACTATGTTATTTAACTATTGCTAAATCTTTCGCTTGGATTTTAGATAATCTGTAAGCTATATCAATCTCTTCTAACTGTCTTGATTATTCAGATTGACTTTTTTCAAAATACATGTATTCGATGTAATTAACTCTAAATAGTTTTCTTATAAACGTTCTAAAACATCCGACTATGCCAGTACAGACTGTATATTTAAGAACATTATATTGTTTATCTATTTCTTCATCTTTCACTTGAAGATAAGATTATTTTTAAATATATAATTGCACAAAATTCGCGTTTTCGGGTCGTAATAGGCATACGTTAAATTACGGACAAAACCCGGGCATTAACGGGAGAAAACGTGTATTAATTAGTAAATTAACGTGCCATACACTTCTTTTTTACTTAAATATCCTCGGTCTAGGCCTATACACTTTTTAGTTGCCTATATATAGCATAAATAAATACGTTGATCTTATTCCCGTATTAAATCATGTGACGTAATAATTTTACCTAGCAACGTAAGCATAAACAAAAGAGTCGGTGCAATGTCAAACACAATTTTTCCGGCACATTTGAGGGGAAGAGATAATTTTAGAGTTTTCCTATGAATCATTTTGCAATCTCTGTTTTAAATAACCCTATAGTCTTTCTTTTTATGCAATAATAGCGTCATTTCACTTTTTTCAGACGTTATTATTTGCAGAGAACCTCAAAATGTTTTAACGCCCTAGTGCTTCGTAGATTGACCTTTTTTGAAATATCCGAATATTTTTGATTCTTGATATTATTCATTTCAACGTTCTAAAATATTCAACTATAATCGATTATATTATTGTGTAGAATAATTTTCTTCTCATAATATCAATATAAACATTTAGTTCTCTTCATTCTCTTTCTATCAACAGGCTACAACTTTCTCTGCTTACTGTTGGTCTGTCTTAAAAATCATATTTTTCATACTTATATAGAGGATAATCGTTTGTTTCAGTGTAAGATAGATTTATTTTCATTGGGTGAACGACAAAAACTATATTTTCACGAGTGGTGGAGCCACGAGTGAAAATAAAGCTTTTGTTGTTCACGAAATGAAATATTTATCGATCTTACACGAAAAACAAACGATGATTCTAATTCTTTAATGCAAAAATGAGACAAAATGTGACATTTCTAGGACATGTTTTCGTAAAGCGCGTCATTTTGCGCGTGATTGCTATGCAACGTTCATTGTGACGTCACTTTTTTCGCCCCACATAGATGACGTCAGATAGGATGAAATGCACCAAAGCAGGGTTTAAGTTTTTGATAATTTCACTGCTTTTGCGGCGAGATTATCAAGTGATAATCTACCGTTATTTCTCGATAAACCACCGAAAAGCATAAAAGAAAATGTTATATTTCTTACAAAAAATGCTGCATGATAGAGAATGATATGTAAGTGTCTTAAGATATCAATGTTATCTGGTCGAGGTTGGGAGAATTTATCATGATGAGGCTGAGACCAGATCATATTGATATTTTAAGATACTAACATATTATTCTATATATCATGCAATTAATTATCTTTCAGAACCTAAAAATATACGAAAGCTTTAAATCAAAGAAATTCACTGGTTCATGTACGCGCGGTAATATGAGCGGCCGTTTCTTAAGACCAAAAATTCAAGCATCCCAGAGAATATCTGATATTTCTGAAAAGATTTCTAGATTTGTGTAGTCAATATTGAATAACTATCATCGTTTTAGCTTAAAATCCTGAAAATTAACGTGAAAATGTTTTAACATCAATTACATGTCTATTGAGATAAAGCCTCGCTTAAAACTAGCATTTAGGCCTATTGTTGGCCTACTTGTAAACGTACGCAAACAAGCTTTTTCTATTTTTCAAACTTCATTCATTTTTGTTTAAGTTTGTATAAGAAACTTTGATACTTTTTGTAATGAGTAAAAAGCCTATGAAAAAAACCCAACTTGAAATCTATTTTAGGGTATAAAATAATCAATGGCTTTGAAAACCGTTAATGTTTCGACAATACTTTTTAATTGATAGTATTTTACTACAGTTATAGTTACATCGTGAAATTGACAATTAAATCAATCAAAACCATTCTAAATCGCTCACTCAGTGCTCCATTCATTCATTCTAGACACCCAATCAAACCATTCAAAAACGCTCGAAACTCACTGAAAAACATATAACAACAACTTCGTTCAAAATAAAAATAGCTGGGGAAAAAATCGGAATTTAACTCATTCAATTGAAATTGTAAGCGTGTGATAAGTTCTTGAAGAAATAGGGGGCTATCTATATAACTTGTATACACTTTTTGTTAAGGGGGGGGGATATCAATATTGCTAATTTTGTTCATCCTGAACAAAATTTGCAATACTGGATTACCTCCCATTAAATTCACTCAAAGGTCGCTCCACACACTCATTCAATTTCATTCCGAAATCATTCCATAATCATTCACCTTGTCAATTTCACGATGATGTTAACTGTATTTTAGTGTTGAAACACGGAATAAATCATATTTCTTTTAATCATTTTTCTTTTGTCTTATTAGTTACATGATAATTATTTTCAGCATTGTTATACATGCATTTTTAGCTTTAACAAATGCATTTTTAATCCAAGTAGTTATTTGATGGACTGATTTATAATTTCGACCATTCACGCAGCAAGGAACCACGTCGAAACTGCGTTAAGTGTCGATCCTGGCGGATTGTGCAGACTGACCTTGCTCGACATTTTACCTATGTAGTAGTTTTTTCCGAATATATAATTATCGTTCTACCTTTCAGAATCATTCTTTTCTAAATCCAAATTCTGGTTAATCTCTGTTCTATTCAGTCAAATTTTCAAATATTTATTCTACGAAGTTTCCATAGGGTCCCTTTTAGTGTGACTGGTCGCAAGTCATAATCACCGGAGTACATTGAACATTTTGACAGATTGGGCAAGGCAAGTTCTCGCTTTAAATACCTAATTACTGGTATAACGAAGAATTTTTCAACGAAAATTGTATTAGCAGAGGTATTTGTAAACGAGTTTTTCCTTAGCTAAGAGGGACTATCTGGGTTCTGTGATAAATAGGGGGTACAGTTAACAACATCGTGAAATTGACAAGATGAATGATTTGGGAATGATTGAGGAATGCAATTGAATGAGTGTGTGGAGCGAATTTTCAGTGAATTTAATGGTGGGTAATCCTTTATCGTAATTTTGTTCAACATGAACAAAATTTGCGGTATTGATTACCTCCCTTAAATGAAAGATACATTCGAGTTTTATACGTGGCTTCCTATTTCTTCAAGAACCTATGAGACGCTAACAATTTGAATTATGTTAGTAAAATCGCGATTTTTCTCAATCAAAATTTATTTTGAATGACGTTGGTTATTCTATATTTTTAAATGGGTTTGAGCGTTTTTAAAATGGTTTGAGTGAGTGTTTGAAATGAATTAGTGGAGCGCTGAGTGAGCGATTTAGAATGGTTTTGATTGAGGTGAATGTCAATTTCATGATGTAACTAACTGCAGTAAATGTGCTGATGTGAAATTTAAAACGATATGAGGTAGTGGGCCAGTATTAGTTCCGCAACATTTCGGAGCTCATTATCTTTCACAACATTAACAAAGGTTTCCTTATGAAATCATTAGTAAAACTCGGTTAATACTGTTAACCCTTTCCTGTTTTAGAAAATTTTGGACCTGTCCAAATTCAAAGGTTTTGCAGACGAAAATTTAAAAAAGGATTTAATTTGAGTTATAACTATTCAGTAGGGTAGAAAATAGTGTGGAAAAAGAAGAAATTGCTTGTCAGAAGCAATTTCTTCTTTTTTCACAATGTTTTCTCAATCATAAGATCACAGGCACGTAAAAAGCACTAATTAAACAGCGAAGGGTTAAAGTTCATAACTTTTGAAACGGAGCGGAACGAATACAGGTCCACAACCTTAATAGATTAACACGATACTTTTTCAAGTAAATGATATTCAATAAGTTGTCATGAAAACACGAATATACGATGATTTTTTTGTGCTAACAACAGAATTTGATATATCTTAATTCGATCTATCTACTTTAGATGACTTATCTCATAAGTAAACCAGCCTAGATATATAGAGAAATACATGTTAGCGTCTTAAAATATCAATGTTATCTGGTCGAGATTTGGAGAATTCGTCATGGCGAGGCTTTGCCGAGTCATGATAATTTCTCACACCTGAGACCAAATGACACTGTTATTTCAAGACACTTACATGTTATTCTATTTAGCATGCATCCATTTTTTTTTTTCAGCGCTAAATTATAATAAACCCTGGCAAATCAAAAAAATCAGGTGAAAGTGTATGCAAATTGTTTCTAAAAAAAGACTGTCTGATATCGTGTTATGTTATCAGACAGCTGGTATCGGGACACTATAAGTAAAATTCGCTATTCTGACTCGTCGATTGTATACAAATCTACTGTAATCACAAGTCACAATACCGTATTCGAGTTATACCTGCTTCATTTCATGATAAATGTGCCTTCTGGTGTAAATAGATGTATCAAAAACTACTTCAAACACAAGAAATAAAGTCAGACAATCAACCTTATTCGCCTGAATCTCAGATAGTTCCTCTTAGCACAAGAAAAAGTGTTTCCACATAGCAAGAGTTAATTCGGGCACCGCTGTGAAAAACACAAGCATCTACACCCGAGAGCATATATGTTAATCTTGTCTTATTCTCAACTGTAATTTGTCTGAAACGATTATTCTATTTCTTTAATGCAAAAACGAGACAAAATCTGGGAATATTAGGACAAATTTTGATTCCCCGTAATTGCTATGCAAGTTTACGATGACGTCACTTATTAGACTTCGCTTAGATGACGTCAGATAGTGTAAAATGAAAAAAGCGGGGTATAAGTATTTGACAATTTCACTGGTTGGGCGGTGAGTATATGAAATGATAATCTACGGTTATTTCTCGATACTCCACTAAAAAGCACTTCTAAATAAGTTGTTATTTTTAATAACTTATTGATATCATCTTTTATATTCAAACTTTAAACTTTTGAAATTTGAGAAAATTCTCAGTTGAGCGTGAGAAAAGATTTTTTTAATGTCGGGCTCTGAGTAAAGTGGCTTTACTTTGGCGATAAGGATATATCTTTCACTCTACTTTTTGTTTCATAATTCGATTTTTTTTTTCAGAAAGGTTATAAATAAATGATATCATAACCTTTCAGAAAAAAGTATTATGAAACAGTCGCCTATTGTAGATTTGTGTCGATCCTTATCATACACTCTAAATTTCGGCTTTTCCATAGCGGAGCCTTTAGTGTTTTACCAGGTTATGTTAATATTCTGTATATTTGACATTCCATATTTCAAGTTCATAGATAGTATAAACCCTGTATTTCGTTTCCCGTTTTGTAGTGACTTCTGATTTCAGGATAATTTCTTTTCTTTTACGAGGATTGATCCAGAAATTCGTGAAATGGGTTTATAACATTTGGAAAAATTGACTTTGAAAACAAAAGCTATAAAGGAAGTATATTTGCACCAAACCAGACCAAATTTAAACGTGCATATTAAACAGTGTTTATGCAGTGTGAATTCTAAAACATAGACCCCCATCAAACCTGAGGAGCAAGCATGTCAAATGCTACGTCTTTATAATTATTATTTCTTAACAGGCTGAAATCGTTCTAGAACCATTTGGCATCAAGACCTTTTACAATAACTTGATATAAACATGGCATTTCCGTTAATGTGGCACCTCTGGTTGACGACATTTATTACAAGCAAAAGATTGAAATCAAGGTTATTTACTGACATACCAGAATACCATTCTGTATTAACCTTTTCCTGTTTTACAAAATTTTGGACCTGTCCAAATTCAAATGCAGACGAAAATTCAAAGTGGTTTTAATTTGAAAAATAACCATTCAGTAGGGTATCAAATAGTGTGGAAAAAGAAGAAATTGCTTGTCAGAAGCAATTTCTTCTTTTTTTTTTCAATGTTTTCTCAATCATAAAATCACAGGCACGTAAAAACCAGGGATTAAACAGAAAAGGGTTAATCAACGCATCTAGATTTCTTTGAATATAAGATTAATTTACGTTTTTTAGGGCGTTAGCATTTGCAGAGACACGAAAAGTGGTTTAACGCCCGAGTGCGAAGCATTACAGCACTTTCATGATCTCTGCAAATATCAACGCCCAGAAAGTGAATTGACGCTACAATTGCGAAAAAAGAAAGACTACAGTATTTATTCAAACAGAGATTTTAAAATGATTCATAGTAACGCTAGTAACATGCCTTTCGATGTCCTATAAACAGGACATATTTTCTTTACAATTTTACGCCCCCCACCCCGCTTAAGTATATGTGTTACTATAATAGATAAATTTATGGCCTTTTAATTAAAATATGTAGATATTTTTATTGGTTTTGTCAATACTGAGCTACGATATCAACCAATTTATACTGAACGAGCTAAAAGTGGAAAGGTAAAAGGCCCATTCTAGAAATTTCTGGATCGATCCTCGAAACGATTTGCCAATTTTTGGATATTAAGGAATAAGATAACAATATGATCCTGACAAGGGCTTTTACGGGTTATATGATGTGAAATGAAAATAGTGGGTATATCTTTTCGGGGCTTCTGTGCAAGACTGTACTAAGTGTATATACAATGTAAATACACTTAGTACACTCTTGCGCTAAACCCTCTTTTTCGATGCGTTCGATGGTCCGTCGGTAAAGTTAACCAGCAACTAACCACTGAAATGTTAAATCTCAACGTCCTCTTCTCCTTCAGATATAGTGGTCAACTTTACACGTTTTCGAGGCTCATTACAGGAGCAACGGCTAATTTAAAGTCAGAAATTGAATACCAAGAGGTATCAAAATAAAATTTATAATATGACCTACGTCGCGGGAGTGAAATAAACCCGTTGAATATTTTTGATATTTCACGGGTGCTATTACACTAGTTGAATAACTATGCAAATGAGCTCAGAACGAATAGCGACGCTATATTGTATCCTCGAAAATGACGTCATAATGTAGGCTATATATTGTGACGTCACTTTTAAACGGCGTTTCGCGGAAAATTGAAACGTTATTTTGACAATTTTTCGCATAAAAACGGGTCATATTATAAATAGAATGTAAAATTTGTGCTCATAAAATCCATAATTTATTAAACTCGTCATCTAAAACAGATAAAAACTCAGCGCACCCTCGTTTTTATCTGTTTATATATTACTCGTTTAATAAATTTAGTATTCCATGACCGCTCATTCAATATTCTCTATTTATAGGCATTATACATGTATGAAGTCTTGTACATGTAATATTGTTGTTACTTTACTTTTCTAACTTAATAGATAAATGTATAATGCGTCCTTAGTCACTGGGCCGATTTTAAACGTTCCCAGAATGTTCCTTCGGCGACCCTCTTAACAGCCGTTCGCAAAATTTTTATTGGACAATAAATATGGGCGTTGCAGGGCGGGGCATTTTTTCACTATGAAATCTTTGAACGATATCTCCTCCTGATTCATTTGGCAAATGACAATGAAACTATGCCAGAACATTTTTTAGTGACCCTCTTCAAAAATTCTATCTGAAATTCTGATTGGCCCATAAATAAATGCGGTACAGGACGGGCCTTTTTTAACTATAAAATCCTTGAACGACATTGCCCCCTAAGCACTTGATTAGCTTCAATGAAACTTTGCCAGACACTGCCTTGGGTGACCTAGTTTAAAGGATATTTGCAAAATTCTGATTTGCCCTTAATGGACGTGACAGGTCTTTTGAAAGCTGTTTTCAATGAAACGTTGAAGGAGTGCTCTTTTAATAACATCCTCTGGGCCATAAAAATTCAGGTGGGCGATTTAGGGCCTTTCTGACTCTCTTGCAATTGTTTGGTTGTTGTCATTGTTGTTATTGTTGTTCTTGTTGTTGTTTTTGTTGTTGTAGTTTGTTTTGTGTGTGTTGTGCGCGCGCGCGTCTGTGGGGGTGTATTGATATGTGTTGTCATTTTGTAGATTAAATTTGTTTAGAATGTGTGTTTGTAGTGATAGCAGGTTTTTTTGGACTTGGCAGGGCAGAGCCAAACGACAAAGAGGGTTCATTCACTGTTATTAGATAATCCTGATAAACTTTTGAAACGCGAATGTAGTCTACTCTTAAGGTAAACTGGTCAAATTATACCTTGGTAAAGCCATGCCCCGCCAGGTCAAATACCAAAAAGACAATGCATATGCTCTTGTTGTGCCCTTCTTAAGACTAATTTCTGTAAGATTTTGGTGTTCAACAACTGTGTTACAGTAAAGAAAATATCATGTCAAATAAATGCCCTCCTGAGAGACCCTTCTTTCTAACCGGGCTTATTACTAAAAAGATCTTGATCAACATTTTTTTAAATTATTTTATTTTATTTTCTGGACAGTGGTTTTAGAAAAGAACGAAACAATTCGATCATTATTATATGTATAGTAGCTTGTATAGATAAATATATAATACGCACTTAGTGTTTTGTATGAATGAAATATCTAACGAGGTAGGGAGAATTGAAAATTGTCGAGGCTCTGCCGAGACGATTATCAATTATCTCAACCGAGTTAGATATTTTTTCATACAATACACTAAGTACGTATTATATTTATCTTATAACCTCTATTTGTCCTGCTTTCGTCGTTAGACAAACAATTTTATTTTTCTTGTATCCTTTTTTGATAAAAGACAATGACTACAGATATTATCATTTAAATTTGAAATTATTTATTTGAAAATCAGTACCTATATCAGTGTCTTATGAATTGAACTCTGATGGATAAAAAAGCAGATTTTTTTATTTATTTTATTTTTTTTTTTTTACGCATATCTTTTAATGTTGTAGAATTATATGATGATTTATTCTAATTTGTATCATAATGTTATCAAATTCTGTGAAATGGTCGTTTTAAAATTGTTTCAAATTTACAAGATTTTTAAAATAACAATTTTTATCTTAGTCACTATTTTGTAGAAATGATTTATGATTTAGTAGAATTCTGTTAAAATGAAGTTTTGTTTTGCGTAAAATATCTGCCGCGAGAAACGAAATGATAGTATGATGATCAATTCGAGGGAACAAGAAAAAAATGAATTTCCAGTTAACTGGCACTTTTCTCTCGTGTCAAAAATGTTCAACTATACTTTTCGACAAGTTAATATTTTTGGGAGTGTTAAAAGAACATTAATAATCTTGTTTCACCTTTACGTAAACAGTTGAAAGAGTTCGTAGAGAGCCGTGATTCCCTGGGATCTGGAGAGCGAGCCTTTGCTCAAGCCTTGGAGAAGACACAAAGCAATATCAACTGGATGGAGGCGAATGTTCCGAAAATAGAAACTTGGTTGAAAGTAGCCGGCTACTGAAGGTAATTATTGTGACTCGAAAAAGGAAAAAGGGGATAATCGTTTGTTTCAGTGTAAGATAAATTTAGATCTATATTTCATTTAGTGAACAACAAAAGCAATATTATCACAAGTGGCAGAGCTACAAGTGAAAATATTGATTTTGGTGTTCACGAAATGAAATATTAATCGATCTTACTCGAAATCAAACGATTATTCTTTTTCTTTTAGGCAAAAAATGAGACAAAATAAGAAATTTCTAGGACATATTTTTGTAAAGCGCGTCATTTTGCGCGTGATTGCTATGCAACATTCATAGTGACGTCACTTATTTCGGCCCGCATAGATGACGTCAGAAAGGATGAAATGCACAAAAGCAGGGTATGAGTTTTTGATATTTCACTTCTTTTGCAGTGAGATTATCAAGTGTTAATCTACCGTTATTTCTCGATAAACCACCGAAAAGCATAAAAGAAAAAGAGATTGTTCCCGTAAAGGTCAACTGGAGGTCGAATTTAAAAATTTCATATAAATATATAATACATACTTAGTGTATTATATGAAGAAAAAATATCTAACGAGGTTTGGAGAATTGAAAATTGTCGAGGCTCTGCCGAGACAATTATTAATTCTCACAACCGAGTTTGATATTTTTTTCATACAATACACTAAGAATGTATTATATTTATCTTATAACCTATATTTGTCTTGTTTTTGTCGGCGTTTGTAACTGAAATGCAAGTTTCAAAAAATAACCGCATTATATCATTGTTCTAAAAATAACTATGTGATATCATGAAAAATATCATACGGGATGTTATCACACGGATATGTGTCTAGTTATAAGATAAAAGTAGTTAGAATGATCATTCTAGAATCAGATAATTAGCCGATGACGAAACGGGTCTACACGTTATGCACTACCTTTTGTAACATTAATTGGATGGAGGCGAATATACCGAAAATAGAAACTAGGTTAAAAGAATCTAGGTACGCGAGGTAATGTGTCAGACTAGTTAGCTAAGAAAAATACTTTTAGTGTTTCATCTTTTTCCCTTCAGTCAATATTTTGGTCAATGCACTAAATAAATTGTTAGAATGAAATGCCATGAAAAAAAACTGTATATGTATAGAAATTCCGTTTAACATTTATTTCTCTAGCATTTTACTACATTGAATATACTTTTTTCCTGTTCATCGTTTCAAATGTTGAAGCAAGGATACATGTATTTCAATATCAAATGATTATAATTTCAAAATATACATTAAGAATTTCTAAATTACTCTCCTCTTGTTAGTCTTTCTTTATATTTCTATCCATTAATTCATTTCATTTTTGGTGGACGTTTACGTTCATCAGTGTTTCTACGTATGAACAATCTAGTCAGATGCTAATAGGTTTTCAAAAAAGTAGTGCCCAGTAAGGTTAAATTTACCCCTTTTGAAGACCCGTATCCGTCTCAAAACTGTGAATTTTGAAAATGCCGTGATACAAGGACTCTATATAATTTGTAGAAAGCGTGAAGACATCTTTTGATGTAAAAGATCAAAAATGAAAATAGGCCGTGGAACAATTTGACGTTTGCTTCCTCGTGGTAAAAGGGAGATTTCTCATGAAAACTTGGTGAATTGAAATACTAGACCGGTTAAGTCCCCTGATACTAATACCTTTATAGGTATATGATGGCCAGTTCTTTGAACAACCGGAATACACATGAATACCGATACAACGCAGTAAAGTCGTGTGATAATGGTTTATGCAATGGGGACTTGCATTACTCTTCAACACATGACAGTCAATTCCGAGACGGTGGCCTGGATTTTTTGTAAATGAATATCGCGGGGCGATTTGAATTTGTCAAGCAGAAAACAACACAATTTTATTTGTGGCAATGGAGAATCGATAAGCCGTAAAAAACAAGAATTATACTTAGACAATCTAGTCATTTCTTTTATTTTATACACATTAAAATCCGACAGTCACTCCACTACACTCGAAAGTATGTCGAAAGTGATCAAAACTTTGTAATTATATAATTTTGGTTGACGATCGACTATATATGTTGAGAAATGTATAAGTCAATAATAATATCTTAGAACCGTTTGGACATGCAAAAGGGTTTGGCAGTTCGCGGGATTAGGTCGATACATTTTCGTTTATCGTGTTTTCATGTACAATTTCTTTTTTAACGAATGGTTAAATCACTTCAGTATAACAACAGAAACGCCAACCATCAGGACTTTCGGTGCTTTGATTGAAAATCGACACTATATATACACATTACACTGGTATTTGTATAATATGTTTTCTTGCATTTAATTGTACTATTCATCCATCGTAGAATGATTTGTAGTTTCAAATAATTTATCTGTGGAGGATTTCAGGATTATTTTATTAATTGAGCCTGGGTTTGACATTTACAACAATTTCAAATATGCGCCAAGTAAAGACTTACCAGCCTGTGTATCTTCCATTTATATATAAATAAGGTCTCAAAGTATCTATAAATAAGGTCTCAAAGTATCTTAAGACAGATGAAAAATCTTCTAATGAAACTTTATTACTTTCTAGGTTGTTACATGTAGATGCTTGCAACTCACACACCCACACTAGTCAAATTGTTGTGAATGTCACTGGCTAAATTAAATTAATATGATTATAATTTCTAAAACTTTACGTATTTGTTTCTTTTCTTACAGTGTAGAGACAAACCAAGACTGATCTTAAGGAGATCCAAGCACAAGATATTTCATTCATCATCATAGCACCACATTCGGAACATCACTCGGCCATTTCCGTTAACTGCAACAGACCTCGGATGTATGTAAGGCGGATAGATATGTAACAAAATCGTGCATTTTGTTAGGCAGAAACAGTCTATGAAAAACTAGCACTGTATATTTATATCTTTTACAGATAATAACGGCTGAAAAATCTTGATTTTTGAGAATGACGAATCATTCTAAAAAATTAAGTTTTTTTTCAGCCGTTAATTTATATGAGTGTTCGATGGTTTCACGTCAGTGACTTAAGCGAGTAGCGTTGGCGACGTCGAATGTTTTCACTCAAAGTTTCGAGGGCTAACGCCATTTTAACTGACGTCATCGAGTTTATCCAAGGTTTTCCCGTAATTTTTAAAAATAGTCCGTCTATATACATCCGAGTTTGATCGTTAGATTGGCCGAGTGGTGTTCCGAATGCATAGCACCATACATGGACATTACTTTTTGTTGATATAGAAAAGGAATTGATAAGCCGACATCGGGGCCCACGGTTATAAAACTTTTCTTAGGCTCAATTAAGAAATTTCCCAAATTTTAAATTTGAATAATTGTATGAAAATAAAAAGATAATATATATATAATGTTTTTTTAACAACTTGTAAATATCATCTTTTATATTAATACATTAAAATGAGTATTAAAACAGAATTACGGTTTTAATCTCAATTTGAAATTTGAGAAAAAAAATGAACTTAGAATGAGAAATGTCTTATAACTTAATACACATTTAAATCTTAAGCAAGAAATGATTGCTCACTAGTTTTTGGTCACTCCAGATTTTTTTTTTTTTTTTTTTTTTTTGAAATTACAAGATAATGTTGCAAAGACATCAAATTTAACAACTCTAATATTGTTTAGGCTTAAATAAATATGTAATTTATTTTGAAATTTAAGAGATTTCTCAGTTGAGAGGCAATTACAAACCGACAGGAATTATTTTACTTTTGTTGACGCTTCTAAGGATTGCGTATGAATGTGCCGGAGGGGCGAAAAAATGAGGACTGTTTTTTCCTCTATATTCGCTATGTTCATATACAGCCCGTCTTGCTGGAACAACAACGTTAATTATGCGACCATTTTTTTATTATGCGACCCTTTTTCTTAAAACCCTCTAGATTTCTTACTGATGAGTGGTAGTGGGTATGTATTGACAATTATTTTCCAGGCTTAAAGTGTTCATTTTCAAACCATCACGAAGATTGTTGTAAATGTAACAATCGACCTTCACTGCGTTCAAGACAACAAAACTGTACGAACTGTTTTCAAATTATACCCCGCTTTGCACGCAAATGCACGTGCAAAGCGGGGTATAATTTGCAAACAGTTCACAACGATTTGTCATCCAAATGCAGGCTGGTTCAGACGCAATTTACAGTGCCGGATATGGTAGCTTTACTCCAGAAAACGTACTTTTGTGATGAATCACCCTTTCTGAACAATAGATACTTTTCTATGTAATTCAAATAAAAGAGAAAAAAAAGATGTTCTTTTCAAGTAATTAACCAACCATTTTGAGAAATTTTGATGCAATTAATCGCTCGCATAGAAACGGTGAATAATTTAAGTCGTCCAATGAGAAAAAATGGAGAACTCGGGACTTGCCCAAACAGCACAAACATTTTTCAATTATACTCTGCTTTGCGCGAAGGTGCACGTGCAAAGCGGGGTACAATTGGAAAACTTTGCACCGTTTGGTGATCCTGAACGCAGGGCTGGTTAAATGAATCTGATTAAAGTCGTATATTGACAACAAAATCTATTGAGTTAGAGATATACGAACCCCTTTTCAACATAAGATTCATTTGCGTTTAGAGTGATAATACTATCCATCTCTTGTGAGCGGTATTGAACACTGATTCAATTTTATTGGCAATAATATTACCAGTTATTATCATCAATATTGATCGAGTAATGTGCTTTAAAATTATGTGAAATCCACCGTACTTTTTTCATTTTATGCATGCATAAATATACATGGATATGTCATTCATGTTTTTTTGTTAAATTAATCAGATATTATTGCCAAAGTGTACATAACTGTATTTTCGATGTCGTAATAAAATGTATTTTGTATATAAATCGTATTTGTTGGCATTTCAATTCGTAGCAGAGGAGCCGGATAAATCTGCGAAGTGCCGAGAAGAACGAAGAAGCTAATATTGGCTAGCCCTTTTGGGTAGATCAGCACTGCGTTCAGAATCACAAAACGGTGTAAACAGTTTGCCGATTATACCCCGCTTTGCACGAGTTCTTGCGTTCAAAGCGGGGTATCATTGGCTAACTGTTTGCATCGTTTTGTTATCCCGATGACTGTATGCAACATCCTCGTCGTTGGTTTTTTAAAATTGGTTCCCCGATTTTCATCGAAATGCACGTACAAAGAGTGGTACTAATGTTAAACATTTATCGACCTGGGCTGGATTGGAACAAGTCGCGTTTTAAGGGTTTTATGAATAAAAAAATACTTATCTACTTTTTCGGGTAAAGGTGCACAGCGATTTTAAAGATATACAATAAATATATGCCCCTGTCGTTTAAATTTGGAAAATCAAATATGAATAAAGGGAAACAATCCGAATATTCTTCCTAATGATAATTTCGATGACCTCCCTTCCATTAAAAGGGCCTGGGGTTATAACACCTTTCCCAGGCTCTATTGATGATTTTCTCAAATTTCAAATTAAAATAAATATATGAAAATAAAAGATTATACATATTAATAAGTTGTTATTTATGACAACTTATTAATATTATCTTTGATGTGAATACATAAAAATACTTAAAAATGAGTACTAAAAAAGAATAACGGCTTTCATGTCATATTGAAATTGGAGAAAATTTTGAATTGAGAATGAGAAAAGTTTTATAATCTCGGACCCAAATCTCGTATTTCAATGGCTCCTTCCGGTATGCTCAATTGGGATTGATTTGTTATTTCAATCCTTTAATCGCGAGTTCGATTACCCGGCAAATGAAGAATTCACGGTCTGTCATTTAGCAAAAGTTATTGTTACAAGCATCCTTTGCCTCCACCCAAACAAGCACTAAATGGTAAATAGGTATGATTTTAATGCGTCCAAAAAATGATCAGTGGCCACCGCCCATTACCTCCGTCACACAAATTCCTCAAATATTTTTAAAACGTCATTTATCTGAAAAAAATAATGTCGAAGACATGAAACACGCAGCGAACCGTACCTGTAGTTTCAAAGTTCACGATGCCTTTTTCACGAAAACATTTCAAACAAAATGACGGTAAATGTCAACTACTATGGGTAGATTTTGCGCAGTGAGCCGTGAAATCTACCTTTTACCGTTAGATTCCAGTGCCATTTTATCGATTTAGATAAAACAGGTTTATCAATACTTAAAAAAAGTTACAATTTACCTTTCAATTAAAGGTTTTGATGGTCTTTTTTCGTAAGGTTTACTCATACATGTACTTTCATAATTGAATCAAAGGGATAAGGTTCAAATCCTGTCACACACTTTTAATAGATACCTATGGTAATGGACTCTGCGCTACGACAGACCTCATTTTTGAAATTACTCCCACCAGTACAGCCATCACTTCCTTTCCTAGCCTCCAGCTTCATTCTCACATAGATCTACGATTATCAATCCATTGGTGAGAGACAAACAGTCGGAAAGAATGAGTGCCGCCGTCGGGGATCGAACCCGTGACCTCTAGATTGACAGTCCGACGCGGTACCAACTGCGCTTTGACGGCGGTTGCGGACAGCGAGACATGGTTGACACAACGACAATGCGGTGTATGTGTGTCCATTAGTCAGTCTGTCCGTCAATCTGAATTTATCCGGACAATGACTCATACACTAATGGGTGGAATTGGAAATGAGTCTGTGCGTGACATTTCTTACAATTTCAAATTTGCCCAAAGCAAAGCTTCTGGCCAGCCTGTGCAGCCGCACAGTCTGACTAGAGTCTTCACTATGCACTACATAGCATAGATAGCATGGATAAGGTCTTAATCCATCTTCATGCAGTCAGTATATATAATTAATGTTATTATTGTGTTGTGTCGTTGTCAACGCTACTCAACGTTCATACGTCGCGCAGGTGTGATATTGTTGGAAATGTAACGCATAAGCTCAAATAGTTTGGCACAATTGTTCTTCATCGTGAGTAGATCTGTTATTTGAAAGAAGTCTCCTTATATCCTAGATCAAGGTCACAGTTAAAGGTCAAATATTATACTGCGGGTTCGAAATCAGTTATCCTATGACACCCATCTAGTTTTCTGATTTTGCCATAGTTGGAGGTTATATGCTTTTCTTGAAAAAACAAGAGCCGACAGTGACGGGTCATGCTCATTCGGAACACCAATCGACCAATCTCATGATCAACCTCGGATGTACATAGACGGACCTCGATAGCGTCAGTTAAAATGGCGTTAGTCCTCGAAACTGTGAGTGAAAACATTCGACGTCGCCAACGCTACTCGTTTAAGTCACTGACGTGAAACCATCGTATCCTAATATGAATATCTTAAGAATCTTAAATAACGGCTGGAAAAATCTTAATTTTTGAGAATGATTCGTCAGTCTCAAAAATTAAGTTTTTTTCAGCCGTTATTTACTGTAAATTATATAAATCTATTGTGCTAGTTTTTTAGCTCATGAGCTATTGTGATCACCTTTCGTCCGGCGTCCGTCCGTCGGTCGTCGGTCGTCGGTCGTCGGTCGTCGGTCGTCGTCCGTCGTCCGGCGTCCGTCAACAATTTCTTTAAACGACATCTCCTCCTAAACTACTGGGCCAATTAACTCCAAATTTTACAGAAATGTTGCTTGGGTGGTCCCCTTCAAAAATAGCTAAAAGAATTGAAATCCATGAAAAACTCTGGTTGCTATGGCAACAAAAGGTGAAATTTTAAGAAAATCTTAAAAATTCTTCTCCTTCTCAACCAGTAGTCCTACAGACTTAAAACTTGGCATGGATGATCAGTTCATAGACCTGAATAAAAATAGCTAAAATTATAACTTTTGGGCCACCAGGTGCGGAGCACCAGGGGGGAGGGGGTAGTACTTTGGGTAAATTTTGTAATCTTTAAGTTTCTTCTTCTTCGGAACCAGGAGCCCTACAGACTTGAAAATTGGCATGGATGATCAGCATATGGACCTTAATATAAATAGCTAAAATCATGACTGTAGGTTCACCAGGTGCGGAGCATCAGGGGGGAGAGGGTAGTACTTTTGTGAAAATCTTGTAATCTTTAACCTTCTTCTTCTTCTGAACCACAAGCCCAACAGACTTGAAACTTGGCATGGAGGATCAGCTCATAGACCTTAATAAAAATAGCTAAAATAATATCTGTTGGGCTGCCAGGTGCGGAGCAACAGGGGGGGAGGGGGTAGTACTTTGGGTAAATTTTGTAATCTTTAAGTTTCTTCTTCTTCGGAACCAGGAGCCCTACAGACTTGAAAATTGGCATGGATGATCAGCATATGGACCTTTATATAAATAGCTAAAATCATGTCTGTAGATTCACCAGGTGCGGAGCATCAGGGGGGAGAGGGTAGTACTTTTGTGAAAATTTTGTAATCTTTAACCTTCTTCTTCTTCTGAACCACAAGCCCTACAGACTTGAAACTTGGCATGGAGGATCAGCTTATAGATCTTAATAAAAATACCTAAAATAATATCTGTTGGGCTGCCAGGTGCGGAGCACCAGGGGGGAGGGGGGAGTACTTTTGTTAAAATTTTGTTATCTTTTACCTTCATCTTCTTCTGAACCAGAAGCCTGACAGATTTGAATATTGGCATGGATGATCAGCATATGAACGTTTACATAAATAGCTTAAATCATGTCTGTAGATTCACCAGGTGCGGAGCATTAGGGGGGAGAGGGTAGTACTTTTGTGAAAATTTTGCAATCTTTAACCTTCTTCTTCTTCTGAACCACAAGCCCTACAGACTTGAAACTTTCCATGGAGGATCAGCTCATAGACCTTAATGAAAATAACTAAAATAATATCTGTTGGGCTGCCAGGTGCGGAGCAACAGGGGAGAGGGGGTAGTACTTTGGGTAAATTTTGTAATGTTTAAGTTTCTTCTTCTTCGGAACCAGGAGCCCTACAGACTTGAAAATTGGCATGGATGATCAGCATATGGACCTTTATATAAATAGCTAAAATCATGTCTGTAGATTCACCAGGTGCGGAGCATCAGGGGGGGAGAGGGTAGTACTTTTGTGAAAATTTTGTAATCTTTAACCTTCTTCTTCTTCTGAACCACAAGCCCTACAGACTTGAAACTTGGCATGGAGGATCAGCTCATAGACCTTAATAAAAATAGCTAAAATAATATCTGTTGGGCTGTCAGGTGCGGAGCACCAGGGGGGAGGGGGGAGTACTTTTGTTAAAATTTTGTTATCTTTTACCTTCATCTTCTTCTGAACCAGGAGCCTGACAGATTTGAATATTGGCATGGATGATCAGCATATGAACCTTTATATAAATAGCTAAAATCATGTCTGTAGATTCACCAGGTGCGGAGCATCAGGGGGGAGAGGGTAGTACTTTTGTGAAAATTTTATAATCTTTAACCTTCTTCTTCTTCTGAACCACAAGCCCTACAGACTTGAAAATTGGCATGGAGGATAAGCTCATAGACCTTGATAAAAATAGCTAAAATCATGACTGTAATGCCACCAGGTGCGGAGCACCAGGGGGGGGGGGGTAGTACTTTTGTGAAAATTTTGTAACTTTAACCTTCATCTTCTAATGAACCAGGAGCCCTATAGACTTCAATATTGGCATTGATGATCAGCATATGGACCTTTATATAAATTGCTTAAATCATGACTGTAGATTCACCAGGTGCGGAGCATTAGGGGGGAGGGGGTAGTACTTTGGATCAATTTTGAAATCTTTAACCTTATTCTTCTTCTGGATCAGGAACCCTACAGACTTGAAAATTGTTATGGGTGATCAATATATGGACATTAATAAAAATAGCTAAAATCAGAACTGTTGGGTCACCAGGTGCTGAGTGTCTTGGGGAGGGGGTAGTACTTTGGATCATTTTTGAAATCTTTAAACTTCTTCTAATTCTGATTGAATAAGTGAAAATCTCTTTTTTCTGTGGTTGCATGGACATACCTAGGTAATGAAGCTTTTTTCTCAGGTGAGCGACCCAGGGCCAACGGCCCTCTTGTCTTACACTGTTTCCGCCTAACAAAATGCACGATTTTGTTACATATCCATCCGCCTTACATACATCCGAGGTCTGTTGCAGTTTACGGAAATGGCCGTGTGATGTTCCGAATCGGGTCATGCTCCCCGAATAAGTGCCCGATAATTAAGAATTCTTTGAAGCAACCGTCAAAATTATCAAATAAAGTTTACCATGACACCCTTTGTATGTAGTTTATAATTTCACATCCTGAAGGGTTCTCGGGATTGTGTAGAAAAGGGTTAGGTCTTTTTAATTTAATTCGCCAACTTTTTCAAAGACAGAAATTTCAATCACTTGTCAGTTGGAATTTGACCTTGACCTAGAGCCTTGCCTTGGTAATCTACTGAAAGGTTTTTTCAAAAGTGATAAACATCTGAAATATATAGAGGATAATCGTTAATCAGTGTAATATCGATTTATATTTCATTAAGTGAACAACTAAAGCTATATTTTCACAAGTGGCAGAGTGAAAATATAGCTTTTGTTGTTCACGAAATGAAATATTAATCAATCTTACTCGAAAAACAAACGATTATTCTATTTCTTTAATGCAAAAATGAGACAAAATGTGAAATTTCTAGGACATATTTTCGCAAAGCGCGTCATTTTGCACGTGTTTGCTATGCAACGTTCATTGTGACGTCACTTATTTCGCCCCGCATAGATGACGTCAGATAGGGTGAAATGCACAAAAGCAGGGTATAAGTTTTTGATAAATTCACTGCTTTTGCGGTGAGATTATCAAGTGATAATCTACCGTTATTTCTCGATAAACCACCAAAAAGCATTAAAGAAATAGAGGATAATCGTTTGTTTAAGTGTAAGATCGATTTATATTCATTGAGTGAACAACTAAAGCTATATTTTCACGAGTTGCAGAGCCACGAGTGAAAATATAGCTTTTGTTGTTCACGAAATGAAATATTAATCGATCTTACTCGAAAAACAAACGATTATTCTATTTTATTTAATGCAAAAATGAGACAAAATGTGAAATTTCTAAGACATATTTTCACAAAGCGCGTCATTTTGCACGTAATTGCTACGCAACGTTCATTGTGACGTCACTTATTTCGCCCCGCATAGATGACGTCAGATAGGATGAAATGCACAAAAGCAGGATATAAGTTTTTGATAATTTCACTGCTTTTGCGGTGAGATTATCAAGTGATAATCTACCGTTATTTCTCGATAAACCACCGAAAATCATTAAAGAAGATGGTTATATTGCTTACCATTGCAAAGTTATGGCCAATTTTAAAGTTTAAATTTTCCAGTTCTTTACCTTGTGAAATGACCTTGACTTTGAGAGAGGAACTTGGTAGCAACAAAAAGATCTTTTCACAAACAATAAAACATGTGAAATATAAAGATTAAATCTCATTACAATTAAAAGTTATGACCAGTTTAGCGTTTTTATGGTGGAAATTATTGACCTTGACAATTTTACCTTGAGTGATGACTTTGAACTTTGTGCCAACAGAAAGGTCCAATCACAAGCAAAGTACATGTGAAATATGAAGACTCTGTCTTATTCCAATTAAATGTTATGGCCAACTTTGAGTTTTTACTATGAAAATTATTGAGCTTGGCAATTGACTTTGATGTTGGGCGAGATCCTTGCCTTGCTTAACTTATTAAAAGTCTTGCACTGTAAAATTCTGGCCAATTTTAAAGTTTTAAATTTCTTCATTCTGACAATAGCATATGACCTTGACTGATGACCTTGAACTTAATACCAATAAAAAGGGTTTGTCACAAGCAATCCACGCGTGAAATATGAAGGCTACATCTGTTACCAATCAAAAGTAATGGACAATATAATTTCTTGCTGGACAAAAAGACAGCTTACGTTAAGCTAATAACATTAAGGCCTCTTTTCCTATGACACGTTTTTTAAACTTAAATTGTCGATAGTTTAAAGTCAAGAATATCTGATTTGCTACTCGAATGTGATATTTCATAAAATTCTGACAATTAGACTGGGAGAAATTGGCAAAAAAATATTTTTTACATAAATGCCCCCTTTTCAAGGCGCAGCCTAAAATTGAGAAAATTCGAAAAAGTGTCTTCGAAATTTTCTTTAAAGAATATATATGAAGTTTCATCCAATTAGGCCAATTGGTTCCTGAGATATGACGACGGACGGACGGAAGGACGGAAGGACGCGCGCACAAGCCGGCGACTATATGCTCTTGTGGAAACTTGCATGAGAGCTGTTTTAAGGACAAACATAAATCAACCCAAAATTAGGTGGTGGACCTTTAAGCTTCATAATCACACCAGCGTATAATGGCCCAGTGTGATCTACGTCGGCCATGAATGGACAGACTTTTTACCGGTTGACGGGATCACAAAAGAGGCTAGTTATTAGTGACCTTTGACATATATAATCATGGTGTTTTATTTGTCCTACTGGGGTTGGAGCCCTTCAATCATTACCCTTCTCCTGTAATCGAACATTTATAGCAGGAATGTTCTTTTTTATCATTATTATTTTTCTATTGTTATCCTAAAATATTTTCTAGAACAAATTTAACTTGGTTGCCAGACTTGCAACCATGGGCTTCTTGCACAATTACTTATGTTTTGGTAGCTGTATGAGAAATAGTCGAAATACTTATTTCTTTCGATATGGCAGCCAGCTACTATCTTAAATTGTGTACTCGAACTTTAACCTAGGACTAATATAACATCAAAGTTGTATTTGCATTAATGAAACCCCGATAAAGATATTGTTTTTAAATCAACTTGTGAGCATATTTTGAAACTCTTATTTGATTTAAGCGATTTGCGACCATCTTCAATTAGTACTGATGGTGCAAGTTGCCCAAGGTTGCCAGTCTGGGTACCAAACCAAATTTGTTCTAGTAGACCAGTATAATGCAAACAAAAAAATCATTGTCCTTGATATTTCTAGCTTACCTTATAGGACGTGTAGTAGCTTCCAACGGACTGATAAATATAATCCACGATTTTCCCCTGGCAGGGCGGAGCCTAAGTAACGGGTCGATGCACTTAAGGTTAAGTTTAATCAGACTCTATTCGTTATGATTTACTTCTAAAGATAAATGAGATACTTAGCTTGAGACCGTAAAGCGAAGGTTGGTTACCAAACTCTCGTTACTTCAGTTAACTCGCCAAATTACATCAAGGCTAAGCCCCGGCCTGCCAGTTAATTAATAACGCAGAATACTAATATTTTCACTGTCGTTGCAAAAAATATTCTGCGTTATTAATGAACTGGTAGGGCGGGGCTTAGCCGTGACGTAATTTGGCGAGTTTACTTTTCAAAACCTTTGGTTCTTTATTGTTAACGCATGCAAATAACTGTAATTAACAAAAAGGATTCACGTGCTTAGAGGGAGTGAACTTATTTCATCGTTTGGTTACCAAAGCCTCGTAACTTCAGCTTAATTTACATGATTAAGCTAAAGTGACGAGGATTTGATTACCAATATAAGATTTAAGGATTCGTGTTATTTATGTCGACTCTGCAGAAGTAAGTTGCTTAAAATTAAAGCTGATTTACCTTCACCTTAAATGCAATGGCGCGTAACTTAGGCCCCGCCCTGACAGGGCATTAAATATGGATTATAATAAACTTTGTCTATTATTTTCAATATATTCACTGTCGTTATAAAAAATACCAAACCTTGTTTATTTTACACGACAATGTCGTTAAAATGGATATCTGGCGCCGCCAAGAACTTTTTTATTTTCTACTAAAATATACAAACAGACATATTAAATTGAAGTCACTCATTCATCAATTCAAATGTTGAAAATTAACCCTTGACCATCGAAGGGAACTATATAATGACTTACAAAATAAATTCTTTTTTAATGCTAATGTTTTTTAAAAATACTGACAAGCGTTTTCCTCTTGAATACGGGTGTGTTGGGCGTGCAGATGCAAGTATGGCACTGTTCCTTAAAACGTCACGAACGTTTTGCCCCATTGCTTTTAATGGTTGAAAACCATTGGAGAAAGTTTTCCTGTTAAATTCTACGCATACGTGCATTGCGAGAAACCATTTTTACACGCTGGCGAACTTTTAATATCTTGAAATCAACGCTTCATGTCATTTTTTGCGACTAAACGCACAAAAAGGTTTCGGTCTTAAAACCTGATTTTCACTTAGTGTACATACAATGTCTTAAACGATTCTGTTTTTCATCGGTCTAAAAGAGTCACATTCAAACGCCTTCGTGGTACTTTTACTTAGGGGCTACAGTAAAAGGGGGGTACAGTTAACAAGATCGTAAAATTGACAAGGTGAATGATTTTGGAATGATTTACGAATGAAATTGAGTGAGTTTGTGGAGCGAGTTTTGAGTGAATTTAATGGGAGGTAATCCTGTATCGCAAATTTTGTTCTGGATGAACAAAATTTGCGATATTGATTACCTCCCTTTAATAAAAAATACAAACAAGTTTTATACATAGCTTCCTATTTCTTCAAGAACCTTTGAGACGCTAACAATTAGAATTATTTCAGTGAAATCGCCATTTTTCTTAATCAAAATTTATTTTTATAGACGTTGGTTATTAGTCCCCCACCGGTTACCGGTTGGGGGACTATAGGTTTGCTCGATTCCGTCCGTCCGTCCGTCCGTCCGTCTGTCCGTCTGTCTGTCCGTCTGTCCGTCTGTCCGTCACGCTTTTGTCCGGGCTATATCTTCTAAACCATAAGTGCTAGCAACTTCAAACTTGGTACACTTATAGATCTCATTGGGGAGAAGTGTCATGTTCAAGAACCGTTACTCTGCCACGCCCACTTTTTGAGTTATTGCCCTTTGTTGTTTTTACCCTTACATTCTTGTCCGGATCATATCTCCTAAACTATGTGTGCTAGCAACTTCAAACTTTGTACACTTATAGATCTCATTGAGGAGAAGTGTCATGTTCAAGATCCATAACTCTGCCACTTCCACTTTTTGAGTTATTGCCCTTTGTTGTTTTTACCCTTACATTCTTGTCCGGAATATATCTCTTAAACTATAAGTGCTAGCAACTTCAAGCTTTGTACACTTATAGATCTCATTCAGGCAAATTGTCATATTCAAGATCCATAACTCTGCCACGCCCACTTTTTGAGTTATTGCCCTTTGTTGTTTTTACCCTAACATTCTTGTCCGGATCATATCTCCTAAACTATAAGTGCTAGCAACTTCAAACTTTGTACACTTATAGATCTCATTGAGGACAAGTGTCATGTACAAGATCCATAACTCTGCCACGCCCACTTTTTGAGTTATTGCCCTTTGTTGTTTTTACCCTTACATTCTTGTCCGGAACATATCTCCTAAAGTATGTGTGCTAGCAACTTCAAACTTTGCACACTTATAGATCTCATTGAGGCGAAGTGTCATGTTCAAAACCCATAACTCTGCCAAGCCCACTTTTTGAGTTATTGCCCTTTGTTGTTTTGACCCTTACATTCTTGTCCGGATCATATCTCCTAAACTATAAGTGCTAGCAACTTCAAACTTTGTACACTTATAGATCTCATTGAGGAGAAGTGTCATGTTCAAGAACTGTTACTCTGCCACTCCCACTTTTTGAGTTATTGCCCTTTGTTGTGTTTACCCTTACATTCTTGTCCGGAACATATCTCCTAAACTATATGTGCTAGCAACATCAAACTTGGTACACTTATAGATCTCATTGAGGACAAGTGTCATGTTCAAGATCCATAACTCTGCCACGCCCACTTTTTGAGTTATTGCCCTTTGTTGTTTCTACTCTTACATTCTTGTCCGGATCATATCTCCTAAACTAAAAGTACCAGCAACTTCAAACTTTTTACACTTATAGATCTCATTGAGGACAAGTGTCATGTACAAGAACTGTTATTCTGCCACGCCCACTTTTTAAGTTATTGCCCTTTGTTTTTTCTACCCTTACATTTTTGTCCGGATCATATCTCCTAAACCATAAGTGCTAGCAACTTTAAACTTTGTACACTGATAGATCTTATCAAGGACAAGTGTCATGTACAAGAACTGTTACTCTGCCATGTCCACTTTTTGAGTTATTGCCCTTTATTGTTTTTAGTCTTACATTCTTGTCCGGATCATATCTCCTAAACTATAAGTGCTAGCAACTTTAAACTTTTACAGTTATAGATCTAGTAAGTAGGAGATATATTATAAGAGAGGATTTTTTGTTATCCGGTGGGGGACTCCTGTATTGCATCGCAATACGACATGCACTTGTTCTATATTTTCCGATGGGTTTGAGCGTTTGTGAATGGTTTGAGTGAGTGTTAGGAATGAATGAATGGAGCGCTGAGTGATCGATGGTTTTGATTGAGGTGAATGTCAATTTCACGATGTAACTAACTGTATAACTGCTTTAAGATAAAGTATTTACGCAAAACCTGTGTTATGAGCAATGGGTGGTAGGATTCCAATAAGTCCCCACAATGTAATCTTCAATGAGAAATAAAGCTATTACCCTCTTATTCATGCCTTACAGTTTGTTACATCGTCAAACACTCACTCAAATCGATCAAAATCGCACCAAAATTATTGGAAAAAATTTCGAAATCATTCAAGACGATCAACATTTAATTCAAATAGATCAAATTATTATACGATTTTAATCGCTCATGTAGATTTTAAAGAGTCTTATTGGTCCACGAAGACACACAAACAGAAAAGATCGTTTATTTTATTAAATGGGGAGTAGCGATTTTGGATTACCTCCCATTAATTTTACTCAAACCTGTTCCACACACTCATTCAATTTCATTCCAAAATCATTCGTTTGTCAATTTCACGATGTTTTAAACTGTATTATAGATAAATGGAACATCGACTGTGCAGACCAAGCCACCGTTTAAGGTCCAAGAATGAGCTGAAATCCAACCAGTTTCTTGAAACAAATTTAAGAAATGATATTTGATTTGATTTGAATTGGGGTTTTACGTCGCTTTCAACAATCTCTCAGTTATATCGCGACGACTGGAGCACCTAACGATGGATTCCTGGTATTTCTCACACCAGTACTACCACCACATCCCTTTCCTAGCCTCCACTTGCTATTCCACATAGGTTTACGATTATCTACCCATTGGTGGAAGACAAATGTCGGAAAGGATAAGTGCCGCGGCCGGGGATCGAACCCGTGCGAATATAGACCCCTGGATTAGAAGTCCGGCGCGCTACCAACTGCGCTATTGCCGCGGCTTTAAGAAATGATATCTCTCTTTGCACGGACACAAAAATTCCAAGAACCAAAGTAAGCCCCCTACCTTCCTTTAAATCTTGAATGAAGAAGTTTCAACTTAGTCCATCGTACAGTTAACAACATCGTGAAATTGACAAGTTGAATGACTTTGGAATGATTTCTGAATGAAATTGAGTGAGTGTGTTGAGTGAGTTTAATGGGAGGTAATCCAACATCGCAAATTTTGTTCAGGATGAACAAAATTAGTGATATTAATTACCTCCCTTTAATAAAACATGCATATTAGTTTTATAAATAACTTCCTATTTCTTCAAGACCCTATTAGCGGCTTATAATTTGAACTATGTTTGTTAAATTGCGATTCTGTCCTAGCTTTAGGCTATATATTTTGAATGACGTTGTTGATTCTATCTTTTTCAGTTGTTTTCGGGCTTTTTTAATGTTTTGATTGAGTGTTCAGAATGAATGAATGGAACACTGAGCGAGCGATTTTGAATGGTGTTGATCGAGATGAATGTCAATTATACGATGTTTTTAATTGTAACAGAAATTGGGTCAAATATTTTTTATTAAATCAAATGAGTAGGATGACTGTAGATTGAAAGAAATTAAAGGAAGGTCATACGAAATCGCTAACTCGTTCAAGATGAACGAGAAATTAACACATTTTATTAGCTCCCTTTGAAATATAATTTTAAACTTCAATAAATAGAGTTTTATGCCTTCACAAAGCAATCAGGCGCTTCCAGATTCCATCAATTCAGTGAACTTAAAAGCTTATTTTATGAAAGGGAGCTAATAAAATTGGTTGATTTCGTTTGAGCGCGATTTGAATGTAGTTGTTGAAATGTTTTTAAACGGTTTGGGCGAGTAATTAATTGGAATGGAGTGCATAGTGAGTGATTAAGGTAGTGCATCCATAATAGTTGTGCAACGTTTCGATAGTAATGAACTTTGACATTTTCTTTAGGAATACTTGGTTAACATTGTGAAAGAAAATTTGGTCCGAAATATTGCGGAACTATTACGGTCCCACCACCTTAAGAATGGTTTTGATCGGTATGAGGATCAATTTCAGGATTTTAACATCTGTACCTGTTCTGATGACCCTTTTCGGGTCATGTCAGAATAGGGTCCCCTGTCATGAACACATAATGGTCAATGGAGAGGCGACCAAAGACCCGACTGAGTAAATGGTAGCGAAATTCAATAACCCAGTCAAGTAAAAAGGACGTTTTACAAATGAATAGATCATAATGATAAAAGGCCAAAGAACTCTCAATCATAGAAATCATTCGACCCTCCAATCATGCATTGGAGTTAAGTGCCATGAAAAAGAGGGACGTGGTTTTAATCTGAGATCGCAGGCGATTGTTTCACAATCCGTTTTTTCTAAATAAGTGGAAAAGAGTCTGTCACTCGATTTCTTTGAAACAAATTTATTTTAACCTCGTTTAGAATAGACAATTTATTAAGCTCTCCAAAAGAATCCGTTCTAGACGGGTTTAGGATCAGCTTCTCACAAATAAAATCTGCCCTGCGTTCAGGATTGACAAAACGGTGCAAACAGTTAGCCAATTATACCCTGCTTTGCACGTGCATTTGCGTGCAAAGCGGGATATAAATGTCAAACTTTTTGCACCGTTTTGTCATCCTGACCCGAGGACTGATTATAGGGCCAACTTATTTCTGGCCCGCTTTCGGGCCGGGCGTGGACTGGTCTCACTGTCGAGCCTGATAGTCTTTTTTTATTCCAACATATGATAAGTATATAATTTAACAGAGTCGCTGAAACATAGAAACGATTTATGCTTATTCCATAGAGCATATTGACCTATTTGTTATTTTTCAATCTATTTTCATTTCATTGTTCACCAGCTCTGCGTTCCGGATGTAAAAACGCTTCGCGGGCCCTCAGACGATACCCCGCTTTGCACGCGCACATACGTGCAAAGCGAGGCACCATCGCGAAAGCGCTTCGCTAACGTTCCCATCCCGAACGCAGGGCAGGTTCTCTTTTTTTCTACATATAAGTTTATAGATCTATTTAGTTTTTCTCAAATTAGCTATATTTTCTTTTTTAATTGGAGCGTATGATATAGTATAAGTGTCAGTTTTTGTATCTATTTCAAAAATATTTTGTGTGTGTTTTTTTATTTTTCTATGCAAATTTAGCTATGTTGTATTCTGAAGAAGGTCAATATACTTGGAGAATATTCATTATGGCCATAATCTTAAACCACATAGGCATTTAGATGAAAAACAGTCCATAGAGAACAATTAGCAAGCATCTAGTATTCAATATAGAGCAAGAACTTTCAACAGGATTTCAGTTTTATCATAGCTTGAAATGTATTTCACTCTTTGATCTATTTCAATTTTTATTTTCATACCAATCAGTTATCAATACATAACCATTATTTTTTAAGATACTTTTGCATCAAGTTCTAAGCCTTTCATCACTTTAATTATAAATTGACTAAGTCAGAGATTGAATTGTAGAGATTGTTTTCTGAATTTATAAAAGGTACACCAAAAAAAAGAAATTTTATATGAATAGATACGTAGAGGATATTGAATGAGTGGTGATTTAACACCGAATTTACCAAATACCAATATCGAACCTGATAGTCAATATGTGGACCAGTCTAGAGCTGGTGGCCCGCTTTCTGAGAAATACTCTGATTGTGCAGGCAACAGTACCCACCCAGGGTCAGAATTAAGATGGCCAATAAATAGATCCTTTATGTCACGAAGTTCACGAGAAATCTTATATTGATGATACAAAAGACAATGGCACACTGATATTTTGTTCAAAATATAAACAGTTAAAAACATCGTGAAAACTGACAAGGTGAATGATTGAATGAGTGTGCAGAGCGAGTTTTGAGTGAAATTAAAGGGAGGAAATCCAATATCGCTTATTTTATTCAGGATGAACAAAATTAGCTATATTTATTACCTCCCTTTTCTAATAAAATAAGCCTACAAGTTCTATAGATAGATTCCCTTTTTCCCAAAGAACAAATCGGACGCTTGTTTTTTTCAATTTAATCAATGAAATCACTTGTTCTTGCTTTTGATATTTTTCTTTATTGTAGCAGTTGATTTTTTCATTTTTAGTATTTTTTTTAGCGTTTTTGAGTGGTTTGAGTGAGTGTTTGGAATGAATGAATGGATCGCTGAGTGACCGATTGGAGTGATTGAGATGAATCTCATTTTCACGATGGAACTAGCTGTATAATCGTCTTTGAATGAACCATGTAAAATGAGAAACCAAAGTGTAAGCGTATCACGAAAAGGTTACAACTCCTGTTTGAAGAGAAGCATAATTGAAGCCGTAAATATTTATTTACAATTTACGTTTATTTAGTGTCAAATGTCCCACTGTTTGTCCAATACAAGATTCAATAATCAAGTCAGGCAGAAAGAATTTATGCTAATGAGTTTGATCGAAATGAAAACGTGTTTCGAACAAGTCCTGCTTGAACTATCTCACCTTAATCCAGCGGCTGGTCCGGGATTTTTGCAAAGGGGGTTCGAAAATCACAAAAGGGAGTTTCGTTCTCCTAGTATTACTAAATTTTAACCATTATCCGCTAAATTTAAATTCTGTGTAAAAAAGTGTCATATTTTCTTTTTTTTTAATATTGCCTTTTGGTTCAATGTTCACAGTGTTTTATATGTACAATATGTCATGAAATATATACAAAATATTCTCAGTTTTCTCCGATGATAATAATATGTCACCTTGTGTATTTGGTGCCTTATCCCCCCCTCCCCCCCCCCGTTAATGCGACCGAGGAAGATTTAAGGTCAGTTGAGAATATAATGTCATATTTTCCGTTTTTTTGGCCTACCAACGAGTTTGCCTCAAGGCGTTTCCTCAAAAGTCAAGGTAGTCAGTGTACCCTAAGATCAGACTGCACAACTGTGCAGACTGATCTTAGTTTATACTGTCTGCCAAATTTTAATTCACAATTAAATTGCCTTGAACAGCAAGAGAAGGGTTTATTGAAATTCCGTATGAAAATGAAATAATTGGGCTTCGAAGGACGTTCGTACTAGCCCCCGACATCCCCCCCCCCAGGATCTGCTTCTGTAATCAATTTTAAATTTCTCAAAATAACCGTCCAATTCCTTGCGTTCAGGATCCAAAAGCGTTTGCAAACGTTTAGACGATGTATTTCACTTTGCGCGTGTTCTCGTGTGCAAAGCGAGGAACAATTTCTTAATTTTTTCGAAAACCGTGTGGAGACCGCGCAACAAGACACGACGACCACAGTAGATTTATAGTTTATACTAATTTATTTCAGTTCGATTACGACGAAAGCTTAAACTTATAGAATCGCTCTCGAACACTCAACCCTGATGGTTTCACGTCCCTGAGAGAGAGGCAGTGGTTTACACCCACTGCTACCCAATTTTACAGCTGGTTGAACTGGGGCTGGCTATTAAGTGCTTTACCTATAAACACACCTTGGCGTCAGTGGGGCTCGAACCACGGACCTCCAGGTCACGGGTCGAGTGCATTTACCACTAGGCCACCTCAAGATGTTTTTACAGTAGATTTAATCGACTTATAGCATGGAGCCAAGGACACCGTGCGGGCGTCTCATGATTTCAGTGGTGTACACATACGCCGCAGAATATAAAATCGTGCGATGTCAAGAATATAGTACAAAAAAGAAGAATATCGTACCAAAATGGCAGTCTGCGATATCGTACGGCGTCCGGGGCAAATATTAACCAGGCTTAAGCCCTATAAAAATATCGCTCTCTTGCTAAAATATGATCGCGCCAATGTATCAGAGCTAAAAACGCTTAAATTATCTAATCAATCGAACGCGTTATTTGACATCAAATAGTCCCATTTTACAACGCCATTTCGCTCGCAAACGATTAGTATTATTATTATAAAATTAAAGTCATGATATATTTTCACCTAACTGGTTTAGCAAGTGGGTGACGCTGTCCTTTTTATTCTGTCCTGACTGACCCGATTTCTTAATCATAAACAGGGCGAGGCCAAAAATTGAACTGGGTGGGTTTACGAGGGAGTGCGTCAAAGGTTTTCCAGCAATTTTTATCAAACTTTAGATATCTTTATCGAAATAAAATAGTCTCGTGGTAATGACATTGGTAGGGGGGGGGGGGGGGGGGGCATTTTCAGAGCCCTGGCGCCTAATAAGCATTGGTCGCGTTATTGATAAAAAATATTGTGGTAAAGGGAGAAATCGTCGTAGTTTGATCACCAAACGACCGTTTCAACTCCTTGAATACAGCTGTAGATATACATAATTTTGACCGTCCACCAATTTAATGCCTTTTGCATATTTTTCAAGCATGGAATAATTTCGGCTTTACAGGAAAAGATAAAAAAGGCGCTATCAAACCTGGAATTTTCTCTTAATTAAGCCAACCTAAAACTCGCCCTGTAAAATTAAAAGCAGTTTTTGTGTTAATTTGACAGACCACATTTTGATGGCCGTCCTCTTTGTAATTCTTCAGTTACATAACAATATAGTCTAACAAAGCAAGGTATTTAGAGAATAAATAAAACATTGTTAAGCTGTTAACAGTTAGATAACTACAAATATTTTCTCAATGGAGACCAAAAAGTCGTAACTACAGCTTTTTAAAGCTGTAGTTATGGCATTTTGGTCTCCTATTGTTGAAGTTTAGGCCCTTTGTAGTTAAAAATTATAAACGAATAGAGATGGAGCTAAGGTAGGTCGACTAACCCTGCGTTCAGGATGACAAAACGGTGAAAACAGATTGTAAATAATTGCCCGGTTTGCACGCAAGTGCACGTGAAAATGGGGCAATAATTTACAAAACAGGTTTTCATCCTGATAGCATACTAAGCCAATCTGACCTGTATTCAGGATAAAGAAGCGCTTGAGAGCGCCTTCAGCTTGATACGCGTTATATATAGGCTTCACTTCAAACGCCCGGAACCTATTCTAAAGCGCTTGCAGTTGGAGCGTTTCTGAGGCGCTTGTGGGTGCTAAGTGCCTATCTTCTCATGGTGTTTATGATGAAAATACGCTCGCAAACGTCTAGATATAAAAGTTTTCCCTCTATTCAAGCGCATCTTCAAGAAATAAGCCTATCGAATACAACAGGAGGTGATAGGTAATATTTTGTTAACAACAAAAAAATGGCGATGATGATGATAATCGTGCCTCTAGCGGCGAAACATTTACTCTGACGTTCTTGGGTGCAAGTCCACAGGGACCCGGCACATTAAGATTTAGCCTTAGAATTTGTTCAGAAAAATGTATAGATACAAGCCTATGCGGTATTTATATTTCATCCTTTTCGATTAATTCATCATGTGCCGGGTCCCTGTGTTTTTGTTGGCTTGAGCGCACTTTTAAAGGAAGCAGAATCGGGCGAGCTAACTTTCTTGAAATAATATCAAATGGTAAAATGTTCCCGATAAATGTGTATCTGGTTTTTCACAACCAATAATACCTTTTATAAAAGGACCAACGTTGTTTCGCTCCGCGGTACAATGAGAAATTCCACAATACAAATCTTCATTATTGAATACCATTATTCAACAAATCCTTTGAACCATGACCACTATGTATTTATTCGTCATTCAAGGGAATGTCAGCCTGTTTTACAATTTAGTTCTCAATTAGCGCGAGATTTAAGGACGGGATTTGGGTATTCGGACACGCCCTGATTCGTAACACAGTAGTTGTACTACCAGTTTTATTTAACTTTTGGCATTAAGTGATCCAAAATATAACGGAATTTATTGATCTGGGCTGGGGCCACTCTACATTGATAAGGTGTTACATATTTTTCGGATTTATTTAGATATTAAAGTTAATACGTGTTTCGAGATATGTTTTGAAGTTTTGTGATTTAATAAGATGTGCCGTTTGTGCTTTGAATCGTGATATATAATTAAACTGGATTATCATAAAATTTGGAAATTAATAGGCATTTTGAAATTGCTTAGGAACGATTATACAAATCATATTTTCAGTTTAAGTATCAATATTTTTTTTCTTTTTCTTTTTAATGGTAGAATAATATAGTTATAATTCTTACAGAATCTATTGTTCAATTATCCGACTTTAAATCATAGAACCTATTACATGTAATATTATACAAAACCTTGGACAAAATCGGCTTATGAAACAATCGCATTTGATCATTCTATTATTTTGCGACCGTCACACAAAAAAGGACCATTTTTGCTTGGTTAAAAAAATTAATAACAAAAGTCGAGAAGAAAGCTCATCTAGCGAACAGTTAAACATGATGGCCCGTCTTTCTAGATTGATAAAATTTGACAATCATGCGAAAAGGGACTATCTGGGTAGTACGTAAAGTATCGACTCCAGCCAAACTGCGCGGACTGCGCATACTGACTATGGTTGAAACTTTTAACACCGTGCCTATTTTCTGAATCGAGAATGATCAATCTACCTTCCAGTAAAAGAGTTTTTGAAATGCGACTTCTGGTTGGCCTGTACTAGAACCAATCACTTTTCAAATATTGATTTTTGTAAAAGTTTATATTAATATTTGCTTTGTAAATTGTGAAAGGAGGAAAAATAAAATATGCATGTATGTAGGTAGGTAGCCGGGTACAGTAAGGACGGGAAAAACAGTCTAAAATCTTTATTTCTATTTGGAACCCTGTGATGTGGGTACTCATTTGAATCGTCTCGACAAGACGATTCAAATGAGTAGCCACAATATAGTATTTGTTCAGCTATTTTTGAAATAATTTGATTTTGTTAAAATTCCAAAACACCCCCTCTATTTCTAGTTTTGTCAATTAAGAAAAATTGTCGAATGTGGTCAGTATATGCAGGCTTGCTCCTTCTCAGTCGGTCCATTTTCTTGTGACGGTCAAATATGAATTCAAAAGGAAAAAATGAAAATGACACTGAACTAATTCATTAATAGCATTCAACCACTTTCTCATTTCTTTTTATTTGGTCAATGTAACGAAGGTTTCTAACAAAATAACACAAATTCTAAGCATTTCAGATATGTTGTCCGAGGTTATGTAACTAAACCCACGCTCAAACTCACTAATACGCTCTTATAAATCCAGTCCCTTTATCTATTTTGAAGATTTTAAACAGAAAAAATTATGAATACATGGACGGTTCCTTTCCTAATCTTTATAACTTGATATACAGTAAACGCTCTGAGATTCGCACGCCGGTGATTCGTAGGGTGTGGTTCGCTCGTGTAATCATTCTTTGGTACCTTTAATTCGTATAAAATTCCACGGTCCCTTGTGATACGAACTAACGAGAGTTTACTGAATATTTTATCTACTAACAATGAAAAATAACAAGTAAGGAAAAAGAAAGTATAGGTGAGACGAGCATTAATTAATGAATGTATGCATCAGTCGAACTTGAAGGAATTCCAATTAATCGACTAATATTTATATTAGTAATATCGATTAATTTTTATAAAACAGTGCAATTCCGAATTACTAGAGTTGCGCTGTTGGTGAGGTTTAACCTTAAAAAGCGTCCAGTCTGCATAACGTGACGTCTATGCACAGATAGAATCCCGTGTTGACATAATTAAATCCTGTTTAAACACAAAATAGATTAGTTTCAGAGAGTTGTTACAGCGATCAAAAGTGTTGTATCAGTGTTTAAATTTGATAACAAAGTTTGCTAACTCTTGAATAAAGTGTCGTTTACGTGAAAATGATATATGGGGCTAATTTTTTTCGTCCGGTAGGGTTTTCAGGGATTGTTGAAACCCACGTTTTCTGACAATATTTCTACAATTTGTGGAAAATAACTGTCATTCTCAGAGAATAATCCGCATATTTTGTCAATTTAAAAGAATAGTCTGCATAATCTTTAATTTGGAGAACAAAAAAATCGACCAGATATTTTTCCTTTTGAAAACTCTTACGAAACAGATCTAAGACCAGAAAAAATACTTGATCAATTCTACTAAGAAAAACATAGACTATTGGTCATACATGTTTACAAATAAAACTCTCTTAGTTGGCTTTCTCTTGTTAACAAATATTGTTGCTATCCATGTTATCTATTTTAAACTTTGAGTCAACTGTATCAATCAGTAGAACTATATGACCAGGCAATTGCGGTTCCAGGATTTTTATTAAGGGGGTTCGAATATACATAAAGAGAGGGGGAGGGTCCCTAGTCTTTCACAATTTCAACCATTATCCTTCTGAATTGAAATATTTGTAAACAAATTTCTGTTTTAAAACATATTTTCAAGGCTTCTCCAGGATTTTTACTATATCAATCACGTAAAAGGCGGACAGTATATGCTAAGATCAGACTGCGCTACTGTGCAGACTGATCTTAGTCTATATTGTCTTCCAAACAGGGAACAGCGGGATAAGGGTTTATTAAATTATACATGACAATTGATTACTTGAGTCTCAGAGGGGCGTTCGATCCATCTGGATCCGCCAAAGAATTGTTTGACAGTGATTCAGTAAGAAAATACGATATGCTGCGCTTAACTGCTGATAGTAAAAAAGAAGCCGATTAAATGCAAAAAAAAGAAGAAACAAGAGCTGTCACTGTAAGATGACAATGCCCCCGACACCGCTTTGATTTAGAAGTTATGGCCAATGTTAAAGTTTTTGGACGGAATGACGGACGGACGGACAGACAGGCCAATGTTAAAGTTTTTGGACGGAATGACGGACGGACGGACAGACGGACGGACGGACAGACGGACGGACAGACGGACGGACAAGTCAAATTTATGATGCCTCCCTATCGGGGGCATAAAAAAAAGATTTCAAAACACTTTATCTTCTTACATTAAATACCCTTCCTCAATTCGGTTAAATTCCTAAGTGGGGATTGGTATCCCATTTGTGTCAGATCGTGAGATCGCCAAACTTTCAATGAATGAGTAAAATCCGGGTACCCTGTTATTATAGTGGATAATCAACGTGGGAAATATGCAAATTGGAAGCGTAGCAGACGATCGATATTTCCATATATGTATTTTGTCGTCTGTCAGACGGTATAATACAACATGTATGATTTCAATTTGATACACCTGTGTGCGTTTTGCACCTGAAACACGTGGAAATACTACCTATGGTTTTATATTCTTACGGTGTTCTTAAGGGTTCGCCGCAAATATAAATGGAGGCCATTTGTATTTTTGGCCAAAATTTTATATGCAAAATTTAGGCTTTTCTTTATGCAAAGTCAACTGAATATGTTATAAAATGTATTAAAAAGGGGAAATGAAGATGTTTTTGATAAAAATATTTGCAAAGAATGCTTTTATAGCTGAAAACAGAGTTCCACATTGCACTTTCGCATTTGCATCCATTTGAAAAATGTACCGATGCATTTGGGACAAAAACTTGCAGACGTCAACTGGAATATCCAGAGTACAATCAACGAGGCTTACTTTTGGCTAAAATGCCTGTGGGAAAGATATTTCGGCGTTGAAAGACACGTGTTTATTTTCAAGGAAACATGGCAGCCTTTTTTTACAACAACAAAACATGTAAACAAAGATGTTTTAAGGAATTGCAACGATCGTATTCCTTGAAAGCCAAAGGTGACCGTCCATTATCACTCTTGGGCATTTCTACTTAAAAAATGAGACTAAATTTACCTTGATTTCTACTTTGAAATCCTTGCTATTGTTCTGTTTTTCTCAGCTGTCAAATAAAAAAACTGCCGTGGGAAATTTGTTATGAACCGCTTCACCGAAAAAGAGATAAAAATATCACTCCTCTAAAAAAAAATAGAGTGGGACCTTTCATACTTATTTGAGAGCAAGTTAAAACGGCCTGAAGTCAAAACGGCCCAAAGTCAAAACGACCCCAAATTCGCTAAAACCAGTCAATACCAAGTCAAAACTTTTACTCATTTGATCAAAAAAGCAAGAATTAATTTTTTTTATGTCATATAAGAATATATACAATTAATGGCTCGATTTATACATTTTATACATTTTTTTTAATAAGATCACAAATTAAATAGCTCTATTTTTTGGTTTATTTCAATACAAATACACCTCAATTTACTTTTTTCAGTCTCTCATATTACATCTATAAAGGTTTGTTTCAAATTAAAGACCAATACCCTTATTCATATAAATGTGTTATTATTATAGTCCGATTGCCTTGTATAAGGACCGGTGTTTTCACCAATTACACAAAAATACGTTGCTAAAATCTTTTGTATGTAGTAATATCTTAATTTTAGCTTAATCCAAATTAATTTTAGACTTTAAAATGGTTCCAGAATGATGCTTTTGTCTACTTAGTAAATGATAATTTTTCGCATTTTCCACTCTTAAGGCTGCTAAGTAGTAAGAATATGTACACATATACTAAAAACTTGTGTTTTTATACTAAACTTTTGACACAATAAATGACCAATTTTCTTTTGTTGGATATGCGTATTTTCATATCGACGGTACCCAATTTTAAACTAAAATATCACGTATTTTTTACCGTTCATAACTCGCTATTTACTTGTTATATCTCGTGAAAAAACGCAACGATTTCATTAAATAATCCATGATTTGATTGGTCCGAATTAGAGAGTACAGGGTTCATCCATGAAAAGTTATAGGCGATTATCAATATCTTGTCAAAAGGTTCACGAACAAAGATAGGACACACGCATTCTAATATACTTTACGAGTGAATTACACAAACATAATTAATTTTATAGAAATACTCGATGTTATATATTAAAAAAAACGGCTCCTTTAAAATCATCCTCTTTTGATTCGATGCAAATTGGTACCTATTTTGAGAAAGACACTTCACTTTTCCCTTATTATAGAAACAATAAGTTGTAATAGGCCAGGAGTTTCATGTAGACGGACAGACAAAATCATTATTTTACTTTCAAAAATCCTGAAAACATATTTTTTCATGGTAATAGATTGAAAAAAAAGATATTATGATAAGCAAAATTTGCGCTTGAAAATTACTTTTAATTATATTTTATCATTGTTATTGAGTTCAAAAGACAATCCAAGTGTGGGTGGCCCTTTTTTGACGTTTCGTTGCGAAATCTACCACTTCAATTCAAACACGAATAAAATATTGGGATTTCATACATCAGAATGAAAATATGACTTCTTTAATTGAGCTTCAGCCTTTGAGTAATTTCAATTGAACAGAGGAGATACCATCACAAGCTCTATTGTGAAATTTTGCCCTACTATTAAAAAGGAATTTTGAAGAACATGTTGATAATAATGTGGTCATAATCATACTTTATATTTTGCAGCAAATCGTATAAAGAAAGACTGTGACACCAATATTTATATTGGTGAAATGAATCAAAGTCAAATTTACTACACCACACTTCTTTAATAAACGTTTAACTAAAATTTGTCTGTCTTCTTATCTTCCAAAGAAGTCTCTCCCCGCTCACCGCTCTGTGGGCGCCTTTATATACCTCTTGTATGTATACATTCCTAACAGAACAAGGTCACCTGATCTACCCACACATTGGCATGCTGCCCAGCGGCTCGCTATCTGTTGTAAATAGTTTATGACCGAATAATCAGACCACATTCAAAGACAGGTATGGTTGAGTCATTCAAAAGGAGGCTCGCAGAGATTGAATGTTTTACATATCTAATTGGTATATTCTCTACAACGCCAGAAATTTATTTAGAGAGTACTAGTTTAAAATGGTGAGGCAATTCAAAAAACGTTAATTTGTACTTTTTCAAAATGGAAAAAAGTAACACTTAATTTCGTTAATGTTTCCTATTTTCTTCTGTATAATCGAAGGACACTTAATACAACTCCCTGGAGGACACCTTTTCCGTATGATAATATATGCACTCTAAATATATACTCTGTACTCTTTTTATAAAACACTTTATTAACAATAGGTTTATATAAACTCTGTACTCTTATATAAAACACTTTATAAACAACAGGTTTTTTAGGATAAAATTGACTGTTATCAAATGTCATCTTATTATCTGGTATTTCAAGCGTTTAAGCCTGTTGTCTTGATTATAAATAATGTTTGAAAATGCAGTAATAAATTATCTTTTATCAAAACCGTTTTCCGCTTGACACAACGAAGAGCTAAGTTTTTGGGATTAGAAAGTATGCATTTTATTAATTTTGAAAGGAAATAGAGAGAGAAAGAAGAATGGAGGAGAGAATCAAGTTTCTTCAAAATTATAATAATTACTAATCTGAATATCAAAAGTCAACCTTATTAAAAAAAAATTCTGGGTAGAAACTGTGTATTCAAAATCTTTAGCATATGATACTTTATTTATTAAGCTCCAATAAAAACCATGAAAGTCATAAATTCCGTTCTTTCCCTTTCTTCAGTTTAAACACGCTACCCTCGTACGTGAGATGACCAATCAGAGGCCTCAATACATTTTGACCAATGAAACGAGAGGAAGCAACGGACCAATGGTGTCCATGCTTACTTTATGATCTAGTATCGATAAATGAGGACAGGCTAGCCAGTCTAAATTAAAATGGACCTACTTTTTGCACAAGAACAAAAACCGGAAGTGTACTTGGGTTTTTCCGCGAAAAATCGAAGAATGTGAAAATCGAAGAAAACCTGGAAAATCAAAAGCTTAATCGATAGATCAAGGTAGTTTTTGCCATTTTTCTGTTCATTACATCATTCCTTATATGCAGGCAGAAGGAAACGCCAAATAATTTGAGTTAAATCAATAAAATCAGCCAATTTTGTTAATTTACGCTAAACGTAGATTTCACGTGATGTTTTTACAACAGAAATCTTTCAAATAATCTTACATATGGAGACCAAAAGGAACCATACGTATTTCCACTATATTTTGATGGGTTTTTTTTTATTTATTTTGCAAATATCAATCAAAAATCAAAGATTATCATATAGTTTTGATAATTATCTTCCTCTTTAAAGTGAAATTTAATGGTCCCGACGCACAGGTAACAGGTAAAAATTAATTCAACAACTTGAAATGTTCAGAAATAGTATTAACTTGGTCACCATATGTTATGAAGCGGTCTACTTTCTTTTTATGAATGAAATATCATTTGGCGTGGGAATAGTAAATGTAAACAAACTCTATGTCTGCCATTTGCAAATTATTTTTCTGGAGTTGGTCATTTTCAGATGCAAAATGTGAGTTATGTGAAATGTTTATGCAAAATTTAAGCCTCCTTCATTGTTCTTTAGCCTTTCCTCTACATGTAGACCTTTCTTGTTTTATCTATTGTGCATCTAAATCTTTAGTTGAACGCAAATAGAAAATGTTGTAAATGTGTCATATTTTCATGCTTTAAAGACACTTTTTGATATTTTTTTCTACATATCCAAACTATTTTGCATTCTTTAGTAATATTTTAAAGCTACTATATCAGTTTTGGTCCAAAAGATTACTTTGTATGAGTTTTTAATTTCATGTCCATTGACTCAGTTTCTGTGAATTCAAATCGCGGTAAACCCTTAATGTAATTAATCATGGTTTTGTGTAATTCGTTGTAAATATACCTTTATGGATTACAAGTGTAAAATCTCTCATCTGTGCATTAGGCAGGTCTTTAAAATTGATTTCTGTCATATAAGCGTCTTATCGGGTGATTCTTGATTTCGTAACCAATATTTATTTGTCAGATCAGCGGACTTACCTAAGTGAAAAAAAATCATTGTGCTTTGCTGTTTGGATTTATATTTAGTATACGCTCAAGTCACAGCGTTTTTATTGAAATATTATATTTATCGTGTTTTTTTTTTTAAATTGTTTATTTAGATTTTTTTAAAAAAAAATCTTTCTTGTAAACGGGCATAGACCGTCGATTTATTAATAAAGACACCGATCTTTATTTATTTTTATCATTATCATATGAAGGGGAGGGGTGTATTATTGAGTACTATATTTGTAGGTATATTTTTTCGCTGGAAGCTAGGAAAGAATGTAATGGTAGTACTGATGTAACAAATAACAGGGATCCATTGATAGGTGCTCCAGCCGCCGCGATATAACTGAGTGATTGTTAAAATAATTAATTTCTCATAATATGTTGTAGGTTCTCATTACAATCGTCTCGACAAGACGAAACCAATGAGTGCCAATTGCATAAGATTAATTGAAGTTTTCGGGGAATTTTGAATCTAAAATCCTAAATAGCACCCTCTTAATCTGTAGCATCTAAATACTTTACAAAGAAAGATCTATCCTTGCACTAAAGATTCTGACTAATTTCGAGGTCAATATTTAGATGTCACCAGGGTCAAGGTGGACCCGTCAAAATACCCGTTACATGGGTCATCCGTCATTTTCAACTTTGACCTGACATTGCTTTGATCACTATTACGCCTTGTTCGTTAACTAATGACATCCGACCTTTTACCTCGATTCACTGGATACCTATTTTAGGTGATAAAAGTATTTTAAAGCAGTGTGAAAATAATTAATGTTCAAACTTGTCTCTTTTCCAAAAAGTGTCAAAAAGCTAAATGTAATAATTAGACCAACTTGGGAGAAAACAATCTTTAAAAAATATTAATGTTACATGTACTGGTCAACCGCTAAAGTATATCCTTGTCTTATGCCAATTGTAAAATGTGATAAAAAATGTCAATTGTAAAAGTTGATGAATGACTTCAATTCTGAAAAGGTAAATGCTAATGATGTCTACTTTAAATTTATGCGTAACACTCTCAATGCATACCAGAAAAGCTGAGTCTCTTTCATTTTTTCCCCAACCTCTTTGAATCGTACGCGTAACTAATGAATTTTTACTTCATTCATTAGAAAAGCCGAAATTTAAATAATAGTATTATGAGATGACGGACGGGTTGTAAAACCTTCTGGATTTTCTACGGTTCAGTTGTCATTTTCATTTTGAAATATTTCACGTGTTACTCAACTTTCAGTGGCGTCTGATTCATTTGGATCTTTTTCGAATTTCGGAATTCAACACTGAAGAGATTCATCTAGAGAGCTGTGTAGTGAAATCTGGATAATCATTTCAAATCAAGCGGATTTTATTCTGGAATTAAGGTGTAAAAAAGACTAGAAAAAATACTACATAATCATGCGGTTAAAACGGACTACAGAATTATGGAATATATTAGTTTCGATATGTATATTATTACCTGTGATATTAGCTCAAGGTATGTATCATTTTGTATTATTCATTAATAATTTTCATGCATAATTTAGAGTTCCCGATAAAGAGGGTAATTTCACGTTAAAAGTAAATTTTCAACGTAAGTCCCTCAAACAATTTGTGGGCGCTTATTGGAATCGACTCGGTGACATTTGTCTTTGACGGATAGGTTTCAAGGTTTCAAGGTTTTTATTCAAAGACCAGGACCCCTAACCGAGGTATAGGTCAATATGCTACATAGTAACAAACAAAATTAACAAAACATGTGAATAGTGTATACAAAATAAATCAATTGCTTAGCCACAATGTCTGTTTTGAAAAAAAAAGGAAGACAAGATTGATATACTATGAATGTTAACATCAATAGTTTAATAATCTAGATTTAATAATTTTTCGAATAAGTACGTATACTTTTAATTTCTTTTGATTTGATGTAACTGTGAAAGGCGACCAGTCTATCGCTGTAAGTAATAAAATTTCCAGTCTAGAATCAAGATGAAAATTCAGAAAAGATAAAATTTTGACACCGCGAAATTTCAAAGTGTACTCTAAAGATTCCATCCCACTTGCTAGACTGACATGCTTTTCCCCATCTCCTTTCTATCTGTTTGATTCACTATACGAAAATTCTTGAAGACATGATTTGTTTCCCCCGGCACATCGCATTCATTACCAGACGAAAACATGAATGGTTGGACGAAAATCAAAGACAAGTTGCAGACGACATTTTTGCACGAACTTAAGATCAAAAGGTCTGTCTAAAAACAGACTCATTATATTTGTTTGTGTACAAAACATGGGTTTATCCAGAATTTCTACAGAGAGGGGCAGTTTCTATTCTAGGATTAAAAAAGTAGGGAAAATTTTTATTGAAAATCTCTTACATTCCAAAAACGATGGAAACTTTTGCTCTTTCTCTATGTAAAATATCCCCTGTAACCTTCAAAAATAGGGGGAATTTTCAAAAATATGTGTCAAAATGTACAAACCCCCTCCTAGACAAGACACTGGACATAGGCGTATCTAGGACTCTGAATTTTTTACACAATCAGAAGGCGACAGCCAAAGAGTATATAGTATAAAGGTGATATGAAAACTGTGACAAAAGATGAATGTCCTCCAACCGCTCCCTTTATATATTTTGAGCGTTGGTGAATAAACAAAACATTGTAACTACAGCTTGAATAAGCTGTAGTTTCGGTGTTATGATCATTCATATCAATATTTTTCAACAGAGCATTAATTGTTTCTTTTACGCACCTGCGTAAATTGCGTAACGGGAGCTACGCCCTTGCTGGAGAGGGGCACAGGGGAATGGCCCGCTGATTTTTATGCCCCCGATAGGGAGGCATCATAAATTTGACTTGTCCGTCCGTCCGTCCGTCTGTCCGTCTGTCCGTCCGTCCGTCATTCCGTCCAAAAACTTTAACATTGGCCATAACTTCTAAATCAAAGCGGTATCGGGGGCATTGTCATCTTACAGTGACAGCTCTTGTTTAAAATATATATGATAAATATAGACTATATTATCATATATTTTTTTAAAAAATCAGCTGGTCATTCCCTTGTGGAGAGGGGGAGGGGTTTCAAATGCAATTATCTAAAAATATTCTCCAGCCAGAAGACATGCAAAATGTCCGAAGTATGACTTGGACAAGTTATAAAAACTATGTTTTCTTCTCATTTCATGTACAAACAAAAAGCTTAATTAGGACATTTTGTTTGGTAAATGACCAAATGATTTTTAGCTCCACTGGCTGAACCCACTGGGGCTATTGTCATGGCCTTGTGTCCATCGTGCGTCAGTCTGTCAGAGCATTCGTCCATCCGGTCGTAAACTTTTTCTTTAAAAATCTTCTCCTCAGAAACAACTGGATGGATTTGAACCAAACTTCACAGGAATGATCCTTGGGTGACCCTCTTTCAAAGTTGTTCTAGAAATTTTGATCCAATGATAAACATGGATTTAATGGGCATGGACACCTGATCATAACTATGTAACTAAATATGTAAATGTAAATAAAGATGATTTAACGGTAGGTGTCAAGTTATCACAACTTCTTTTAGTTCTGGTGTCGATTTTCAATCGCTAAAAATTCACAGGGTGTCTTGCTATCATAATTTCCTCTACCTAGGCCCGTAAAGGTACATATATCTTTGCTTTATGTAGATCATTCGCCGAGAAATTTGGTATGCATGTACAGGATACATTAATAATCTTATACAAACGCAATAAATGAAGAATAGACAGATTGTAAGACAAAGAATTAGTGACAAACCTAAAAAACAAGCAACGCTGCTCACTCCTAGGGCTAGAACTCACTCATTTTGCTTAGTTGTTACCCCCTTCTTTTATTTTCTAAAAAAGAATAATTTATCTTGACAGTGATACTAAAAGTTGAAATGAAAAAGATTATTTTGTCTTACAAATCAGTAAAAAAATTACTCAACCGTTAGTTCTGTATCGAAAAACTTGATCAGGTGTCCATGAACCTTCTGGTGTCAGCGTGGCACTTTATACCCTGTGATAATAGTTCTGCAAGAATTCGGAACACATGATCTTTCACAATGTCATCCGAGGTATCTCTGGGAAACCTCAGTTGACACTGTTTAAGTTAATGACTTCCAAAAAGTTGCGTAACTATTTTGGGTCCACAACCTCAGGGCTCTGACTGCTCCTGAAATCTCCAGCTGCTTTTCCACATAGGTCTATGAATTTCAACCATTTAGTGGAAGACAAATAGTGAAACAAAGAATGAATGCCTCCATCTGGATTTCAACCCGGGACCTTTACTCTGCAGATATATGTCTTTTCGTTAGGCATATGTGAAAGTATTGGCACAGTGGCTTAATTATCAGCTGCAGATAGTCCTGTCATTTAGACAGCGGCACTCATTCTTTCCGACTATTTGTCTCTCACCAATGGGTTGGTAATCTTAGACCTATGTGAGATAGCAGCTGAAGGCTAGGAAATGATGTGGTGGTTGTAATGGTGAGAGAAATACCAGAAAACCAATGTTAGGTGCTCAAGCCGCTGGGATATAACTGAAAAAAGTGTTGAAAGCGGCGTAAAACTCCAATCAATCAACCTGTCATTTAGAAAGAGTAGCTATAATGCCTGTCCACTAATATAAAGAACAATTATTAGCTTCTGATGGTCCTTATATTCACATAAATGTAATTGTCCTATTTCTTTGTAAATGATCATAAAGGTATTGACTTTTGAGATGGCTTTATATTGACCCTATATTGGAAATCCATTTTATCAGAGTTTGAACAGACTGATACTGGGGCTGTAATTCAAACCCTTTTTCTTTGGAAACCCTTTTAGATAGCTAGGATGATGTCTGACTAAAACCCTGTGATTCCCAAAAGTGGGTTCATGACACTTACATCAGATAGTTTGAGAGTCCTGGCTACTTATTCGTGAGTCTTGGACTCACGAAACCTGTTCCTTAAAACCCTACATTTCTTGCAGACTATTTTAGACTAAGTATGTTATTTGGTCCAAGTTTGATTTGCTGAAATTGTATAGTACAAAGATTGGAATGCTAGATATAGTTATTTGCGTAACAATGCGCATAGACCTTGTAAAGATACACTATTTTGTACAAAGGGTGTTGAAATTTAGTCCTTAGTCTTTGTCCTTTTTAAATGAGTAAATTTTATAAAACCGAGTCACATTACCAAGTCTAAAGTCTTGATCTAACCATCAGGGGTTCTGAAAAATTTTGAAAGTCTACTTGTCCAAGGGCATGTGGCAGTCACAAACTGGCTTGTCCATTATTAAAAACCTACTTGTGCGTGCTTTATCATAAGCATTTTCTGACAAAGTAACAATCAGGTCTACTTGTCTGTGCTTTATCATAAGCATTTTCTGACAAAGTAACAATCAGGTCTACTTGTCTGTGCTTTATCATAAGCATTTTCTGACAAAGTAACAATCAGGTCTACTTGTCTGTGCTTTATCATAAGCATTTTCTGACAAAGTAACAATCAGGTATTGCTATTTGAAGCATTCATTAAATAGATTGCTTACTATTAACACATGATTCTGGTATTCATTTTAAACTCTCATTTTCAGGAAACAGCTAGTTCTTTTGCTTTTAGAAATTATTTAAATAAAAATTCTCCATGAAAATCCCAGCCATTAACCCTTTGCTGTTTAATCCCTGCTTTTTACGTGCCTGTGATTTTATGATTGAGAAAACATTGTGAAAAAAAGAAGAAATTGCTTCTGACAAGCAATTTCTTCTTTTTCCACACTATTTTTTTCCCTACTGAATGGTATTTTTTCAAATTAAATCCACTTTAAATTTTCGGCTGCAAAACCTTTGAATTTGGACAGGTCTAAAATTTTGTAAAACAGGAAAGGGTTAAAATCTGCTTGTCTGTGCAACTCTAGGGACATCTCAGACAGCATTTTTCAGAGCCAATGACTGTCTATTCGTGGTATTTCATTCGGAAATTAAAGTTCTGACATAAATACAATATAATGGTAAAACATTTCTTGCTTTATGTGTTGGCTTAGTGCGAAACAGTTGTAACTCCCTATATGTTTATAGGGAGTTACAACTGTTTCACGCTGAGACATTGATTTGTTGACATTTTTGACAAATGAGAAGTCATCATCATTGACATTGTAATTACAAGTCGTTATATCAGGTGTAAAAACTGACAGGAAGGTAAACAAATAAAAATATGCATACCTATCGAGGGTTTTAGTCTGACATCAACATGATGGGGTCTAAAGGAAAGAAATTTCTTGAATAATTTAAAGGGCCACCCAAAGAACATTCATCATGCCAAGTTTTGTCGAAATGGGCAACAATTTTAGAGATTTTATGGTGAAAATTAGCCCCACCCTGCCTTATGCACACATTTTGGGGACAATCACAATTTCTTGAACAATTTTAGAATAGGATCACCCAAGGAACATGTCTGCCAATATTCATTGAAATCAGAAATCAAATTGATTTGGGAGATTTATAAAGATTTGGAGGTGAAACTAGGTGCCCTTCTACTTCCATTTTTGGGGGTCAAGCAAAATTTCTGCAAGAATATAATTAAAGGATCACCCAAGGAACATTCATGCCAAGGGGAAAACTCATGGATTATACAAGACTGAAGTAAATACAGTTACACATGCAACAGACAAATTGGAATGTTTATAAACTCCTGTCAATTATTTATGACGTGGATCTAAATTATCACATGTACATTGAATAAAACCTTCCAATCTACCACTTTTTTGTTTAACCCTTTCCTGTATAATCCCTGTTTTTTACATGCCCGTGATTTTATGATTGAGAACACATTGTGGAAAAAGAAGAAATAGCTTGTGACAAGCAATTTCTTCTTTTTCCAATCTATTTACTACCCTACTGAATAGTTATTTTTCAAATTAAATCCACTTTAAATGTTCGCCTGCAAAACCTTTGAATTTGGACAGGTCTAAAATTTTGTAAAACAGGAAAGGGTTAAGATATTAAAAGATATAAAAAAATGTATAAAGGATAAAAAGTGAAATAAACAGATGCAGCAAGCAAGTTTTGTTGACAGAGGGTGGATAAACTTTACAGGTAAACATGCAACTGACTAATTGGATTGTTTGCAAACTGCTGTAAATTATTTATGGGGTGGTTCTTTTTGTGTACATTAAATAATTCCTTCCCCTTTTAACACTTTGCCAACCTGAGATAGAATTATATCGCAATCCTAGGAACTATATTTCAACTTAAGCCTTAAAGAAGCCATGTAGCACACATTGAGATTTGACCTAAAAGTAATTTATACAGCGTTATTGGCGAATGCTGATTGTTTATTGGGAAGGCTTTATTTAACCCTATGCTGTTCAATCCCTGCTTTTTACGTGCCTGTGATTTTATGATTAAGAAAACATTTATAAAAAAAAAAAGAAGAAGAAATTGCTTCTGACAAGCAATTTCTTCTTTTTCCACACTATTTTCTACCCTACTGAATGGTTATTTTTCAAATTAAATCCACTTTAAATTTTCGTCTGCAAAACCTTTGAATTTGGACAGGTCCAAAATTTTGAAAAAAAGGAAAGTGTTAATTCCTGTATAAATTCCTCATGCCTGGCCCTTCAAGGGAGATGGTAGGAGAGGCCAGAGTAGTCATAGAGAATAACATGCTAGTGTCTAAAAACAACAATGTTATCTGGTCGAGGTTGGGAGAATTTATTATGACGAGGCTTTGCCGAGTCATGATAATTTCTCACAGCCGAGACCTGATAACATTGATATTTTAAGACACTGACATGTTATTCTATTTATCATGCAATCATTTTTCACTGCTTAATCATAGTAAAACCTTAAAAATTAAAGAAATTCATGTGAATGTTTATGCTAATTGTTTCTAAAAATAGACTGCCTGATAACATGTCATGTTATCAGACAGGTAATATCAGGTCAATACAGGTTTCATTGCATGAAAAAGCTCGATTAGCTCAGTTGGTAGAGCTCCAAACTTCAAAACAATCGAAGGTAGATCTCATGGGTTCCATTCCTGTGCTGGCACACTAACAAACTAGTTGTCTTTCGAATGAGACCTGTCCCATTAGCCGGTGCTTTACACCAGGCATGTTAAAGAACATTGGGGGATCTCAGAAAGAAATTTCACAACACTAGGTTGATCTTCTAGTTTACTTTTAGCTAACAAAAATAATGACACAAAATAATTCAATTTTAGCAGGACAAGGATTCAAATGCCTGGAGACAAGAAGTTGTACTCAGCTTCAGTTTTGACCCATCCTTATCAGACTTGACCATCTGAAACATCAAACTGACCGTCAGTACTGATGTGACTTAATTAACCTTAATGGGTGAAACATTATTGGGGTTTCTAATTTGCCTAGGGGTCATATTAAGGGACTTGTTAATGTTTAAAATATTTATTGAAAAATTATCTTCAGGGGAAATGCTCTCCACAAGAATGCATGGTAACTAGTAAAAAGTTAAAATTGACTTTCAAAGCTTTGTCATTAACTGAGGGGTCAGTGTATGCCTACAAATATATTGACATTTACATTTAAAATTTCATGCAGACACTTTTTTATAGCTCACCTGAGCACAAAGTGCTCAAGGTGAGCTATTGTGATCATACAATGTCCGTCGTCAGTTGTCCGTCGTCAGTTGTTTGTTGTGCTTCGTCCGGCGTCCACAATTTCTTTAAACATCTTCTCTTCCTATACCAGTGGGCCAATTTTGATGAAACATGGCAAGGATGTTCTTTGGGTCAAGCTCTACCAAAGTTGTTCAAATAAATGAAATTCACCCTTAACTTTCCCTTTACCCTTAACAAAAAGGGTGAAAATATGAAAATGTTCAAAAATCTTCTCTGAAACCTGAGTAGGCAGACAGTATAGGCAGTATTTTAGCCTGTTGTTGCACAAACCTCTTATTGAATCCTTTTAAAAAATTATCAAAAAGGTAAAACATGGCTATTTTAAGCTCTCATATACAATATTGATTTAGCCCATTATTGCACAAACATCTCATCTAATCATTTTTAAAAAAATCTTAAAAAGTAAAACAATGCTAATTTAAGCTCTCATAATACAATATGGATTTATTAAATATTATATTGCACAAACCTATTTTATGGAGAATATGAGCTTTTTAATAATCAAAAAATTGAGAAATTCAAGACTACTGAAGGCTCTCAAATACATAAAGGATTTAGCCTATTATTGAACAAACCCTGATGGTAATTATGAAGTCATCATGCATTATATATTACTTGTCAATTTTTTATGAGCAGATCATAATTCAAACATATACATTTTGTGTGTTGATTTGACATAAATAATTTTAAGCTCTTTTTTGAAATATTTAACCATTAACCCTTGTCATGTTGAACAAATTTTGGCTAAAAATTTTCATCTAAATCAAAAGGCAAAAAACACTGTACCAACTGTAGGTCAATTTTTATTTGAAAAATTAAATCTATTGACAATTCTAGTTTGAAAGTGAGAAACAGGTGGTGTAGACTAACATCAGACTGCACATATGTGCAGGCTGATGTTTGTCTATACCTCCTGCCAAAGCAGGAATATTCCAGGTTCAGCATGACAAGGGTTAACATCTCTTACAAGTCCAAGCTAGCTTAGTTTGTAATGCATTGGGTTGTCAATCCTGGTGTCCTGAAATCGAAACCCCGACTCTCAGCCAACATTCATCTGACATTTGACTAAACACAATGAGATAAGAATTTTTTGTCTCCCTTCAAAATGCGTATTAATGTTTAGGCGTAATATGTTTAAGTGGGATGAGCTGCTAGGAGTTGTATGAAATACTTCGGTTGTGCTGGTGTGTGAAATGGCAGGAAAACATGGGTAGGTGCACCATCCACCACTGTATATAACTGTAATACTATTGAAAGTATTTCAACCCTCAATCTCATTAAAACCATCTGTACAAAACCACTACGCTACCGCTTCTTTATGTAGCATGGGCGTAGCAGTAGGCAAAATGTTGGATCTTGGGGATCTGATTTTAACGAGATTGTTCAATCCCATAAAAACACAACAACAACAACAACAAAATACCCCTGCCTAATGCTGTTTATGACATATTCCTGCAATATACAACCTTTTATCTGTCAGAGTAGACAAAGATCAGCCTGCACAGATGTGCAGTCTGATCTTAGCCTACACTGCCATGTAAGAGTAGCTGAACAGCCTCTGGACATTTTCATACCTTTGATAATTGATCTTTTGTTAAAACCTGTCATGTTATTATTTAATCTCTGATTGTACTGTTAAATCAAACCTGTCATTGTCAATAGTTCAATATTTTTATACCCCCTTTGGAAGAAGAGGGGGTATATTGCTTTGCACTTGTCTGTCGGTTGGTCGGTCCATCTGTAGAAGTTTTTTTGTCCAGAGCATATATCAAAGAGTATGCAAGCTTAGTCTAAGAATCATGAAACTTCACAGGTGGATAGATCTCATTAAGGAGAAGTGCAGTGCACAAGAACCATAACTCTACTAATCATATTTTGTGAGTTATTGCCCTTTGTTGATTGAGAAAGAATAGGCTATTTACCTGCTTTATGGGGGGCATAAATGTTTTACAAACATCTGTTATTGTGTTAACTTCATCCAATACCCTAACACATAATGTGGAACAATTTAAGGATTGGGATTCCCTGCTTTAAAAGAAAGCTACTTCTTTAAGCAATTTTCTTGGTTGAATTGTAAATTGTTAATGAAATTATTTCTCTTATTACACAATCACAATTCCATAGGCGTATCTAGGGCTTTGAACTTTATACTCACTCAGAAGCTGACAACCAAAAAATAAATTGGATAAAGGCGATATGTGGACTGTGACAAAGATGAATGCCATCTGTCTGCTCCCTTTTTATGATATGAGCATTGGTGAATAATCAAAACATAGTAGCTGTAGTTTCGATGTTATGATCATTCATCAACAATATTTTTCAACAGATGATTATTTCTTTATTGTACTTGCGTAAACTGCATTTTGGGAGGGATTTACACCCTTGCAATTCTGAAAATAGTTTTCCTACCCTTTTCTGGATGTAAAATAGTTTTAAAACATTTTTCTGGATATAAAATTAATACAAAATCAATGATATTGATGTTGGGATGATTTCACATAAAATATTATTATACTGCAAAGAAAATTCTAGCATTTTCATTGGTTAATGCTGATCTGACAAACATTGATATCTACAGCCGCTCCGATCATTCTAATGTTTCCTTAAGGCACCTCGCCGTGAACATAGACAAAAAATCGAAACAGTAATGACAGCCATGATTCTCTCGCTTCCCTGATAACACAACCCAAATATACACACCAGGATACAGTTGAAAAGCATGTCAGTAAATAATGTGCAAATAAAAAAAGATATAGATGTCAATAAATACCTTAAATTTTATCAAATCTGTCCATTTGAAGTGCCAAGTTTCTCGCAGGTTCAGCCAACAAACGTTTTCATATCACAACAACAGAACAGAACAGAACAGAAATTTTATTTCAGACATAAGGCATATAAGCTCATAGTCAAAAAATACATTTGAACAACATACAATGGGAATAACAGTAACATAGGTTAACTAGAAAGCCATGAATGGCTTGAGTCGCTCCACAGGCTTGAAATTCTTGAAATAGCAAATCTAAGGTTTGACTAGATTTTAAGATATTTTGGGTTCTACTGATGTTGAAATGATTTTCAAAAATGCCACTTTATAACATATAGAGAAATGACCTCCGCCTATAAAATACATACTTTTCACCTGATCACAATATTTTTTGGCAGACTGATAAAGCTTCACTCAAGAATCATTCCAGTGAAATTTGGTTGATATCCATCAATTACATTCTGAGAAAATGATTTTCAAAGTTTCCACTATATAACATATAGAGAAATGACCTCCGCCAATAAAATGCATATTTTTCATCCGATCACAATAATTTTTGGTAGACTGATAAAAGGTCACCCAAGAATCATTCCAGTGAAATTTGGTTTATATCCATTGTTTACATTCTGAGAAAATGATTTTCAAATTTTCCATTATATAACATATAGAGAAATGACCTCCGCCCATAAAATGCATATTTTTCATCCGATCACAAAATTTTTTGGTAGACTGATTAAGGGTCACCAAAGGAACATTCGAGTGAAATTTGGTTTATATCCATCCATTACATTCTGAGAAAATGATTTTCAAAGTTTCCACTATATAACATATAGAGAAATGACCTCCGCCCATAAAAAGCATATTTTTCATCTGATCACAATAATTTTTGGTAGACTGATAAAGGGTCACTTAAGGATCATTCATGTAAAATTTAATTGGTATCTATCAATTAGATTCTGAGAAATGTCACTTTTTACCATATTTGGAAATTAGCCACGCCCATTAAATCCATGTTTTTCATTGGATCAAAATTTCTTGAACAACTTTGAAAGAGGGTCACCCAAGGATCATTCCTGTGAAGTTTGGTTGAAATTCATCCAGTAGTTTCTGAGGAGAAGATTTTTAAAGAAAATGTTTACGACCGGACGGACGCACGCACGCACGCACGGACGGACGGACGCACGACGGACACAACGCCATGACAATAGCCCCAGTGGCTTTCAGCCAGTGGAGCTAAAAATCACAAACGTTATATGTTAAGAGAGTATCTCTGTAAACCAAGTTATCGAATATCGTGGAATATATATAGATATAAGTTTGTTAGTTTTCTATAGTATAGAAACGCAGAGTGTAGTAGTGCGACGTCACAACTATATATGACGTCACTTTGTACATGTTTACTTTTCATAGGGGCGCATTAAGGAATCGGTTTATACCAACGCCTTAAATAGGCAAAAGACAGATATTTAGCATTAACCTCTGAATTATAATAAATTCGTAATACGGTTTCTTGCCTGGGTATATGACGTTTTATTCCCGGCTGGAAAAAATGATGTCAACCCTCGCCTTCGGCTCGGGTGACATCATTTTTTCCAGCCGGGAATGAATCGCCATATACTCCGGCAAGAAACCGTATAACTAATAAAGTGTGCAGTTAGCATGTGGGTATTACGATAAATTTCTTGTATGACATTTCACACAAGCATTTTAAGTTAATATTAAGTTGGAGGGCCAATCATGATTCCTGCTCCAAATCTCCTGTGTATTGAGAGTCCTAGTGCCTGCATTCACAACAATTCTTTCAAACTAATAACTGATTCATAATTTCATATTGGTGGTGGATTCATTATGTGAATTTTATTCAACTTGGTAGATTTAGTCAAAATCTTTTCATGGTTCTTCCTAACAGCTGGGGGGCAAGGGAAGGATGAAATGTAAAAATGGTGCATGAAATACTAGGAATGTATCATGTTAGGTGCTCCAGCCACGACAACATGACTAGAAAGTTGTCAAGAGGCCTTAAACAGGATTCAAACAAATCCATGGCTTGCCTGACTGAATTAAAGATTAACTACAATTGTTGCCTTAAATCATGCATCATTTATGATATTAGAAATAAGAAAACATGTTTTATTACCAATCCTTATATAAGTAATATAAGATAAGTTCAGGGATATCAAGTTTATAATCAGTGGGTGGGATAGAAAACAACTTACTGGGGGATTAACACCACAACTATGTCAACATTCTACCCTGTTTACTCTTTCAAAAGTTCAGAAGCCCCTTCAAGTGACCAAACAATGTGTTGGATTAGTCTAAAGTTTGTTCAGTTTTATATAAGATTGCCAAGCCCCGACATGTAAATTAACATAGTCAGCCCAATAATATAGTCAGCCCAATTTAAGATGAGGCAGTAGAGCTTTCGTCTAAGTCACCCCCCCGGCTGACTATAACTAACAAAATAATTTTCTTTTGGTTGAGTGATTAAGCAGAGGTCCCATGTTAACACATTCGGCAAACTGATTCCTCAGGTACTGCTTGTTTCAGGGCAGGAATTTTCATTACTGTATACATTTACACTGGGGAACCAAAAAATTTCAATTTAAAAAGGGAATAAGGGCTAATTCTGGGTTTTCTCTCAGAAACAGCAGAGCTAAAAATGAAAAGTGTGCCAAAAAATTAGAAAGGATGATTTGAAAACATTCACCTTGGGGCTAAGTGCACCTATTGTTGACTTAAAAGAAATTACTTCACCCAAATTAGTACAAATATGCTAATCCAAACAACTACTGATTAATTGTCCCTTTACTCAAGTTAGAAAAGATGAGTGCTGCTCTAGTGGATCAAATAATGACCTCGTAATTGAAAAGCTCACACACTACCAACTGCGCTATATTGAGGGCAGCACCAATAACGGTACTTGAACAGATAAAAGGACAGTTCGTAGTAGGTGTGGACCTTAAGGTCTAAGTTTGCATGTCAAATTTCAAAAAAAATCTTGGCAGGTATGTTCATTTTTGCAGCAGCAATCAACCCGTTCAAGGAATAAACTCTTAAAACAATTTTAGCTGGGCTGTTTTTCCAGAAAACCCGAGCTATTGCTAGTATACTAAGCCTTGGTGATGTCAGCATTGTTGTTGTCTTTGTCATGCAGAAACTTTGACATTTTATGTTATCTCTGGTTCTACTGAAGGCATTCACTTGAATCTTAGCACACATGTTCCCAATCACAAGAGCAACTTATACTATCAAGGGTGATAACTCTACATGTATTTTGTGCAAATTATGCCCCTTTTTATCCACCATCCAGCAAGTTCATCCACTAGCAAGCAATCAACAGCCAAGGGTAGGCACCTATAGGCGGTGCTCTTGTTACATGTCTTATTATAGGCTTGCAAATTAATAGAAAGTTGATATTTTAGCAAGAGAGCTATATTTTGAGCATTGCTATTAAAATACCATTTACCAATCATTTAGAATCCAAATGAGGTTATACACAGGTTTTTCCCTCTATGCTCGAGGGTCATTTTGCCACATTATGACCCCCTTTAAACTTGATAAAAAATGTTTCTTTGTCAATTTTGGGGGTCATTTCAAAACAAATGGGGTCCGAATTCAAAGAAACAGGGGGTCATGGAAAACCCTGTTACACATGATATTTCCAACAGTTTCATGTGTGTGCAACATGAAAACTCTGTTCAGCCTGTGCAGCCACACAGTCTGATCAAAGTATCACTGTTTGATTAATAGATAACAGTGGACCTATTTGAAAAGCAAGATATATAGAGGATAATCGTTTGTTTCAGTGTAAGATCAATTGATATTTTATTGAGTGAACAACAAAATCTATATTTTCACGAGTGGGGGAGCCACGAGTGAAAATATAGCTTTTGTTGTTCATGAAATGAAATTTAAATCGATCTTACACGAAAAACAAATGATTATTCTATTTCTTTAATGCAAAAATGAGACAAAATGTGAAATTTCTATGACATATTTTCGTAAAGCGCGTCATTTTGCACGTGATTGCTATGCAACGTTCATTGATACGTCACTTATTTCGCCCCGGATAGATGACGTCAGATAGGATGAAATGCACCAAAAAAGGGTATAAGTTTTTGATAATTTGACTGCTTTTGCGGTGACATTATCAAGTGATAATCTACCGTTATTTCTCGATAAACCACCAAAAAGCATTAAAGAAATAACTTGTTCTATTTGTGAAGTAACTGCACATTGTTTGCACATGCACTCACTGTTACATCTCAGACTTGGGCCTTCTGAAATCCTGAAATTAATTTGTATTTGTCCCCCAAAATAAAGATTGTCGCACAAGAATAGCGCAACAAAAAGTGGCTTACAGAATTAATTTATGTATATACCATTTTTAAACCTTATTTTTATGCCCCCGTATCGAGAGATCGGGGGCATATTGTTTTACTCATGTCCGTCTGTCTGTCTGTCCGTCTGTCTGTCCGTCTGTCTGTCTGTCTGTCCGTCCGTCTGTCCGAAAACTTAACCAAACTTAACCTTTGCCTTTTCTCCAAAAGTATTTGACATACCAGGCTCATATTTGGCATGATGATAGATCTCAATGATCCGCATCTGCTGGTACCAAAGTCAAGGTCATGTGACAAGGTCAAGGTCATCTGTCAAGGTCAAACTTTAAAAAAAAATGCTGTTCCGGGGGCATTCATGGTTCTCAAACACATCTTGTTTTACTCTGAAAATTATGGATCAAATTGTACAGGTCATTTAAAAATGTCAATTTATGAACTCATTCAATTCACAATGATTTTAAGACCTTTAGTTCAATGTAATACAAAAATTCATCCATATTTTTCATTTCACACATTAAACCATTAGCAAATAATAGCAAAAATAAAACTTCGATTGTATAACCCAAAATACAGACACTCACACAAAAAGGATATATTAACCCTCATTATGCTGAATTAAGACCTGGCAAAATTGCATTAAATCAAAGTGCTGAAAGTTCTGGATGCAGTATAGTATAGCAGTGTTTATTTAGAAAGTACAATCTTTTAACCATTAGCAAATAATAGCAAAAATAAAACTTCGATTGTATAACCCAAAATACAGACCCTCACACAAAAGAATATGATAACCCTCATTATCACGGGGGGTGATGTCCATAATCGGAGCCACCGGCTCCGCTTTCAAAATCATGTGTGGAACTTCCGCTCCACGTGGGGCTCCGATTATGTAGATGTAAACATTTCATTTTTTGAATGAAAAATGGGGTAGGGAGTTGGGATTTCCTCATTTATGTCATATTTCATTCATTAATCATAAAAAAGTCGAATGCTATTCGACCAGTTATACATTTTGTAACGTAAACGTACTCAAAAAAGTAAGAACGCTCGTTGGCTTTTGATAAAAATGATTTCTTCTTGAAACAGTCTTGATTCAGGAATGTGAAAACACGTGGTTTTTACCTCCAAAATGCAAATTCTGAACAGAATTAATAACGCAGACCATTATTTTCAGTATACACGAGTTTAACGAAACAAAAACAACATTCTAACTAAATGCACTTTTCGGCAATACGATATATATCAAAGAAAATTGTTTGGTTCCGATTATGTGGATTGGCTCCGATTATGTTCCCTGGCTCTGAAGTTGTGGAGTGTCTTCTTCTTCTTCCATATAACATCTTCAATATGAAATTTCTACTAGTTTCATGGGGAGCTTTTTTATCATCATTCCACGATGAAAGTTATGTTTGTTACGTTTCACTTCTACATATTTACTTTTATTACAATATTCCGGTTACTAGACAGTCATCTTCATTAATATTACTTAGTACATGTACGTGCAAGAGAATTGTCGGACTATAATCCAGGATTGAATGTGGAGAGATATAAAGATTTCTTCGGAGCCTGTCAATGTTTTTTCTTGCTTATTATACTTCGTACGCTAAGCGTTCCAATTTTAACAACGTCACTACTAACACTCTTTCAACGTCGATAATTCCATGAAATTTTATCATATATATTTTGTGAGTTGTATCAGAAAAAGATATTGCCAAATTCGCGTTCATTTGATACATATTTCAAAAAAAACGATTAATATATCTTACTAAACAAGGACTCAATGATTCTTAAACTCCCCTTTTGTTCGATTTTTAGCACATCTGAGCAGGAAGTGCTCATGGTGAGCTATTGTGATCAAGCTGTGTCCGGCGTCCTTCGTCCGTTGTCCGTCACCAATTTATGTGCACTCTAGCGTCCACCGTTTTGGTCCAAATGTCTTAAACTTGGTCAGGATGTCTGTCTCCATCAAATCTTGGTCCAGTTCGAGATTTGGTCAAGTGGGGTAAAAAATGGGATCTTGTAAATGAAAAGGGTCAAATTTTAGCAAAAGTCTTGTGTGCACTTCAGAGGCCACTTTTTTTGGCAAAAATGTCTTTAAACGTCATCAGAATGTTTATCTCCATCAAATCTCGGACAAGTTTGAACTTGGGTCAAGTGGGGTCAAAATTGACGTCAAGGGATCATATCTTAGAAAACCCTCCGTTTACTTTAGAGGTCACATTTTCGGCCCCAATATCACGAAACTTGGTCAGAATGTTGGTCTTCATCAAATCTTGGTCATGTTGTAAACTGGGTCAAGCGAGGTTAAATGATGTTAAGGGGCCATATCTAAGAAAAACCTTCTGTTCACTTTAGAGGCCACATAATTTGCCCTTATGTCCTGAAACTTTGCCAGAATGTTTATCTGCATCATTGCAAGCTCGTTTCTGATATGCTTGAGTTTGAGATAAGTCTGGTCGTAGAAAGAGAAGGCATCGGTTTTTAAAGAAGGTTTCGTTATAAGCAATGTTTTCTCATGCAGGAGATCGAATGCATCGTACGAAACTCAAGTTTGTCGAGTAATACAGCTTATAAAGGTGGAAACGACAAACCGTGAAAACATTTATCAGATAGAGCCAAGTTTTCGAGTTTGGTGGTAGCGAAGAAATGAATTTCGGAACATCATTGCGTATAGACATATTAAACTGATTCATTTACGCGATTAAAATCAAGGACACTGAGGGGTTATAACTCGACCATTGCCAGATTAAAACGCGGATAATAACAACTACCGATGCCGAACTTCGGTGCTGACTGGGAGGACGGATTGTACTACAATTTGTGTTCTGCCCGGAAAATTTTTACTCTCCAGGTCACAGTTTTTTAAAGGTTATCGTGGACTCATGGTGACAATGAACCACAAAGATGAGGTATCTGGGCCGTTTGTCGACTCCTTCAAAACCAATCGCCAAAGGGTGAATCCCTGTAAATAAGTCAATGTTATGGTCTATTCATCTCATGCCATTGTGGATTTAATTCGTGAACACCTCATTAAAGTGAGACCAATGCCTATTCTTTCACCAACCGGACTCATTTCAAACTCAAGCTTATCGAAAACGAGTTTACAAAGAGTGTCTGAAAAGGGTTGCGAAAACCCAAAATTTTGAGTGAGATCGAGGCAACTTGAACATCGAATGCATAGCCATGTTGGGATTTGCTCCTAGGGATAGTCGCCTTCACGCGCTTAGAACTCTTCAATGTGTATGACTACGGTGTCATTCCTTTTCTCAATAACCAACTAACTTAATAACTAAATAAATAGATAAATAAATAAAAAATAAATAAATAAATAAGTTTTTAGGCAAGTAATTATGAGTTTCGGTCCCTAAAGGCTAGGCACTCCAAGATTTGGAGCATTGGTACATAATTAGAGACAAATAATTTTCTTTCAACTATCTAAAATTTCAGTAAAGAACAATTTTCTAGAATATTGTGGTTATTTTCTTGAATTCGTACACACTGAAAACAAGGGTCTAAATCAGACATACCGTTCTGAATATTGCATTTTGGAGGTAATAAAAATAAACGAGAAAGGTGAGACGTAAAATAGACAACGTGCGCCGTGGAATGATGAGAAAACAGCGCCCCATGGAACTAACAGAAATTTCATATTTAAGGCTGTGGGGGCATATGCAAGAAGAAGAAAACACTCCACAACTTCAGAGCCAGGGAACATAATCGGAGCCAATCCACATAATCGGAACCGAACAATTTTCTTTGATATATATCATATTGCAGAAAGGTGCATTTGGTTAGAGTATTGTGGTTGTTTTGTTAAACTCGTGTACACTGAAAACAATGGTCTGCGTTATTAATTCTGTTCAGAATTTGCATTTTGGATGTAAAAACCACATGTTTTCACATTCCTGAATCAAGACTGCTCCCAGAAGAAATCATTTTTAACAAAAGCCAACGAGCGTTCTTACAGTTTTTGAGTACGTTTACATTGTAAAATGTATAACTGGTCGAATAGCATTCGACTTTTTTATGATTAATGAATGAAATATGACATAAATGAGGAAATCCGAACTCCCTACCCCATTTTTCATTCAAAATATGAAATGTTTACATCTACATAATCGGAGCCCCACGTGGAGCGGAAGTTCCACACATGATTTTGAAAGCGGAGCCGGTGGCTCCGATTATGGACATCACCCCCCGTGATTATGCTGAATTAAAACCTGGCAAAATTGCATTAAAGTCAAAGTGCTGAAAGTTCTGGATGCAGTAAATTATAGCAGTGTTTATTTAGAAAGTACAATCTTTAAACTTTTCTGGTTGACAAAGAAAAAGCAGGTGTGCACATATGTGTAGGCTGATCTTTGTCTTTTCCTCCTGCCTTGCAGGAATTTTTCAGATTCAGCATGATAAGGGCTAAGAATTTTCAAAAAAAACAAACATTAATTCAGTTGTACTAGTAATTTGAAGCAAAAAGAGAAGAATTGCGGTTATTCAGCAACAATTTTAGGCCACAGCAAGAAACAGTTGTAACTCCCTGTAAACATATATGGAGTTACAACTGTTTTGCGCTGAGCCATCAAATTGCATTTCACAGCCGCCGTCAAAGTGCAGTTGGTAGCTCTTCGGACTGTCTTTCTAAAGGTCCCGGATTCGATCCCCGACGGCGGCACTCATTCTTTCTGACTATTTGTCTCTCACCAATGGGTTGATAATCGTAGACCTATGTGAGATAGCAGCTGGAGGCTAGGAAAGAATGTGATGATTGTACTGGTGAGAGAAATACCAGGGATCCATTGTTAGGTGCTCCAGCCACCGCAATATAACTGAAATAATGTTGAATGCGGCGTTTAACTCCATTCAATCAATCAATCAATCAAATTGCATTTCATGATTATGCATCTAAAAGTGGTAAAAAAGCAACACCCGTAATAAACCACCCTGATTTACACCAATTTGTTCAACTATCAATGTCTGTTTTATGTAGATGCGGAACATTGATTTCATTTTGTTTCTATTTTCAGATAAACCTGGACAATGTCCGTCTTTCCAGTCCAATCAAAATGGATCGTGTAGTTCTAGTTTTGTAGAATGTTCCGTAGACGCAAATTGTTCATCAGCGTTAAAATGTTGTAGCGATGGCTGTGATTTTAATTGTACACTTGGTAAGTACTCTGTTTCTTTATTTCTGTGATTTTCTCCTGATAAACAACCCCCAATTAGCTCTAAAAATATATATACACCTTTTATAGGTAGACTTTGCAAAATATCAAGGAGACATGTGGGTCTAATTGTGTATGTGGCTAGTTTTTATACTCCTTTCAAAAGACAGGACATACTATGTGATAACTTGTGGCATCTGGTCTTTGTGTCCAATGGGCAGGTCGTGCCTGCTTTCTTGTCCGGAGAACAACTCTGGTACATTATGTCTGAATGGCTTGAAACTTGGCAGTTATGTTTTTCTAATGAATATTGAGTGCAGTGCAAAAGAACCATAACTCAAGATAGCTTAATTTTTAACTCCACTGGCCGAAGGCCAGGGAGGAGCTATTGTCATGTCAGAGTGCCATTGTTTGTGCGTCAGTACATTTACTTTTTCTTTAAACATCTTCTCCTCCCAAACCAATGGGCAGATTTTGATGAAACTTTGTAGAAATGATCCTTGGGTGACCCTCTTCTTAAATTGGTAAAGAAATTTTGATGTCTAAATCTTTAAAAATCATATCCTCCCAAACCATTGGGTTGATTTCAATGAAACTTGATAGAAATGATCCTTGGGTGACCCTTTACTTAAATTGTTCAAGAAATTTTGAATGACCCTCAAATATGGGCCTGGCAGGTGTGGGTGGGGCATTTTTTAACGTTAAAATCTTTAAAATTCTTCTTCTCCCAAACCATTTGGCTGATTTAAATGAAACTTGGCTGCGAGGGTGTATCTTGGATGACCCTTTACTTAAATTGTTCATGAAATTTTGATTGACCCCCAAATATTGGCGTGGTAGGGCAAAAGTCTTGGTTTTTTTAAGCCAGTGGAGCCTGAGACTTGTTTAAGAATTTAAGTTGTTTTCCATACTTTGACATCCAGCAGTGTGCAGGCTGATCTTTGTCTATTATCAATAAAGCAAGCCAACAGAATTGAACAGTGGTAGTGCATTTAACTATCGGTCAAAAGGTCCTGGGTTTGATCCCTGTTGGCAATGCTCATTGATTCTGACTATTAGTCTCCAATGGGTTGATAATTGTAGATCTAGGTGGGATAGCAGCTGGAGGATAGGAAAGGATTTAATGATTGCACTGGTGTGAAAAAAATACCAGGAATTCATTCATAGGTGCTCCAGTCACTGCAATATGACTGAAAAATTGTTCAAAGCAGTGTTAAACCCCATACAAACAAGAACCAAAGCAGGAATAATCCATGTTCAGCATGCAAAGAGCTAGAAAGTCGCACACCTAACTCAAATTTTGCTAAACTTTGGAACAAAGTCAACATGAAGTTTCAAATAAGTACCCAAGACCTAATAGGGTTTCATTTATTTACAATCTCAAACCTGTGTTTACCCAGTCTTGTGGCTCTGAAAGGATATCTTTGTATTTACCAGTGAGAAAAACAACTTAAATAAATGGTTAGGTGCTTCAACTGTCACAGAATAACCAACAAAATTTTAAAAATCTTGTTAGGTCAATAATTCAAACATATGGACATATATAAATAAAGTCTTGTACTGTTTTTGGAGAGCTGCCACCATAGCACAGTTGGTTAGGCATAAGACTTCCAATCTGGAAGTCGTGGGTTCGATCCCCGGTGGCGGCAAATATCCTTTCCGACATTTGTCTCTCACCAATGGGTAGATAATCGTAAACCCATGTGAGATAGCAGTCGGAGGCTAGGAAAGGGTGAAATGGTAGTACAGGTGAAAGATATACCAGGAATCAATTGTTAGGTGCTCCGGCCGCCGCGATATAACTGCAAAATTGTTGAAAGCGGCGTAAAACCCATTCAAACAAACAAACTGTTTTTTGAGCCGCCGTCATAGAGCAGTTGGTAGCGCAATGGCCTGTCATTCTAGAGGTCCCAGGTTCGATCCCCGACAGCGGCACTCATTCTTTCCGACTATTTGTCTCTCATCAATGGGTTGATCATCATAGACCTATGTGAGCTAGCAGCTGGAGGCTAGGAACGAATGTGATGGTTGTACTGGCGAGAGAAATACCAGGAAACCATTGTTTGGTGCTCCAGCCGCCGTGATATAACTGAAAAAATGTTGAAAGCGGCGTTAAACTCCATTCAATCAATCAATCAAGTTTGTACTGTTTTGTATTTGTGAAACAATAAATATGTACTGAAGAGTCACATATTTACTGGTTGTAAAGTACATTGAAATGAGATTTTAGTTTTTCTATCTTTTTTTTCTCAATTTGTTAATTGAGTGGGTGAGATACTGTTAATGGTGGGTTAAGACCTACTATTCTGGTCTCAGATCATGACCTATAGATTTTATCTAGCTAAATAATAGGATGTTACGAATTTTATGAGCCAGAAAAGAAGGTTGAGCTAAGATGAATCATTAATTCTCACCGAATAACTTGAATAATAATTGACTGAACTTGAGTGAAAGAAATATACAGTAGAATCTCGGTAGTTCGTATCTCAAGGGACCGGGATAATTTATACGAACTAAACGTAGTACGAACCAACCAATGTAAAGCGGTTGGTATTTTTTTGATGGCTCAGATCGGACATGGTCTAAAAGTTCCCCTTTTTTTGTGGCTTTATTCTAAGGTCCTATGGAATATATTTTAAATCAAGTTCTAACGAGACCCTTTAAGATGCAACAAATCTCACTTGAACAGTGATCATCTTTGTTTAGTCCATAATGTAAATCCTAAATTAAGTAATTTCGGCAATTATTTACATGCCGATTTTTTACTTCAATAATGTTTTTTCCCTTTGGATCAAATCACTTTGAGTACTCATTCAGTGGACGATGAAATCTCGACATTACGATGAATCTGTGTTGTAGACAATTAAGTTTACGAAAATTTGCACATTCATTTATGTATGATCAGTAAGAGAAACCATGTGAAATATAATTAAGGTCACTGATTGGTCCTTCATTCGATTAAACCCACCAAAAATTACAAATCAAACAATGCCTGTAAATATTGATGCAAAACAATTACTTCGATTAATAATAATCAACGGGTGTGAAAATCAAGGTAAATGTTAATTGCTACACCTAGGACAACTATTGATCGCACAATTCACACCTACGGATTAAACATATGGATATGTGTTAATTTGAAACTCTCGGGACTTGCCACAGGCTACGAACTACGAACCACCGACGTGCAAATTACTCGGAGCATTCTTACAAAGATAAAGAAGGGGGAAAATCGGAACAAAAGAATCTATACGAACCATCACATAACTACGAACCACCGGCGTGCGAACCACTGAGAATTTACTGTATTTTCTAAGATATATATGGATAAAAAACCCACACATGCAAATTGCTAGAATTATGCCTTATGCTTTCTTAAAAGAACTCAACTTTTATTTAAGTGATTTGAATTTCTAAATAAATGATAGGACTAAAATTCTTTTATGTATGCATGTTTAATATTGCAAACCTTCCTTTTTTGATAGATATTAAATTTTACATGGACATTTTTAACCATTCCCTTAATATTCCCTGGATTTCACATACTTGATGTATTTTACACCTCAGAAGAAACTGTGCAAAATGAAGAAATTGCTTGTCACAAGCAATTTCTCCTTTTTCCACAATATTTACTACCACTTTGATTGAGGTCTTTTCAAATTACTGCAAGTATACCCTCTTTCATTTTGGATCAATCAAAATTATTGAAAAAAAAAAAAAGTAAATGTCTAGATGAGGATTTGATATTTATGTGTCTGTCAAAAAAGCAATATTCAAAACTTCAAAGAGAAAGAAATACAATTTATAAAATCTGTTAAGTTTGATTTGACAAAATTAACTAACATTTATTTAAACTTTAACAGGAAGTTTTTTTTTCTAACGATTGATTGATTGATCGATTGATCTGCAAATGAATTATTCTGGTTCCTGAAACTATCATTTCTTTTGGTAATTTTAAACCTTGTCATGCTGAATGAATTTTGGCTGAAAACTTTCATCAAAATCAAAGGGCAAAAAGCACTGAAAGGACCAACTGTAGGTCAATTTCCATTTGAAAAATTAAATCTATTGACAATTCTGGTTTGAAAGTGAGAAACAGGTGGTCTTGTTTAAGAATTTAGGTTGTTTTTCGTACTTTGACATCCAGCAGAGTGCTGGCTGATCTTTGTCTATTATCAATAAAGCAAGCCAACAGAATTGAACAGTGGTAGTGCATTTAACTATCGTTCAAAAGGTCCTGGGTTTGATCCCTGTTGGCAATGCTCATCCATTCTGACTATTAGTCTCCAATGGGTTGATAATTGTAGACCGATGTGGGATAGCAGCTAGAGGCTAGAAAAGGATGTAATAGGAGTACTGGTGAGAAAAAATACCAGAAAAAATTCATAGGTGCTCCAGTCACTGCAATATGACAAAGATTGTTCAACGCAGCGTTAAACCCTATACAAACATAAGCCAAAGCAGGAATATTGCAGTTTCAGCATGCCAAGAGTTAGAAAGTTGTACACCTAACTCAAATTTTGTGTCAAAGCTAATTTTTAGAACTAGGTCAACAAGAAGTTTCAAATAAGTACCCAAGACATAGGGTTTCATTTATTTACAATCTCAAACCTGTATTTACCCAGTCTTGTGGCTCTGAAAGGATATCTTGGTATTTACCAGTGAGAAAAATAACTTTAATACATGATTAGGTGCTTCAACTGTCACAGAAAAACCAACAAAATTAAAAACCTTAAAAAGGCCAATAATTCAAACATACAGACTTATTTAGACATAATTGCAATCCCAAAAAATAAAGAATTCTGATTGGTTTAAATCGCATCACGTGGGGAAATCCATTGCACTTTATTTCTGTATAAAATGCAATAGGTCTTTCGGGAAACCCCCGAACTTCAATCTGCAAGTCCTGTGTTGTAGGAACTCGAATTAACCTAGTTCCCAATCATTAACGCAACATTTCTTTTCAATCTATTATAAATTAAGATATTTTCGAAAGAATTTACGATAACAAGCATGCAGTTCTGATTCCGTGCCGACGTAAACTTAGAAAACCGCAAGTCGACAAAGACCGTCAAGCAACCCTCTCAACTAAGATCGACCATGCCGTTTTCGTTTAAAAACATAGACTTACTTGGCAGAAACAAGCTTTTTTGTCATAAGTACCTCTACGAATTTTAATGTTGTCGTTTATTTGTGTATCATTTGTTTTACTTTATGACATTTCACTTCGATAGCGAGATAAACAATACACTATCTAAAAATCTAAAAATAGATCGTGTAAATTTTTTTACGCGGAGAAAGTAGACTTGAAGCTTTTTAATGTTTGGCCGAGTATTTTAATAGTTTCTTCGATCTATAGGATTGCAATTATAAGGGACGAGTGTCTTTTTCACTGCTTTTATTGGGGTATAAAGTGCAATTGCCTTAGCACATGGCTTAAACATAACGCCCTACGGGCGTTATTTGCCATGTGCTAAGGCAATTGCACTTTATACCCCAATAAACGCAGTGAAAAAGACACTCATCCCTATAATAATACAGTCTTGTACTGTTCTGTATTTGTGATCATAAAATATGTACTTAAGAGTCACAAAATTACTGGTCGAAAAGTACATTGAAATGAGATTTTAGTTCTTCTTTTTTTATGCCCCCGTATCGAAAGATGGGGGGGGGGCATATTGTTTTACCGTTGTCCGTCTGTCCATCTGTCTATCTGTCTGTCTGCAAAAGTTAACCAAAAAACTTAACATTGCCAATATCTTCAATCCTATTCAAGATACAAGGCTCAAATTTGGCATGATGATAGATCTCAATGATCCACATCTGCTGATACCAAAGTCAAGGTCATGTGACAAGGTCAAGATCATCTGTCAAGGTCAAATAACATAAAAAGTTAACCAAAAAACTTAACATTGCCAATGGTGGAAACACATCTTGTTTTTGTTCTCAATTTGTTTATTGAGTGGGTGAGATACTGTTAATGGTGGGTTAAAACCTACAATTCTTGTCTCAGATCATGACCTATAGTTTTTATCTACGCTAAATAATAGGATGTTACAAATTTTATGAGCCAGAAAAGAAGGTTGAGCTAAGGTGAATCATTAATTCTCACCGAATAACTTGAATAATAATTGACTGAACTTGAGTGAGAGTAATGTATTTTCTAAAATATATATATGGAAAAAAAACACACAATGGAAATTACTAGAATTATGCCTCGTGCTTTCGTAAAAGAACTCAACTTTTATTTAAGTGATTTGAATTTCTAAATAAGTGATAGGACTAAATTTCTTTTATGTATGCATGTTTAATATTGCAAACCTTTTTTTTTGATAGATATTAAATTTTACATGGACATTTTAACCCTTCCCATAATATTCCCTGGATTTCACATACTTGACGTGTTTTACACCTGAGAAGAAACTGTGCAAAATGAAGAAATTGCTTGTCACAAGCAGTTTCTCCTTTTTCCACAATTCTTTCCACCCCTGTGAATGAGCTCTTTTCAAAAACCCACATTTTTGCTTACCATTTGCAACCCTCTATTAATTTTGGATCAATCAAAATTATTGAAAAAAACAGCAATTGTCTAGATGAGGATTTGATATTTATGTGTCTGTTAAAAAAGCAATATTCAAAACTTCAAAGAGCAGGAAAAACAATATATAAAATCTGTTAGGTTTGATTTGGCAAATTTAACTAACATTTATTTAAACTTAAACAGGAAGTTTTTTTTTCTAATGATTGATCTGCAATTGAATTATCCTGGATCCTAAAGCTATCATTTCTTTTGGTAATTTTAAGAGGCAAAGCGCAGCTGCTGATCTGTTGAAGGGTTCTATAAGGGGGTTTCGATTACAGCCAACAGAATTTTAGTAATTAGTCAAACAGAAAAGAAAAAAAAATGAACTGCTGTTTGATGTGCCAATAGAGTTTTTCAAGCACATCTTTTTTAAAATAACAAGAGCACCGCCTATGGGTGCCTACGCTCGGCTGTTGAGTGCTGGATGGTTGGAAAAAATCTAAGTAAAAAAAGGGGCATACTTTGTTCAAAATGCATCTATAGTTATCCCCCTTGAATCATTTAGTATAGGTTGCTCTTTTGATGGTGAACATGTGTGCCAAGTTTCAAGTAAATGCTTTCAGTAGAACCAGAGATATCTAAAAATGTCAAAGTTTTTCGCACGACGACTACGACAACAATGACGACGACACCAAGGCTATAGCAATACCTCGGGTTTTCTCCAAAAAAAGCCAAGCTAAAATTTATATACCTCAAACAAAATGCCAGACTGAAGTTTCTAAACTGAAAAATTTTTAAAGGAGTTCAGATAAATTTGTATTTCTTCACTGCTATCAATTTTATGTATGTGAACCAACTGAACCATATAATACTGGTCTAAATAAGTTTTGGTGATATATTTTGTGAGTCACATTAGTTAAATTTGTAAATTTCTTTATCTGTAATATAAATCTTTTTATTTTGTGTTCAGTGATCTGAGAAAATTGGTTTGGTACATGATTATGATGGGAGGGGTTGTTCACCAGGGGCCTGTTTAACTAAACATCTTACATGGGCGGATCTAGAGGGGGGGTCGGGGGGGGGGGGAGGTCCAGACCCCCCCTGGAATTATCCGGAACCCCCCCCCCCCCCCCCCCCCCCCGAAAAATATGGTGATATTAAATTTTGACTTGTAAAAATTGAAGCAAATTCAAGATTGTGTGTTTCAATGAGGTTTGTCAACCGAAGTTTTATCTTATGAATGTACACAACTCAAAACTCCCATTCAAATAAATGTGAAATTATATTCTTTTTGATGAGCGCGATACACCATTGGATATTTAAACTTCGTTACATAATACTAATGTTCTGCTTGCGATGCATCATCTGAAATGTTCCGTTTTTGATGCATCGCACATCAGAAAAACGAGAACTCGACAAAATCCAGTCCGATTTGCAGATATCTCCCAAGATTATTTCAAGATAAAATAACAAATAGACAATGACTTTTGTTGCTCGTATTACTATATGTAACGGTTTGATTTCTATCAAAAGTACCCCAAAAAGTAATGAGAAAAAAAATATAAAAATACGAAAAAGACAAAAAAAAAAAAATATATATATATATATATATATATGGAAAAAAAAATAAAAAAAAACAAATAAAAAAAACAAAAAAACTAAATTAAAAGGCTCTACTAAAAGTGAAGACCTCCCCGTGGTTAGAGCTGGTAATATAAAAATACGAAAAAGACAAAAAAAAAATATATATATATATATATATATATATATATATATGGAAAAAAATAAAAAAAAAAAAAAAAAAAACAAAAACTAAATTAAATGGCTCTACTAAAAGTGAAGACCTCCCCATGGTTAGAGCTGGTAACGTTTGTAATAACAGCTAACATTCACTTGTACACATTAAAAGTCATCATTTGGGTTTGGACCCCCCCTGGAAAAAAATCCTGGATCCGCCCTTGTCTTACGATCATTTTTTGTGAGAAAGTTGGTACATGATTACTGTGGTGGGAGGGGTTGTTCACCAGGGGCCTGTTTTACTAAACATCTTACGATCATTTTTTGCGTGAGTCAATAATTAATGTTGCTTGTACAGGATTAAATAAATTTGAAATTCTGGCATGCATCATCTCATTGGAATCGTCTTCTAAAGACGATTTCAATGAGTTATTGCAAGGCAGAATCTAACAATGAATGGAGACACTAGGTACGATTTTTGAATTTGATTTATGATTATTTTTATGCTCCCCCGACGCTTCGTCTGTCCGTCCGTCTGTCCGTAATTCCGTCCGTCCATCCATCCGTCCGTCCGTCCGTTCGTTCGTCCATTTCCACCTATTTCTCCATAACCCTTGGGCCAAATCAAATGAAACTTACCATGTGAACTCCCTATGATATAGGCTCGTTGGCCGAGTGATTAGCGCGCTCGACTCGTAACCTGGTGGTTGCGGGTTCGAGCCCCACCGGAGGCGGGTAGTGTATTTGGGCAGGACTCTTTACAGACAGGGCCCCAGTCCACCCAGCTGTAAAAGTGGGTAGCAGTGGTTAGAACCCATTGCCTCTCTCTTTATGTGTAGGATAAGATCTGGAATGAGTTAGGTTGATTGATTGAATGGGGTTTTACGCCGCTTTCAACATTATTTCAGTTATATCGCGGCGGCCGGAGCACCTAACAATGGATTCCTGGTATTTCTCACGCCAGTACTACCATTACATCCTTTCCTAGCCTCCGACTGCTATTTCACATAGGTTTACGATTATCTACCCATTGGTGAAAGACAAACGTCGGAAAGGATATTTGCTGCCACCGGGGATCGAACCCACGACTTCCAGATTCGAAGTCTTATGCCTAACCAACTGCGCTATGGTGGCGGCTCGGAATGAGTTAGGACCACGATGGAAATAAGAGTCATTCGACCCTTTATCGTGTTATCCTCGAGTAAAAAAAAAAAAAAAAAAAATGATATAGTGATGATGCATCTGTGACGGTTTTTGGATTTGAGGCCTCGTCACGGGAAAAGGGGACTTAGGGTAAAAAAACAGTTTTTCCCAAATTTCTCCTAGTCCAACAGTCAGAATTTAGTGAAATTTCATATTTGAGTAGCAAATCAGATGCCCTTTACTATAAATGATTTGAAATTAACATAAAAAAATATATATCATGGAAAAAGGGGGCTAAATGTTTGTTACCTTATGTTAGCATGTAAATAGTAATTCCGTCCGTCCGTCCCACCTATTTCTCCATAACCCTTGGGCCAAATCAAATGAAACTTACCATGTGAACTCCCTATGATATAGTGATGATGCATCTGTGACGGTTTTTGGATTTGAGGCCTCGTCACGGGAAAAGGGGACTTAGGGTAAAAAACAGTTTTTCCCAAATTTCTCCTAGTCTAACAGTCAGAATTTAGTGAAATTTCATATTTGAGTAGCAAATCAGATGCCCTTTACTATAAATGATTTGAAATTAACGTAAAAAAAAATATATCATGAAAAAAGGGGGCTAATTGTTTGTTACCTTTACGCTAGTGCATAAAATACAGTTATTCTTTCATTTCTCCTAGTCTCATGCTCAGAATCTGATGAAATTTCACATTTCAGTAGCAAATCAGATGCCCTTTACCATAAGGTATTTGATATTTGTGTCTAAAAATATGTCATGCAAAAAGGGAGTTTAATGTGTGTTACCTTTATGTTTGCTGTATAAGATAACACCTTATTTGAGTCCTTGCAATCTGACCACAGAGCATATCTCCTAAAGTATAATAGCTATCAACTTGAAACCTTATGGGTGGATAGATCTTATGAAGGAGAAGTGCAGTGCACAAGAACTACAACTCTTGCTTGCATAATTTTGGAGTTATTGCCCTTTGTTATTTTTGATACTTAGATTATGTCTGGAGCATATCTCCTAAAATATCATAGCTATCAACTTGAAACTTAATGGGTGGATAGATCTCATAGAGGAGAAGTGCAGTATACAAGAACTGCAACTCTTGCTTGCATTATTTTGGAGTTATTGCCCTTTGTTATTTTTGATACTTAGATTTTGTTTGGAGCATATCTCCTAAAGTATAATAGCTATCAACTTGAATCTTTATGGGTGGATAGATCTCATAGAGGAGAAGTTCAATACACCTGAACTACAACTCTTGATTGCATAATTTTGGAGTTATTGCCCTTTGTTATTTTTATTTCTTAGATTGTATAGGATGCAAATCTTTGACAGTACATAGAATCTTTTATCTATTAGGCTTCAGTTTACTATCAAGCTTTCTTGGCGGGGGATGTCTATGTCCAACATGGCTCTTGTTTTTGTGACAATGCCTTATTCGGGAGCATAATCTGTCTCTGACGGCTCTTGTTTTTTGTAAGAAATTTAGTAAAACGCGCCCCAGGCTTTGAAATGCAGCTGAGTGGTGTTGCCTAGTCTGAATTAATGGTTGTTTTATTAATATAATATAAATAATTTATTCGATATAGCTCAAACTAACTAAATTTGAAAATTTTCAATTTTCATCATTTTCAACAACTTCTTGTACTATTATAAAAATCTTTCAGTTTGTGTGTCAACATTGACTAAGTCTTTATGTACCGTCGTAAAATTGATAATTGTGATACTCTCTTAATTTATGAATGGGGGTATTTCACAATTACGGATATGAATTATGAAGTTTATGACCATTTTAGGTATTTGTATCTACCCTTCCCTAATTTTGCCAGTTAATATAAATCTATTATACATGATATTTAAAGAAAAATGAACTTTCTTTTCATCTTAACTGGATAATTCTTGGTCAACATCATAGCACAATGGTAGCCTGTTGGACTATCATTCATAAGGTTCGGGGTTCGATTCCTGACAGCAGCTCTCATCCTTTCTGACTATATGACTTCCACCAATGGGTGGATGGATAATCATAGACTTATGTGTGAGATCAGTTTGAGACTAAGAAAGGATGTACAGTTAACAACATCGTGAAATTGACAAGGTGAATGATTTTGGAATGATTTAGGAATGAAATTGATTGAGTGTGAGGAGCGAGTTTTGAGTGAAATTAATGGGAGGTAATCCTATATCGCAAATTTTGTTCAGGATGAACAAAATTTGCAATAATGATTACCTCCATTTAATAAAAAATGCATGGAAATTCTATACATAGCTTCCTATTTCTTCAAGAACCTATGTGATGCCAATAATTTGAATTATGTCAGTGAAATCACGTTTTTTCTGTGTCAAAATTTATTTTGAATGACGTTGTTGATTCTTTATTTTTCAATAGGTTTGAGCGTTTTTTAATGGTTTGAGTGAGTGTTTGGAATGATTGAATGGAGCGCTAGGTGAGCGTTTTAGAATGGTTTTGATTGAGATGAATGTCAATTTCATGATGTAACTAACTGTAAAGGTAGTACTGGTGTGAGATTCATTTATACCAGAGATCCATTGTTTCCAGCTGCTGAGATTAAACTGAAGGATTGTTGAAAGCAGTTTAAAATCCCATTCTAATAAATAAGCATAAGAACATTCCTACTACCAGAAAAAACATGAACAGGACTTAAGAAGCGACAGCTGATTTTGGAATATTGTTGTTAAAAAGATGTACTTTGGGCAGAACATCGTATAGATACATGTATTCTGCGTAATTAATGAACTGGCAGGGCGGGGCTTAACTGTGACGTAATTTGGCGAGTTTACTTTTCAATAGTTTGGGTTCTTTCGAAATTTGGTAGGTAATCATCGTTAACGCATGTAAATAACTGTTTCCTTTAACCTAAAGGATTCACGTGCTTTGAGAGAGTGAATACATTTTATCATTTGGTTACCAAAGCCTTGTAACTTCAGCTTGATTAAGCTGAAGTTACGAGGATTTGGTTACAAATCTACAATTTAAGGTATCAAACTATTAATATCAACTCTCTTTAGAAGTAGGTTATTTTAGATAAAACCTGATTTCCCTTAACCTTAAGTGCAACGACCCGTTACTTACGCTCCGCCCTGCCAGGGCATTTATCATGGATAATAATATAAAGTAAAAATCTCAGTCAACACAGCTGAAAATGTCACGAGCATGCAGTTTTTGAATCTTGCATCTCGCGGAGTCAGCACAATACTATTGTAAGTGCCTATAAATATATAGGCCCTTACAATAATATTGCCCTGACCCCTTGATATTCTGGAATGAGCTAGGACCACAAAGTCAAGTTATTGTAAGTTGGCAGAAGGTATAGACAAAGATCAGCCTCCATATATGCATAGGGGTTTGGAATTGCCCGAATTGTCTTACACAGACTATTATATCACTTGCAGGCAAGTACATTTTTGTAGACCACTTGTCCGTGGACAAGTGAATACTAGAGCAAAACTTGTAACAGTATTAAAAAGATTTAGGAGAAAAGTCCTATTGTTTGTATCAAAGGGGAGAAAACATTGTCTTTAATGAAGAAATGCTGGGTAACAGCATTTTCTTCATTTAAAACAATGTTTTCTCAATATCTATTAATTCATTTTTTTTGGGGGGGGGGATAATTTCATTTTGTTCCTGGACAAGTAGGAAATCGCCTTTTACTTGTCCATGGACAAGTGGAGAAATGTCGTTTCCAAACTCCCATTCATGGCTTTCTAGTTTTGAATTTTGGTCAAGTAAATCATGTCATTTTTTTTTCAAAGGCACCCATTCAGGGAGCATGAAATAATAATCCTTTTCTATCTATTTCTCCAAAGCAAGCACAGTATTCAAACATTGATGTAACGGGTCAAGTGGAAGAAAATTTGTCTATTTAAATAATCTGTAGCTCATTTTATATAAATACTACGCTATGAATGAAAACCTACGCTAAGTGTAATAGGATTGGAGTGAAAAATTCCTGTGGTTTAATTTTTTAAAAGAAATGTAAAGAAATCACTTAAAGTAACTGAATGAAATCTTTTGAATAAACCAATATTGGAATGTAAAATAATATTTTGTATTCAATACCAACTACGGTATTCACCTTTCGATTTATCAATCCCCAAAAGTTCAATAGTCGTAATACGATTGAGTTTTGCACCAAATTATCCTAAATGCCTATTTGCTTTATATAATGGAGATATTCTTTCATTCAAATCATGGCAATCCTTTTAGGTGTGTCAGAGAGTTCAGAAATACGGTACTTGAAATGATCTTATTGAGTACATTTACAGTTGTGAAGCCATAATAATTACACAACATTTCGAAACTCATTATCGTTCACAATGTTAACTGAGGTTTCCTAATGAAATCATTAGGAAACCTCGGTTAACACTGTATAAGTTCATGACTTAATCTGAAATGTTGCAGAACGAGTACACTTCTTGAAGACCATTGTAAAAATGACAAGGTTAAATGTATATAAATGATCTTTGAGTGATTGAGATTCTAAAGCTCAAATGAGTGGGATGAGCCAGGATGTAATTTGTATTTAACCCTTTCCTGTTTTACGTAATTTTGGACCTTTCCAAATTCAAAGGTTTTGCAGACGAAAATTTAAAGTGGATTTAATTTGAAAAATAACCAATCAGTAGGGTAGAAAATAGTGTGGAAAAATAAGAAATTGCTTGTCAGAAGCAATTTCTTCTTTTTTCACAATGTTTTCTCACTCATAAAATCACAGACACGTAAAAAAAAGCAGGGATTAAACAGCAAAGGGTTAAAGCAAGTCAAAGAGTCATTTCCCATTTCATTCATGATACATGATTCCTCCTTTTCATAGAGTCATATATACTTTTCTATAAATTTGTTTGTGTATTGTCATAGGCAAATAAGATACTTTCAAATTTATGCCAGAATTTATTTATAAATTGATTGAGAAGAAAATTTCAATTTCACTATGGTATGAAGCTTTTGTTATTCACAAAATGAAGGATTTAACAATTTCAGACTATAAATCAAACAAATACCCTTGATTTGTTGTATAAATGAATGAGACAAAAAGTGATCTTTTTATCGAAAAATCATTAAAGCATTTTATTTTGCATGCTATTTTTTGATAATTTGATGATGTCATGCAGGGTTTATGAAGGGATGTGGGTTTTGTGCATCTGAGACGCAAAAATAAGTTGCAAGGACCCTCAAAACTATGTGATGTGAGTTTAATAGATTCTCTTTAAGGCTCAAAGTCTACTTTAAACAGTCTTAAATTCTTTCCTGAAGTTGAGCCCAAATATTGATATACTTCCATCTTTTTCTTTACCTTCTAAATCTGAATACAAGATTATAGCCTAAGAGAAATGCTCTATACCCAAAGCAGTGACCCTATGAATTTAAGAAAGGACCCTTAATATCCCAATGATTGATTCCTTTGGACCTTATTTTGTTGATATCAGACTAAAACCCCGTGCCATCAATGCAATGCCTCTGTTTCTACTCGTACTCCAGACTTGTTTGTAGGTGCCCAGGCAGAATGCCTACCCTGCCACCCTATCCACCATCTTAAATTTTTCTCCTAACCTTTAAGTAAACAAATCTAAGAAATCCTAGGTGGGATTAGCAGATGGAGTTTCACAAAATAGGATGTGGTTTTACCAGTATGAAAAATTCCAGAAATGATAGACTATGGTGAGTTGCTTCTGTGACCGAAATATGATATACTGGTAAAATTGATGTGAAACACCTTTCAAACAACCAAATACCTCTATAAAACACACTCTGAAATGTATCTTTGTATTTTGTCCCATTAATATTTCAATGAGTGAACAACAAAAGCTATATTTCCTCTGGAAATAGCTTTTGTTGTTCACTCAATGAATATAAATCGATCTTACACTGAAACAAACAATTTTCCTCTATTTAAATACCCTTTGAAATGTAATGCTTTAATTCTCCAAATGTTTGTAGCCAAAATTGCTATAAAAAATATTTGGAAAAGACAAATGATTCTGTGACAAAAGTTACATTATAAACTCATGAAAGGTTATTTGCCCCACATGGGTAATAGAGGAAGATAACATAAAAGTTATGGTTAGTGAATTTGTAATTTTCTTTAATGCTTTTTGGTGGTTTATCGAGAAATAACGGTAGATTATCACTTGATAATCTCATCGCAAAAGCAATAAAATTATCAAAAACTTATGCCCTGCTTTTGTGCATTTCACTTTATCTGACGTCATCTATGCCGGGTGAAATAAGTGACGTCACAATGAATGAATGTTGCATAGCAATTACATTTTGTGTCATTTTTGCAATAAAGAAATAGAATAATCATTTATTTTTTGAGTAAGATCAATTTATAGTTCACTTTGTGAACAAGAAAAGCTATATTTTCTCGCAAAAATATAGATTTTGTTGTTCACTAAATGAATATAAATCGATCTTACACTGAAACAAATGATTTTCCTCTTATTTAAATACCCTCTGTATTGTTTAATTCTCCAAATGTTTGTAGCCAAAATTGCTGTAAAAAAATATTTGGAAAAGACAAATGATTTTGTGACAAAAGTTATTACATTATAAACTCATGAAAGGTTATTTGCCCCTTGCGAAAATATAGATTTTGTTGTTCACTCAATGAATATAAACCAATGTTACACTGAAACAGCCAATTTTCCTCTATTCAAATACCCTCTGAAATGTTTTGCTTTAATTCTCCAAATGTTTGTAGCCCAAATTGCTGTAAAAAAAAGAATTGGAAAAGACAAATGATTTTGTGACAAAGTTACATTATAAACTCATGAAAGGTTATTTGCCCCACATGGGTAATAGAGGAAGAAAATATAATAGCTATGGTAAGTGAATTTGTAATATTAGTAATGATTCAAGCCTTTTAACTTGACTGCCCATTTATGATCATAAAAATGATGAATTGGGTAAATCTCACAATCTTATGTTTTTAATGACTTTATGAAGTTTGAGGAATTTGTTAAAAACTGAAGTAAAAGCCTAAAATTGTTTTGGTATCTACTACAGTTTTGCATTTTATTAGCCCTTTAAATGGGGCTTTTCCTTGAAAAGGTACAGGAGCACCAGTTAAGAACATTGTAAAATTGATAAGATGAATGATTAAGGAATGTTTTTGGAATGAAATTGAATGAGTGGGAGGAACAAATTTTGACCTAAGTTAAAGCCTCCTAGACAAGGATTCAATACACTGATTTTAGTGGAATTTTAACCCTTTTTGGACTTGGAAATTCTTTGTTAAGTTTTTACGTGCAACTATTGTATTTCAGTTTTTAATTCTAATTCTACTTAAGCTTTTGCTTGGATTGATTGATTGAATGGAGTTTAACGCCGCTTTCAACATTATTTCAGTTATATCGCGGCGGCTGAAGCACCTAACATTAGTTTCCTGGTATTTCTCTCACCAGTACAACCACCACACCCTTTCCTAGCCTCCAGCTGCTATCTCACATAGGTCTACGATTATCAACCCATTAGTGAGAGACAAATAGTCGGAAAGAATAAGTGCCGCCGTCGGGGATGCTTTTGCTGGGAAACTTTGCCCGTGTTTTTGTGACCATAATATCAGCCTCTAGACAAATATTCTTTTCTCTTGAATTTCATTGAATGGAATTTTCCAATGTAGATATGATTTGCTGTTACTATCCAGCACTAGGAATAGTCGAGTTTTGCTGTCCTCTGACAGCTCTTGTTGAAATTCTAGATAGGACACTAAATTAATAAACTTGTAGCCTGAAGTGGCAGAGTTGTATTAGAGCTCGACTTTTGACCCAAAACTCTATGATTCAAGCCTCACAAATACCTTCGGATGTGTTTAACCCTTTCCTGTTTTTCAAAATTTTGGACCTGTCCAAATTCAAAGGTTTTGCAGACGTAATGTAAAGTGGATTTAATTTGAAAAATAATTAATTTGAAAAATAACCATTCAGTAGGGTAGAAAATAGTGTGGAAAAAGAAGAAATTGCTTATCAGAAGCAATTTCTTCTTTTTTCACAATGTATTCTCAATAAAAAAATCACAGGCACGTAAGAAGCAGGGATTAAACAGCAAAGGGTTAATAGCAAAATGAAGGTTTCATGTAATAATCTTTGCATGTATATTAATATGTGTAGCGCTGTTTGGTACTGTGTCTGACTGTCAATCCAGAGCTCCCGGGTTTGATCCCCAATGGTAACACTCATCCTTTCCGACAATTTGTCTTTCACCAATGGGTTGATAATCATAGACCTATGTGGGATAGCAGCTGGAGGCTAGGAAAGGATATAATGGTGGTACTGGTGTGAGAAATACCAGGGATCCATTGTTAGGTGCTCCAGCTGCTTGATTCAACTGGAAGATTGTTGAAAATGGCGTTTAACCCCATTCAAACAAACTAGCAAATAATATTATGTAAATAATACATTTAAGTAAAGCATTACCCCTCCCCCTAAAAATGAAAAATTGAGAGAAAAAAAATAACTGAATGCATATGATCATAGCTCTATAAGCTAAGGAGTGGTTAAATAAATCAATTTATATTTTGCCTGTCAACATTTCAAAATTGAAAATTAGCAATTATGGCTATTGCTTGTAAATACTTCACTAGCAAGATTGTCCTCAATTTTATCAATTACACGAATTGATCAGGCGTAAATTATATCTTGATTGAATTTGAGATCAGAGTTTCATGAATGATTGAATGTCAAGTGGAATTATGTCGTCGCCCGTATTATTTATGCAATAATGTGATTCTATTTACGAGTCTTAACTTGATCAGATTAGGTTGACAAAAGAAAGGTATTTTGCGTTAATGAAAAAATTAGCACTTAAAAAGGTAGCTATAGTTTAAGTTACACAGGGTTTGAATCAACAAACTTGGGGTCCAAATGACTGGATAGTAAGGCTTGTCACAAAGGGGTCTTTAGGTTTGGGAGTGCCTGCTTTAAAAGTAGATTATTTCTTTTTAGCTTTTCCTTGTAATTTTTTGCTTGAAATATTTCTGGACTAAGCTAGCAAGGTATTGGATCAATATGTCCCTTGTGGGAACAACTTCAAGAAGATTTGAAGATCTGTTTTAAAACAGTCTTCAATTCTTTTCTGAAGTTAATCCCCAGAAGGTACTAGGGACTTACATCGGGTAGTTTTGAGAGTCCTGGCTACTTATTTGTGAGTCCCGGACTAACAACACCTGCTGACGGCTGCTCTCATTCTTTCTATTTGTCTCTCACCAATTGGTTTAAATCGTATACCTATGTGAGATAGCAGGTGGAGGCTAGGAAAGGATGTGGTGGTTGTATTGGTGAGAGAAATACCTCGAATCCATTGTTAGGTGCTCCAGCCGCAGAGATATGACTGAAAAATGTTGAAAGCATCTTCAGACTCCAATAATCAATGAGTCAATGAATGAATCAATCAATCAATCAACCAACCAATCAATCAACCAATCAATCAACCAATCAATCATCAACTGCATTTCTTAAAGCCTTTAAACCTTCAAAACAGCTTATTGGGCTAAATAAGATTTGAAGAAATTAAGCCAAGAAAAAATATTTTCATGAGTTAAGGGATTTAACCGGAGGTCTTTTTGTGTTGACAGCTCTATTCAGTAAGAACAAAGCGTGAATTGAATAAACTTACTATATTGCAATATTCTGATAGCGATCTACAAATTTTTAAAACCACAAAATATCTTACTGTATTGATTTTATTGAACCGACTTTATTTATAATACAATATGTCAAAGTGTGAATGTTAGAGAAACCATGATATAGGCAGAGTTTTTATATACAGTTAATCTTGACTATTAAGCCCCGTTCCCACTGTCACGGTGTTGGTCCCGGACACCCACGGTACCTCCCGGTGGGGAAAGAGCCGGTATTCCGGGATGATCCGGGATCTTTTCTCTAAAAAATGATTCATATTCCCATATTCCCGACATTGCCCCGGTGTACCCCCGGTTTACTAGCAGGATCTTCCCGTTCGACCCCGGACTATCCCGATTTGTTCCCGGTTTGCCACGGTGTATTTACGGTGCAGGGGCCGGCGTTATCCCGGTTGATCCCGGTACGACCCGGTGTAACCCCGGTCGTCGCCGGTAGCGCACCGGTAGCCGCCAGTATCGCCCCTTCATATCACGGTTGTATTCCCGGTTTGTCACGGTTTCCCCCGGACCGTTCATCCGGGACTAACCGGGGATCCAAACCGTGACAGTGGGAACGGGGCTTAAGCTGAAAATGTCCAAGGATCATCAGGGACCATCACGGTTGAGCCAGGGTAGAGAACCGGACTTGCCCGGGAATATGCCGGTGTTTCTCCGGATTAAGCCGATTCTTGACATCCTCCCGGTGAGTCCCGGTGACTGCCGGTTGTATTAAACATTTTAAAACATCCGGGGTCGGTTGCCGGATCAACAAGGTTCATCCCGGATGGTCCAGGATATTCACGGTGCCGCCACGGTTGTATTCCCGGTTTGTCACGGTTTCCCCCGGACCACTCATCCGGGACTAACCGGGGGTCCAAACCGTGACAGTGGGAACGGGGCTTTAAGGGACTATTAAGAGACTGTTTTCAAAATCCCCTTTTTCAAATAAAAAGATATTAAAAGTAGGTATTGTTGGTCTAAAAAATATTAGAAAAGAATCTTATATTGTTAAAACTCACCAGAATCGTCTCAGTGAGATGATTTTAATGAGTTTGAACAACATAGGATTATTGAGAATTTCGCAATAATTTCGTAATCAATCATAAAAGTATGTTTCTTTTTTGTAAACAAAACATGTATTAAGCGACCATTTTCTTTGACGACCGCTTTTTTGTGGTCCCATTAGTGGTCGCTTTAAACAAGTTGTACTGTACTATTGATACCCTGATGATTTAGGCTGCATTTTCATTTGCTTTTTAAATTTACAATATCATAGCCTGCTATTCTTATGTCCCTGCGTCGATAGAAAGGGAGTATATTGATTTCTCAGTGTAAAACAGTTGTAACAGAATCCTATAAACGTATAGGCACTTACTAATGTTTCATGCTTAGCCATCGATAATAGTCTTCATTTCTCATAATGTGCACTGCTTGTGACAAGGCCTTTCTATTTGTGCCAGGGTCAAGGTCATTTCTCAAGGTCAAATATCAGCCTGTGTGTGACAGTTCCAACAACTTGAAATGTGCGTGAGGGGTAAATATTGAGCAGTGTAGGCAGCCCTTTACTGTAAATATAAGGTCTTCATATACTTTGAGACCTTATTTATTTATATAGATCTACAAAACGCATGGTAAAGACTAGATGGTCAGACTGTGTGGATGCACATGCTGGGCAGAGTCTTTGCTTTTTGTGGTTATTTGAAATTGTTGGAAATGTCACATACAGGCTCATATGTGTAAAATTAGAGACATTTTCATTTTCATCAATCCACTGTTTCTGAAAAACGGCAGGGAGGGGATTGGGGTTTGGGGTGGGAGTGGGTGGGGAAATGAGGAGCAAATTATGTTTAACACACATAACTTGTTGCATGATGCTTTTGAAATAAAGTATAAACCCTGAATTAAAAATGTTGGATAAATTGCAACAAAATCAAAGTGCTCAAAGCACTGGATGCACTAAATATGAGTAAGTATTATTTTTGAAAATTAGATTTTTAAACTTTTCTGTTTCAGAAAAGGAAAAACAGGTGGTATAGACACAGACCAGACTGCACATAATATGTGCAGGCTGATGTTTGTCTATATAAGCTCCTGCCAAAGCAGGAGTATTCCAGGCTCAGCATGACAAGGGTTAATTTCTACAATTTTCAAACAAATTTTGTATAAGAAGAAAGGTTTAAAGTTGCTGAGGCAGCTTAATAGCTAAAGTGCCTTCATTATTTCCGGCTGTCCTGAAGTATGAGTTATATAATTATTTATTTGAATAACCTGAATTAATTATAACATCAACCTAAATGGTGTTTTACACAGACCCATACAGCTTAATGGCAAAGGTAACATGAGGAAGGTTAACCTTTGTAATCTCAAACTTAGAATATTATTACATTAAGTTCAAGTTGAAGATCAAGAACAAGGTTAAGAATCAGAAACTCTTCAAATTACTTTTTTTCATGGCAAAAATAATTACTGTTTTCTTTTCCACTATATTCTCTGCAGAGTAAGATTATTAAAATTTTCTTTCATCGAACATCAACAGCTATCTCCACACAAGTGGCATAGTTATGGGTAAAAATATATGATTTGTTGGTCACAAAATGAAATAATTTATGGATCTTACTCCATGAAAATTCAATTTCTTAAATGTAAATGAGATCAAATTGGAAAATTTTGGGACAGATCAAATTGAAAATTTTGGGACAAATTTTCTAAAAATGCGTCACTAAATTGCACATGATTGCTAAGCAACCATTTGGTATTTTTGGCTCCGCTCAGATAACGTCAAATTATAAGGGCAAAATGAACAAAAGCAGGGTAGAACTTTTAAGTTATCTTCACTGGTTTGGGGGATGAGATTATCACTTTATGTTCTCACCTTATTTCTTGGTGATCCATCAAAATACATAGAAGAAACTAGAAGTGTGAAACAGACACATTGAGGGCTCAGTGCATCACTATTGTAAGTGCCTATACATTTATAGGCACTTACAATAGTGTTGCACTGACCCCTTGGCATATGCCACAGTAAATATTTGATTTTGACCCATGACCTATTTAACCTTTAGCTGTGACCTTAATCTTGGGACTATTTGATCAAACATACTCTTTGAATTCAGTAGTACTCACTCAGAGGAACAACTGTGCCAAGTTATCATGAAATACATCCATAAATGAAGAAGTAATAATTGATGCATAATTGTAGAAGTTATGCTCTGGACAAAAATGGGACACACACACACACACACACAGACATAGATAACTCTATATCACCATCGCCATTTCATGGCGGGGCATTAAAAACTTAATGATGTATGGGAAAAGGTTACTTTCAAACCATGTAAATGTTATGGTAAATTATTTTGAAGATGACTTTACAAGTAGAACTCTGTTTGTTCAGCATAATGAAAATAGAGTACATGTTAATTAAATATTCATCGAGCCGTAGCTCATTTGCATATTTCATACATTAATAGATGTGAAATATTACACGTTAATATTATCACATCCTAAAATCAGTATACTGTGTTACTTCTTTAAGATTTCTCGCAATATTAATTCATCTTTTGGTAATGTATATGCTGTAATTCATTCTTTGCCCGTGTGAAATGTCACGCAAGAAAGGCCCCCGTGGCGCCTCACATCCTTACCAGCAACTGTCTTCAACCAATTGGTGGTTAACGGTTCAACTTAACCCTTGTCATGCTGAATAAATTTTGGCAAAAAAAAATTCATCAAAATCAAAGGGCAAAAAGCACTGAAAGTACCAACTGTATGTCAATTTTTATTTGAAAAACTAAATTCAACCCAATTTTGCATCAATTAATATAATTGAATACAGTGGCTCCCATCCCACACAGCTCTTCCACACAAGTCATCCTGATATTAGTTAACCAAGACAAAGGAAAGACTCGCTGATTAGTGAAGAAATTTGATGCTTTCAGTATGAATGCTGGCTTCGAAGTGAATTTTCCCCGACGGCGGCACTCATTCTTTCCGACTATTTGTCTCTCACCAATGGGTTGATAATCGTAGACCTATGTGAGATAGTAGCTGGAGGCTAGGAAAGAATGTGATGGTTGTACTGGTGAGAGAAATACCAGGAATCCATTGTTAGGTGCTCCAGCCGCCGCGATATAACTGAAATAATGTTGAAAGCGGCGTTAAACTCCATTCAATCAATCAATCGAAGTGAATTTTACTGGCGGCTCGGTCAAGTGACAAAATTTACTCAGTGGACTGGATTTTTTATAAAAACTTAGACATGCAATTGCGACTTACCGTATTTTGTGTAAAAAACAACCTGTTACATCAATATATGGCTAATCAATCTCTTAGATCTATATTGGCCATACCACGATTTGCTCTGGTAATTATTTGTCCTTGGACATGCAGCCTTTAAAAATGTACTTGGCAGCAGGTTGAAAGGCTCATGTTGGACAAGTCGGGCATTGGAATTCCACACCCCTTATATGTGCAGGCTTATCTTTGTCTAAACCTCCTGCCCAAACAGGGTCAGGGGCAGTCTGCTTTAAGGAATAAGTTACACGAAATCTCATTTAAACAAACAAAATCTCTGTTTAATGGGTTTTATAATTTCAAAGATTCAATTTCAAACAAGGAGATTTAATCCATGAAAAGATTTCATTGCACAATGTGTTATACAATACCTGATATTCACTGAATTGGTGAATTGTAATTTAAATCTGCATCACTGCACTGTAAGAAAAATGTCTTCCTTATACTCATATGATATTTTAGCATGTGCGTTATTCTTCCGATGATTTAAGCTGCTGTCATAGCATAGTTGGTAGAGCATCAGACTGTCAATCTAAAGGTCCAAGGTTCGATCCCCAACAACGGCACTCATTATTTCTGACTATTTACCACCAATGGGTCGACAATCGTAGACCTTTGTGGGATATAGCATCTGGAGGCTAGGATGAGATAGGGGATAATCGTTTGTTTCAGTGTAAGATCGATTTATATTTCATTGAGTGAACAACAAAAGCTACATTTTCACGAGTGGCAGAGCCATGAGTGAAAATATAGCTTTTGTTGTTCAGGAAATGAAATATTAATCGATCTTACTCGAAAAACAAACGATTATTCTATTTCTTTAATGCAAAAATGAGACAAAATGTGAAATTTATTGGACATATTTTCGTAAAGCGCGTCATTTTGCGTGTGATTGCTATGCAACGTTCATTGTGACGTCACTTATTTCGCCCCGCATAGCTGACGTCAGATAGGATGAAATGCACAAAAGCAGGGTATAAGTTTTTGATAATTTCACTGCTTTTGCTGTGAGTTTATCAAGTGATAATCTACCGTTATTTCTCGATAAACTACCGAAAAGCATTAAAGAAGATTCCAGTAATTCATTGTTAGGTGCTCCAGCTGTAGCGCATCATATTATTGAAAGATTGTTGAAAGCAATGTTACATATCACATTCACACACACAAAAACAATCACACAGTGCAAAATAAATATTCTGTAGCCAAATATCAAGCCCATAGGGATGACTGATCAGAGTTTACGATGTTGAACATAGACTCATTTCAAGGCCACAAAGCCCATTCCCACACAATCACATTTTTTGTGTCCCTCAAGAAATAAAAGCTTTGGAAAACATCATGGAAAAGGGCATGGTTCACTAACTGTAGTTTTTGGCCCTGTAAAATCGACTTTTTCTGATTTCAAATAATCTCAATGAAACAAGTTTTCTTGTGTACCCTGATCCCCTTCTCTCAAATTGTACAAATAATTTTTTCTATTAATTCATCATTACTCGAAAAAATGGCATTAAAGTAGGTCCAAAACAGTAAAATTGCCCATTTTTCATGAAATTTGGAAATTCAAGCAGCTGAAAAAAAATAGGAAGCCCCAATTGAGACACCACAATATTTAACTAAAACCTTCTAGAAGGCATAGGTTTTACTTGATTAAATATGGAGGTGTGGCAAGAGGGGCTTCATATTTTTTTGTAACTTTAAACAACTATTTTTGGGGAAATATAGGCATTTCTGCGGATTTAAGCTACTTAATTGGCTTATTTAAAGAAATTTATGTAATTTTTGAAAAATATTTTATGCATTATTTGAGAGATTATGCATAGTTATATAGAAAAAGGTAGGTTTAAATGTGTACTTTAGAAATTGGAAAAATGCCGATTTCACAGGGCCAATTTCTAATGTTCGTGAACCTAGTCCTTTGATACAGACTCGATTATTTTCTTTGTTGTAAAATACAGGATGCAACATTTGATATATGGGCAAAAACCGCAACTATTACTCATTGTAGATGCATTGTGTTTATCATTTGTTTAAAAGGTGTTTTAGCTTTCCAAAAAAACATTTGAAAACAGTTAAAGGTAGGGCTCTTGAGAAAAATGTCCTTTTGTAAACATTTTAACACCTTTAGTGTCCTTTTCCATAAAATAACTGCAGGGGAACACATTACACTATTTTTTCATAATTTTTCTGTAAATACAGTCAATAATGCTCAAGCGATCACATATATTAAGTGACCAATTTTATTAAGCGACCACCATAAAAAGTCCCTGACCTTAAGCAAAATCTCTGAAAAAGAGGATATTCTTAACAAAAAACTGGTAATAATTGAATCTTATGATGTTGGAGCCAAATAGAATCGTCTCAATAAGACGCTTCTAATTGGTTCAAACATCATAGGATTCAGTATGACTTGACCGAAAATCTATAAATGCTGTTAATATAAAGGGTCACATTTATCATGATAATTTGGATTAAGCAACCATCCCTATAAATGACCGCTTTTTGTGCTTTCCTTGGTGGTCCCCTTTGTGATCGCTTAACACAAGTTTTACTGTATTGGACCAAATTTGAAAAGATTTGAAGCAGAGAAGGCGAAAAACCAGCAGGAACTTGCTGGATATGGTAAACCTTTCGAAAATCTGCCGATTAAAAAAAATATTGACAACCAAGTAAATTTTTACTTGGTTGCCGATTTTTTTTTACCTGCAGATTCTTAAAAGATTTGCCTCAAACAGAAAAGAAAAATCCTGGCCCTTTTCCACCTTTTCTGCTTCAAACCGAATTCAAATTTGTCACATATTGACAGAATTATTGACGAATTTCTGAAATCGTTGGGTGACGTGATTCTCTAAAATCTTAAGGCATCTAGCTTTATGATTATGTTATGTAGTATTATCGTGTGAATCTCTTCTATTAGTGTTGGTAGCGCGTTTAACTGTCAATCTAATGGTCACGGGTTGGATCCCTGACGGCAGCACTCATTCTTTCCGACTATTTGTCTCTCACCAATGGGTTGATAATTGTAGACTGATGTGAGATAGCAGCTGGAGGCTAGGAAAGGATGTGGTGGTTGTACTAGTGAGAGAAATACCAGGAAACCATTGTTAGGTGCTCCAGCCCCGCGATATAACTGAAATAATGTTGAAAGCGGCGTTAAACTCAATTCAATCAATCAATCAATCTTCTATAAGTATGTCATATCATGTCTTTTATGAGCGAAGGTCGTTTCTTTTTATGTTATGTAGTGAAAATTTTGAAAATCACTTTTTCAGAACCTATCTTACTAATAAATATCAACCAAATTGGTCAAATTTGGGCCCTGTACTGTTGCATCCATTTTAACCCTTTCCTGTTGTTCAAAATTTTGGACCTGTCCAAATTCAAATGTTTTGCAGACCAAAATTTAAAGTGGATTTAATTTGAAAAATAACCATTCAGTAGGGTAGAAAATAGTGTGGAAAAAGAAGAAATTGCTTGTCAGAAGCAATTTCTTCTTTTTTCACAATGTTTTCTCAGTCATAAAGTCACATGCACGTAAAAAGCAGGGATTAAACAGTAAAGGGTTAAACCCCATACAAAGAAATAAAAGGCTCATTTGAAACTGTTGACTGAAGGCCAAGGATCAATATCAATGTTGACAAACAAAAACAGATTCATGAATGGCATGACTAGTGAGAAATATTTCCAGTAATTAACACTTTGTGTATCGATGATCGGTAATTGTCAAATGATTGACAGCTGTCAGTCAGTCTCTATGATGTATAATGATGTACGACATGTCATATAAATACAACATCTTCATAAATACACTCATCATAACTTAATTACACATTCATATTAAACCCTTGCTAAACAAGAGGACCATGATAGTCCTAAACTGATCACCTGAGTATTCCTGACCCCTTGATCATTGCATGAATAAGATTGGCAGATGTCCACAAGTAGTTCATTTGACTCCTGGGTTTTAAACATGATTGTAAATAAGATTATGATTGATAGGTTTCGTATTTAGGAAAATGATTTTACTAAATGTAATCACTACATTTACAGCTCGACAATAAATGGCCTTTATTTTGATACAATTATTCCGATGTATGATTTCAAATCAGATCAAATAAACCAATGTAATGGAAAAAAGAGCCAAAGTGAAAGAGACATTACTTAGCAGAGAACGTGTAAATGCAATTTTTATGCTCCCCAAAGGGAGAGCTTATAGCCGCCGCTTCATCTGTCCGTTCCTCTGTCCATCCGTCCCCACCTATTTCTCCATAACCCTTGGGCCAAATCAAATGAAACTTACCATGTGAACTTCCTATGATATAGTGTTGATGCATCTGTGACGGTTTTTGGATTTGAGGCCTCGTCAAGGAAAAAGGGACTTAGGGTAAAAAATAGTTTTTCTCAAATTTCTTCTAGATGCCCTTTACTATAAACAATTTGAAATAACCGTAAAAAAATTATATCATGGAAATAGGGGGCTAAACGTTTGTTATACGCCCGTCGAAGACGGGACGTATTATGGGATCACCCGTGATGTCCGGCGTCCGGCGTCCGGTGTCCGGGCGTCCGGGCGTCCGGGCGTCCGGCGGCGTCCACTTCTTTGTCCGGAGCATAACTCTGTCACTTGAAGTCCGATTGACTTCAAACTCGGCAATTATATTCTTCTCATCATTGCGGAGTGCAGTGCACAAGAACCATAACTCTACTTGACCTATTTTTTGAGTTATTGCCCTTTGTTGTTTTTCAGACTTGAATCTTGTCCGGAGTATATCTCTAAAAGTATAATAGCTAGGATCATGAAACTTCATGGGTGTATAGATCTCACCAAGGGGGAGTGCAGTGCACAAGAACCACAACTCTACCTGGCCTATTTTTTGAGTTATTGCCCTTTGTTGTTTTTCAGACTTGAATCTTGTCCGGAGTATATCTCTAAAAGTATAATAGCTAGGATCATGAAACTGCATGGGTGTATAGATCTCACCAAGGGGGAGTGCAGTGCACAAGAACCACAACTCTACCTGTCCTATTTTTTGAGTTATTGCCCTTTGTTGTTTTTCAGACTTGAATCTTGTCCGGAGTATATCTCCTAAAGTTTAAAAGCTAGGATCATGAAACTTCATGGGTGTATAGATCTCACCAAGGGGGAGTGCAGTGCACAAGAACCATAACTCTACCCGGCCTATTTTTTGAGTTATTGCCCTTTGTTGTTTTTCAGACTTGAATCTTGTCTGGAGTATATCTCTTAAAGTATAATAGCTAGGATCATGAAACTTCATGGGTGTATAGATCTCACCAAGGGGGAGCGCAGTGCACAAGAACCACAACTCTACCTTGCCTATTTTTGAGTTATTGCCCTTTGTTGTTTTTCAGACTTGAATCTTGTCCGGAGTATATCTCTAAAAGTATAATAGCTAGGATCATGAAACTTCATGGGTGTATAGATCTCACCAAGGGGGAGTGCAGTGCACAAGAACCACAACTCTACCTGGCCTATTTTTTGAGTTATTGCCCTTTGTTATTTTTCAGACTTGAATCTTGTCCGGAGTATATCTCTAAAAGTATAATAGCTAGGATCATGAAACTGCATGGGTGTATAGATCTCACCAAGGGGGAGTGCAGTGCACAAGAACCATAACTCTACCTGTCCTATTTTTTGAGTTATTGCCCTTTGTTGTTTTTTAGACTAGAATCTTGTCCGGAGTATATCTCTAAAAGTATAATAGCTAGGATCATGAAACTTCATGGGTGTATAGATCTCACCAAGAGGGAGTGCAGTGCACAAGAACCACAACTCTACCTGACCTATTTTTTGAGTTATTGCCCTTTGTTGTTTTTCAGACTTGAATCTTGTCCGGAGTATATCTCTTAAAGTTTAAAAGCTAGGATCATGAAACTTCATTGGTGTATAGATCTCACCAAGGGGGAGTGCAGTGCACAAGAACCATAACTCTACCCGGCCTATTTTTTGAGTTATTGCCCTTTGTTGTTTTTCAGACTTGAATCTTGTCTGGAGTATATCTCTTAAAGTATAATAGCTAGGATCATGAAACTTCATCGGTGTATAGATCTCACCAAGGGGGAGCGCAGTGCACAAGAACCACAACTCTACCTTGCCTATTTTTGAGTTATTGCCCTTTGTTGTTTTTCAGACTTGAATCTTGTCCGGAGTATATCTCTAAAAGTATAATAGCTAGGATCATGAAACTTCATGGGTGTATAGATCTCACCAAGGGGGAGTGCAGTGCACAAGAACCACAACTCTACCTGGCCTATTTTTTGAGTTATTGCCCTTTGTTATTTTTCAGACTTGAATCTTGTCCGGAGTATATCTCTAAAAGTATAATAGCTAGGATCATGAAACTGCATGGGTGTATAGATCTCACCAAGGGGGAGTGCAGTGCACAAGAACCATAACTCTACCTGGCCTATTTTTTGAGTTATTGCCCTTTGTTTTTTTTTAGACTAGAATCTTGTCCGGAGTATATCTCTAAAAGTATAATAGCTAGGATCCTGAAACTTCATGGGTGTATAGATCTCACCAAGAGGGAGTGCAGTGCACAAGAACCACAACTCTACCTGACCTATTTTTTGAGTTTTTGCACATTGTTGTTTTTCAGACTTGAATCTTGTCCGGAGTATATCTCTTAAAGTTTAAAAGCTAGGATCATGAAACTTAATGGGTGTATAGATCTCACCAAGGGGGAGTGCAGTGCACAAGAACCATAACTCTACCCGGCCTATTTTTTGAGTTATTGCCCTTTGTTGTTTTTCAGACTTGAATCTTGTCTGGAGTATATCTCTTAAAGTATAATAGCTAGGATCATGAAACTTCATGGGTGTATAGATCTCACCAAGGGGGAGCGCAGTGCACAAGAACCACAACTCTACCTTGCCTATTTTTGAGTTATTGCCCTTTGTTGTTTTTCAGACTTGAATCTTGTCCGGGGTATATCTCTAAAAGTATAATAGCTAGGATCATGAAACTGCGTGGGTGTAAAGATCTCACCAAGGGGGAGTGCAGTGTACAATAACCATAACTCTGCCTGGCCTATTTTTTGAGTTATTGCCCTTTGTTGTATTTTCAGACTTGAATCTTGTCCGGAGTATATGTCTTAAAGTATAATAGCTAGGATCATGAAACTTCATGGTTGTATAGATGTCATCAAGGGGGAGTGCAGTGTACAAGAACCATAATTCTACCTGGCCTATTTTTTGAGTTATTGCACATTGTTGTTTTTCATACTAGAATCTTGCCCGGAGTATATCTCTAAAAGTATAATAGCTAGGATCATGAAACTTCATGGGTGAAAAATTTTTCATTCAAAATAACCTCAGTTCTATTCAAACCCCCAGTTAATACTAAGCAGTGTGACGGGCGTATCTTGTGACAATTTGGCACCTTGTTACCTTTATGTTAGCGTGTAAAATACAGTTATGCTTTCTTTTCTCCTAGTCTAATGTTCAGAATTTGTTGAAATTTCACATTTGAGTAGCAAATCAGATGCCCTTTACTGATAAACTATTTGAAATTTGTGTCTTAAAATATGTCATGCAAAAGGGGGTTTAATGTTTGTTACCTTTATGTTAGCAGTATCAGGGTCCAAAGAATTCAGAAAAAGGCACCCGTCCTGCAGGGCAAGTGACTTGAAAAAATAACTCGTCCTGGTTTGACTATAACTCGCCCTACAATAGGCATAGAGATTGTTGAAGACCATGTTTGGTATCTCGAAACGTCATCTTGGAGTGCAGACGAAACGAAAGTACAAATTTATACGACATTCAAAAACCCTAAATTCCGGGTAATTTTACCTGTAAAATGATCGGGACAAGTAAAATGTCTAATTTGTAAACATACATTACTATGGATTTTTCCGGTAAAATTAAATGATTGTGGCTATATGTGACAAAATAAGTAATAGGTATGAACAAAACAAGGGAAAATTTATTTTAATTTTTCGATACTTTCCTTGATCGCGAGAACGATTTTTTCACCTAGTTCGGGTACCGGGTTATATCATGCGAACACCGGAAGTTTTATTTTTAGAAATCAAAGTACTTGAATGTTTACAGTTCAAATTGTCGCGAACTTCTATTACTGCGAACTTTTTGAAGCGTCTTTTTTGTATTCTATCTAATTCTATCCTGACACTGGACATAATAATTTAATGCCATTCATTTTTCACTCGTCCGGGAGGATGACTGCCTTCGAATTTCCACTCGTCCTCCGGGATTTCTTACTCGTAAATACGAGCGGACGAGTGGATTCTTTGGACCCTGAGTATACGGTATGATGACACCTATTTGAGTCCTTGCAATCTGACCACAGAGCATATCTCCTAAAGTATTATAGCTATCAACTTGAAACTTTATGGATGGATAGATATTATAGAGGACAAGTGAAGTGCACAAGAACTACAACTCTTGCTTGCATAATTTTCGAGTTGTTGCCCTTTGTTATTTTGGATACTTAGATTATGTTTGGAGGATATCTCCTAAAGTATAGTAGCTATCAACTTGAAACTTTATGGATGGATAGATCTCATAGAGGAGAAGTGCTATGCACAAGAATTTCAACTCTTGCTTGCATAATTTTGGAGTTATTGCCCTTTGTTATTTTGGATACTTAGATATTGTTCGGAGCACTAGGAGTATAATACTATCAACATGAAACTTTATGTATGGGTTGATAGATCTCATGGAGGAGTGCACAAGAACTACAACTCTTACTTGCATAATTTTGGAGTTATTGCCCTTTGTTATTTTGGATACTGAGATTTTATAGGAGGTAAATCTCTGACAGTACAAAAGAATCTTTAATCTATTAGTCTTCAGTTTTCTATCAAGCTTTTGTGGCGGGGGATATCCATGTCCAACATGGCTCTTGCTTTTGTGACAATGCCTTTTTTGGGGAGCATAATCTGTCTCTGACGGCTCATGTATTGATTTGATTATGTAATGTAAAAATACACAATAAAGTTTAAATTATGATAAATAAATTAAATTACATGTACATAGTCTTCTCTATTAGAACTAATTTGTGTTGAAAGTTTCGCATCTGACCAAACCTTGGAATAAAGACCACCTCACTATTAAGACCACTTGGGATACTTTTTGAAAGTGGTCTTAATAGTGGGGTGGTCTTAATTCTGAGGTTTGGTCAGATGCGAAACTTTCAACACAAATTAGTGCTAATAGAGAAACTATGTACATGTAATTTAGTTTATTTAATCATAATATAAGAGGGGTTTTACTGTATAATAGCTTTTACTTATGTGTTATGAACTGATTAATCGATTATGAAATTTCTTAGTCAATTATCACAATCAAAAGCCCAAACCAATTGATTATCGATCAAAATTGATTAATCTGCCCATCATTAATTAATGATATATCAAAGAAGATTTTAAAAGATGTCCTTCTATTTTTGAATGTAAAATGGGATGCATAAGAGTAAATATAATAAGTCACAAACTTGAAGAATTACAAATACCCTTTCTCATTTCAGCTCAGTACAGAAGTTTTGATGGTTCAGCCCATGTTGAACTTCAATGGAGTGATGAATACTCAAATAGTGATTCAGAGCAATACCTAGAACTGTCAACTAACTTGACAAAATGGGTATGTATGGTATTTGTATCGGGGTACGGAGGAGTCGGGTGGGTGGGGTTTTGTCCTACACTCTTTTATATAAACAGATAAAAATGTTGAATGTTTTATAAATGTGCTGAGCTGCATTTATAGCTCACCTGAGCACGAAGTGCTCAAGGTGAGCTTTTGTGGTTACTTGATATCCGTCGTCCGTCGTCAACATTTACCTTATGGACACTCTAGAGGCCATATTTTTAGCCCAATCAACCTGAAAATTGGTCAGAATGATTTGTGATGAAATCTCGGACAAGTGCGAAATTGGGTCAAGTGGGGTCAAAAACTAGGTCACGGGGTCAAATCTTAGAAAAACACTTTTAGATTGTTAATTCAGGTGAGCAATTAAGGGCCACTATGGCCCTCTTCTTTAGCATTATTTACGGACATGGGAGTGCATTTTCCTTCCCTGTCCTGTAACAGAGTTACGTCCCTTGGTAATGGAGGGCGAATTTTAAAAACGTGACCTTCGAAAATAAGAAAACACAGAAATGGGTATTGAAACGGCGCTTTGGAGGATCCGAATTGGTTCATTTGCACAGCCGAACAAGTCAAAGACAACTGTAAGCTATCTAAAGATCGATGGGAGGACATTTTCGTTGACTTTGAGACTTTTTCTAATGGTGTCCTTGCTTATGTGTGGAGATGTCGAGAGTAATCCGGGACCAAACACGGGTAAACAACAGAATATGAACAGGTATACACGGCAAAACTCGCAATATTTCAATGAAGGATTAGAAGCTAGTAGTCCATCGACTAATACAAACGGTCAGCGTAGTCGAGACGTTGTAAACCCAGCACAGCCCGCAACGAATATGAGCCAAGATAAAATGTTTGAATTCCTCAACAATATGAAAAAAGATCTGTCTGAACAAAACTTGAAAATTCTTGCAGAAACTTCAGAAATGAATGATAAGATAGATAAAATCAATGACACAATAAGTGAACTCCAGAAAGAAAACAGAGAATTGAAAGATACAAATGAGAAACTGATCAGTACAAATATTGAGCTAACACGTAGATTAGACAATCTGGAGGCACACAGTAGGAGAAATAACCTCTTGTTTCATGGAATACCCAGCTATGGACAAGAGAGCTGGGAAGAAAGTGAAAGAAAAATCAGAAACTTCATAATTAATGACCTAGAGATGCCAGAGGGCCTGTATATGGAAATAGAGAGAGCTCATAGACTAGCAGGTGCGAGAGAAAATAAAACAATAATTGTAAAATTCTGTAAACATAAAGATGTATTAAGTATATTGCAGAAAAGCAGAGAAAAATTGAACAGAGATAGTGGCAAAGCAGTACAAGAGGACTTCACAGAAAAAGTAAGAAGGGCTAGAAAAGAACTAGGCAAATACATGTCGGAGGCAAGAAAGAAAAAAGAGTATGCATCACTAAGGTATGATAAATTGATTATAGAGGACAAAGTTTTCAAATATGATGAGGAAAATGACACTTTGATCTGTATAGGAAAGAGGCGGGGAAGAAAGAGACAAAATAACAATCTTGTTCAAAACCAAGGTGAACATTCTAATACAGATGACGAAGAAGGACAAGATGAAGGGGGAGAAAATAAATAGGACAATGGTCAAGGCCATCAGAATATAGATAATGAACAAAACAAATGCACTGTTTATAACATATTAGTATGGAACATTTGTGGTTTATACAAGCATCAAAACAACAGAGACTTAAAAGCTTACCTAAATAAATTTGATATTGTTAGTCTAACTGAGACCTGGAGCAAATGCAATGATGATTTTGAGAACTTTCTTCCTGATTATACTCATATTGGAAATGTAAGGAAAATGGGTAGAACACATATGAGAAATAGTGGAGGAGTAAGCCTTTTCATTAAAAATAATATTTTGCAAACTAATAATGTAGAGCATCTATATAATCATTTTAGAGATTGCATTGTTGTTCTTCTGAAATCAGAATATCCAAATCAAGTTAAAGATATTATTATGTATTTTGCTTATGTATCTCCAGAAGGCTCTACCATCTATGAAAACATTGAGGAAAAAGATGGAATCAAACTCCTACAAAAGAATATCATTGAAATTAAAAATGATTACCCTAATGCTAACTTATTCTTGAGTGGTGACTTTAATGCAAGAACTAAAGACTTTATTGACTATATACCATCAGATGACCTAAACTTTATATTTGGTGAAACAATGTATGAAGGTGATAATTTCAATACAAGGCGTCAAAATAAGGACATGTTAAAATTCAACCAGTTTGGTAAATCATTAGCTGAACTATGTAGAATTAATGACATTCATATCTTTAATGGAAGATTACATCATGATCTTGAAGGGAACTATACCTGTGTTGCCAACAACGGAGCCAGTACTGTAGACTATGTGGTTGGTAGCTCAGGAATATTTCCATACTGTAGTGATTTCAACATAGAAGATAGAACAGAATCAGACCACTTTCCTATTTATTGTCAACTTACATTCAATTTTAAAGTTAATAGCAATGATCTAGATATAAATAGTCATACAATTGATAATAGGGAAAATGAATATGTAAGATTCAAATGGTCTCAAGACAAAGCAAATGCATTCTTAAGTGAGTTCCACGATATGTTCAACAAGGAAAAAGACAATATCTTCCAAATTTCCATTCTGAACATAAACGATGGTATTGAAAAACTTATTAATATTTTTCAGAGTTCAGCAGAATGTATGAGAGTCAAAGGTAATGGGCCGCATAGGTATATCAGCACTCAGCCACCATGGTGGGATGATGAATGTGAAAAATTAAAGCAAGAGAAATATTCCATCTTACAGACTTTCAGATTATCAAATGATAAAAAAGATCTAGATAAATACAAAGAAGCTAAAGGTAAATTCAAAAATCTCTTCTCTAATAATAAAAGTAAATATCATACACAGCAAAGACATAAACTTGTAGAAGCACGTTCAAACCCACAACTCTTTTGGGAAATAATAAAAAAGTATAACAAAAAAGAAAACCCAACAACAAAATTAACATCAAATACATGGACAACATATTTTTCATCACTACTATATGATGCAGATTATTGTCAAACAGAAAAAACAGAAATAATTAATGATAATGATACAGATGACCTAAATAGACCTATCACAGAAGAAGAAGTAATAAATAGCATCCAGAAATTAAATTCGAATAAAAGTCCTGGATCAGATGGCATTAGTTCAGAGTACTATAAACATACCTTATTTGAGATCACTCCACTTCTAGCAAAGATTTTTAACATAATATTTGATAAAGGGGTTTTCCCCCAAAAATGGGGTGAAAGCCTTATTTGTCCAATCTTCAAGTCTGGATCAAGGGACAAACCAGAGAACTATAGGGGAATCTCATTACTTAATACAATGTACAAAATCATGTCTAGCATTGTTAGCAATCGTCTTTATATATGGGCTGAAGAAAATAACAAGATAGATGAGGGACAAGCGGGTTTTCGCAGGGGATACTCTACTATTGATAATATATTTACACTCCAAGCTATTGTTCAAAAATATTTATCAAAACCAGGTGGAAGACTATATTGTATTTACATAGATTTTAGTAAAGCATTCGATAAAATAAAGCATGAAAATTTGTTTAAGTCCTTGAAGTCTAAAGGTATAAGAGGAAAAATCTATCGGTTCCTGCAACTTAGTTATTCAAATAGTACATCTGCAGTAAAAACAAAAAATGGTATAACAAATTTTTTCAAATGTAATATTGGAACTAAGCAAGGTGATCTTAGCAGCCCTATTATTTTTTCTCTTTTTATCGATGACCTTTGTGAACTCCTAAAGGAGAAATGTGGACAAGGCATATTTATTAACAATAAAATTCCTGAAATACTAAGTCTGATGTTTGCAGACGATGTCGCATGTTGTGCAGATACAGCAATTAAATTACAAAGTCAAATAAATGTACTATCAACTTTTTGCTCAAATACTGGAATGGAAATCAATCTATCAAAAACAGAAATTATAGTCTTTAGGAAAGGGGGGTATCTACGAAATTATGAAAAATGGTTCTTCAATAACAAACAAATACAAACAACAGCTCTCTATAAATATATGGGTTTGTTGTTTACACCAATGCTCTCATGGACATCAGCAAAAACAAAATTGGCATCACAAGCACAAAAAGCAATACAATCTATCAAGAACTATGAATACAGAAATGGTTACCTTTTACACACAGAAATCTTCAAGTTATTTGATGCTATGGTAAAACCAATTCTCTGTTATGGCTCTCAAGTATGGGGATATGAATACTGTGAAATCATCGAATCTGTTCATATAAACTTCTGTAGGAAACTTCTAGGAGTAAACAGCTCTGTAAACAATTGCATGGTATTAGGGGAATGTGGAAGACTACCACTATGTATAACTTACCAATTTAACTGTATCAAATATTGGTGCAAACTATTACAAATGGATGACAAAAGATATCCAAAACAGTGTTACAATATGCTAAGATCATTGGATGACATGGGAAGAATAACATGGCCAAGCAAAATAAAAAATCTTTTATTCGAAAATGGTTTCGGAATAGTCTGGTTAACTCAGAATATAGGGGACACAAATCGATTCCTTGCACAATTTCAACAAAGATTAAAAGATTGTGTGAAACAAAACTGGGTATCAAAAGTAGAAAATTCAAGTAGATGTCAATTCTACAAACATTTTAAGTCGCTGTTAACCCCTGAAAAATACCTAAATATAAATATGAAATTTATTTTCAGAAAATCCCTAGCAAGATTTAGATGCTCTGGTCACAAACTCAAAATAGAAACAGGGCGACACCATAGTATTCCCAAAGAGGATAGAATTTGTTCATATTGCCTAGAATATCAAGATGTTCGAATTATCGAAAATGAACAACATGTATTTTTCAAATGCCCTAAGTATAATGAAGTAAGAATAAAATACCTATATACATGGTATAATGGTGGAAAAAATGACCATAATCTCTACAATCTAATGAATCAAAGTAATGAATCTAAACTTAGACTGTTAGGAATCTATCTGTACCATGTCCTACAAAAATCTGAGGAAACTCAACTTACCTGACTCTTCACCGAATGATATGCATTCTATCCAATCCAAAATAATGTTGAAATTTCTCAGAACCTGCAAAATACAAAAAATAAACCACAAAGTATCGTAGTCTAATGAAGCAGAATAATCGAGCATGTCTACTTCGAGAATGCAAAACTTATTCGAAATCAGTCAAGTGGATCGATGTGACAAACTTTTCAATTTTTACAAAAATACAAACCTACAGCCCGTGTTAGGGGCAATAAAATGAATATAAATAATTTATGTATGGATTTACAACATTTCCTTCATAATCTATTTTAAAATGTCTTAGAAATCAGCAAAATATTAACTCAAAATACTTATCTAAAGTCTTGTTGTTTTTCACGCCGTGCTCTACACACTATGCACGCCGCTTACAACATACAAAAATATTAATTAATTTTATATAATACTTTCCATTACAAAAATAAGTTGCATCGAAAATCATAACACCGTTAAAAATGATACAATTTAAAACTAGAAAATAGCAAAAATGATGATTGATTAATAACGAGAAAGGTAATTATTCAAAAACTACTTTCGGTTTCAAGATTATTTTCAATGACGTATTTACATTATACGGCTGAGTGCTTTTATGCCTATGTGACCCCTGACCTTCATGACACAATCCCGTGAACCCCATTGATTAAATTATAGGCCTACGTCATACATGAATCACTGGTATTGTTTATTTATCTTCTAGGGGACGTAACGCAAATAGTCATTCTTAGGCAAACGCTGAATGATAATATGATATACTAATTGAATCTTTATTTGTATTGTGTTTGTAATATATTGTACTATGGGCCGGAGGCCTGAAATACTTGGAAATAAATGAATTGTCGAATTGTCGAATTGTCGAATTGTCCCTATTGAACCTTTATATTATGGTTTAGGAAGAGAAAATTTTGTTTGTTGTAAAATATAGATATAGAAAACATAAATATTAGAAGGCAAATTATTATTTTAAAGTTGCTCTGTCAATATTGAAAAAGATTTTTAGAATATTCATTGTTAAATGTCATAGATTAGTCTGTAAAGGTATTGTTATTACCAAGCCTGCTTTCTGTAAGTGAGACATAGGTTTCTCGATTACATAAGTTAAGGTATGAGTGTTAGTGCAGGGTTCCTGCAAGCATTTGAAATTTAGGAGTCATTTACTCCTGAACCAAGATACTTGGGGGAGGGGGGGGGGGGGTCGACTGATTTTTAAGGGGGTCAAATCAACAGAATTGATAAATCATGATTAGAATTTTACAGTGACCATAATGTTTTCTTGTGAAGATTTGAATTAAGCACTTTAGATAGTTTATCCAATATAGAATTAAGGGGGAGAAACAAGTTTTTACCCTTTGACATTTTTCCCAGGGGGGTCAAAATGTCCCCTTGGGAGAATTTTTAAAGGTCACATTAAGATATTTTCAAATATTTGATGAGGTTCAAGACTTTGGTTTACAGGTTGAACACGAGCCCTGTAAGTGCACTGTAATTTGTTATATTTTGAATTACTCCTCCATTTATGGAAAAACTTAAAAATCATTGAAATAAATTGTTTGCCACAATGAGTAGAAATGTCATTTGAAGGATATTTTAAGCTTAGCTCAGCACTTTGCGCTCAAGGTGAGCTTTTGTGATTGTTGGATGTCCGTCATGTGTCGTCAGTTGTCAGACGGTCAACAATTTAAGTGTTTTCACTCTAGAAGCCACAAATATAGACCAATCATCATGAAACTTGGTCAGAATGTTTGTCAGGCTACAAAGATGAATCCTATCAAAAATGAGAAGGATCCATGCCATATCATGAGAAAAGGGGCCTAAAAGACAATTTTCTTGTTTACACTCTTGAGGCTACAAATATGATCCAATCTTCTTGAAACTTTGTCAGCATCTGTTTCAGGTCACTAGGATGAATCCTATTGAAAATGGGAAGGATCCATACCATATCATGGGAAAAGGGGCCTTAATCACAATTTTCTTGTTTACACTCTAACAAATCAAATATTTGCAATTATGACTTGCTGGAAAATTATCAATTTTTACAAAGAAATGAAGGTGAGCGATAAAGAACCATGATGGTCATCTTGTTTCTATATGCCAAAGGTCAAGGTCATTCCCAAGGTCAAGGTCAAATGTTTTTCCAAAGCTAAGCTTTTTCATTACTTAGTAGATTTAAAAATTCTTTGTCACTGAAGTTCCAATTAAGCTGTAGAAGTGCATTTAAGCAGGATAAGGCTGTAGGTCAAAGGTCAAGGTCATCTTTCAAGATGGAATGGTTACTTGATTGACAATTGCTGTCCTTGAACAACCACGCTTATTTTAACAAAAATATCTAATGATCTATTTTCAGTTGGAATGTGCCTACAATGTGAGCCAACTGAGTGGGACTGTTACCGTATTATCCATGATGTAAGTTAACTCTTAACATGCTGAAGAAAAGTCTTTGTAAATTATTACTCAAATCAAAGTGCTGAAGGCTCTGAAAGTAGAATCTGTATGTCAATATTTCTCTAGAGAATTAAGTGTTTACACAATTTTTGGTCAAACCAGACAAACAGGTGGTGTAGACTAAGATCAGACTGCACATATGTGCAGACTGGTCTTTGTCTATACCTCCTGTTAAGGTAGCAATGGACACATGGCGTCATTTTTTCCCGCCCAATGAATTTTTTTCTTGGTCACATATGTTGTAGATTAACATCGTATAGTCATTTTATCAAAATTTGAAGGTACCTTTCCACGCTCGTTTTCATGCTAGAGTTATCTGCCCTTGAGTGGTATAGGCCATTTTTCTGTAAAACAGTTATATTCGTTTAAGGTCTAGTAAAAACCCTGTGCTAAGTTATAGCTATAAAACATATACATTTTGATAGACCTTATACATGTACACAATGGCTATTGACAAGAAAATTTCTCTTTGATCAATTGCATTTGCACAATTTGCTTCCAAAATTTAAAAATGCACTAATTTTTGTAATTTTACTAGGTAAAAGTGCCACAAAAACCTATTTTTTGAAGAAATTACTCAATGAATTTTTCTTATTTTCCGACATGTTTATAATCCATATTTTTCCTTTATTTGGTAAAAAATTCAGCATACCTTTCCATGCAAATAAGAAAGTTTTTCATTATTTTTCAGAGTTCCCCCCTAATCGAATGACAGTTTTAACGCATTTTTATTGTTAAATTTAATGATCCAGTCATTCAATTAATATCAAATGTTGAAAAGAAGCCAAATTAGGAAGTTTTACCATCATTATTCTACGTTATTTCCATTAGTAGAATCTTTCAAAAACCGGTCTGTTTAAACAACGCGCAAAAAAGCCGTAAAATAAACGAAAACCCACTTCCGGTTTATCGAGTCGGGAAGCCGCTGTCCATTGCCACCTTAAAGTAAGAATATTCCGGGTTCAGCATGACAAGGATTAATAGTTTTAAATGCATCTAGACAGGTGTTGACACCTGTTTTTTACTGTCAATTAATTTGATTTAAGATGATTCCAGTAATTTTGGTTCATTTTGATCGGCTACAAATTGGTTTTATTTCTCATTGAAAATAATTTTAGAGTATGCTGCTTTTTGCAAGCTTCCACAAAAAAAGAAGTCCCGTAAGATATTGCTTTCATTATTGATTAATCTTGTTTTTTTGCTTCCTGATTTGAAATCATAAGGTATGGAGAGTATATTGTTGATTTCACAGAAGTATGAAACTAAAAAACTAATCACACTCATTTATGAATTTGCTTTGCCAAGGGTTCTTGCTTCACTTCACATGTAAGAAACAAAGTGGAATTACAACCTTTGCTTGAAAAAGAATAGATTCTGATAAAAAAAAAGAATAGCTAAGTTGTTGGTACATAATGAAGAAAAAGCTTGTAACAACCTAATTACACTTATGTATGAATCTGCTTTGAGTATTCATACATCTGTTTATAGGCTTTTAGTTTCACTCTTCCATGAAAAAGTAAAAAATATCTTTATCTCTTAAATGAAAGTTTAAGACTTGAATGAACCCTTATTTTATTGGTCTGAAATTCATAAATAATTTGTTTCTTCTTTTATCTGTACAGGGAATCAAATGGAGAAATAAATGTAACATTTGTAATGAGTACAGACTCTTTTGCTTATTTGGCCGACGCCCTAGAAGCTTTAAATGACTTGAGGAATCTCACAACCAAAGAAGGGTATATACCAATCTCATCATTTGCCTTAGTTGGAGCTGCATCAGAATTTGATTCAACAACAACAACAACAACAACAACAATGTCTACTATCACTACAACACCGCCATCATCAACATCGACAGCTGCATCTAGTTCATCGACATCAATGCCAACTTCGTCAACAAATATGACTACAACAACTCCATTAACGTCAACTTCTTCAATGAATACAACATCACCACTGACAACTCAGTCACCAAGTACAGCCGTTTCAACTTCTTCAGCGAATTCTACTGTCTCAATGTCCCTTTCATCAGCAATTACAACAACTCCACCAACAAGTACAACAGCATCAACTTCAATTTCATCTGCAAATACCACAGCTTCTATGTCAACTTCATCCGCTAATACGACATCATCGATGACAACTCCATCAACAAGTACGACAGCAACCACAGCCTCGATGTCAACTTCATCGACTAATACGACAGCATCTATGACAACTGCTTCGTCAAGTACAACAGTATCAACTTCAACTTCTGTAGCAAATACGACAGCACCTACAACTATTTCGACAACAAATACGACCACGTCTTTGTCAACAGAAAGTATGTTATCTATTATTTTATTGACATATCAAATTCTCATTTCTATACTCTGCTAGGGTCCGACACTAAAGGGAATTCAGGAGTCCGAGACTCCTTGCTTACGAGTTGGGACTCCTTCATTTCTCAAGTAAGGAGCTCAGTGGACTTCAAGGATTATAATGAGAATATTCTGCCATACAAAATACACATTGCCGTTTTCTGTTCAAGAACAACTATTGTCAAACAGTAGATCTTCCCATTTCAAACCTTGTGGAAAATAACATTTGCTTGCATCTAGTTGTATATTGAAAAAAGATTAATATTACTCTGGGGGAGATCATTGTGTTAAAAAAGAAATTGCTTTTAATAAGAAATTTCTTCTTTTCCACAATAATCTCCAATTAAAAAACTTGGACTCACAACTTTTAGCTTGGACTCCTTAATTTCAGTAGTTGGGAGTCCAGTGGACTCCTTATTCATTGTGCTTAGTGTCGATCCCTGGCTTCCGAAGGTGATTTGATATTTGTATTATCATCTCTGTTTGTCTGTCTGTCTCTACATCCATTTCTTGTTGACACAACTTCTCCTTCAATTATCATTTTATGGATTGATTTGCATGAAACTTTTATAGAATGTTTCTTATCAATCAATGTCAACAGAAAGTATGTTATCTATTGTCTTTCATGCTCCCTTTCTCATTTTTATAGGGGCCGCCACCATAGCGCAGTTGGTTAGGCATAAGACTTCCAATCTGGAAGTCGTGGGTTCGATCCCCGGTGGCGGCAAATATCCTTTCCGACGTTTGTCTCTCACCAATGGGTAGATAATCGTAAACCTATGTGAGATAGCAGTCGGAGGCTAGGAAAGGGTGTAATGGTAGTACAGGTGAAAGAAATACCAGGAATCCATTGTTAGGTGCTCCGGCCGCCGCGATATAACTGCGAAATTGTTGAAAGCGGCGTAAAACCCATTCAAACAAACAAACAAATCATTTTTATAGGCTGCCGAATATGATTTTATATCGGTATAGGTATTGGTATTCTTATCATGTGACCATATACATATGGTCGATGGTTGATAATCATAGACCTATGTAGGATAGCAGCTGGAGGCAAGGAATGGATGTGATGGTAGTACTGATGTGAGAAATATCAGGGATTCATTGTTAGGTGCTCCAGCCTCCGTGATATGACTGAAAAAATGTTGAAAGCGGCATAAAACCCTATTCAAACAAACATATTGCCAAGATTTTGTGACATTAATCTGTGTCAAGGGCTTTTGTTGAAAAATTTCCCATTATAGCATATATTGTGACTGGCACCCTTGTTGAACTTTTTGACAGTTCTAAAGGAAAGAAACTACAGATATGGTTTTGTAGTTGATAAAATCTTTAATTAAAATGAGCCTGTGCTTGACATTTCCAACAATTTGAAACATGCATGAGGTTCAAACATTGAGCAGCCTCGACAGTCCCAACAGGAAGATTGGCTGTTTGTCTGAAGTCACGTCTAGACCTAATCTATCTGTAAAGTGCAAAGGGAAGACTCTGGTCAGACTGTGCAGATGCATAGGCTGGCCAGAGACTTTGCTTGGCGCTTATTTCAAATTGTTGGAAATGTCACAAACAGTGTGTCTTTTTGGGTAGAAGGAATTGTGCATTTTCCAAACAATATATGAAAAAAAAAATTTGTCTTTGTTGTCAACATGTGCAGTTTCATTGAGTTAATATATTTTTCAAAGAATTTTCTCGTATGAAATAATTTGGGGCTGCATAAATGGTTTAATTAGTCCCCTACCGGTGTTCACACCGGAGGGGACTATAGGTTTGCCCTCAGTCTGTCCGTCTGTCCGTCCGTCCGTCCGTCCGTCTGTCCGTCCGTCCGTCCGTCTGTCCGCTCAAATCTTGATCCCGCGATAACTTAATAACTAAGCAAGCGTTTTTGATGAAAGTTGGTATATGACTAGATGGCAATGTGTAGATTATGCACATCATTTTATTTTTGTTTTTCGACTTAAATTGAGGTTGCTATGGTTACAGAAATAGTGAAAATATGGCCAAAAATGGGATCCTGCGATAAGATAATAACTAAGCAAGCTAGTTTGATTAGACTTGGTATATGACTATATGGCAATGTGTAGATTATGCACATCATTTTATTTTTGTTTTTAGACTAAAATTGTTGTTGCTATGGTTACGGAAATAGTGAAAATATGGCAAACAATATTGGATCCTGCGATAAGTTAATAAGTTAGCAAGCTAATTTGATGAGACTTGGTATATGACTAGATGGCAATGTGTAGATTATGCACATCATATTATCTTTGTTCTTTGACAAAAAGTGCGGTTGCTATGGTAACGGAAATAGTGAAAATATGGCAAGAAATGGATCCTGCAATAACTTAATAACTAAGCAAGCTAACTTGATGAAACCTGTTTTAAAATGTAAAAAAAATTATAAGCCATGTTAGTCAGGGTGGTGATGCAGCAGTATTAATCACCTCCAGTGAAAGTTCTCATTTCTTACCAACAAGACTGAAGAAAAACATCTTGGATCAGACAAGGTAACTGTTATTGATACTATTTCTTGCATCTGTCTATTGCTTGCATGAATTGTATAGTGGGCACAGCAGAGACAACAACTCATGTAAGTCTTGTTTAACCCTTTCCAAAACAAGACCTGGTTTTGACGTCCCTGATAGAATTGGCGTGGGAAAGCATTGAGACAAACAAAGCCGGTAGGGGACTTATGTCCATGTCCAACATGGCTCTTGTTAATTTATATTTCTTTTATTATTCTGTGGATTTTTAAGATTTTTCGGTGAATTTTCATAAGAGGATTTCATATTTACAAAAAATAAACAGACCTATTGTCAAAAAGAAAATTGGATTAATTTTACAGTTAAATCAACTTAAATATTTTACTTACAACTTATATTGTCCCCACAAAAATATTTCAAATAACTAAATATCTATTTTTCTTCATATGTTCTATTTTTAGCATCAACCATGGCAACAGTGACATCATCAATGACATCATCTGGTAAGATTTTTCTGTCTATAAATAACTTTTTTTTTTCTGTCAAATTTTCTTTGCAAATATTTCTTGCTTTGTGTGCACAGTTTGCAAAAGTATGTTAAGGTTACATAAATCTTTAAAAAGTTCTCTTAATTTCAAGAATGAAATAGATATAATGTGCTTTGATTTATTCCTTTTGTGCAGCATGTATCTTTTCTTTTTGTATTCAAAGCATGATCGTATATATAATGGTATGATATTTAACTTTTATTGAAAGAAGAGCATGACTTTAACAGTACATGTATAAAGATTTTAATGCTTATTAACAATATTTGCGGCAATATGTGGGACTCTAATGCTCTCTTGAAAGTTATGACCTGCCATACAAAAAGGAACCATATGATAATTTTGTGCAACAAACACTGTAAAAGCATTTTAATCCATACAAGGTCACATGTTATGAAAAATATACAAGCCTCTGTGTTACAGTTCCAATGAATTCGTATGTGTTGAATGCAAAGCGTCTGGCCAGATCTTTCTCAGGCTGTTAGCAAATCTTCTTACATTGTGCAGTCGCCTTGGCGGCTAGATTTTGTTCTTTGCACTTTGGGATAACAGCTGAAGGCTAGATAAGGATGTAACGGTAATACTGGAGTAAGATACTAGGAGTCCGTTCGTTAGTTGCACTAGTTACATAGGTATAAGTGAGAAATTGCTTGAACAGTGGCGTTAAACCTCATTCAAACAAATGAAATTTATTTAAAGACATTTTAAGCATAAATATAACATGTAGCACTGTGTTTTACTTATTGAAGAAAATTAAGGGACTTTAATTTTGACTCAGTTTGCAGTAGTTTTGTTTGTTTTAGGGTAGTGGACCTGTAATAGTTCCTCAACGTTTTGGCAGTAATGAACTTTAACAATATTAACTGAGGTTTCCTAACGATTTTCATGAAGAGCCTCAGTTAACATTTTTGAAGTTCATGAGTTCCGAAATATATTGCAGAATAATTATGGTTTCACTACCTAAAAATTTTGGTGAAAGTCTGTTTGTGATGGGAATTTTTACTTTCTTTTTTGATTGCTTAGCCTGAGCTAGATCAAAATTTACTTAGCATCCTTTAGTTGATTAGTGTAGAAATCTGAAATTTATACACCTCTAGATATAAGATCTGAATTCCTGTAGAAATTAATTGAAATTATGATTAATTGAAAATCAGGACACAAATCGAATCTTCAAAAATGAGATAGGAACTAGAAGATTGTCAGTTTTGCTCTTAAGTATGTAAGTGATGATGTTATGAAGCTTTACTTACGTGACTCAACAATAAACCAGGGAAAAGGCAAAGGTGGGAGAAATATAAATGTACTAAGATAGAAAAATTATTCTAGGTTCAAAAGGATTATAAGTTGCATAACATATTTAAACTGTTTGAGAAAGTCCGTGTTTAAAACAAAAGATTGTTTGTATTACAATAATTACAACAAAAATTCGGAAATTATCAAATATAAGAACTGAAGCAAACAAAGTCAGTGCTTAAATATATAATACATACTTAGTGTTTTGTATGAGAAAAAATATCTAACGAGGTTGGGAGAATTGATCATTGTCGAGGCTCTGCCGAGACAATTATCAATTCTCACAACAGAGTTAGATATTTTTTCATACAATACACTAAGTATGTATTATATTTATCTTATAACCCATATTTGTCTTATTTTCGTCGGTGTTTCTAACTGAAATGCAACTTTCTAAAAATAACCACATTATATCATGTTCTAAAAATAACTATGTGATATCATAAAAAATATCATACAGCATGTTATCATACGGATATTTGTATAGTTATAAGATAATGCTATTTATTGTCCACCAATATTTTAAGCGCAATCCTCATTCTGTTTCAACTTTGCACCACAAATATGAAAAAAAGGTATTTATATATATATATACACTTTAGTTTCAAAAACTGGCATTGGTACTACAAAGAAATTGGGGAAATATACTTAAGCTTATCAATTTCATATGCACTTTAAACAATGCACTTTTTCAGTTCCTTCACCTTCAACTAATATAATGCCCTCTAGTCCTACAATGACAACATCATCTATGATGACATCGCCTATGGACACATCAACTATGATGACATCATCCATGGACACATCAACTATTATGACATCATCCATGGACACATCAACAATGATAACATCATCTATGGACACATCAACAATGATGACATCATCCATGGACACATCAACTATGATGACATCATCCATAGACCCATCAACAATGATGACATCATCCATGGACACATCAACAATGATAACATCATCTATGGATACATCAACAATGATGACATCATCCATGGACACATCAACTATGATGACATCATCCATGGACACATCAACAATGATAACATCATATATGGATACATCAACAATGATGACATCATCTTTGGACACATCATCTATGATGACATCATCTATGGACACATCAACTATAATGACATCATCTATGGACTCATCAACAATGTTGACATCATCTATGGACACATCAACAATGATGACATCATTCATGGACACATCAACAATGATGACATCATCTATGGATACATCAACAATGATGACATCATCTATGGACACTTCAACATTGTTGACATCATCCATGGACACATCAACTATGATGACATCATCAACGGACACATCAACTATGATGACATCATCCATGGACACATCAACAATGATGACATCACCAACTGACACATCAACAATGATGACATCATCTATGGACACATCAACAATGATGACATCATCTATGGCTACATCAACAATGGTGACATCATCTATGGACACATCATCAATGATGACATCATCCATGAACACATCAACAATGATAACATCATCTATGGATACATCAACAATGATGTCATCATCTATGGACACATCAACAATGATAACATCATCTATGGATACATCAACACTGATGACATCATCCGTGGACACATCAACAATGATGACATCACCAACTGACACATCAACAATGATGACATCATCTTTGGACACAACAACAATGATGACATCATCTATGGACACATCAACACTGATGACATCATCTATGGATACATCAACAATGATGACATCATCCATGGACACATCAACAATGATGACATCATATATGGATACATCAACTATGATGACAGCATCAATGGACACATCAACAATGATGACATCACTCATTGATACATCAACCATGATGACATCATCTATGGATACATCAACAATTATGACATCATCTATGGACACATCAACAATGATGAAATCATCCATGGACACATCAACAATGATTACATCATCCATGGACACATCAACAGTGATGACATCATCCATGGACACATCAACCATGATGACATCACAAACTGACATATCAACAATGATGACATCATCTGTGGATGCATCAACAATGATGACATCATCCATGGATACATCAACAATGATGACATCATCTATGGACACATCAACAGTGATGACATCATCCATGGACACATCAACAATAATGACATCATCCATGGACACATCAACAATGATGACATCATCTATAGATACATCAACAATTATGACATCATCTATGGATACATCAACAATAATGACATCACCTTCGGATACATCAACAATGATGACATCATCCATGGACACATCAACCATGATGACATCATCTATGGATACATCATTAATTATGACATCATCCATGGATACATCAACAATGATGACATCACCAACTGACACATCAACAATGATGACATCATCCATGGACACATCAACAATGATGACATCATTCATGGATACATCAACCATGATGACATCATCTATGGACACATCAACAATGATATCATCATCTATGGACACATCAACAATGATGACAGCACCAACTGACACATCAACAATGATGACATCATCTTTGGACACATCAACAATGATGACATCATCCATGGACACATCAACAATGATGACATCATTCATAGACACATCAACAATGATGTCATCATCCATGGACACATCAACTATAATGACAGCATCTATTGACACATCAACTATAATGACATCCTCCATGGATACATCAACAATGATGACCTCATCCATGGACACATCAACAATGATGACATTATCTATGGACACATCAACAATGATGACATCATTCATGGACACATCAACAATGATGACATCACCTATGGATACATCAACTATGATGACAGCATCCATGGACACATCAACAATGATGACATCACTCATTGATACATCAACCATGATGACATCATCAATGGATACATCAACAATTATGACATCATCAACTGACACATCAACAATGATGACATCATCCATGGACACATCAACAATGATGACATCATCCATGGACACATCAACAATGATTACATCATCCATGGACACATCAACAGTGATGACATCATCCATGGACACATCAACAATGATGACCTCATCTATGGACACATCATCTATGGACACATCAACTATATTGACATCATCCATGGACACATCAACAATGATGACATCACCTTTGGATACATCAACTATGATGACGTCTATGGACACATCAACAATGATGACATCATCTTTTGAAACATCATCTATTACACCAACCCCCACTTCTTCATTTGGTAAAGTATTTGATTTTCCTTTTTTTGCATGTATTTTCCTGTTTGTTTTGCTATATCTTATTTTTACTGTTGTTTGATTCCTCTCTAATTTCTTGCCTAAGTCCCAAAACCCTCAAATTTGTGTTCCAAGTTTCAATTTTTGCTCAGTTATTTAAGCTTTAAGGAAGGTTCTCTCTACTTTCTCACAACCCCACCCCTTTCAAAAAAGAGGTAAAAGCTTTTTGTAATTTTTTAGTTCATAAGTCATGCTTTATGATTATTATGTGTTCATATTTAAGTGGATATATACGGATGATAATTGCATGGAAACCTCTAAAACAATATTTATCATTCTAACATATATGATAACATCCAATATTTATATGATTTTTTTTTAATTTTTTTTTTTTTCTTAATCAATAGTCGGATAAGTAAGCCTTTTCATGATGTTCACAGAATATTCCTATTGTATACAAAGAGGATATTGAATGAGTGGTCATGGAATAATTGTTAAACAAGTTGTCTATAAGCAGATAAAAACAAGTTTGTGTTGAGATTTTATCTATTTTAGATGACGAGCTTAGTAAATTCTGTATTTTATGAGCACAAATTTTATATTCTATTTATAATATGGCCCAAATATTTGCGAAAAATTGTCAAAATTCTTGAAAGTCAACATTTAAATTTTTCACAATACTTATAACACCCTTTAAAACTGACGTCACAATACATACATTACGACATCATTTTAGCAGTAACAAAATAGCTTTGCTATTTGCTCTGAGCTTATTTGCATAGTTATTCCACAAGTGTAATAACACATGTAATATCAAAAATATTCAATTTGTCTCTCACCAATGGGTTGATAATTTTAGACCTAGTATGTGAGATAGCAGCTAGGGGCTAGGAAAGGATTTGATGGTTGTACTGATGAGAGAAATACCAGAAATCTATTGTTAGGTGCTCCAGCCGCCATGATATAACTGAAAAAATGTTGAAAGTGGCGTAAAACTCCATTCAATCAATCAATCAATCAAAAATATTCAATAGGATTATTTCACTCCCGCGATGTGGTTCATATAGTAAAAAGTATTGTCTTAAGATTAGCCTTAATGTACATAAAGTCTAAACAAACCCAAACTGCCAGCACTATACCAAAAATTTTATTTGAATCTTGAAAAATTAGCTTTAATAATTAACAAGGTCATGTAAGCGCATATTTGGCAAGCAACTTTTAGGAGTACATCTCTACCCATCCCCAGTCAAGTTCATATGCTGAGGTTAAGGTCACTTTTTAGCTCACCTGAGCACGAAGTGCTCGTGTGAGCTATTGTGATCACCTTTCGTCCGGCGTCAGTCGTCTGGTCGTCGTCTGGCGTTCGGTGTCCGTTGACAATTTCTTTAAACTACATCTTCTCCTTAACTACTGGGCCAATTAACCCCAAATTTTACAGAAATGTTGCTAAGGTGGTCCCCTTCCAAAATAGCTAAAGGAATTGAAATCCATGAAAAATCTTGGTTGCTATGGCAACCAAAGGTGAAATTTTAAGAAAATCTTAAAAATTCTTCTTCTTCTCAACCAGGAGCCCTACAGACTTGAAAATTGGCATGGATGATCAGTTCATAGACCTGAATTAAATTAGCTAAAATCATATCTGTTGGGCCACCAGGTGCGGAGCATCATAGGGGAGGAGGAAGTACTTTGGTTAAATTTTGTAATCTTTAACCTTCTTCTTCTTCGGAACCAGGAGCCCTACAGACTTGAAAATTGGCATGGATGATCAGTTCATAAACCTGAATTATAAAAGCTAAAATCATATCTGTTGGGTAACCAGGTGCAGAGTACCAGGGGGGAGGGGATAGTTGTTTAGGTAAATTTTGTAATCTTTAAACTTCTTCTTCTTCGGAACCAGGAGCCCTACAGACTCGAAAATTGGCATGGCTGATCAGTTCATAGACCTGAATTAAAATAGCTAAAATCATATCTGTTTGGCCACCAGGGAGGGAGGGGGTAGTACTTTGGGTAAATTTTGTAATCTTAAACCTTCTTCTTCTTTGGAACCAGGAGCCCTACAGACTTGAAAATTGGCATGGATGATCAGTTCATAGACCTGAATATAAATAGCTAAAATCATATCTGTTGGGCCACTAGGTGCGGAGCACCAGGGAGGAGGGGATAGTTGTTTAGGTAAATTTTGAAATCTTTAACCTTCTTCGTCTTCGGAACCAGGAGCCCTACAGACATGAAAATTGGCATGGATAATCAGCTCGTAAACCTTAATTAAAATAGTAAAAATCATGACTGTTGGGTCACCAGGTGCATTTCATTTGGGGGGAGGGGGTAGTGCTTTGTTGAAAATTTTGAAATCTTTGACTGTCTTCTTCTGATGAACCAGAATTTCTACAGCCTTTATACTTGACATGAATGATCAGCTCATAGACCCTATCTGAAATAGCTAAAATCATGAATGTTTGGCCACCAGGTGCAGAGCACCAGGGGGCGGGAGGGTAGCTTTTCTGAGCATTTCTTTAATCTTTAAAACTTCTTCTTCTGATAAACCATGTGCCCTACAGACTTGAAAAATGGCAAGGACGATTAGCATATGGACCATAATTAGAATAGCTAAAATCATCACTGTTGGGCCACCAGGTGCGGAGCCACTGGGGTGGGGGAGGGGTAGTACTTTGTTAATTTTTTAAAATCCATAACCTTCTTCTTCTTCTGAATCAGAATTATATTTATATTTTTAAATTTATATTTGACACAGATGATCAGCTCATAGACCCTTTTTTTACATAGCTATAACCATGAATGTTTTGCTACCATGTAAAGAGCATTGGGGGAGAGGGTAGAATTCGGGTCAATTTTGAAATTTTACACCTTCTTCTGATGATGAAGTAGGAATCTTACAGGCTCTAAATTTGGCATGAGTCATCAGCTCATATACTTTAATCAAAATAGATATAGTCATGATTGTTTTGTGACCAGGGGGAGAGACCCGAGGGGAGGGGGTAGTGCTTTGTGGTAAATTTAACAATTGTTTAAAATTCTGCTGAACCAGAATTCCTAGAGTTTTTTCATTTGATATAGAATAATCAGCTCATAGAACTTAATTTAAACAGCTATTATGATTGTTGGGCCACGAGGTGCGGAGCAACAGGGGGGAGAGGGTAGTACTTCAGGTCAAATTTAACATTTGAACTTTTTTATGCTCACCTGTGCACAAAGTCCAGCTTCCATCCTTTGGTTGTCGTCTGGCGTCCATCAACAATTTCTTTAAACGACATCTTGTCCTAAACTACTGGGCCAATTTACATCAAATTTTACAGAAATGTTTCATAGGTGGTCCCCTCCAAGATAGCTTAAAGAATTGAAATCCATGGAAAACTTTGGTTGCTATATGGCAACCAAAGTTGAAATTTAAGAAAATCTTTAAAATTCTTCTTCTGATGAACAAGAATCCCTACAGCTTTTGAATTTGACTAGGATGATCAGTTCATAGACCTTAATTATGATAGCTAAAATTATAACTGTTGGGCTACCAGGTGCGCATTACTAAAGTTATCCCAGATATTCTCTTGTAAAATGATCATGATAAAAAAACGACTGATAACAGTTCCATTTTGGATCTTGTATTTTCAAATAGAAATAGTAAAACTGAGACTGTAGAATCTTACTGGTCTGACCATAAGAATATTTTCCTTTACACTTAAATTTGTTACAGTTCAATAACTTTATCATCTGAATCAAAAGTAATGCAAGTTACCCTTAAGTGCTTTGACTCAGGCAGCGGACCAGGGCCAAAGGCCCTCTTGTTTAATTATGAAATACACATGTACTTAAAAGTCATAAATACACTTTTTTTCAAGGATCCTTAAGTAGCTAGTTTCATCCCCCTACCTATTTTGTTTTGCTGTGATATTTTCTCTTGCTTTAATTTTGTTTTTTTCTTTTCTTAATTATTTTTTTCTGAAATCATTGTGAAGTACTTTATTGTCAGAAGTAGACGTACTTAATTGTCAGAAGTAGACATTGTTTCAAAGATCCTTTAGTACTTTTTTCCCATTCCTGATTAATTTTGCTGTAACATTGGCTAATAATTCAATTCTAGTTGCGTTCACAAAGGTTCCGGAATTCTGATTGGCTGAAAAATTGGTATCATTACTCAATGAAAACAATTTTGTTTACACAGCTTTTCTGTAATCCAAAGTAGTACATAGTCTCAAACAGTTCTTAAAATTTAGGCATTTGAAGTGGGTTTTCTTAGTAAAAATGTACGGGTGCTATTATAAGGGAGGATGCTTTTATTAGATGAAATATGGTAAATATAGTTTTAATCATGATAGCTTGCAAAAAATACCCCAAATTTTGAATAAGTCAGAATTCCTCCTGAATACTGGCACCTTTCAATACCTTCAGTTGTTTGATTTCTATTTTTGATTATCTCTTTTGAAGATATTAAAGCTAGTCAAGCAATGCAGGCCCTCTTGGGCCTCTTGTTGTTTTCTTTTTATTACTTCTTGTGAAATCCTTAAGCACTTGATAGTAGATCATTTTAATAGTAGTTTAATCTCCTTCCTATTTTATTTTGTTTTTAACATACATCTTAATTAGTTTTGAGTTCCTACTTTTCCCAGTTAAGCTTCTTCATTCATTTTCTAATCTCCATTTAGTCCTTTACAGTTAACAACATAGAGAAATTGACAAGGTGAATGATTATGGAATGATTTAGGAATGAAATTGAATGAGTATGTGGAGCGACTTTTGAGTGAATTTAATGGGAGGTAATCCAGTATTGCAAATTTTGTTCTGGCTGATCAAAATTAGCAATATTGATTACCGCCCTTTAATAAAATATGCATACAAGTTCTATAGAAAGCTCCCTATTTCTTCAAGAACCTATCAGATGCTTATTATTTCAATTAAATAAATGAAATCCCGATTTTACTCCAGCTATTTTTATTTTGAACAAAATTGTTGTTATATGTCTTTCTTTGAGTTTGGAGCGTTTTTGATCGATTTGAGTGAGTGGTTGGAATGAATGATTGGAGTGCTGAGTGAATTATTAAGAATGATTTTGATCGGAATGAGTGTCAATTTCATGATGTTGTTAACTGTAGATATTGAAGTATACTACAAAGAAATACAATCATCATACTAAAAAGAAAATAAAGTCAGTTGATGCCCATGCATTTCTTGATATTTCAAGTATGATTTTATGACTAAGTTATATATAATTTTGTTTTGACATATATCTGATTCTTCCATTGAGATGAAAAGTCACTTTTATTATGCCCCCGTATCGAGAGATCGGGGGCATATTGTTTTACTCGTGTCCGTCTGTCTGTCTGTCCGTCTGTCTGTCCGTCCGTCTGTCCGAAAACTTAACCCGAAAACTTAACCTTGCCAATATCTTCAAGCCTATTCAAGATACAAAGCTAATATTTGGCATGATGATAGATCTCAATGATCCGCATCCGCTGGTACCAAAGTCAAGGTCATGTGACAAGGTCAAGGTCATCTGTCAAGGTCAAACTTTGAAAAAAATGCCGTTCCGGGGGCATTCGTGTTTCACAAACACATCTTGTTCAAGTCTAGATTCTATTTTGAATTAATTGCTGAAGATATTGTTATGAGCCTTTTGTAAAAGTTCTTTAACCTTTTTCCCAATATATGTATCGCCAAGTTCATATTTCAATTAAAAAATACTTTTTAATGTTAATTTTCAACCCCTCTAATTGGACAAAAATGTTTTCTGGTATTCTGAATGTATCCTTTTTTCAGAAAAAAAAGTTGTATCAAATAAAAATTATGTTACAATTTTGTTTTATTTTTAGCCACATCAATGGACACATCAACCATGTCACCTAGTCCAACTATGACATCATCAATGACATCATCAATGATGACATCATCAAGTATATCACCAACACCCACTTCCATGACAACCACCAGTACCGTCACACCCACCTCCATGACAACAACAACAACATCCACAACAACAACAGCCCAAAGTGTGACAGTTGTACAGGGTAAAATGAAGTTGATCACAGACTGGAATAATGCGTATGCTGACACCAACTCTGTAGAATATACAACATTTAGAGAAGGTGTTGAGCCCAAGGTAGATAATATAAACTTCAGTTACACGTGTCAAAATTAAGGTAATTGACCCGTATTAGTTCGGCAAGGTTTCAGAAGTCATTACCTTTAACAGTGTAAACTGTGGTTTCCTTATGATTTCATTAGGAAACCTAGGTTGATATTCTGAAAGGTCACGAGTTTCAAAATGTTGCAGAACTATTATGGGTCCACTACTTTAAAGAGAATAACATTTTAGTGTCTTAAAATATCAAAGTTAGCTGGTTGATGTTTTGAGAATTATCATGACGAGGCTTGACGAGACGAGTCATGATAATTTCTTGTAGTCAAGACCAGATAACATTGTTATTTCAAGACACTTACATGTCATTGAAATTGATTAAAATGTGTTAGCCCATTTTAAAGATATTTGTTTTAAAAAAAGCCAGGTATTAATGGCACATGAATTTACTGATTAATCCATATTTTCTCCCATTAACGACCAGGTTTTGTTTGTTAACGCAATGTCTATAACGGAAAAAAAACGAACATTTTACGCAATAATTGACTATATTTGTAAGATTAGTTTCCCTTTTCTTTTTCAGTTGATCGAGGGCTTCATTTCATCTGGTCTTTCATTCGTGAGATTTGACTACATGTTCTTCACGTAAGTGTTAACCAGAACTGATAGCTACCATATTTCCTCTAATAATAGTGCCCTCCCTAATTGTAGCACCCCTACATTTTTCACTAAGAAAACCCACTCCAAGTGCTTAGATTTTAGAAACTTTTTGAGACTTTTTCTCTTAATTGAGACAAATTTCCTCTAAATAATCATTTATATGATTGTTTAGAGGAAATTCACCTCAAATTAAAGGGAAATGGGCCTAAGATATCAATTTCAATGATTTTTTTTTTTAATGTTGTTAATGTGAGAAAAAGAATCTATTACTCGATTTTATTTGAGACAAGCTGATCTTAACCTCATCTAATATAAAAAAGTTAATAAGCTCACTTAATTATATTTCAATTCTAGACTCGATAAAGATCAGCTTGTCTCAAAATCTCATGTCACAAGGGTCATCAATTGATTTTGTTTATAGCCACTAGCTGAATCTGTTTAACCCTTTGCTGTTTAATTCCTGCTTTTTACGTGCCTGTGATTTTATGATTTGAGAAAACATTGTGAAAAAAGAAGAAATTGCTTCTGACAAGCAATTTCTTCTTTTCCACATTTTTTTCTACCCTACTGAATGGTGATTTTTCAAATTAAATCCACTCCAAATTTTCGCCTGCAAAACATTTGGATTTGGACAGGTCCAAATTTTGTAAAACAGAAAGGGTTAAATCAGTATCACATTGGGTTCTCTGAGTCCCATAAATATGATTCCTGGCTTGATCAATATTTGATTAAAGTTATTGTGACAAAAATTTTAACTTGATGGCGCAAAACCTATATATGAAATAAGAAGAATTACATAGAACTTTATTCGCAATGACATTCATATGTCACTTGTTTTACTGTGTACACAGATAGCTCCACCCATTTATGACGTCATACGTCATCTTTAACGGGTGCATTAATGCTATTGACATATAACCCACATGCTAAATGACAGGCTTCGTTTTCTTCGAAATTTTTCCTTCATTATGTTTACTTATTTAACAATTTTACATCCACAAAAATGTAATTTTACGAATGATTTTCATTAGGAAACCTTGGTCATCATTGTGAAATACCATAAGTTCCAAAAATGTTTCAAAACGTTACAGGTCCATTACCTTAAATCTGGTTTTAATTGTTGCAGGGAGGGTAGTGTGAACATTGACTACTCTGCGGTTTTCTCTGGTTCAGTGACCGGTGAAGATGTCACGACGTCAGTCACAGAAACTACAAATTCTGATGACTTCCAATATCCAGTGCAAGAAGGCTCAATCACAAATGATGGTAAGTGAAAAATAGTCATTTTTAATAAATAATGAGAGACTTGTGTGTATTATCTCCCTTGTTTGTACTATGGATTAAATCAGAGGTAATCCAAAATTTGTGGTCCTTTTAGAAATTTTACTGGGGTATTATCCAAGATTTCTTTGAGTTTGACTTCTTTAAATACACAATACTTATAATGCAATTCGTATTTATGATAAAGTTTTCAATTGTAAAGTAGAAAATACATCTCTATTTTACATCTCATATATATTATGAATTGTGCAATATTTGATTAATAGCTTATCTTTAAAACTTATAGTGCAAAGGAAATAAGGATACAACCCAAGGTAACCACTGATTAGGGCCCTGGCAGTATTCCAAGGGAAAAAACCAACTGTTATCCCTAATTGATGACACCAATGAATTATCTGTGTTGTTAGCTCCACTGACTGAAGGTCAGCCCTCCATTCACGATGAAACAAACGTATATCATACCACACTTTGCATGTGCACTTGCATGGAAAGTGAGATATAATTTGTAAACGGTTTGCCATGTTTCGTCATTCTGAATGCAGCTTATTTCATTGTGATTTTTCCATCTTAAGTGGGTGCGTCCTTACTTCAATAATTTTATGCCCCTGCAATCTGTTCAAAACTGTTTGCAAATTATGCCCGGCTTTGCATGTGCTATTGTGTGGAAAGCAGGGTATAGTTTGCAAACAGTCTGCCATGTTTCGTCATCCTCATCTCACATGTGTGTGACTTTGCTTCTGTAATTTTATGACCCTATATTGATAGAATGGGGGCATATTGATACTTGTGTCTGTCTGTTTGTCTGTGAAACATAACTCTTAAAAATATTGGTCAAATTGCACTTGAATCAAAGTGCTGAAGGCTCTGAAAGGCGAAATTGAATTTGGATAATTATATCCAACATTAAAAACCTTACACACTTAATCAAAATAAATAGGTAGTGTAGACTAAGATCAGACTTCACTTATGTGCAGGCTGATCTTTGTCTTTATCTCCTGTTGAAATAGGAATAATCTGGAATAACTTCAACGCTTTTTTAGTGACAGTGCTCATATTTACCCACATCATTCAGTCTCAAGTTCACAGTCAATCACCAAGGTCAAGGTCAATTATCAAGACCAAACTTCTGAAAAATTGTCCTTTCTAGGACATTAATGTTTTATGAACACATTTTGTTTTCCTTAATTTTATCTTATCAGAAACTGTTGTTCAGAATTAAACAAAAATTCACCGTAATGATCCTTGGGCTATCCTTTTTTAGATGTTTTCTAAAAAAAGTGATCAGGCCCAAAACATTTGTTTAATGAGCATAAAATTGTCCCCATACTCTTATCATTGGCCATATATGATTTTTGTCAAAAATGATAATGCGTACAGATCACACACACAAAAAAAAAAAACACCACCAGAAAATAATTACATGCTGCTGCTCATTTTCTGACCATGAGCATAGTATACCTATTTTGTAATATCATATTTTGAGGAAAAATCATATGTGTAGTTGCTTAATTAATTTGTCATAATTAGTTAATAGTCAGGTTATAGGGAGAAGAAAATATTATTTGTAAGATCAGATGACAAAACATAGTCTGGTCATTTAATAATGTTTTAAAGCTTGTGTAGCCATACAAGTCCTCTTGAGCCTCATGTTATAAATTATTGAGTGCATTCAAAACCATGCCTCTGGCTGAAAGCAAAACAGTTGTATCTCCCTATAAACATATAGGGAGTTACAGCTGTTTTGTGCTGAGCCATCGACCTGCATTTTTAAACCTTCACAAATATTTGCCAGATAGAATGGCAGCAGAAAAGAAGAAAGAAACCAATATTATCTTTCTTTAATTAGTGTGATTGTTTTGAATGGAAGACAATGACACCACTAAAATCAGTTTGAGCTTGGCTGTTTTCGGAGAAAACCTGTGGTATTGCTATCGTGTCGTCGTCATTGTGAAAAAACTTCGACATTTTGTGATATCTCTGGTTCTACTAAAAGCATTTACTTGAAACTTGGCACACATGTTCACCATCAAAGGAGCAATTTATACAATCAAGGGGGATAACTCTTGATGCATTTTGAGCAAATTATGCCCTTTTTTTTTAGTTAGATTTTTTCCCACCATCCAGCACTCAACAGCTGAGCGTAGGCGGTACTCTTGTTCATATTTCAATTTGCTTGCAGTTGTAAATCAGACAACAACAACAACACAGACAACAGCAGCCACAACTCCAACATCTGAAATAGCAGCTACAACATCAGCTCCAGTAACAACAGTTACCATGGCAACCAATACTTCTACAATGTCAACATCACCGTCTGGTGTAACCAATGTAACAACAGTGGCTCCAACAAATGCAACAACTATGATGACTACAAATTCAACAATGGCAACAACAACATCACCAATGATGACATCTGCTAACATGACAACAACAACAATAGCTACTGATAATACTACAATATCAACAACCCCAATGGGTGTAACAAATGTAACAACAATGTCACCAAATATGACAACCACAATGAACATGACAACAATGATGACAAATGCAACAATGGCTCCAACAAATACTACCACAATGGAAATGACAACCATGGCACCAAACATAACAACCACGATGAATATGACAACAATGATGACAAATTCAACAGTGGCTCCAACAAATGCAACCACAATGGAAATGACAACCATGTCAACAAATATGACTACCACAATGAACATGACAACAATGATGACAAATACAACTATGGTTCCAACAAATGCAACCACAATGGAAATGACAACCATGGCAACAAATATGACAACCACCATGAACATGACAAGAATGTCAACAAACATGACAACAATGATGACAAATGCTACAATGGCACCAACAAATGCAACCACAATAGCCATGACCACTATGTCACCAAACATGACAACAACAATGAACATGACAACAATGATGTCAAATGCAACAATGGGTTCAACAAATGCAACAACCATGTCACCAAACATGACAACAACTTTGAATATGACAACTATGACAGCCAACACTACTATGGCTCCAACAAATGCTACTACTATGGAGATGACAACCATGGCAACAAATATGACAACCACCATGAACATGACAACAATGTCAACAAACATGACAACAATGATGACAAATGCTACAATGGCACCAACAAATGCAACCACAATAGCCATGACCACTATGTCACCAAACATGACAACCACAGTGAACATGACAACAATGATGACAAATGCAACAATGGCTTCAACAAATGCAACAACAATGGCCATGACAACCATGTCACCAAATATGACAACCACAATTAACATGACAACTATGATCACAAATGCAACAATGGCTCCAATAAATGCAACCACAATGACCATGACAACAATGTCAACAAACATGACAACAACGATGACAACCGCAGCAAGTTTGACGGTTGTTCAGGGTAAAATGAAGTTGATCACAGACTGGAATGATGCATACGCTGACATCAACACTGATGAATATCTTTCATTTAGGGCTGGCCTTGAGCCAAAGGTTAATATATTATAAATATGTATTGTTTTGTATGAGAAAAATATCTTAACATGGTTGGGAGAATTGATTGTTGTCAAGGCTCTGCCAAACAATTATCAATTCCCACAGCCTCGTTAGATAAATTTTACATAATACATAAGTACATGTGATATTTATCTTATAACCTCTATTTGCTTTGTTTTCATCAATGTTTCTAACAGGAATGCTAGTTTCTAAAAATAAACGCATTATGTCATTGTTCTAAAAGTATCCATGTGATATGTTATCGCACAGATATATGTATAGTTATGAGATAAATATCATAAATGGAGTTATAGAGGAAGCTATGGGGCACCTTCTAGCCTGACTGTTTTAGTATAAAAATTCCAGTTAAAGACAATACCCTGTTTTCATTGGTGTTAGGGTAGATGTAAGGTAGACAAAGGTTTTGGTAGAGTATTCAATTCTTACTCTCACAGTAAAAATTGAAGATGCTTACAGTCCACATTGCTTTAACAACCATTTTTATTAAACAACCCTTTTCAAATTCCCCTTCTTTGAATCAAATTATCTTAAAAAGTAGATATTATTATCTGAAAAATTGTTGTTATTAAATTCTGTATTTTTAAAACCCATAGGAATTGGTTCAATGAGACGATTTTTTTCAAGTTTTAAGAACACATGATTATTTGCAAAAGCATACATGTTCAATCAAATTTATATTTCTAATTTGTAAACAAAACATGTAGTTAGTGACCTATCTCTGTAATGACCACTTTTTGGTGGTCCCATGAGTAGTCTCTTAACCCTTTCCTGTTTTACAAAATTTTGGACTTGTCCAAATTCAAAGGTTTGCAGACGGAAATTTTAAAAGGATTTAATTTGAAAAATAACCATTCAGTAGGGTAGAAAATAGTGTGGAAAAAGAAGAAATTGCTTGTCAGAAGCAATTTCTTCTTTTTTTTACAATGTTTTCTCAATCATAGAATCACAGGCACGTAAAAAGCAGGGATTAAACAGCAAGGGGTTAAAACATTTTTTACTGTTCTTGAATCTTGACTATGGGTTTTCTCCCTTATTACATGAGAACAATATTCATAAACTGAGCTTTTGTGATCACCTTTTACATTTCAGACTATTTCTCACCCACCAATTTGTTTATAATCATAGACCTATGTGGGATAGCAGCTGGAGGCTAAGAAATTATGTTATGTTGGGACTGGTGTGTGAAAATACCAGGGATCCATTGTTAGGTGCTCCAAACGCCACAATATAACTGAAAGATAGTTAAAATGAGCATAAAACAAGCTCATTTGTTGTCTGCCTGCTTCTAAAAGTGTCAACAATACTTTTAATTTATTAGCGATTTGATTCAAATCAACATTTCTTGAAAATTAATTCAGTCTAATTCATTCCTTTTCATTTAGAATATCTGATTTTAAATTGAATTACAGTCGATATTGCTCTCGAGTGACCATGTCTATTAAGCGACCAATTTCATTAAGCGACTATCATAAAAAATCCCCTCACCGTAAGCAAATTCCCTGAAAAAGAGAACATTCTTAACGAAAAATTAGTTATTGTTGAATCTTATGTTGTTGGAACCCATTAGAATCGTCTCTATAAGACGATTCTGATGGGTTCAAACATCATAGGATTCAATTCGACTTGGCCGACAATCTATAAATGTTATAAAAAAAACTGTCACATTTATCATGGTATTTCGTATTAAGCGACCATTTCCATAAACGACCGCTTTTTGGTGGTCCCTCTAGTGGTCGCTTAACACAAGTTTTACTGTACTGTTTAAAATTAATTCAGTCTAATTCATTCCTTTTCATTTTGAATATCTGATTTTAAATTTAATTTCTCTTTCTATTGTAGTTGATTGAAGGTTTCGAGAGATCAAATCTTCCCTTCATTAGATTTGATAGCATGATTTTCAGGTAAATTTTCTTTTCAAAAAATGTAAGCTGGAGTGTGAGAGTCAAATTGTCCCTTTAACCCTTTGCTGTTTAATCCCTGCTTTTTACGTCCCTGTGATTTTATGATTGAGAAAACATTTTGAAAAAAGAAGAAATTGCTTATGACAAGCAATTTCTTCTTTTTCCACACTATTTTCTACCCTACAGAATGGTTATTTTTCAAATTTAATCCGCTTTAAAATTTCGTCTGCAAAACCTTTGAATTTGAACAGGTCCAAAATTTTGTAAAACAGGAAAGGGTTCATTCCAAAATCTCGTAACTACTGCTTTAATCAAGCTGTAGTTAAGGTAGTGGACCTGTAATTGTTCTCCAACGTTTTGGAAGTAATGAACTTTTACATTTTTAACCGAGGTTTCTTAATTGATTTTATTAGGAAAGCTCGGTCAACATTGTGAAAGTTCATGTCTTAGTTCTGAAATGTTGTGGAACTATTACAGGTCCAATACCTTTAGATGTGTGGGAATTGAAAAGAAAAGAAAAAAAATCATCTTTGAAGTCCAAAAATGTCCAACAAAGTACATGGTTCACAAACTGTAGATATTGGTCTTGTAAAATTGACTTTTTCCAATCTTTAATGCTCTAAATTATATTAAGTTTGGAGCTTTTTTTATTCCATTTCATCCAAAATTTCAAAAAACCCTTTTTCTGTTCAAGATGTATTCCTGTTGTGATTAGAATTTCAGCAGACAGTATAGACTAAGATGAATTACTTTATTGCAGTGAAGGAAGTGTGAACATTGACTATGCTGCAGTTTTCTCGGGTGCGGTCTCTGGTGGCGATGTCACAACATCTGTTACTGAAACAACCCAGACTGATGGTTTCCCATACCCAGTGCAGGCTGGCTCAATTGTTAATGATGGTATAACTTAAACCTTGTCATGCTGAATAAATTTTGGCTAAAAGTTTGTATCAAAATCAAAGGGGCAAAAAGCACTGAAAGTACCAAATGTAGGTCAATATTTATTGGAGGAACAAAATCTATTAACAATTCTGGTTTTAAAGTGAGAAACAGGTGGTGTAGACTAACATCAGACTTCACATATGTGCAGGCTGATGTTTGTCTTTAGCTCCTGCCAAAGCAGGAATATTCCGGGTTCAGCATGACAAGGGTTGAAATTATTGACATGATTTGCCCTTTATGCAATGAATATATTTATCGATAGATACTGTTACTATCATCGAAGACGGATGGTTACCATTGGCTTCGTCTTAACAAGCGGGAGTATGTTTTCATAGGGTTGTGAAATATTGCCTTCATTTTTTGATGGATTGGTGGTTGAGGGGTGTAGGTCACAGTGATGTTAACCATACTTTTGGTGGTTCAAATCTGCACATAGCCAAAACTTTGTTGTTGTTTTTTCTGAGATCATAAAAAACGACATGTGGTTTTCACATGGTCTCACAATATATTTATTAGAAACCATCAATTATACTTTTGTCAAAGACATTATCTTCAATGTACTTGTTTGTCTTTAAAGTTCAGAAGTGTAAATCAGCCTACAATTTTACAGAGCAGCATGCAGATCCATGGTGTCCATGATCTAGAGGTAGAGCGCCAGTCTTTTGACCCAAAGGTCCTGAGTTCGATTCCCGGGAGCGGCTATCGATCTTGGTTCTTTCATTGGCCCACACATTTGGCGCGAGTACTGGTGAATTTTCCAGGAAGCAGAATCGAGAGGGACTAATCTAAGTTGCAAGAACTTGTTTCCTAATTGATGTAAAATAGATAGGTTTAAACCAGACCCTCTTTTGATAGATTTTAAAGAAGACACGGATTTAGATTTTGAAAGCATATAGACTTAATGTCTTATTGTCTTAGAGATATAAGTAGAAGCATTTGAGTTGTAAAAAGAAATACAGATAATCAAATTCGAAAAAAGAAATGAATTGAAACAAGTTAAGGAGAAACCATAATATATTAATGACTACAAAAATAAAAATAAGATATGCAGCATATTGTTTTTCCCTGTCTGATTGTCTGTTTTATCAGTCTGTCAATTTGTCTCCTAAAAACATTAACATGAGCCATAAACTTTTAAATGCATTAAGTCCATATTAAACACCTTTTTATGCCCCCGATAGGGAGGCATAATAAATTTGACTTGTCCGTCCGTCTGTCCGTCCGTCCGTCTGTCCGTCCGTCTGTCCGTCCATCCGTCTGTCCGTCCGTCCGTCATTCCGTCCAAAAACTTTAACATTGGCCATAACTTCTAAATCAAAGCGGTGTCGGGGGCATTGTCATCTTACAGTGACAGCTCTTGTTCAACTTTTAAACATAATCCAACACAGAAAAGCCAAGGATAGGCACCCATAGGCAACACAATTGATTTAAGACTTTGCTATGATAGAAACATAATGCTTAACAGAAAAAAATCTTTCTTTGTACAGTTGTAAATGATACTACCACAACGACACAAACTTCAACTATGGTTACAAATGCAACAATGGCTCCAACAAATGCAACAACAACTGTGATGACAACCATGGCACCAAACATGACAACTACTATGAACATGACAACAATGATGACAAATGCAACAATGGCCCCAACAAATGCAACAACAATGGAGATGACAACCATGTCAACAAATATGACAACCACCATGAACATGACAACACTGATCACAAATGCAACAATGATGTCAACAAATGCAACTACAATGGAGATGACAACCATGGCACCAAATATGACAACCACCATGAACACAACGACACAAACTTCAACTATGGTGACAAATGCAACAATGGCTCCAACAAATGCAACAACAACTGTGATGACAACCATGGCACCAAACATGACAACTACTATGAACATGACAACAATGATGTCAACAAATGCAACAATGGCTCCAACAAACACAACAACAATGGAGATGACAACCATGTCAACCAATATGACAACCACCATGAACATGACAACTTCAATGGCAAATGCAACAATGGCACCAACAAATGCAACAACAATGGAGATGACAACAATGTCTACCAATATGACAACTACGATGAACATGACAACAATGATGACAAATGCAACCATGGCTCCAACAAATGCAACAACAATGGAGATGACAACCATGTCAACCAATATGACAACTACTATGAACATGACAACAATGATGACAAATGCAACCACGGCTCAAACAAATGCAACCACAATGGAAATGACAACCATGTCAACCAATATGACAACTACTATGAACATGACAACAATGATGACAAATGCAACCATGGCACCAACAAATGCAACAACAATGGAGATGACAACCATGGCACCAAATATGACAACAATGATGACAAATGCAACCATGGCTCCAACAAATGCAACAACTATGGAGATGACAACCATGTCAACCAATATGACAACAACAATGAACATGACAACATTGATGACAAATGCAACCATGGCTCCAACAAATGCAACAACAATGGAGATGACAACCATGTCAACCAATATGACAACCACAATGAACATGACAACAATGATCACAAATGCAACAATGATGTCAACAAATGCAACCACAATAGAAATGACAACCATGTCAACCAATATGACAACTACTTTGAACATGACAACAATAATGACAAATGCAACCATGGCTCCAACAAATGCAACCACAATAGAAATGACAACCATGTCAACCAATATGACAACCACAATGAACATGACAACAATGATGACAAATGCAACCATGGCTCCAACAAATGCAACCACATTGGAAATGACAACCATGTCAACCAATATGACGACCACAATGAACATGACAACAATGATGACAAATGCAACAATGGCACCAACAAATGCAACAACAACCACAATGAACATGACAACAATGGTGACAAATGCAACAATGGCTCCAACAAATGCAACCACAATGATTACTACAACCGTACAGTTGGTCACATCAAATATTCTAGGTGGTTTTACAATAACAGATCTTACATTTTCTCCTATTTTATCAAACCCTGATTCATCTGAGTATCAAATTTTGAGGAATGATCTGGAAACAAAGGTAAGAATAGGTTGACTTTATTATGTTATGTAATTTGTCTTTGTAGCTTTTATTCTTATTGTTCAGCCTGAATATCTTTTTATGCCCCCCCCCATCAATTAATCGGGGACATATTGTTTTTGCCCTGTCTGTTTGGCTATTTGTTTGTCTGTTACTGGGTTTGTCTGAAAAAAAATTTAACATTGGCCATAACTATTGAATGTTAAATGAAAGATTTTTCACATTTCACATGATGATTGCTTGGGACAAGACCGTTCTGTTGGTACAAAGTTGGTCAGTATAGTTGGTGATGACAGTTTGTTCAAGGTCAAATATGTGGAAATTTTAGGCTGTTCATTGAATTAAGTATTGCCACAGATTACAGAATTGAATTAAAGTTTGTTGTAGATTACCATATGAACCTGTGCGTGAGATTTTTATAACAGTTACATATATGCGCATAGCAAAAACTCTGACCAGCCTGTGCATCCCCACAGTCTGGCAAGAATCTTTGCTATGCATTAAGTAGATAGATAAGGTATCAAAGCACTTGTACACAATCAGGTAACATTATATTTACAGTATATGGCTGTCTAGGCTGGTTAATGTTTGCAAATCATGCACATTTCAAATTGTTGGAACGGCCCCCACCATAGCGCAGTTAGTTAGGCATAAGACTTCCAATCTGTAAGTCGTGGGTTCGATCCCCGGTGGCGGCAAATATCCTTTCCGACATTTGTCTCTCACCAATGGGTAGATAATCGTAAACCTATGTGAGATAGCGGTCAGAGGCTAGGAAAGGATGTAATGGTAGTACAGGTGAAAGAAGTACCAGGAATCCATTCTAAGGTGCTCCGGCCGTTGCAACATAACTGCAAAATTGTTGAAAGCGACGTAAAACCCATTCAAACAAACAAACAAATTGTTGGAAATGTTACACACAGGCTCATATTGTATCTTACTACTGTATGGAGTTTGATCCCTGACAGTTGCACTCGTTTTTTCCGATTATTTGTCTCCTAAAAATGGGTCATAATGGTAGACCTATGTGGGATAACATCTGGAGGCTAGGAAAGAATGTAATGGTAGTACATGTGTGAGAAATACCTGGAATCCAATGTTAGGTGTTCCAGTAGTAGCGATATAACTGAAAAAATGTTGAAAGCGGCCTGAACCACATTCAAACAAACAAATAAGCTACTATATGGCAGTGGCCAGGGTATTGGTATTTTACATATATATCTTGATATCTCAGAATTAGAAAAGTCTGAGTATTTTGGCGAAAATTGCCTTTTTCAAGGGAAAAAAAAATTAACCCTACTACATAATGCTAAATCAATTAATAATAAAAATAAACTAATTTATAGTATCATGTAGTAGTATTAAGATTTGTATATCCTTAAAACAAAATGTCTGTATTGATTAATAGCATTATGTAGTAGTGTTTAGATTTGTTTCATTTTTCTTGTAAAAGGCAATTTTTGCCGAAATATTGAAATACCGAGTGTTAAAAGTAGATAGGCATGCTATTGTTGGCACAGATGAAATGTTGTTGTGCTGGTTTGAGAAACAACAGGAAGCCATGTGTAGATGCATCGGCCTTCAAGACATAAACTGCATTAAAGTTGAAAATGGCATTATTAACAAACAAATAACCGCTTTCCGCACTTTGATTTAATCCAATTTTCCAAAGTTTTTCATTCAACATGACAATTAGGATTAATTTCTTAATTTTCCAGCTTACAGCCTCATTTGGTACCAGCCTATTGCAGGGAGCGTTCCAGGGCTTTACAGATATGACATTTACGTAAGTTAACCCTTGTCATGCTGAATAAATTTTGGCTAAAATTTTTCATCAAAATCAAAGGGCAAAAAGCACTGAAAGTCGAAACTGTAGGTCAATTTTTATTTGAAAAAACTAAACCTAATGATAATTCTGATTTGAAAGTGAGAAGCAGGTGGTGTAGACTAACATCAGACTGCACATATGTGCAGGCTGATGATTGTCTATAGCTCCTGCCAAAGCAGGAATATTCCGGGTTCAGCATGTCAAGGGTTAATATATTGGATCTTTCAAGAGATTTTGTTTTGTTTTGTTTGATCTTAACAGAGTCTAAAATAGAAATGTTATAAAGTGAGCCTTGACAAGCTAAATATATTTTTTTATTCAAGGCTAAATAATTCTTCTATTCAAGTTTGTATAAACAAAATTAAGTAAAAGTTTCTGTTTCTCAGTTAAAAACCTGATTTAAAAGCTGCAAAAAATATAATTGCAAAATTTTTATGCCCCCGTATCGAGAGATCGGGGGGCATTTTGTTTTACTCATGTCCGACTGTCTGTCTGTCTGTCTGTCTGTCCATCTGTCCGTCCGTCTGTCCGTCCATCTGTCCAAAAACTTAACCCGAAAACTTAATCTTTGCCTTATCGAGAGATTGCTGTTACGGGGACATTTGTGTTTCACAAACACATCTTGTTTAGAGTGATGTTAAACCTTGATGAATAAATAAAAAAATCAACCATTTAGTGTGACTAATATAAAGAAATTTAATCAATTTCTCTTTTTTCAACCTTTTGTTTAGAGATGGAAGTGTTATTGTGGCTTACACAGCAGTGTTTACTTCTGCCCAGCCAGTCAACACAAGTCTTGTTACGGAAGTTGTTACAAATGCTGTGTCCGATCAAGGATTTGGTTATACGGTGGATCCCAGCAGTATTACTAACGATGGTATGCTCTTCAACCCTTATCCTGCCAAATCTTAATATTGTTTCAAACAAATTACTAGTTATTAGCTTTGCTTTTGCAGGGCTCTGGCTATATGAATTTTCTCCACTGACATGTAAAAGTCCATTTCTAACTTGTCGTTGATCAAAATGAATTTGTTTTGTGGTAAATATTGAGAAAACATTGTTTTTAATGAAGAAAATGCTGTAATTCATATAAAACAAGATTATTGCTTCAAAAAGATTGTGTTCTTCTAAAGCAGGCACTCCCTAGCTTTAAGAAAGGACCCCTTAAATCCCAATCATACATTCCTTTGTACCACTATAAAGTGATGAAAGACTAAACCCCTGTTTACCCATATATTGTAATTATTTTTGGCTGTAGGTCAGAAGTCAAAATCATGTTTTAAGGTCAAATGTTTGCTTGACATTTATCCTTAAATGATTTCTTTGCCAGTTGTGCAAGAAACATCTCCAACACCAACACCAACCACTCAAGCCCCAACAACCACTACATCAACTCAAGCTCCAACAACCACTACATCAACTCAAGAACCAACAACAACACCAACTCAACCACCCACAACAACACCAACTCAACCACAAACAACACCAACAACAACTCCAACACAAACAACTACAACCGAGGAATCAGATAAGCTACCCAACTGGGGTATAGCTGTAATAGCCTGTGGTTCAGCTGTTCTTGTATTCCTGTTGTGTATGTTGTGTGTATTGGTAAGTATATTGTTTCCTTAAATGCTTTTCAGTGGTTTATTGAGAAATAATGGTAGATTACCACTTGATAATCTCACCGCGAAAGCAGTGAAATGATCAAAAACTTAAACCTGCTTTTGTGCATTTCATCCTATCTGACGCCATCTATGCAGGACAAAATAAGTGACGTCATAAGGAGCATTGCATAGCAATCACACGCTAAATGACTCACTTTATGAAAATATGCCCAAGAAATTTCACATTTTGTCTCACTTTTGCAATGAAGAAATAGAATAACTGTTTATTTTCAAGTAAGATCGATTAATATTTCAGTTCTTTGTTGTTCACTAAATTAATATAAATTGATCTTACACTGAAACAAACAATTATCCTTTATTTAGAATAGAGGATATTTTTTTGTTTTGGTGTACAATCTATTAATCTTTCAATGAGTGAACAGCAAAAGCTATATTTTCCACAATATATTATAGCTTTTAAAGAAAGATTTATAGATCTTACTTCATTTGAAATTGTACTTCAATTGAAAAATATATTCCTGTTATGTATGTTGGTGTGTATATTGATATCTGACCTGTCACACAAAAAGGGACCATCTTGGTAGCGTGTGATGTGTCAACCCTTGTCGTACTGCGCAGACTGACTAGGTCGGAACTTTTTGCATTATTTTCTGAATCTAGAATGTTCAATCTACTATCTAGTGAAAGAATTTTTGAAATGCAACCTCTGGTTGACCAATGCTGGACCCAATCTCTTTTCCAAATATTCATTTTACAAAGTTCCTAGATGATCCCTTTTTGTGCGACGTGTCACATATATGAATAGAGGATAGTTGTTTGTTTCAGTGAAAAATGTAGCTTTTGCTGTTCACTTTGAGTGAACAACAAAAGCTTCTCACAAGTGAAAGCATACCTTTTGTTGTTCATGAAATGAAAGATTTATCCAATTTACACATAAAAAATTCCCACAACTTGTCCTTCTAAATTTAAAGTTTGTACCAAACACATAGCAAATTTTTGGAAGACTTGTCTGACCTAAGTTTTTCCCACAATAATTAAGTAAATAATAATTTCACAGCCTTGCAAGAAATACAAAATTTTACTGCCAGGCAAAGAAAGATTTATGGAGTAAAGTTAAGCTAAGGTCCTATTGAAGCCTAATTTATACATCTTCATATACTTGGGTGTATGGAAAAATAATTTATCATCACAAAAAAATTCTGACTGTTTCCATGGTCAAGTTCATGCAATAAAATATAAACGGGTCAAAATAGGGTTATAATGAGCATCTTTTGGGGCATCCATGTCTGAAAACACTTATTTTGAATTTCTTTCTACAGTGTCGAAGACGACATGTGACTCATAAATATGCTTTACCGGAAGATCCAGATGATATAGGATATAGAAGAAGCTGGGTAATATACTTTCACAATACTTTCACATTTCATTTTCAAATTATTTTCTAATATCATTTTCACACAACTTTCACATATTTTTTTCCACATATCATTTTCACACAACTTTCACATATTTTTTCCACTTATCATTTTCACATTACTTTCACATATCATTTTTCATATTACTTTCACATATCATTTTTCATATTACTTTCACATATTATTTTCACATATCATTTTCACATAATGTCATGTGACTCATAAATATGCTTTACCAGAAGATCCAGATGATATAGGATATAGACTATGCTGGGTAATATACTTTCATATATTTTCACATAACTTTCACATATCATGTTCACATTTTGTTGTGTGCTGCATGAATATGCCCTACCAGAAGTTCTTGATGATATAGGATATAGACAGAGCTGGATAATATTTTTTCACATATCTTCACATTACTCTCACATACTATCATGTGAAACATAAATATGATCAACCAGAAGATTCAGATGATGAAGGATATAGACAGAGGCTGGGTAATTTTCACATTACTTTCACATATCATGTTCATATTCCCTCATGTACTGTCATTTGGCACATGAACATTCTATACTAAATGATCAGGATGATATTGGATATAGATGGAGCTGGGTGATATTCTTCAACATATTTTTAAACTTCTTTCACGTATCATGTTTACATTACTCTCACATACTGTCATGTGGCCTATGAACATTATTTTCTTTAAGATCCTGACAATAAAAGATAAAGACTGAGCTTTCACGTATTTTCACATTAATCTCACAAACTGTCTTGTGAGGCATAGATATGCTTTACCTGAAGATCAAGGTTATTTAGGATATAAACAGAGCTTGGAAATTTACTTTCACATTTTTTTTTACATTACTATCTTATATCATTTTCACATACTGTAAATTGATAGATAAATATACTTTACCTAAAGATCCAGATGATATTGGATATAGACAGAAGTGGTAATATTATTTCACATATGTTCACATTACTTTACATTATTATTTTAACATTAATTTCACTAACTGTCATGTGACACAGAAATATGCTTTGCAAAAAGATCCCAATGATATAGGCTATGATCGGAGCTGTTTTGAATAACCTTCACATAATTTTACATACCTTCACATAATTTTACATAATTTCGTATAATGACATTTGACTCACAAATATGCTTTTATGAATATCAATCAATCAATTAATCAACAACTCAATGAATTATTTCAGGTATCTAATAACCAGCCAGAATATGTCTATGACAAAAAAAGAAGCTTACAAGATAAATTGAATGTTCATTCCACACAGATCAAACCTCCTGCTCAAATTGATAATCAATCATTAAATGAAACTGTCAATCAATTAATCAATCAATCAATTAACATTTCAATCTATTATTTCAGGTATCTAATAACCAGCCTGAATATGTCTATGACAATAAAGTAGCTTTACAAGATGAGGGAAATGCTCATTCCGCGGAGATCAAACCTCCCGCTCAATATTATAATCTCACAGATCGAGACGTTAAAGAAGGCAATGGGAATGTCTCAGAAGGTGCAATCGCCACATCAAGTGTTGATCCAGTAAGTATTCATTGATATTGAGATGCTAGTGCTATGATTTAAAGAAAGCTGATGTAAATATATAAATACAGTCAAATCTGTCTAAACGTCCACCTGTATTCAGCAAGCGACCTTCCTTAAACAAGCGGTCACTGAGCTCCCAAATGAACCAATTGCACTGAAATTGACCTGCATTAAGTAAGCACCTGTCATATGCAAGCACTTTTTGAATGTCCCTTTGGTGCTTGCTTAAGACAGGTTTGACTGTAGATTGACCAATCAAAACAAATTATTTAGTGACATAGAGCTAGTTTGTATAAATGAATACTGCTAGTTTTAGACTGCATGCTGTGCGGACATTAATGGAACTGTTGTTTGGTTTTATACACCTGAATTGACAGAAATGTGAATTGTTTTACCAGTGTCCATCTGTCAGTATGCCTGCGAAAACTTTCTTTAATGCTTTTCGGTGGTTTATCGAGAAATAATGGTAGATTATCACTTGATAATCTCACCGCAAAAAAAGTTGAAATTATCAAAAACTTATACCCTACTTTTGTGCATTTCATTCTATCTAACGTCATCTATGGGGGGCGAAATAAGTGACGTTTCAATGAATATTGCATAGCAATGGTGTGAAAAATGACGCGCTTTTACGAAATTATGTCATATAAATTTCACATTTTGTCTCATTTTTGCATTAAAGAAATAGAATAATTGTTTGTTTTTCGTGTAAAAGCGATTTATATTTCATTTTGCGAACAACAAAAGCTATATTTTGACTAAAATATAGCTTTTGTTGTTCACCACAAATGATTATCTTCTATATATATCTGCAAAACAAATAAAGCATTTTGTCATGACTTCTACACTATTCAAGTCACAATGTTCTTATTTTGGCATAATTGCAATCCAATAAAATAAGAATTCTGATTGGTTTAAATCCATGGGGAAATCCATTGCACTTTATTTCTGTATAAAATGCAATAGATCTTCCGGGAACCCCCGACCTTCAATCTGTGTTGTAGGAACTGGATTTAACCTAGTTCCCAATCATCTACGCAACATTGCTATTTAATCTATCATAAATTAAGATATTTTCGAAAGAATTTACGATTACAAGCATGCAGTTCTGATTCTGAGCCAATGTAAACTTAGAAAATAACGAGCTGACGAAGACCATCAAGCAACCCTCTAAACTTAGACACATGATTTTGTAGTTTTGCAGTTTTCTAACTTGTAAGTAAAACCTGCTCAAGCTTGATTTAACATAATAAAAAAATGTTTTACTTTATGACTTTTCACTTCGATATCGAGATTAAAAAATACAGGATCTAAAAATAAATTGTGTAATCTATACGTGCAGAAAGTAGACTTGAAGCTTTAATGTTTGGCCGAGTATTTTAATAGTTTCTACGATCAAGAGGATTGCAATTATAAGGGAGGAGTGTCTTTTTCACTGCATTTATTGGGGTATAAAGTGCAGTTGCCTTAGTACATGATCAAACATAACGTCTTACGGGCGTTATTTGCCATGTGCTAAGGTAATTGCACTTTATACCCCTATAAACGCAGTGAAAAAGACACTCATCCTCTCATCAAACTGCACCTTTGAAGGTCAAGATTATCTGACTGCATCGTTGGCCTAGTGGTAAAAGCACATAAGTCAAACCTATGACCAAGAGATCCATGGCTCAAGCACCACCATGGCCAAGGTGACTTTATGGGCTAAACACATAATAGCCAGCCCCAGTTCACCCACCTGAAAGCATTGGGTAGCAGTGGATTTAAACCTCTGTCTCTCTTAGGGACTTGAAAAAAATCAAGATAGAGTGCTTGAGAGCAACTCTAAAGCTTAAGCTTTCATCGTAATGAATGGGTAAATAATTGTAATCCTATGTGAGATAGCAGTCGGCGGCTAGGAAAGGGTGTAATGGTAGTACAGGTGAAAGAAATACCAGGAATCCATTGTTAGGTGCTCCGGCTGCCACGATATAACTACGAAATTGTTGAAAGCGGCGTAAAACCCATTCAAATCAAATCATCGTAATGAAACTTGAATAAATTAGTATATAAACTGAGGTTTTGTGACAAGGTCAAGTTCAATTATCAAGGTCAAACTACTAGAAAAAATTTTGCTGTTTCAGGGCATTAGTGTTTTAAGAAAAAAACTTGTTTCCTTTTCATTTGTATGTTTATCTACAAAATAATAAAGGGGTCAGTGCAACACTATTGTAAGTGCCTGTAAATGTATAGGCACTTACAATAGTGTCAAATTGAGCCATCAAATTGTTTGAAAATCAAAATATTAAATAGGTTTCCAGGGTTTTAAGGAGCACAGGTTTTGCGCATCTGAGATACAAAAATAAGTACCCAGGACCCTCAAAACTATGTGATGTGAGTCCTATAGACTCCCTGGGGCTCAATTTCAGAAAAGAATTGAGGATTGCTTTTAAACAGTCATTGATTTTTTCATTAAGTTGAGCCCCAAATATTAATATACTATATATATATATGGTATATTTCTTTACCTTTAACCAGGGAATAGGTTTTAATGTACAAAATACAATATTATAGCATAAAAGGCATAATCTATACCTAAAGCAGGGACTCTCAAAATTTAAATAAGGACCCTTCATTCGGAACACCACTCCTCCAATCTCATGATTAACCTCGGATGTACATAGATGGACTATTTTCAAAAATTACAGGAAAACCTTGGAAAAACTTGATGACGTCAGTAAAAATGGCGTTAGCCCACGAAACTTTGAGTGAAAACGTTTGACGTCGCCGACGCTACTCGTTTAAAGTCCTGACGTGAAACCATCGTATCCTTATATAAATAACTTTAAATTCTTAATAAACAGCTTAAAATATTAATTTTTGAGAATGATTGTTATTCTCAAAAATTAAGATTTTTCAGCCTTTATTTACTGTAAAAAAAAATATCAATCTAAAGATAGCGCCGGTTCGCTAGTATTTCTTACACTGTTTCCGCCTAACAAAATGTACAATTTCGTTACATACCCATCCGCCTTACATACAATCAAGGTATGTTGTAGTTTACGGAGATGGCCGAGTGATGTTCCAAATTAAGAATCCCACAGATTCCACAGATTGAGTCCTTTGAACCCTATTTTGTTGATGTCAGACTTCAACCCTGGGTTTTGGTCTTCAAAAAATAACATGTATTTAGGTAGTTCTTCAGCAGCCGTCATAGCATAGTTGGTAGTGCGTTGGACTGTCAATCTAGAGGTCACAGGTTCTTTCCCCAATTGCAGCACTCATCTTTTCCGACTATTTGTCTATCACCAATGGGTTGATAATCATAGACCTATGTGAGCAGCTGGAGGCTAGGAAAGGATGTGAAGGTAGTACTGGTGTTAGTAATGCCAAGAATCCATTGTTAGGTGCTCCAGCTTCCGCATAATAACTGAACAATTGAAGCGACAAAAAAAAAAACATTAAAAAAATCAGCTTCAGGGGCCTGTACTTTCTGCCAATGACACTTTGCTATCTTTCTCAGAATAAAATAACGGTGCTTTGATGAAGGTTATGTTAAGATTGTTATTTAGTAAGTATATTGAGAGCACCAATTATAATCTCACAGTTATTCTGTTATATTCAGTTTAAAAGCTGGTGTGTGACATTTCCAACCTTTTTAAATGCTGAATGAAGCTGAAACAATAAGCAGTCTGCAAGGCCACAAATTTATTTTTCACAAACTAAAGAAAAATCTAGCCATAAGTGCCTTGTTATATTAAAGTTAACCATTGGTTAACCGGAAGTTATTTTCAACCAATCAGGGTTGTTGTTTCAATTGTTACAAATCCTGATTATCAGAAAATAGTCAAAATTTAACCAGTGGTCATCTTTTATTCAACTGGGCGCAGCATTTAAAGACTGGACTAAACTAAGTAAATACACAGACTGATCCCTGTCAGTTCTTGCTACTCATGAGAAATTGATGGAAATGTAACTTACACAGGCTCATTTATATTGTTATATACATTACATTGTTATATACTATCCTGTATAAACCATTAACAATTACCAACGGTTCTATATAGTTATAAGGTGAATCAGTTGCTACAATAGGATTAAACCTTAAACAAACCAACAATGTCTACATAGATGGTTTTTTCGTTGATTTTTCATTGATTGTGGTGGTCAATTATTTGAATTGTCTTGCTGAGGTCATTCAAACAATAAGTCACACATATAACATATCATTTGAATAAGTCACACATATAACATCATTTGAATAAGTCACATATATAACATGTCATTTGAATAAGTCACATATTTAACATATTCAAATGTTTTTTAGACAGAATAAGAGAATTTTTCACCACATATAGTGTAAGTAAAGTCACATTGGAGTGAAAAATGTGTCTCTTCCTTTGTCATCTCTAATCTTGTGCGGTTTTCTAACAATGTTTAGTGAAATCCCATGTTTAAATAATATGAATTGACTCTATCAGAGTAGTTAACCCTTAATAGTTCAGCAACATTTCAGAAATCATGATCTTTCACAATGTTGACTGAGATTTTCTAATAAAATTATTGGGAAACTTTAGTTAACATCGTTAAAATTCATTTTTCCAAAAATTGCGGAACTATTATGGGTCCACTACCTTAACTGAAGTTTCAGCTGTCTTTTCTCACACCCTTGTGCCAAAGTTTTCTTCCTAAATGCTCCCTTTATTTCATTTATTTTCCATTTAATTGATTTTCGCTGGTTTGAAAGTAGACTATTAAAATTTGTAAAAAAAAGTATGTAAAGAATCGTTCATTAAATGCAGAATATTTGCATATTAAATAATGCACAATTTAAAAAAGCTTTATTGAGGAGCATTCGGTAAGGGAAATATGGTCATGTGATTTTGTAGTTTTGCAGTTTTCTAACTCATAAGTACAACTGCTCAAGCTTGATTAACAAAAAACAAAAACAACTATACTTTCTTAGTTAAATAGAATTCTACTTATAGTTTTTAGTTCTATTGACCGAAGGTCAGAAGAGCTTTAGCGATGGCCTAATTCTTGTCCCTATGTCTGTTCCTAAAACACTTTATAGTCAGTAGAGTGTCTCAGGCCCTCATGGGCCTCTTGTTTTGAAGAACAGCTGACTTACAATGCTTAGTGTTGTGATATAATGCTTAACCTGACTTAAATAAGTCTTTGATTCTGAAAAATTCTTATTGATGAATCGAGGGGTCAGTGCAACACTATTGTAAGTGCCTATTAATGTATAGGCACTTACAATAGTATTGCACTGACCCTGTGGAATGCTTTATAGCTTGATTAAGCCTGAAACATAAAAAGATGAAAAAATCATGATAAAATTTTCTCTTCTTTTAAGACTTTGCTGTTTAGCCTTCACAGGACCAGTGAGTGAGACATAGTCACTGTGACAAGTCCGTGTATGTGCATTAGTCTGAATTTGTGAGAAGCATGTCTTCTACAATTATGGATTAATTTCAAAATAGTTCAAGATAATTATTGTCCACTATGACAAGATGTACCAGTTAAAGGAATGTTTTTATATCTGAGAGGTCAAGGTAGCACTGAATGTCAAGGAAAAGGTTTAGCATTACTCCTAATTTTTCATGCCCCTGTATCGAAAGATCGGAGGCATATTATTTTAACGTTGTCTGTCTGTCCCTCAGTCTATCTGTTGGTCTGTCTGCCAAACTTAACCTAAAACTTATCATTGCCAATATGTTCAAGGCTATTCAAGATAGAAGTCTCATATTTGGCATGATGATTGGTCTCAATGATTTTTATCTGCTGAAACCAAAGTCAAGATCATGTGACAAGGCCAAGATCATCTGTCAAGGTCAAATAACTCAAAACTTAACAAAAAAACTTAAAATTGCCAATATTTTCAAGGCTTTTCAAGATAGAAGCCTAATACTTGCCAATTTGATAGATTTCAATGATAAGCATCTGCTGATACAAAAGTCAAGGTCATGTGACAAGATCAAGGTTATACTTCTTTAAAACTTTACTTTAAAACTTTACATGTTCAGTTCCTTCAAGCTTTTTTTGATACATTTCTCATGATTTGCATGATGAAAGATCTCAGTGATGTTCATCACTAGGTTTCAAGCTCAAGGTCATATTACAAGGTTTCAGGTTGTTTCTCAAGGTCAATATTTTTAAAAGAAAATTGCTGTTACAGGGGCATTTTTGTTTCACAAACACATCTTGTTCTGTTGGCACTCAAAATACATCTACAATAATATGGCACACATGTTCCCCTCATGATGCACAATTTAAGGTAGTGGAACCGTAAATTGATGTTCTTTTACAATGTTGACCAGATCATTAGGAAACCTTGATTAAAGTTCATTACATTGCAAAACCATTACAGGTACAATACCTTAAACCAGTTACGGCTGAACATGAAAAATCAAGATCATGTTTTAAGGTCAGACATATAGCAAGCTTTACAAGAAATATGTTGTCTCTGATTATCTATACATATTAATGTAAATTACTTTTCTAGACTTATCTAACTAGGTAAGATTTTTATTAAAGCATGATCTGTTAATTTGGTAGTGATTTATTGATTAATGAATTTTGGGTTTTTATATGCCTGTTGAATGATGGAACGTAATATGGGACCACCCTCAGTGATGGGCATGCAGCATCCACTTCTTTATCTCAAGCTAAACTCTGTCACCTTATGTCCAATTAACTTGAAACTTGGCAGTTATATTCCTCTCATGATTAGAGTGAAGTGTGCAAGAACCGTAACTCTACTTAGCTTTAATTTTTAGTTATTTTGTTATTTTTCATACTTGGACATCCATCAGTGATTCGGGTGTATCTTGTGACAATTGGCCACCTTGTTAACCCTTGTCATGCTGAACAAATTTTGGCTGAAAATTTTAATCGAAATCAAAGGACAAAAAGCGCTGAAAGTATTAACTGTAGGTCAATTTTTATTTGGAAAACTCAATCTATTGGCAGTTCTAGTGTGCAAGTGAGAAACAGGTGGTGTAGACTAACATCAGACTGCACATATGTGCAGGCTGATGTTTGTCTATGGCTCCTGTCAAAGCAGGAATATTCCGGGTTCAGCATGATAAGGGTTAATTTTTTAACTTTATTTATGATACCTTTGCATGGTTAGAGTTGTGTCTTATATATTTTAATTTTCTGTTCATTTGTCTGTAAGATTATCAAAGAGAAAGCTATCATTTACAGTCAAACTTGTTCAAAGGGACCACTTCAGGGACCACCAAAAAGTGGTTGTTTAAGAAAGATGTCTCTTAATACACTTTTTGTACACAAATAAGAAACATACTTTTTGATTGAATACATGCATATCATTGTGTGGACCTTTGTTGTAATAAATCAAGACGATTCTGTCGAATTTTTAAAACATAAGATTCATTCTCAAAAATATTTAGACCAACAATACTTACATTTTAGGATATTTTTTATTTAAAGAAGGGAATTTTAAAAACGGTCACTTTATCGAAAATGGTCGCTTAATCAACGTGGTCGCTGGAGCAAGATTGGCTGTATTTGATATGTTGGATGAATTGTATGTTTATTTAATTTGCATCTTTTATTTTGGTCCCAAGGTTATCGGTCAAGGTCAAATATCAATTTTGTAGGTTTGGGAAATTGATGTTTTTTGGGCATTTATTTTGTAGCAATGAAAAAGTTTTTGGCATGGTTTAAAACATTTTTTTCATCTACAAATAGTAACAGGATATTTCTTTGCTAATAGTCATTCATCTGTCTGTGTAGCTTGTATTTTTTTTTTCAAATGAATTTAGATGTTTTTAATAGATTAATATAAATTTTAGTTTATGATATTTGTTTGCTGTTGTGAAATATAAAATAAATTCCTCCTCGAGAGTTGTTATACAGTAAGAAGTACTTTCTAAAGAGTAAGAAAAGACTGAAATATGAAATTTTACACCAGCTCAAATTGCACTAAACCCATCAAACAGATGAAATGTACAATTACTATAATATAAATCAAAACATTTGGTCTAGGCCGAGCTGATTTAAGTACTTAATTATTTTTGTTTTCAAGAAAATTTTTTGTTTCTTTAACCCTTTGCTTTTTAATCCCTGCCTTTTACGTGCCTATGATTTTATGATTGAGAAAACATTGTGAAAAAAGAAGAAATTGCTTCTGACAAGCAATTTCTTCTTTTTCAACACTATTTTCTACCCAACTGAATGGTTATTTTTCAATTTAAATCCACTTTAAATTTTCATCTGCAAAACCTTTGAATTTGGACAGGTCTAAAATTTTGTAAAACAGGAAAGGGTTAAAAAAAAACTGAAATACTGTCAACTCATCATGCTATATCAAATTATTTCTACCTTTTATTTTCTTTTTCAGACTTTGATAAATTTTAACGAATGGCCACCGTCAAACGGTTCCACTAACAGAGCTATATTACAATTCTACGATAATACGAGAACATTTTACGACCGAGAATTTAATTCATGGGAAACCAAAATGTAGAAAGACACTGTGTTGGATTGAAGAGACTTGTGAAATTATTATTCATAACCCAGTTGTTTAAAAGATAGCCATTGGTTAATATTCAACCAATAGGTGTTTTTTTCAACCAATCAAGTATTTCGTTTCAACCTGATTGGATGATTTGTGGCCAATCAGGTTTATTTTATTTTAAATACACCAATTTTATTTTTGAATAATAAAACTGATTTATTGAAAATAACATATATTACACCTGATTAGCTCAAAAATACAAAATCACAGGGATAAATTGACCAATGGTCAACTGCAATACAACTGGGCTTTGGTGTATTGAAAATTTCAAAAAATGATAATTGACCCTTCTAAGTTTCATAGAATGGATTGTAGATTAATGTTTCAAAATCAATTCAAAACTGTTCTTATTGCCTCTATAGGCTTAAACGTGCTTACAAACAGTTTATTTCTGACCACTCTTGGTCAATTTAAAGTAGCCAAGGAGAGATTTTGATGGGTCAGTGCAAAATTATTGTAATTGTCTTTGTATTCATATGCATTTGCAAAACGTTTTGCGTTGACCTCACAATTTGCACTTGCAAAAAGAAGGGAGTATTATTATTCAAGGGCGTAACACCCATTACACAATTTATGCAAGTGCATGAAAGAAATAATACTCTGCTGAAAAATACCGTTGATAAATAATAAAAAAAACATTGAAACTACAGCTTATTCAAGCTTATTCAGCTTGAATAAGCTGTAGTTACGATGTTTTGATTATTAACCATCGCTCAAATCATAGAAAGGGACCAGATGGAGGGCATTCATCTTTTGTCACAGTTCTCATATGGCCTTTAACCTATGTATTCTTTAAGTGTCACCTTCTGAGTGTGTATATATTTCAAAGTCCTAGAAACTCTTATAGTATAATTCTGTCAAATTATTAATAGTAAAATTTACTCTCTTCTAATTTTGGACTTTTCAATACACCAACAACCAACCTAGCTTTTGCTAAGTGTTCAGTGCCTTATGGCATGTTTCTATAGAAACCATTGTTACCCCCCTTTATAACAGGCAATTTATCTACCTTTTATGATTAAAATGATTTGCATTTAGACTGACTTTTTGGAGAAATTTGCTAAATATCTCAAGCAAACACATTTTATCAATTCAAAATGAATGAATATCTTTTGGCATCATTTGTACTGACAGTTTATTTTGCATTATCAATGGTCCAAAATTTGTAATCATGATATTGCCTGTTACTAGGGGAGGGAATGAATTAATTGATGTAATATATTATGCAAATTAGGTGTACATATTTTAAGAAAATTATTTTGTGATAAAAGATTTAAATGTATCATTCCTTAAGTAGGCCATATGAAGTTAATGTTATTGACAATAAAATTAAACCAATTTTCCAAAATTGCCTATCAATAATACATAGACATTATTGCATGAGTGTTCATTTAATACCGAAATTATTAAAAGTATTATTATTATTATTAATAATAACGAGTTTAATAAATTCGGTAATTGGTGACCACAAATTTGATATTCTATTTATAATAATAGACATTTTTTTTTAATAAAACGAGGAAATTTCGGAGGGGGCATTGGTGTTTTAAGTGGTCAATGCAACACATAGTAAGTGCTATAGACAGTTGCAAGAGTGTTTCGCTGACCCCTCAACATCTTGTCAGTAATATTGACCATATATGTGCCACTTTTCATAAGTATACATTCCCACATTCATACATATCAGATTTACATATACATAATCATAAGTTTAAATAGACAGGATTTCTAGGAATGGATGAATTATAAAGTTATTCATTCACCATTTTGTAAATAGATCTATCGCACAATGTTCATTTTATACATTGATGATATTAAAACTTTTATTTTGTGATCAAAAGATATTGTATATTAGTATGCACCCCTTTGAAGAAGAGGGGGTATATTGCTTTGCACTTGCCGGTTGCACTTGTCGGTTGGTCGGTCTGTCCATCGCTCCGCCAGTAGACCTTTCTTCCGGAGCATATCTCAAAAAGTATGCTAGCTAGAATCACTAATCTTTACAGGTATATAGATCTCATTGACAAGAAGTGCAGTGCACAAGAACCATAACTCTACTTATAATATTTTGTGAGTTATTGCCCTTTGTTGATTGGCAAAGAATAAGCCATTGACCTGCTTTTATTGGAGACATAAATGTTTTACAAACATCTCTTGTTATGTTTGTGGTATAGATAGGCAGTATTTAATATTAGAGATGTACTTAAATTGCTAGAAAACTAATTGTTTGTGGTTTTCTTGACATTGTTTTAAATAGGAAAGGAAAAGGCATTGTTTTAAATAGGGAAGAAAAAGTAAGTCAGTAATCATCTTCAATGCGTGCAAATAACTGTGTCATAAAACGAAAAGAATTTACATGCTTAAAGAAAGTGATCATATTGTTGGTTTATCAAATCCTTGTATCTTCAGTTTGGACAAGCTGAAATTAGTAGGGTTTTGCTACCAACCTAAAATTCAAGGTTCCCAGTTATTTATGTCAACTATCAATAAAAGAAAGAAATTGTAAATAAAATTTAATTTACCTCAACCTTAAATGTAACAACCTGTTACTTAGGCCCTGCCCTGACAGTGTTAAAATCATAGATTACAATTTTGTGAAACTCTAATTGATGTAAAAATGTGTTAATATGTTTAATATGTTTTAAAAATTTCCTGAGCATAATGATCTGTGTTGAGGGGTAAGTTTCAACTTGTTTAGGTAAATACAAGCGCATGTTACCTGTCACACGAAAAGGGACCATCTGGAAACTCCGTAAAATAAACATCTGAAAAAGAACTTGTTCTTGCTCAGGCCAACCAGAGGTCACATTTCAAAAATTCTTCACAAGAAGGTAGATTGACGCAGTCTGACTAAGGTTGACACTTTACACTCTCCTTAGTTGGTCCCTTTTTGTGTGATGGGTCACATATATTTAACATTGATATTTGATACAATCATGAACGAGTCCATTTAAGGCCTTTAAGAAAGCATTGGAGTTGATAGCTCAACAAACATTTACCCATTCGGAACACCACTCTGCCAATCTCATGATCAACCTCGGATGTACATAGAAACTTTGAGTGAAAACATTCGACGTCGCCAATGCAACTTGTGTAAGTCACTGACGTGAAACCATCGCATCCTAAAATAAATATCTTTAGATTCTTCAATAAGGTCTGAAAAATTTTAATTTTTGAGAATGATTCGTCATTCTCAAAAATTAAGATTTTTCAGCCGTTATTTACTGTAAAAAATATAAATCTAAAGACAGCGCCAGTTTTTTTCGCGCTAGTTTTTCTTACACTGTTTTTGCCTAACAAAATGCACAATTTTGTTATATACCCATCCACCTTATATACATCCGAGATCTGTTGCAGTTTACGGAAATGGCCGAGTGATGTTCCGAATGACATTTACCTTGATCATAAATTTGTCAATACTGAAGATGTTGCCTTGAAACTTGGCAAGTGTACTCACCACCAGAATAGCAATTCATACACTTAAATACATTGTGAAATTGACAAGGTGATTGAGTTTGGAATGAAATTGAATGAATTCGATGTGTGAAATTCAAGAAAGTTAAACCAATACGGATACTGTATTTCCTCCGATAATAGTGGCCTCCCTAATAGTAGCACCCCTATATTTTTACTAAGAAACCCCACTTCAAATGCCTGAATTTTTAGGAACTTTTTGAGAATTCCTCTCTAATTTGAGACTAATTTCCCCTAAACAATCATTCATAAAAGGACCTAAAAGACATCATTTTTTTTATTTTCAAATCAGAAAATGCATACTAAAAAAGGTTCCCTGACCATGTTATATAGCTCCTGGGAGTGTTTATTAGGTGAAATACGGTAATTTCCAGATACAAATAATGAGGAATATCACTTACCCCTCCCATTGTTTATATGTGTATATAAGATTGTGAGATATATATATATAAAGTTATATAAATATACATTTATCACATATCGGAAACATATGTTTGACCATGTAATAAAGAAATGAATTAATAAAAAGAAATATTTTGTGTAACTTTTGAGTTTGTCTTCATTTATCGGACCTTCGTCATTAACCATGACCTTTATATGGAACTCAAAATGAATAAAAAAAAATATTTTGTGTAAATTTGCAGTATATATTAACTTGAAAGTTTTTGGAGATCACCTTGGTATTGGTCTTGTTGGTGTTAACTTTGTCATTTGCTTGATGATCTTTAACCTTTGTTATTAAATTGTCATTGAAGATATTGTCATGAAAATTGGAAAGTGTATTCACCATCGCAAGAGCTATCCAGACTGTCAAGGGGGACAACTCTTAAACATTTTTGTAAGAGTAATACCCCTTTTTCAACTTAGATTTTTTGCAATATCCAGCACCTGCTGCTAAGTGGTGCTCTTATTTGACCATAAAGGGAAGAAGGCCTGAAATGCAGTCTGGACTGAGCTCTATACAATTTAACTGAGACTAGAACATATACGAGTTCTTGTTTGTGTGATGATTTTAGCTCTTCTTACCAAGGTCAGAAAAGCTTTAGCAATACGGGTTTCTGTCCAGCGTCCTTCTATCTGTCCCTTAACTTTTAACACACAAATAATTTGTTTGTATGGGATTTATAGCAGCTGGAGGCTAGGAAGAATGTAATGGTAGTAGCACTGCGAGAGATACTAAGAATCCATTGTAAGGTGCTCCAGCTGCGTGATATAACTTAAAGATTGTTGAAAGCTGCAATAAACCCCATACAAACAAATTATTTGTGTGTTAAAATTATACATGTACTCAAAACTATGTTGGAGGGTATTGTGAAACATTGTTGACCAGTCACTCATTTAATATTCCTGTTGACCTTCATTGATATTCGGTACCCACTACCTTATATGGATTAAAAATACGCGAACAGTACATTCAAATACTAAAATATACCCAGTTGTGATAAATAACCGTACACAGCTTAAGTGAAAGGTCAGGATCTTGAAAAAGCAGAGGTCATAAGATCGAATCTCATTCTCGTCTTATCTTTTTTTTTTATTCATATTTTTTTCAAATTTTGAAAATACGATGTAACTTTTAATTGCTGTAATTCAAATCTCTGAAATAAAAAAACGCGGCACAGTTTACTTAATTTTGTTCATCGTTCTGTGTGGGTGATCCGTTTGATACAATGTATTCTGCATGAAATGATTTCAGTAGCTTACGCACAGCATTTTTTTTTAGAAAAATACAGGAAAAATTTATCACACTCCTCAAAATAGAATAAAAAACGGATAAATGATACCGTAAATAGAATTAACAGAAGTAACGGCAAGCAATGAAATAAATCGCACGATCAGAAAAATAGTAATAATATATGCATCAAATATCATGAACGAAAGAAGATAATTCAATTCAGTCGCTTAGGTGCTGCGTCAGAGAAATTAAGTTAATGATCAAAAGCCTCGTAACCTCAGCTTGAATAGGTGACAACAGCTTATTAATTCCATGAAAATAAAGTAATGAGAGATTTGAATTAGGAAAAAACTGTGAATATAGAATATTACAAACAAGAAATTTATGATAGAATATTACAAACAAGAAATTTATGAGACAATAAAACCGTTCCTTTATTTAATAATGAAAATAAAGTTAAAACAATTTTGGACAAAGATTACTGTATCCGACTGCGTGCGTTAACGGTTTAGACCACTGCGTTACGGACCCAATTATAACAATTGAACTATTTTATTTGATCTTAAAATTGAAATTCTTTTAATAACCTCACGGATATTAACGAAAATTTACGAAAAATAATGAGTGAAAGGTCAACAATGTTTCACAATATAAAGGAGTAAGCTCGTCAGTCGGTCCTTCTGTAGCTTTTGAATGAAAGTCCGACATGCTATCTACTTTGCAAGCCTTTGAACTTCGGACTCTTTGGCTCCTTTATCACAGAAGTTAGAATTGATCCCTGAGAAGAGGTTTATAACAAACTATAACACTATCCTTCACACATTCTTTTTTATTATTATCTCATTTAGGTTTAAATCACAGAACGATAGTTATAAGTCCATAAATAAAACAAAATAAAAATGTAGAAAATATTTACAGATAGCTAAGTAAAAATATTAATAAAATGCAAAATAAAGTTGTCAGCCACAAAGGATGTTAAAATTGTATTGGTCTAACATCTTTCGGCTAGTCAAATTTGTTTGTATTGGATTTAATGTCACTTTCAATTAAATTAGAGATATTGTGACAGCTTGATATCGATAACTGCTCATCCAACTCCAGCCGTATTTCACACGCATCATGAAATCATTTTGATGATAACACACAGCCATTAGTACATGCTTTCAGTTCATTGACCACCTGTGTTATATAAAAAATATTTAACAGGGTTATTTTACTCCTGCAACGTAGGCCGTATTATAAATTAACCCTTTGCTGTTTAATCCCTGCTTTTTATGTGCCAGTGATTTTATGATTGAGAAAACATTGTGAAACAAGAGCTGTCACTGTAAGATGACAATGCCCCCGACACCGCTTTGATTTAGAAGTTATGGCCAATGTTAAAGTTTTTGGACGGAATGACGGACGGACGGACAGACGGACGGACAGACGGACGGACGGACGGACAAGTCAAATTTATTATGCCTCCCTATCGGGGGCATAAAAAGAAGAAATTGCTCCTGACAAGCAATTTCTTCTTTTTCCACACTATTTTCTACCATACTGAATGGTTATTTTTCAAATTAAATCCACCTTATTTTCGTCTGCAAAACCTTTGAATTTGGACAGGTCCAAAATTTTGTAAAACAGGAAAGGGTTTAAGAAAACTTTGAAAACAATTTGAACCACAGTCACTTTTCAATTGCTGTCATCCCTCTGATTTTAAATGTCTTAACCCTTGTCATGCTAAACCCAGATTATTCCTGCTCTGGCAGGAGCCATAGACCATTATCAGCCAGTAACTTTTCCATTACCTTTTTATTCCTCTGATTTTAAATCTTTTAACCCTTGTCATGCTAAACCCAGATTATTCCTGCTCTAGCAGGAGCCATAGACAATTATCAGCCTGCACATATGTGCAGCCTGATGTTAGTCTTCACCACCTGTTTCTCACTTTCAAGCCGGAATTGTCAATAGATTTAAGTTTTTTCAAAAAAAAATTGGCCTATAGTTGGTACTGATAGTGCTTTTTGCCCTTTGGTTTTGACAAAAAATTTTAGCTAAAATTTATTCAGCATGACAAGGGTTAAGATTGTTTTGCTATGGTCACTGATCTATCAAAATTGGCTTCATAATCACATCATACTTTATGCTTGACTGCCTGTATATTTGTGTTAAGAACTCCTTGTCCAGCTAACATGTTATAAGTTATGGCCCTTCTTTTGTCAAAAAATGGCTTTATAATGACATCATTCAACATGTTTGACTGTTTGAAAATTTGTGTTGATAGTTCCTTGTCCAGCGATGGTCTTATGAGTTATGGCCCCAGATCTGTCAGCCCGTACCCCTGAACCTGGTCTAACATATTTCCCTGCTATGGCATGGCTCATGGTTTGCTGAAAAAAAATGTAGGTTTTCTGCTAAAATCTCGTAACTACAGCTTGTTTTGGTAGAAAAATCGATATTTTGTTAACAGATGGCAAAATATAGACTGATCATAACTTTTAAATGGAAGTCTGATTTTAGGCTTTGTAAGCCATTCTAAAATGTTTAAATTGTTGACCCAGTCAGACTGCGGTAATCATGCAGCCTCACTAAGGTCAACACTTTACACACTACCTAGTTGGTCCCTTTTTGCTAAGGAAGTGAGAGTAGTGATTAGTGCAGAGTGTTAGGTCTGTCCAAGGCCAAAATTTTCCATTTTTCCTAAAATTCTCTGAATCTAAAATCAAAACTCTTACTTGTAAATAGATTTATTTTCCAAATGGGGGATATCTGATTGCATTGTTTCCCTTCTTTAGTTTTTCTCAAATTACATAAATGCCCTCTTTCACGACAAAAAACTTCAAAGGCTATCAAGCATCTTTTTATTTTTACTTGATTATTTCCGAAGATGATATGATAAAGAGACATAGAGGATAATCCTTTGTTTCAGTGTAAGATTGGTTTATATTTCATTGAGTGAACAACAAAAGCTATATTTTCACAAGTTGTGGAGCCACTAGTGAAAATCTAGCTTTTGTTGTTCAAGAAATGAAATACTAATCGTACTTACTCGAAAAACAAATGATTATTCTATTTCTTTATTGCAAAAATGAGACAAAATGTGAAATTTCTAGGACATATTTTGTGAAGCGCGTTATTTTGCACGTGATTGCTACGCAACCTTCATTGTGACGTCACTAATTTTGCCCCACAAAGATGATGTCAAATAGGATAAAATGAAACAAAAGCAGGGTATAAGTTTTTGATAATTTCACTGCTTTAGCGGTGAGATTATTAAGTGATAATCTACCGTTTTTTCTCGATAAAGCACCGGAAAGCAGTGTAAGATCGATTAATATTTCATTGAGTGAACAACAAAAGCTATATTTTCACGAGTGGCAGAGTATACCTTAGTGACTGGCTGATGCCTCTCCACAACAACTGAGCTCATAGGTGGCGCTAGAGGTCCTTGAAAATGTGATTTTGATTTGCCGCTATCAACCTTTGATGATACTTTTGCTGTCAGAACTTTACTAGAAGTAGGCCTGCTTTTGGACGGCTGAAAAGAAAATGAAAAAGATTGATATAAAGGTCACCGAAGTTCAAAGGTTCAAAGCTTAAGCGGCACAAGCTTAAGTAGCACAAGATGTATTTGTGAAACAGTAATGCTCCCAAAATAGAAGTTTTTCAAACTGTGGCCTTGTCACATGACCTTTACCTTGTCACATGACCCTTACCTTGTCACATGACCTTAACCTTGTCACATGACCTTAACCTTGTCACATGACCTCAACCTTGTCACATGATCTTAACTGTGGTATCTGTAGAAGCAATGACAGATATATCATTAATTATTGCATAAAATGTGCGCTTTCAGGTCATTATAGGCATACATTAACGGACAAAACCAGGGCATTAACTGGACAAAACGTGGATTAATAAGTAAATTCACGTGCCCTTAACGCCCGGTTTTTCTCTTAGATGTTCTCGGTCTGGGCTTAAACACTTTATCAGTTTCCTTGTCCAACATTATTATAGAGCATACCTAAAGACGTTGCTCTTAATCCCACGTAAAATTGTGTGACATCATAAATTTACCAAGCAACGTCGGTATAAACATGATGGACAGTGTAATGCATGATGGCATATAAGTAGGTTTGTAACTGGTTTTTTTATCGATTCGATGAAATTATTTTGCTCTTATCTATCCTTTTTAGGCAATGATAGCATTGATTCACGTTTTTGAGGGCGTTCACATTTTCAGAGACCCTCATTATGCTTTAATGCCCTCGTGCTTCACACTCGGGCATTAAACCATTTTTCGGGTCTCTGCAAATGTTAACCCCCTCAAAAACATGAATTTACTCTATATCGATTGCTACTGACATCTATGTAAAAATTGTAACCTATTATAAAACCAATCTTGTACTTTTGTTTTTCTTTCAGTGGTAAGTGTGTTTTTACTTAGTGGACCTAACCAAGGTTACCAAATGAATTCATTAGATAACCTTGGTTAACATTGTGAAAGGTCATGAGTCCAGAAGTATTGCTGAACAATCACAGGTCCACTACCTACTAGTGTTCAAATACTGTAAATGGTTTTACATTGGTGGTGTTCACATTTGGCGGTTTTTCAGTTTTTAAAACGCCTATATTAAGTAATTTATAAAAATATAATGTTAATATTACAAAGATAAAGAAAATGGTTCTCTTTTTTTCTTAAGACTCTGTTATAAAAGAGTGTAATTAAAAGCCTTTCAATGAATCAAATAATATATAGTTTTCACAGCTATTGTTTAAGTCAAAGGGTACGTCTTTAACACATTTAGATGGATTTTATTTTGACAACATGATTTGAATTCACTACAAAACATCATTTGTGAGCAGTGAGAAATTTTAAACCAATTTGAATAACTCAAATTATAATCTGTATTTTTCGTATGCTACACTGAAATAAATTATTGAGTAATTAACTACAAGGAGTCATTATATAATTATGAGCCATAATTTAAGCTATTCAATGCAAAAAAATTCACCTGAAATGACAAATATTTGGCGGTAGATATTTTTGCATATCTAAGGGTGACCCCCAATAAAGTCTTTTCGGTGTAAGGTCACATGGACAAGTACTTCTGGGGTCATTGGGTGCTGAAATAGTCCCTTAAAAAAAATTTAACCCCATTTTCAAGTGTGTAAGTAGGCATATAAAGAAGGACTACTTTTTGTGTTCAGCTGTTTGGGTGTACTCCGACTGTTTTGTGTTGGAATTTAGACGGTACATGTGTTTGAACTGATTTTGCGGAAAATCCAATGCATCATGATCCGGTTTAATGGGGATTTTTCAAGAGTCCTAGGCACAATCTATTCATATTAGACACTCATATGGCTTAACGAATGTTGTGGAATTTGTCATTGCGTTGAAAATGTGGAATTTACATGTATTAATATAGGGGAAAAAATGAGTGAGCTGCAACCTTTCTAATCAACAACAACAACAGACCAACCTGTGGCTTAGACTGAACTCCTGTAGACTGGGACACAGGTCTGGATCCCTGACTGGTTATAAATCTTTCCTGAACTGTACTTGGAGGTGGACCAGTTTGGGGTAAGGAATCCCCAGGAAGGGATTTCCCTAGACTGTAATCCTTGTCTGGTAGACTAGACTTCATGTTGTCAGCAAAATCATCGGGCAGTCTTCCATTTGTCACTAAAAAAAAAAGAGTGGCATCTACAGATGCAACAATCCAATGCAAAAAGGGGCATAATTGTTACCAAAATCTTTCAGAGTTGTCCCTTTTTAATAGTCTGGATAGCTCTTGTGATGGTGAACACACTCACTAAGTTAAGCTGATATCTTAATAACAACAGAGATATGACCAAGGTTAAAGTTTGTCCAGCCAACACCAAGAAAACACCAGTGACCAAAAGATCAGCCGAGCTAATAAAAAGCAGAATATTCATTTGAGAATTAGAATGGTTGTCCATTGATTACTTAGAACTGCAAAATTTTGACGACTAACTACATAACATTCAAAAGTTTGTTAAAAATTTAAATAAGTATAGTTAAAGGTGATAAGAAGTTTATAAATTTCATTTTACAATGGCACTATATAAATTTCTTGTTAGAACTTTTATCATTATAACTGCTTCAGCCAAATATCAAGCACATTGGATAGATTCTGTATGAGTAGTTAGCTTGATAGCAAGAGCCACGTCAGACATGACCATCCCCCGCCATGAAAGCTTGATAGTAAACTGAAGCCTATTATAACAAAAGGCAATAACTCCAAAATTATGCAAGCAAGACTTGTCATTCTTTTGCACTGAGCTTCTCCTCCATGAGATCTATCCACCTATAAAGTTTCTTATTGATAGCTTTTAAACTTTAGCAGATATGCTCCTGACAAGTTTAGTGACAGAATGATGGAACTACAGACGGAGAACATTACTTTATCTCCTTTGCCGAACAGGGGGGGGATAAAAAGGCCAAACCAATTATACTTGGGTCTCCTCTATTCTCCTTTTCCTCTCCATGTTGGAAAATAGTCATAGCCTCGAGGTTGAGCGCGCACACACCGCGCATAAATGCTTTCTTCATCATCTCCTCATAGTGCGCTCTCTCTGCGTGTAATTTTGACATCTCCGTCTGAGCTGCCTCTAGCTCTTCCTTCGCCTAAATCAATTAGAAAATATACTTAAAGTGAAGAGATATCAGAGCCGGTGCGTGACACTGACATTTAGAACATGTTATGAGTTTGTAACAATGAGCGGTGTTGAAAGAAGATTGCCTATTTGTCTAAAGATACTTTCAGACCTAAAATATCTTTAGAGCACAAAGTGCTTTGCACACATTTGCAATTGTTGGAAATGTCACGCACAGGCTCATAAAATATTGAATGATTGGCCAAGTACATGTAATACCAAATTTATGAAATGAGTCATATATAAACAGATAAAAACAAGGCTTCGATGAATTTTTATCTTTAGATCAGATGACATATTTTTGAAATTTCTCGAGTAGTAACTATTGAAAAGATTTTCATCAGAAAAAAACTGTTATCTTAAATACAGCTCTCTTTGTTTCATATGTGTCAGAGGCTAAAAAGTGAATAAGCAGATTTTTTTTAAAAACATGAAGGCTTGATTTTTAACAAATTTAATTAATTCACATAATATCAAACTCAAAATCATTTGTCATTTTTACACCAACTTCTTGTGCTTTAGCCTGACAAGCCTTCTCATTTCTCTGTTTCCATTTACTCTTAAGAATGCCTAGAATTGGGAAACATAAACTGTATCCCAAGGGCATAACTACCATTACGCACATTACAAAAATGCATAATAGAAATAAAACCTCTTTCAATAAATGTTGTCAATGAATGATCATAACATTGTAACTACAGCTTATTGGAGCTGTAGTTACAATGTTTTGATTATTCACCGACGCTCAAATCATAAAAAAGGGGAGGGGATGGTGGACATTTATCTTTTGTTACGGTCCACATACCACCCTTATCCTGTATATTCTATAGCGATCGCCATCTGAGTGAGGATAAATTTCAAAATCCTAGTTACGCCTATGGTGTCCTACCTAAGATTAACAGCCCTAATTATCATTAGTAAGCTGTATACAGATTTCTTGTTGATTAGGCCGCCGTCATAGCGCAGTTGGTAGCACGTCAGACTGTCTATCTAGAGATCCCGGGTTCGATCCCCGATGGCGGCACTCATTCTCAGACTATTTGTCTTTCACCCATGGGTTGATAATCGTAGACCTATGTGAGATAGTAGCTGGAGGCTAGGAAAGGATTTGATGGTTGTACTGGTGCGAGAATTACCAGGGATCCAATGTTAGGTGCTCCAGCCGCCGCGATATAACTGAAAAAAAAAAATCAATCAATCCATTTCATTACTACACGGGAGCTAATCGTGCCTGAATTCAATATATACTAGAAGTCGCGTTGTCGTCCTTACTCTTTTGTCTGGTTGCAAACCATTAGGGTGAAAGAACAAGTAAATCGTGACCCAAACCGGTGGATAAATAGTTCCTTTGAGATTGACCGTGGAGACGATAATTCCGTTTTTGTTGGATTGTGTATGGTTGGATGGGCAGTCTTAGCAACTTCTGTACTGCAAGACTGAAAAAAAAATGTGGAGAATTGAGAGTTTAAGGAATTTTTGGGATTGCGGACGAATGAGCAGGGTGAGAATCTGAATTGGTTCCTGGGTCGTTGTACCCTCAAATAGTTCCTTATTGGCGGGAAAGTTTTAGAGGGAAAGTAGGAGGGCGCCTTGTGTAAGTTCCTAATTGGCGGGGAAATGAAGCAAGCCGTGTAACTACTATCTATTTTTAGTAACAGATTGACAAACCTCGTGTTATGTTCGTGTAGAAGCTGGGCTCCAGATAAAGGGAAGAATTTCGCTCTAAAGATAAAGAATAAACCAACTCCTTTTCGGGGAGTTCTATGGTCGTGGTAGCTCTTTGAAATTGTGTTATTTAGAAAATCGCAAGCAGTAGCCGTAGAATGGGGTTTTGTTGTAAAGACACCATTTCTTTTGCCATCAAACCCTCTTATCTCGAACAATCTCTCTTTTTTTTTTTTTTTCTTTTTTTTTTGTCTAGAGATCTGGATTCATAATGGACCGTTCATGTGGCGAAACGCTGAATGACAATTGGGTCGGGATTAGTCAAAACGATCGCTGCTTTGGCTCGGTCTTTAATGCCGAGCGCTCCCACTGCTTCTATAAGTCGAGGCACGTGAATTCGGGATGGAGGCGCGAAACTCTGCCCGATTGTAGAGCTGGTCGAGACGAACACAAACACACCAAAATTGTCCCGATCGGCCGAATGGGGGCAGAGCTACGGCCGTAGCGCTCTGAAAAGGGCCGCTCGGCGGGCCCCCTCCCGACATCAGCGCAAAATGCTATAGAGCAGCTATAAATAGCCGCAGCGCCGCAAAACACGCGACGATCGTAGAGCTTGAGTTGAGGAACAGGAGCGAACTACGATCGTCTTGATCGGCGCCTTGGTGCGGCACAGCGTCGTCAGCCGACAACATCAACCCTGTACTCGAGCCCCATGGCCTGAATTCGCGTTACTCCGGCGATAGATGGGCTGGGAACGCTAAACTCGCATCGGGCGGAAAGACCGGACACAAGCGGCGATCGCCGTCGAGCAATCCCGTCCCAGCCACTGCTCTTCCGGTCAGGGCGTTGAATACACGATTTCGGCCTGTGGATGGGATGGAGACGCGAAACTCTCTCCCATTGAGCTTGTCGAGACGAACACACAGACACCAAGATTGGGCCGAGCTACGGCCGCAGCGCCCCTGAAAAGTACCGATCGGCGGGCCCTCTCCTGACATGATTCATAACGGATTGCTCTACACCGGCCTCAATAGCCGCAGTCCCGACAAACTTGCAACGGTCGAAGAGCTTGAGTGGGGGGGGCAGGAGCGTACTACGATCGTCTTGATCGGCGCCTTGGTGCGGCACAGCGTCGTAAGCCGACAACAGCAACCCTGTACTCGAGTCCCATGGCCTGAATTCGCGTTACTCCGGCGATAGATGAGCTGGAAACGCAAAACCCCGCCTCGGGGGTAAAGACCGAGCATAAGCGGCGATCGCCGTCGTGCATTCCCGTCCCAGCCGCTGCTCTTCCGGTCAGGCGGCGAAACACGATTTCGGCCTGTGGATGGGATGGGATGGGAGCGCGGAATTCTCTCCAATTGTAGAGCTCATTGAGACGATCACGCACACACCAACATTGGCTCGATCGGCCCACTTGGGGGCGAGCTACGATCGTAGCGCCCCTGAATAGCTCAGCTCGGTGGGCCCCCTCCTGACACCAGTGCGGATTGCTCTAGACCATCCTCGAATAGCCGCTCTGCCGACAAACTCGCCAAGATGTAGGGGCTTGAGTGGGAAGCAAGAGCGTAACACGAGCGTCTTAATCGGCGCCTTAGTGCTGCCCAGCGTCAAATGCCGGCAACAGCGACCTTGCACTCGCGCCCCAGGGCCAGAATTCGCGTTTCTCCGTCTGGGAGCCAAGCTGCGGTCGTAAGCGCCCCTTAAATGCGCCGCTCGGCGGGCCCCACGATCTTTTTGATCGGCGCCTCGGTGTGGCCCAGCATCGTAAGCCGGCAACATCGACCCTGTACTCGCGCCCCAGGTCCCGAATTTGCGTTTCTTTGGCGATAGATGGGTTGGGAACGCCAAACTCGCCTCGGGGGGGGGGGGGGGGGGGGGGAAGAACGAGCACAGGCAGCAATCACGTCCCAGCCACTTCACTTCCGGATCAGGATGGCGAAAACAGGATTTCAGTCTGTGGATGGGATGGAGGCGAAAAACTCTCTTCGATTGTTGAGCTTGTCGAGACGAAGGCGCAGACACCCTAAGATTGTCCAGATCGGTCCAATTTGGGCCGAGCTACAGTTAACAACATCGTGAAATTGATAAGGTGAATAATTTTGGAATGATTTAGGAATGAAATTGAATGAGTGTGTGGAGCTACTTTTGAGTGAATTTAATGGGAGGTAATCCTATAACGCACATTTTGTTCTGGGTGAACACAATTTGCGACATTGATTACCTCCCTTTAATAAAAAACGCAAACATGTTCTATACATAGCCTCCTATTTCTTCAAGATCCTATGAGACGCTAACAATTTGAATAATGCCAATGTAATCGCGATTTTTCTCTATCAAAAAATATTTTGAATGATGTTGTTATGTTTTTCAATGGGTTTGGGCGTTTTTGAAGGGTTTGAGTGAGTGGTTGGAATGAATGAATTGAGCGTTGAGTGAATGGTTGAGAATAATTTTGACAGGAATGAGTGTCATTTTCACGATGTTTTTAATTGTACAGCCGTAGCGCCCCTGAAATTAACCGCTCGACCGGTCCCTCCCGACATCAGCGTGATTTATTCTAGACCGTCCGCAAACAGCCGCAGCGCCGCCAAACTCGCCACGATCGTAGAGCTTGAATGGAGGAACAAGTGCATACCTCGAACCTCTTGATCTAAGCCTTGGTGTGTCCCAGCGTCGTAACCCGGCAAAAGCGAGACTGCACTCGCGCCCAATGTCACGACTTTGCGTTTGTCCGGCGCTAGACCGGCTGAAAACGCCACACTCGCCTCGAAGGAATGAACAGATACAAGAGGCGACCGCCGTCGATCAATCCCGTCACAGCCACTGCACTTCCGGTCTGGGCGGCGAATACACTATTTCGGCCTGTGGATAGAATGGAGACGCAAAACTCTCCCCGATTGTAAAGCTGATTGATACGAACACGCAGACACCAAGATTGTCCCGATCGGTCCGATTGGGGCCGAGCTACGGACTTGGCGCCCCTGAAATGCGCCGCTCGGCGGGCCCCCTCCCGTCATCAGCGCCTTATCGTCTTAATCGGCGCCTCAATACGGCTCAGCGTCGTAAACCGGCACCAGCGACCCTGCACGCGCGCCACAGGTACCGATTTAGCGTTTCTCCGGTGATAGATGGGCTGGAAACGCCAAACTCGCCTCGGTGGTAGAGAGCGAGTTCAAGCGATTTCAGGGCGACGCAAAACACGAATTCGGTCTGTGGATTGAATGTAGGCGCAAAACTCTCCCCGATTGTCAAGCTCGTCGCTACGAACAAGAAGACACCAAGATCGTCCCGATCGGCCCATGGATGTAGCGCCCCCGAAAAGCACCGCTCGACGGCCCCCTCCCGAAATCAGCGCGATTTGCTCAAGAGCGGTCGTCAATAGCCGCAGCGCAGCAAAAATCGCCACGATAGTAGGGCTTGAGTGGAGGAGCAAGAGCTTACCACGATCCTCTTGATTGGCGTCTCAATGCGGGTCAGCGACGTAAGCCGGCACTCGCGATCCTGCACTTGCGCCCCAGGTCCAAAATTTGCGTTTCTCCGGCTGTGGAAGGGATGGAAGCGCCAAACTCGCCTCGGTGCTAATGACTGTTTTCAAAGAAAAAGAGAAAGTGCTATAGCTTTGGTCTTTTCTTCAATACCAATCAATCAATCTACAATCAATCAATCAATCAATCAATCAATCAATCAATCAATCAATCAATCAATCAATCAATCAATCAATCAATCAATCAATCAATCAATCAATCAATCAATCAATCAATCAATCAGCAAACCAATTTACGTTTCAATCTATAATTTCAGGTATCTAATAACCAGCCTGAATACGTCTATGACAATAAAGTAGCTTTACAAGATGAGGGAAATGCTCATTCCGCGGAGATCAAACCTCAGCAAAAGCAGTGAAATTATCAAAATCTTGTACCCTGCTTTTGTGCATTTCATTCTATCTGACGCCATCTATTAGGGGCGAAATAAGTGACGTCACAATGAACGTTGCATAGCAAACACGTGAAAAATGACGCGCTTTACAAAATTTGTCATTGATAAATATTGCAAAACCATTACAGGTCCAATACCTTAAACCAGTTACTGACAAGGTCAGACATACAGCAAGCTTTACAAGAAATGTGTTGTCTCTGATTATCTATACATATTAATGTAAATTACTTTTCTAGACTTATGTAACTAGGTAAGATTTTTATTAAAGCATGATCTGTTAATTTGGTAGTGATTTATTGATAATGCATTTTGGGTTTTATAACCCTGTTGAATGACGGGACGTATATAGAGGATATTGAATGAGTGGTAATTGAATACTGAATTTATTAAACAAGTCATCTATAGTAAAGATAAAAACAAGGCAGTGCCGAGTTTTTATCTGTTTTAGATGACGAGTTTAATAAATTCAGTATCTTATGAGCACAAATTTTATATTCTGTTTATAATACATGTATGACCAGAATTTTAGGGAAAAGTCTTTAAAATTCTTGAAATTCAACGTTTCAATTTTCCGCCAAACTTATAACGCCGTTTTAAAAATGACGTCACAAATCATAGATTATGACGTCATTTTTGCGGTTACAAAATAGCGTTGCTTTTCACTTTGAGCTCATTTGCATAGTTATTCCACTAGTGTAATAACACCCGTGTAATATCAAAAATATTTCCTCCCGCAACGTAGCTCATATTGTAATATGGGATCACCCGTGTTGATGGTTATGTGGCATCCACTTCTGTGTCTCGAGCTTAACTCTGTCACCTTATGTCTGATTAAACTGAAACTTGGTAGTTATGTCCCTCTCTTATGATTAGAGTGAAGTGTGCAAGAACAATAACTCTACATTACTTTATTTTTGAGTTATTTTATTATTTTTCATACTTGGACATCCAGCACTGTAATGGGTGTATCTTGTGACAATTTGCCAACTTGTTAATTCTTTAACTTGTTTTATGATACCCTAGCATGGTAAGAGTTGCTGGTCATATATATTTTTATTTTCTGTTCATTTGTCTATTAGATTATTACAGAGAAAGGTATCATTTACAGTCAAACTTGTTTTAACCCTTTGCTGTTTAATCCCTGCTTTTTACGTACCTGTGATTTTTTGATTGAGAAAACATTGTGAAAAAAGAAGAAATTGCTTCTGACAAGCAATTTCTTCTTTTTCCACACTATTTTCTATCCTACTGAATGGTTATTTTTCAAATTAAATCCACTTTAAATTTTCGTTCGAAAACCTTTTAATTTGGACAGGTCCAAAATTTTGTAAAACAGGAAAGGGTTAAGTGATCACTACAGGGACCACCAAAAAGCGGTTGTTTAAGAAAGTGGTCGCTTATTACAGTTTTTATACACAAATAAGAAACATACTTTTTGATTGAATATATGCATATCATTGCGTTATCCTTTGTTGTTATAAATCAAGACGATTCTGTCAAGTTTTTAAAACATAAGATTCATTCTCAAAAATATTAAGACCAACAATACCTACTTTTTAGGATATTTTTATTTAAACAAGGGAATTTTAAAAACGGTCACTTTATCGAAAATGGTCGCTTAATCAACGAGGTTCCTCGAGCAAGATTGACTGTATTTGATATGTTGGATTAATTCTATGTTTATTTTATTTGCATCTTTTATTTTGGTCCAAGGTCATCGGTCAAGGTCAAATATCAATTTTATAGGTTTTGAAAATTGATCATGGTTTTTGGACATTAATTTTGTAGCGATGAAAAAAAGTTTTGGCATGGTTTATAAAAAGTACTTTAATCTGCAAATAGTGTCATGATTATTCTTTGCTTTTAGTCATTTATCTTTCTATGTAGCTTGTAATTTTTCTTTCAAATGAATTTAGATTTTTTTGATAGATTAACATCCATTTAAGTTTATGATATTTGTTTGCTGTTGTGAAATATAAAATAGGTTCCACCTCAAGAGTTGTTAGACTTGAATATCTGAAGCAAAAGTAAACTGAAACAGTGAATTCAACTTAACCCTTGTCATGCTGAATAAATTTTGGCTAAAAATTTCCAGCAAAATCAAAGGGCAAAAAGCACTGAAAGTACCAACTGTGGGTCAATTTTTATTCAAAAAACTAAATCTATTGACAATTCTGGTTTGAAAGTGAGAAACAGGTGGTGTAGACTAACATCAGACTGCACACATGTGCAGGCTGATGTTGGTCTATAGCTCCTGCCAAGGCAGGAATATTACGGGTTTAGCATGACAAGGGTTAATTTCGATACTCTGATACATGTATAAGTGATAGCATGTAATGTTTAAGTTTTGCTAAAATTATACAGTAAGAAGTCAGAAAAAAAACTATTGATTAAGAATATTACACACCAGCTTTGCACTAAACCCACCAAACAGATGTACAAATACTATAATATACATCAAAACATTTGGTCTAGGCTGAGATGATTTAATTAAGTCGATAATACGTTAAAGCTCAGTCTGTAATGATAATCCAAGTGCTTAATAGTTTTTGTTTTCGAGGATTTTTTTTTGTTTTTTTAAAAGAAAAATTTGAATACTGTCAACTCAGCATGCTACATCAAATTATTTCTTCCTTTTATTTTCTATTTCAGACTTTGATAAATTTTAACGAATGGCCACCGTCAAACGGTTCCACTAACAGAGCTATATTACAATTCTACGATAATACGAGAACATTTTACGACCGAGAATTTAATTCATGGGAAACCAAAATGTAGAAGGACACTGTGTATGATTGAAGAGACCAGTGAAGTTATTATTCATCACCCAGTTGTTTAAAAGATAGCCATTGGTTAATATTCAATCAATGGGTTTTTTTTTCAACCAATCAGGTTTGTCGTTTCAAATGAACCTGATTGGATGATTTATGGCCAATCAGGTTTATTTTATTTTAAATACACCAATTTATATAATAAAACAGATTTATTGAAAATAACATATATCACACCTGATTAGCTCAAAAATACAAAATTACAGGGATAAATTGACCAATGGTCAACTGCAAAAACTGGGCTTTGGTGTATTGAAAATTTCAAAAAGTGATATTTGACCCTTCTAAGTTTCATAGAATGGATTGTAGATAATTGTTTCAAAATCAATTCAAAACTGTTTTAATTGCCTCTAAAGGCTTAAACATGCTTACATACAGTTTATTACTGAAAAGTCTTGGTCAATATTAAGTAGCCAAGGAGAGATTTTGATGGATCAGTGCAAAATTATTGTATGCCTTTGTATTCATATGCACTTGCAAATATTTTGCGTTGAACTCACAATTTGCACTTGCAAAAAGAAGAGAGTATTATTATTCAAGGGCGTAACTCCCATTACACAATTTATGCAAGTGCATAAAACAAATAATACCCTGTTGAAAAATATTGTTGATAAATGATAAAAACATCGAAACTACAGCTTATTTAAGCTTATTCAGCTTGAATAAGCTGTAGTTACGATGTTTTGATTATTAACCAACGCTCAAATCATAGAAAGGGACCAGATGGAGGGCATTCATCTTTTGTCACAGTTCTCATATGGCCTTTAACCTATGTATTCTTTAAGTGTCACCTTCTGAGTGCGTATAAATTTCAAAGTCCTAGATACTCTTATAGTATAATTCTGTCCATTTATTAATAGTAAAATTTACTATCTCCTATTTTTGGACTTTTCAATACACCAACAACCAACCTAGCCTTTGCTAAGTGTTCAGTGCCTTATGGCATGTTTCTATAGAAAACATTGTTACCCCCCTTTATAACAGGCAATTTATCTACCTTTTATAATTAGAATGATTCGACTTTAGACTGACTTTTGGGAAAATTTGCTAACTATCTAAAGCAACCACAATTTATCAATTCAAAATGAATGAATATCTTTTGGCATCATCAGTACTGAAAGTTTATTCTGATGATAGAAATATATAATACATACTTAATGTATTATATTTAAAAAAAAATTCTAATGAGGTTGGGAGAATTGAAAATTGTCGAGGCTCTGCTGAGACAATTATCAATTCTCACAACTGAGTTAGATATTTTTTTCATACAATACACTAAGTGCGTTTAATATTTATCTTAAAACCTCTATTTGTCTTGTTTTTGTCGATGTTTTTAACTGAAATGCAAGTTTCTAAAAATAACTGCATTATATCATTGTTCTTAAAATAACTATATGATATAAAAGAAATATCATACGGGATGTTATTACACCGATATTTGTATAGTTATAAGATAATTTGCATTATCAATGGTCGGAAATTTGTTATCATGATATTGCCTGTTACTAGGGGAGGGAATGAATCAATTGATTTAAATAAATTATGCAAATTAGGTGTACATATTTTAAGAAAATTATTTTGTGATAAAAGATTTAAATGTATCATTCCTTAAGTAGGCCATATGGAGTTAATGCTATTGACAATAAAATTAAACCAATTTTCCAAAATTGCCTATCAATAATACATAGACATTATTGCATGAGTGTTTTTTTAATACCGAAATTATTAATAGCATTATTATTATTATTAATAATAATGAGTTTAATAAATTCAGTAATTGGTGACCACAAATTTGATATTCTATTAATAATAATAGACATTTTTTGTATTAATTGAGGAAATTTCGGAGGGGGCATTGGTGTTTTAAGTGGTCAATGCAACACATAGTAAGTGCTATAGACAGTTACAAGAGTGCTTCGCTGACCCCTCAACATCTTGTCAGTAATATTGACCATATATGTGCCACTTTTCATAAGAATACATTCCTACATTCATACATATCAGATTTACATATGCATAATCATAAGTTTAAATAGACAGGATTTTCTAGGAATGGATGAATTATAAAGTTATTCATTCACCATTTTGTAAATAGATCTATCCCACAATGTTCATTTTATACATTGATGATATTAAAACTTTTATTTTGTGATCAAAAGATATTGTATATTAGTATGCACCCCTTTGAAGAAGAGGGGGTATATTGCTTTGCACTTGTCTGTTGGTCGGTCTGTCTGTCGCTCCGCCAGTAGACCTTTCTTCCGGAGCATATCTCAAAAAGTATGCTAGCTAGAATCACTTATCTTTACAGGTATATAGATCTCATTGAAGAGAAGTGCAGTGCACAAGAACCACTCTACTTATAATATTTTGTGAGTTATTGCCCTTTGTTGATTGACAAAGAATAAGCCATTGACCTGCTTTTATTGGGGACATAAATGTTTTACAAACATCTCTTGTTATGTTTGTGGTATAGATAGGCAGTATTTAATATTAGAGATGTACTTAAATTGCTAGAAATCTAATTGTATGTCGTTTTCTTGACATTGTTTTAAATGGGGAAGGAAAAGACATTGTTTTAAATAGGGAAGAAAAAGTTAGTCAGTAATTATCTTTAATGCGTGCAAATAACTGCGTCATAAAACGAAAAGAATTAACATGCTTAAAGAAAGTGGACACATTGTTGGTTTACAAAATCCTTGTATCTTCAGTTTGGACAAGCTGAAATTAGTAGGGTTTTTCAACCAACCTAAGATTCAAGGTCCCCAGTTATTTATGTCAACTATCAATAAAAGTAAGAAATTGTAAATAAAATCTATTTTACCTCAACCTTAAATGTAACAACATGTTACTTAGGCTCTGCCCTGACAGTGTAAAAATCGTGGATTACAACTTTGTGAAACTCTAATTGATGTACAAATGTGTTAATGTGTTTAATATGTTAATTCCTGAGCATAATGATCTGGGTTGAGGGGTAAGTTACAAGTGCATGTTACCTGTCACACGAAAAGGGACCATCTGGAAACTCCGTAAAATAAACATCTGAAAAGGAACTGGTTCTTGTTCAGGCCAACCAGAGGTCACATTCACAAGAAGGTAGATTTTATATTCAAGATTCAGAAAATTAGTAAAGTGCGAAAAGTTTCAACACAAGTCTGTCGAGGCAGTCTGACTAAGGTCGACACTTTACACACTCCCAAGATGGTCCCTTTTTGTGTGATGGGTCACACATATATTTAACAGTGATATTTGATACAATTATGAACGAGTCCATTTAAGGCCTGTAAGAAAGCATTGGAGTTGATTGGTGTTGTTTTTAGTGTTGGTTCGACAAACATTTACTTTGATGATATTTGGCAATACTAAAGAGGTTGCCTAGAAACTTGGAAATTCTTACACAAAAACATTGTGAAATTGACAAGGTGATTCAGTTTGGAATGAAATTGATTGAATTTGATGATTGAGTTTTGAGTGAAATTCAAGGAAGGTCATCCAATATGGATTATTTCTTTATACAAATAATGAGGAATATCACTTACCCCTACTATTGTTTATATGTGTATAGAAGATTGTGAGATATATATATATTGTTATATAAATATACATTTATCACATATCGGAAACATGTTTGACCATGTAATAAAGAAATGAATTAATAAAAAGAAATATTTTGTGTAACCATAGAGTTTTTCTTCATTTATTAGCTTGGATGTTTACGGGAAAAAACAGGTATTGGCATGATTTGCATTGGTGCTGTTGTTGGCTGACAAATTTTGCCCTTTGTGGTATATCTCATTAGTTATTGAAGAAATCTTGGCATGTGTGTTCACCATCACAAGAGCAATCCAGTTTGTCATGGGGGACAACTTTGAAAACAATTTTGTAACCCTAACCCCTTTTTCAACTTGAGATTTATTGCAGTATCAAGCACCTGCTGCTAAGTGGTGACACCCGGGGATGGTGCTCTTATTTGACCTTATAGTCATGAACCATGGAAAGACGGCCTGAAATTCACTGTGACTGAGCACTATACATGGTAAAACCACCAACTAAACTGAGACTAGAACAAATATGAGTTCTTGATCATGTGAGGATATTAGCTGTACTGACCGAAGGTCAGAAAAGCTTTAGCAGTACCAGATTTCCGTCAAGCATCCATCTGTCTGTCTATCCGTCTGTTAACCTTTGCTTGTTAACACTCTATAGAGTCCAGAGATTTTATTTGATTGTCCTCAGACTTGGTCAGAATGATTGGACTATCACAAGGACTGTTCCTTTCAAAAATGGGTCAGATCTGTCAAGCATCATGGGAAAAGGAGCCTAATGAAAGTTAAGAAAATCCCCTTAAACGCTTTTAAGTCCACTGCTTTAGGTCACCTGAGCATGAAGTGCTCAAGGGAGCTATTGTGATCTATCAATGTCCGGCGTCTGTCTGTCCATCATGGCATCAATATTTTCTTTAAACGACATCTCCTCCTGAACTACTTAGTCAAAATCAACCAAACTTGGCAGAAATATTCCTTGGGTTGTCCCTTGTAAAATGGAAAGGATCCGTGCCATATCACGGGAAAAGTGGCCTTAATGACAAATTTCTTGTTTACACTCTAGAAGCCACAAATATGGTCCAATCTTCATGAAACTTGGTCAAAATAATTGCCAGGTCACAAGAACGTACTCTTTTGAAAATGGGAAGGTTCATGCCATTTCACAGGAAAAAAGGAGTACTTAAAATATTAGGTGAGCGATTTAGGGCCCTCAGGGTCCTCGTCACCTGATTGTTTTCAAATTTGCTCAGAATGATTGTAGCATCACAAGGATAGTTCCTTTGAAAATGGGCCCAATTTGTCAGGCCTCATGGGAAGAGGGGCATTATTAGAATTTAATTAAAAAATACTCCTTGACACTCTTTGAGTCGGCACTTTTCATCTGTTTGTGGTAAATTTTACCCAGAATGATTGTACCGTAGCAAGGATGGTTCCTTTTGAAAAGGGGTCAAATTCATCAAGTGTCACATGAACAGGGGTCATATGAAAAATAAATTAAAAAATCTTCGTTTAAGCTCTAAAGTCCAATTGTCTTCAAACTTGCTCAGAATTATTGTACTATCACAAAAGTGGTTCCTTTTTGACCAGGTTGATTGGGCTAAAAAATATGGAGGCTTTGGTGTCCACAAGGTTTTTCTAAGATTTGACCCAGTTATTGACCAGTGAGATATCATTCAGATAATTATTTTGACCAATTTTCACATTGTTTGGGCTTAAAACATGGCCTCTAGAGTGTCCACAAGGTTTTTCTAAGATTTGACCCTGTTACTTAGTTTTTTACCCCACTTGACCCAATTTCCTAGATTTCATGAAGATAATTTTTCTAATTTTCGGGTTGATTTGGCTAAAGATATGGCCTTTTAGAGTGGCCACAAGGTAAATGTTGACGATAGGGGACAGACAACAGATATCAAGTAACCCCGAATGCATCTTGAGCACTTCGTGTTCAGGTGAGCTAAAAAGTAATTGTGTTTTTCATGATTTGTTTGCCACAAACAGGCGAATGGCAAGTTGTACTACTGCATGGGATAGATAGCTGTTTGCTAAGATGAAATGTTGTAATTGTACTGGTGTAAGAAATACCAGGAACCCATAGCTATTTACACTAACCACCGCAAAGTGGACTAAGCGTACCCTCCTACAAATGCTTGTCAATAATGAATAGCCATTTTCCATGAAAGGACCATGACTGTCAAAAAGCAAAGGATTGTTACCTAAATTTCACTTACACACATCGGCTTGATACTGATCACATAAGTAAAGTTTGACTGAAATTAACCCATCAGTTGCTGAGGAATTGAGTGAACATGAAAAAGCTACAGAAGGACAGACTGAAAAGATGACTCCTATGTACCCTGCAACATAGTTTTGAGTACATGTATAATTTTAAAACACAAATAATTTGTTTGTATTGGGTTTAATGCAGCTTTCAACAATCTTTAAGTTATATCACGCAGCTGGAGCACCTTACAATGGATTCCTAGTATTTCTTGCAGTGTTACTACCATTACATTCTTCCTAGCCTCCAGCTGCTATCCCACATTGGTCTACAAATATCAAACCAATGGTGGAACACAAAATGTCAGAAAGGATAAGTGCCTCCTTCTGGGATCAAACTGGGACATTTTGAATGAAAGTCCAACATGCTATCAACTTTGCAAGCCTTTGAACTCGGACTCCTTGGCTCCTTTATCACAGAAGTTAGAATTGATCCCTAGGAAGAGGTTTATGACAAACTATAACACTATCCACACATTCTTTTTATTATTATCTCATTTAGGTTTAAATCACAGAACAATATTTATAAGTCCATAAATAAAACAAAATAGAAATGTAGAAAATATTATTAAAATACAAAATAAAGTTGTCAGCCACAAGGGATGTTAAAATGGTATTAGTCTAACATCTTTCGGCTAGTCAAATTTGTTTGTATTGGATTTAATGTCACTTTCAATGAAATTAGACATATTGTGACAGCTTGATATCTATAACTGCTCATCCAACTCCAGCCGTATTTTACACGCATCATGACATCATTTTCATGGTAACACACGGCCATAAGTACATGCTTTCAGTTCATTTACCACTTGTGTTATATAAAAAAAATATTTAGCAGGTTTTTTTTACTCCTGCACGTAGGCCGTATTATAAATTAACCCTTTGCTGTTTAATCCCTGCTTTTTACGTGCCTGTGATTTTATGATAGAGAAAACATTGTGAAAAAAGAAGAAATTGCTCCTGACAAGCAATTTCTTCTTTTTCCACACTATTTTCTACCCTACTGAATGGTTATTTTTCAAATTAAATCCACTTTTAATTTTCGTCTGCAAAACCTTTGAATTTGGACAGGTCAAAATTTTGTAAAACAGGAAAGGGTTTAAGAAAACTTTGAAAAACAATTTGAACCACAGTCACTTTTCCATTGCCGTCATCCCTCTGATTTTAAATGTCTTAACCCTTGTCATGCTAAACCAAGATTATTCCTGCTCTGGCAGGAGCCATAGACAATTATCAGCACTAACTTTTCCATTACCTTTTTATCCCTCTGATTTAAAATGTTTTAACCCTTGTCATGCTAAACCCAGATTATTCCTGCTCTAGCAGGAGCCATAGACAATTATCAGCCTGCACATATGTGCAGCCTGATGTTAGTCTACACCACCTGTTTCTCACTTTCAAGCCGGAATTGTCAATATATTTAAGTTTCTTCAAATAAAAATTGGCCTATAGTTGGTACTGATAGTGCTTTTTGCCCTTTGGTTTTGACGAAATTTTTTAGCCAAAATTTATTCAGCATGACAAGGGTTAAGATTGTTTTGCTATGGTCACTGATCTATCAAAATTGGCTTCATAATCACATCATACTTTATGCTTGACTCTTCTTTTGTCAAAAAATGGCTTTATAATGACATCATTCAACATGTTTGACCGTTTGAATATTTGTGTTGATAGTTCCTTGTCCAGCGATGGTCTTATGAGTTATGGCCCCTGATCTGTCAGCCCGTACCCCTGAACCTGGTCTAACATATTTCCCTGCTATGGCATGGCTCATGGTTTGCTGAAAAAATAAAAAAAATGTAGGTTTTCTGCTAAAATCTCGTAACTACAGCTTGTTTAAAGCTGTAGTTACGGGGTTTTGGTAGAAAAATCGATATTTTGTTAACAGATGGCAAAATATAGACTGATCATAACTTTTAAATGGAAGTCCGACTTTAGGCTTTGTAAGCCATTCTAAAATGTTTAAATTGTTGACCCAGTCAGACTGCAGTAATTATGCAGCCTGACTAAGGTCAACACTTTGCACACTACCCAGTTGGTTCCTTTTTGCTAAGGAAGTGAGAGTAGTGATTAGTGCAGAGTGTTAGGTCTGTCCAAGGCCAAAATTTTCCATTTTTCCTTAAATTCTCTGAATCTAAAATCAAAACTCTTACTTGTAAATAGATTTATTTTCTTAATGGGGGATATCTGATTGCATTGTTTCCCTTCTTTAGTTTTTCTCAAATTACACATGTGCCTTCTTTCAAGAAAAAAGACTTCTAGACTATCAAGCATCTTTTTATTTTTACTTGATTATTTCCGAAGATGATATGATAGAGAGACATAGAGGATAATCGTTTGTTTCAGTGTAAGATTGGTTTATATTTCATTGAGTGAACAACAAAAGCTATATTTTCCAATGTTGTGGAGCCACAAGTGAAAATCTAGCTTTTGCTGTTCACGAAATGAAATATTAATCGTACTTACTCGAAAAACAAATGATTATTCTATTTCTTTATTGCAAAAATGAGACAAAATGTGAAATTTCTAGAACATATTTTCGTAAAGCGTGTCATTTTGTGCGTGATTGCTACACAATGATCATTGTGACGTCACTAATTTTGCCCCGCATAGATGACACCAGATAGGATGAAATGCGCCAAAACAGGGTATAAGTTTTTGATAATTTCACTGCTTTTGCGGTGAGATTATCAAGTGTAAATCTACCGTTTTTTTCTCGATAAACCACCGGAAGGCATTAAAGAAAAACTCTTTTTTTTTTCAAAGTATACCTTAGTGACTGGCTGATGCCTCTCCACAACAACTGAGCTCATAGGTGGCGCTAGAGGTCCTTGAAAATGCGATTTTGATTTGCCGCTATCAACTTTTGATGATACTTTGGCTGACAGAACTTTGCTGGAAGTAGGTCTGCTTTTGGACGACTGAAAAGAATATAAGATTGATATAATGGTCACAGAAGTTCAAAGTTTCAAAGCTTAAGTAGGACAAGCTTAAGAAGCACAAGATGTATTTGTGAAACAGTAATGCTCCCAAAACAGAAGTTTTTCAAACTGTGACCTTGTCACATGACCGTTACATTGTCACATGACCTTTACCTTGTCACATGACCTTAACCTTGTCACATGACCTTAACCTTGTCACATGACCTTAACCTTGTCACATGACCTCAACCTTGTCACATGATCTTAACTGTGGTATCTGTAGAAGCAATGACAGATATATCATTAATTATTGCATAAAATGGGCGTTTTCAGGTCATTATAGGCATACATTAACGGGCAAAACCAGGGCATTAACGAGACAAAACGTGGATTAATAAGTAAATTCACGTGCCCTTAACGCCCGGCTTTTTCTCTTAGATGTTCTCGGTCTGGGCCTAAACACTTTATCAGTTTCTTTGTCCAACATTATTATAGAGCATACCTAAAGAAGTTGCTCTTAATCCCACGTAAAATTGTGTGACGTCATAAATTTACCAAGCAACGTCGGTATAAACATGATGGGCGGTGTAATGCATGATGGCATATAAGTAGGTTTGTAACTGGTTTTTTTTATCGATTCGATGAAATTATTTTGCTCTTATCTATCCTTTTTATGCAATAATAGCATTGATTCACGTTTTTGAGGGCGTTCACATTTTCAGAGACCCTCATTGTGCTTTAATGCCCTCGTGCTTCACACTCGGGCATTAAACCATTTTTCGGGTCTCTGCAAATGTTAACCCCCTCAAAAACATGAATTTACTCTATATCGATTGCTACTGACATCTATGTAAAAATTGTAACCTATTATAAAACCAATCTTGTACTTTTGTTTTCCTTTCAGTGTTAAGTGTGTTTTTATGTAGTGGACCTAACCAAGGTTACCAAATGAATTCATTAGGTAACCTTGGTTAACATTGTGAAAGGTCATGAGTCCAGAAGTATTGCTGAACAATCACAGGTCCACTACCTACTAGTGTTCAATTACTGTAAATGGTTTTATATTCGTGGTGTTCACATTTGGCGGTTTTTCAGTTTTTAAAACGCTTATATTAAGTAATTTATAAAAATATAATGTTAATACTACAAAGACAAAGAAAATGGTTCTCTTTTTTTCTTAAGACTCTGTTATAAAAGAGTGTAATTAAAAGCCTTTCAATGAATCAAATAATATATAGTTTTCACAGCTATTGTTTAAGTCAAAGGGTACGCCTTTAACACATTTAGATGGATTTTATTTTGACAACATGATTTGAATTCACTACAAAACATCATTCGTGAGCAGTGAGAAATTTTAAACCAATTTGAATAACTCAAATTATAATCTGTATTTTTCGTATGCTACACTAAAATAAATTATTGAGTAATTAACTACAAGGAGTCATTATATAATTATGAGCCATAATTTAAGCTATTCAATGCAAAAAAAAATCACCAGAAATGACAAATATTTGGCGGTAGATATTTTGCATATCTAAGGGTGACCCCCAATAAAGCCAAAATAAAACCCAGCTTAAATCACCCTGTTAACAGTAAAGTCTTTTCGGTGTAAGGTCACATGGACAAGTACTTCTGGGGTCATTGGGTGCTGAAATAGTCCCTTAAAAAATTTAACCCCATTTTCAAGTGTGTAAGTAGGCATATAAAGAAGAACTTCTACTCTTTTATGGTTAGATCTTTGACAGTGTATTCTTTTGCAGTAAGTAAGCCAATATTTTCTTTATTTTTCAGGACTACTTTTTGTGTTCAGCTGTTTGGGTGTACTCCGACTGTTTTGTGTTGGGATTTAGACGGTACATGTGTTTGAGCTGATTTTGCGGAAAATCCAATGCATCATGATCCGGTTTAATGGGGATTTTTCAAGAGTCCTAGGCACAATCTATTCATATTAGACACTCATATGGCTTAACGAATGTTGTGGAATTTGTCATTGTGTTGAAAATGTGGAATTTACATGTATGTATATAGGAGAAAAAATGAGTGAGCTGCAACCTTTCTAATCAACAACAACAACAGACCAACCTGTGGTTTAGACTGAACTCCTGTAGACTGGGACACAGGTCTGGATCCCTGACTGGTTATAATTCTTTCCTGAACTGTACTTGGAGGTGGACCAGTCTGGGGTAGGGAATCCCCAGGAAGGGATTTCCCTAGACTGTAATCCTTGTCTGGTAGACTAGACTTCATATTGTCAGCAAAATCATCGGGCAGTCTTCCATTTGTCACTAAAAAAAAAGAGTGCCACCTGCAGATGCAACAATCCAATGTAAAAAGGGGCATAATTCTTACAAAAATCTTTCAGAGTTGTCCCTTTTTAATAGTCTGGATAGCTCTTGTGATGGTGAATACACTCACTAAGTTAAGCTGATATCTTAATAACAACAGAGATATGACCAAGGTTAAAGTTTGTCCAGCCAACACCAAGAAAAAACCAGTGACCAAAAGATCAGCTGAGCTAATAAAAAGCAGAATACTCATTTGAGAATTAAAGTGGTTGTCCATTGATTACTTAGAACTGCAAAATTTTGACCACTAACTACATAACATTCAAAAGTTTGTTAAAAATTTAAATAAGTATAGTTAAAGGTGATAAATATACAAGTTTATAAATTTCATTTTACAATGGCACTATATAAATTTCTTGTTAAAACTTTTATCATTATAACTGCTTCAGCCAAATATCAAGCACATTGGATAGATTCTGTATGAGTAGTTAGCTTGTTAGCAAGAGACACGTCAGACATGACCATCCCCCGCCATGAAAGCTTGATAGTAAACTGAAGCCTATTATTACAAATGGCAATAACTCCAAAATTATGCAAGCAAGAGTTGTCATTATTTTGCACTAAGCTTCTCCTCCATGAGATCTATCCACATATAAAGTTTCTTATTGATAGCTTTTAAACTTTAGAAGATATGCTCCTGACAAGTTTAGTGACAGAATGATGGAACTACAGGCGGAGAACATTACTTTATCTCCTTTGCCGAACAGGGGGGGATAAAAAGGCCAAACCAATTATACTTGGGTCTCCTCTATTCTCCTTTTCCTCTCCGTGTTAGAAAATAGTCATAGCCTCGAGGTTGAGTGCGCACACACCGCGCATAAATGCTTTCTTCATCATCTCCTCATAGTGCGCTCTCTCTGCGTGTAATTTAGACATCTCTGTTTGGGCTGCCTCTAGCTCCTTCTTCGCCTATATCAAATAGAGAATATACTCAAAGTGAAGAGATATCAGAGCAAGTGCGTGACACTGACATTTAGAACATGTTATGAGTTTGTAACAATGAGCGGTGTTGAAAGAAGATTGCCTGTTTGTCTAAAGATACTTTCAGACCTAAAATATCTTTAGAGCACAAAGTGCTTTGCACACATTTGCAATTGTTGGAAATGTCACGCACAGGCTCATAAAATATTGAATGATTGGCCAAGTACATGTAATACCAAATTTATGAAATGAGTCATATATAAACAGATAAAAACAAGACTTCGATGAATTTTTATCTTTAGATAAGATGACATATTTTTGAAATTTCTCCAGTAGTTACTATTGAAAAGATTTTCATCAGAAAAAACTGTGATCTTAAATACAGCTCTCTTTGTTTCATATGTGCCAGAGGCTAAAAAGTGAATAAGCAGATTTTTTTTAAAAACATGAAGGCTTGATTTTTAACAAATTTAATTAATTCACATAATATCAAACTCAAAATCCTGTGTCATATTTACACCAACTTCTTGTGCTTTAGCCTGACAAGCCTTCTCATTTCTCTGTTTCCATGTACTCTTTAGAATGCCTAGAATTGGGAAACATAAACTGTATCCCAAGGGTGTAACTACCATTACGCACATTACAAAAGTGCATAATAGAAATAAAACCTCTTTCAATAAATGTTGTCGATGAATGATCATAACATTGTAACTACAGCTTATTGGAGCTGTAGTTACAATGTTTTGATTATTCACCGACGCTCAAATCATAAAAAAGGGGAGGGGATGGTGGACATTTATCTTTTGTTACGGTCAACATACCACCTTTATCCTATATATTCTATAGCGATCGCCATCTGAGTGAGGATAAATTTCAAAATCCTGCTTACGCCTATGGTGTCCTACCTAAGATTAACAGCCCTCATTATCACTAGTAAGCTGTATACAGATTTCTTGTTGATTAGGCCGCCGTCATAGCGCAGTTGGTAGCACGTCAGACTGTCTATCTAGAGATCCCGGGTTCGATCCCCGATGGCGGCACTCATTCTCAGACTATTTGTCTTTCACCCATGGGTTGATAATCGTAGACCTATGTGAGATAGTAGCTGGAGGCTAGGAAAGGATTTGATGGTTGTACTGGTGCGAGAATTACCAGGGATCCAATGCTAGGTGCTCCAGCCGCTGAAAAAAAATCAATCAATCCATTTCATTACTACACGGGAGCTAATCGTGCCTGAATTCAATATATACTAGAAGTCGCGTTGTCGTCCTTACTCTTTTGTCTGTTTGCAAACCATTAGGGTGAAAGAACAAGTAAATCGTGACCCAAACCGGTGAATAAATAGTTCCTTTGAGATTGACTGTGGAGACGATAATTTCGTTTTTTGTTGGATTGTGTATGGGTGGATGGGCTGTCTTAGAAACTACTGTACTGCAAGACTGAAAAAGAATGTGGAGAATTGAGAGTTTAAGGACTTTTGGGATTGCGGACGAATGAGCAGGGTGAGAATCTGAATTGGTTCCTGGGTCGTTGTACCCTCAAATAGTTCCTTATTGGCGGGAAAGTTTTAGAGGGAAAGTAAGAGGGCGCCTTGTGTAAGTTCCTAATTGGCGGGGAAATGAAGCAAGCCGTGTAACTACTATCTATTTTTAGTAACAGATTGACAAACCTCGTGTTATGTTCATGTAGAAGCTGGGCTCCAGATAAAGGGAAGAATTTCGCTCTAAAGATAAAGAATAAACCAACTCCTTTTCGGTGAGTTCTATGGTCGTGGTAGCTCTTTGAAATTGTGTTATTTAGAAAATCGCAAGCAGTACCCGTAGAATGGGGTTTTGTTGTAAAGACACCATTTCGTTTGCCATCAAACCCTCTTATCTCGAACAATCTCTCTTTTTTTTTTGTCTAGAGATCTGGATTCATAATGGACCGTTTATGTGGCGAAACGCTGAATGACAAAATGGGACGGGATTAGTCAAAACGATCGCTGCTTTGGCTCGGTCTTTAATGCCGAGCGCTCCCATTGCTTCTATAAGTCGAGGCACGTGAATTCGGGATGGAGGCGCGAAACTCTGTTCGATTGTAGAGCTGGTCAAGACGAACACAGACACCAAAAATTGTCCCGATCGGCCGAATGGGGGCAGAGCTACGGCCGTAGCGCCCTGAAAAGGGCCGCTCGGCGGGCCCCCTCCCGACAACAGCGCAAAATGCTATAGAGCAGCTACAAATAGCCGCTGCGCCGCAAAACACGCCACGATCGTAGAGCTTGAATGGAGGAACAGGAGCGTACTACGATCATCTTGATCGGCGCCTTGGTGCGGCACAGCGTCGTAAGCCGGCAACAGCAACCCTGTACTCGAGCACCATGGCCTGAATTCGCGTTTCTCCGGCGATAGATGGGCTGGGAACGCTAAACTCGCATCGGGCGGAAAGACCGGACACAAGCGGCGATCGCCGTCGAGCAATCCCGTCCCAGCCACTGCTCTTCCGGTCAGGGCGGTGAAAACACGATTTCGGCCTGTGGATGGGATGGAGACGCGGAACTCTCTCCCATTGTGAGCTTGTCGAGACGAACACACAGACACCAAGATTGGCCCGATCGGCCCACTTTGGGCCGAGCTACGGCCGCAGCGCCCCTGAAAAATGTCGATCGTCGGGCCCTCTCCTGACATGATTCATAACGGATTGCTCTAAACCAGCCTCAGTAGCCGCAGCCCCGACAAACTTGCAACGATCGTAGAGCTTGAGTGGAGGAACAGGAGCGTACTACGATCGTCTTGATCGGCGCTTTGGTGCGGCACAGCGTCGTAAGCCGGCAACAGCAACCCTGTACTCGAGCCCCATGGCCTGAATTCGCGTTACTCCGGCGATAGATGCGCTGGAAACGCAAAACCCCGCCTAGGGGGTAAAGACCGAGCACAAGCGGCGTTCGCCGTCGTGCATTCCCGTCCCAGCCACTGCTCTTCCGGTCAGGCGGCGAAACATGATTTCGGCCTGTGGATGGGATGGGGCGCGTAATTCTCTCCAATTGTAGAGCTCATTGAGACGAGCACGCACACACCAACATTGGCCCGATCCGCAAACTTGGGGGCGAGCTACGATCGTAGCGCCCCTGAAAAGCTCAGCTCGGTGGGCCCCCTCTCGACACCAGCGCGGATTGCTGTAGACCATCCTCGAATAGCCGCTCTGCCGACAAACTCGCCAAGATGTAGGGGCTTGAGTGGGAAGCAAGAGCGTAACACGATCGTCTTAATCGGCGCCTTAGTGCTGCCCAGCGTCGAATGCCGGCAACGGCGACCTTGCACTCGCGCCGCAGGGCCCGAATTCGCGTTTCTCCGTCGAAAGATAGGCTGGAAACGCCAAACTCGCCTCGGAGGGAAGACAGAGCACAGGCGGCGATCGCCGTCGAGCAATCACGTCCCAGCCACTGCACTTCCGGTCAGGATAGCGAAAACACGATTTCGGTCTGTGGATGGGATGGAGGCGCAAAACTCTCCCCGATTGTAGAGCTCATCGAGTCGAACACGCAGACACAAAGATTGTCCTTATCGGCCCTCTGGGAGCCAAGCTGCGGTGGAAAGCGCCCCTTTAATGCGCCGCTCGGCGGGCACCACGATCTTTTTGATCGGCGCCTCGGTGTGGCCAGCATCGTAAGCCGGCAACATCGACCCTGTACTCGCGCCCCAGGTCCCGAGTTTGCGTTTCTTCGGCGATAGATGGGTTGGGAACGCCAAACTCGCCTCGGGGGGAAAGAACGAGCACAGGCAGCAATCACGTCCCAGCCACTGCACTTCCGGATCAGGATGGCGAAAACAGGATTTCAGTCTGTGGATGGGATGGAGGCGCAAAACTCTCTCCGATTGTTGAGCTTGTCGAGACGAAGGCGCAGACACCCAAAGATTGTCCGGATCGGTCCAATTTGGGCCAAGCTACAGTTAACAACATCGTGAAATTGATAAGGTGAATGATTTTGGAATGATTTAGGAATGAAATTGAATGAGTGTGTGGAGCTACTTTTGAGTGAATTTGATGGGAGGTAATCCTATAACGCAAATTTTGTTCTGGGTGAACAAAATTTGCGACATTGATTACCTCCCTTTAATAAAAAACGCATACATGTTCTATACATAGCCTCCTATTTCTTCAAGATCCTATGAGACGCTAACAATTTGAATAATGCCAATGTAATCGCGATTTTTCTCTATCAAAAAATATTTTGAATGACGTTGTTGATTCTATGTTTTTCAATGGGTTTGAGCGTTTTTGAAGGGTTTGAGTGAGTGGTTGGAATGAATGAATTGAGCGTTGAGTGAATGGTTGAGAATAATTTTGACAGGAATGAGTGTCATTTTCACGATGTTTTTAATTGTACAGCCGTAGCGCCCCTGAAATTAACCGCTCGACCGGTCCCTCCCGACATCAGCGTGATTTATTCTAGACCGTCCGCAAACAGCCGCAGCGCCGCCAAACTCGCCACGATCGTAGAGCTTGAGTGGAGGAACAAGTGCATACCTCGAACCTCTTGATCTAAACCTTGGTGTGGCCCAGCGTCGTAACCCGGCAATAGCGAGATTGCACTCGCGCCCAATGTCACGACTTTGCGTTTGTCCGGCGCTAGACCGGCTGAAAACGCCACGCTTATTTTTGCGCTAGTTTTTCTTGTACTGTTTCCGCCTAACAAAATGCACAATTTTGTTATATACCCATCCACCTTATATACATTCGAGGTCTGTTGCAGTTTATGGAAATGGCCGGGTGATGTTCCGAATGACATTTACCTTGATCATAAATATGTCAATACTGAAGATGTTGCCTTGAAACTTGGCAACTGTCACCATCAGAATAGCAATTCATACACTTAAATACATTGTGAAATTGACAAGGTGATTGAGTTTGAAATGAAATTGATTGAATTTGATGATTGAGTTTTGAGTGAATTTCAAGGAAAGTCATCCAATATGGATAATTTCTTTATACAAATAATGAGAAATATCACTTACCCCTCCCATTGTTTATATGTGTATATAAGATTGTGAGATATATATAAAGTTATATAAATATACATTTATCACATATCGGAAACATATGTTTGACCATGTAATGAAGATATGAATTAATAAAAAGAAATATTTTGTGTAACTTTTGAGTTTGTCTTCATTTATCGGACCTTTGTCATAAACCATGACCCCTTAAATGGAACTCAGAATAAATAAAAAGAAATATTTTGTGAAAATTAGCAGACTGTCATATATTAACTTGAAAGTTTTTGGAGAAAAACATCACCTTGGTATTGGTTGTGTTGGTGTTTGTCTTGTTGGCATGACGACCTTTAACCTTTGTTATTGTCATTGAAGATGTCATGAAAATTGGAAAGTGTATTCACCATCACAAGAGCTATCCAGACTGTCAAAGGGGACAACTCTGAAACATTTTTGCGACAGTTGTACCCCTTTTTCAACTTAGATTTTTTTAAATATCCAGCACCTACTGCTAAGTGGTGACAACCCTGGATGGTGCTCTTATTTGACCCCAGTCATGAACCATGACCGTGAAAGAGAAGAAGGCCTGAAATGCACTGTGACTGAGCACTATACATGGTAAAATCACCAATTAAACTGAGACTAGAACAAATACGAGTTCTTGTCTATGTGATGATTTGAGCAATACCGGTTTTCCGTCAAGCATTTGTATGTCTGTCTATCTGTCTGTTAACTTTTGCTTGTTAACACTCTAGAATCCAAAGTTTTTATCTGATTGTCTTCAGACTTGGTCAGAATGATTGGACTATCACAAGGACCGTTCCTTTCTAAAATGGGTCTGATCCATCAAGCATCATGGGAAAAAGAACCTAATGAAAATTAAGAAAGTCCTATTTAATACTTTGAAGTCCACTGTTTTCATCTGATTGTTTTCAAACTTGCTCAGAATGATTGTAGCATCTCAAGCATAGTTCCTTTGAAAATGGGCCCAATCTGTCAAGCTTCACAAGAAGAGGGGCCAAATGAAACTTTAATTAAAAAATCCTCCTTGACACTCTTGAGGGTCCACAGTTTTCCTCTGATTGTGTTTAATTTTACCCAGAATGATTGTACCATAGCAAGGATGGTTCCTTTCGAAAACAGGCAGAATTCATCAAGTGTCACAGGAACAGGGGCCAAATAATGATTAAATTATAAAACCTTCATTTAAGCTTTTAAGTCCAATTGTCTTCAAACTTGCTCAGAATGATAGTACTATCACAAAGCTGGTTCTTTTCTGACAAGGTAAAAATATGCACACAAAGGTTTTCTAAAATTTGACCCGGTGACCTAGTTTTTGACCCCACTCGACCCAAATTCAAATTATTTGAAATTTTATTCAGATAATTATTCTGACCAATTTTCACGTTGATTGGGCAAAACATATGGCCTCAAGAGTGTCCACAAGGTTTTTCTAAGATAAACCCTGTGACCTAGTTTTTGTCCCAATTTCCTAGATTTCTTCACGATAATTTTTCTAATTTTCAGGTAGATTTGGCGAAAGATATCGCCTAGTGTCCACAAGGTAAATGTTGACGATAGGCGACAGACGACTGACATCAAGTAACCCCAAATACTTCGTGCTCAGGTGAGCTGAAAAGTCATATGTTATTCATGATTTGTTTGCCACGAACAGGCAAATGATAAGTTGTAATACTGAATGATAGTCTGACATGCTATCAACTTCGAAAGCCTTGAAGCTCAGACTCATTAACAAACATAAGGAGTCCACTAAGTCCACAGAAGATAGAATTGATGCCTGGGAAGAGTTTTATGACAAACTATAACACTAATCCTTCACACATACTTTTATTGTTATCTCATTTACGTTTCAATCACAGAACAATAGTTATAAGTCCATAAATAAAACGAAATAAAAATGTAGAAAATATTTACAAATATCTACGTTAAAAATACTATTAAAATGCAAAATAAAGTTGTCAGCCACGAGGGATGTTAAAATTGTATCTCACATGTCTAACATCTTTCGACTTGTCAAATTTTTTTGTGTTTGATTTAATGATTTAAACAAAATTCAGACAAATTGTGACAGCTCGGACAATATGTCAATAAATCAGGTCCCTTATTTTTCCCACATTTGGATTAATGCTCATACTTTTCTGAAAGCTTGAAAGTGCCTTGTTCAATGAGTTATAATTTTGAGTTAATATCGCGTTGGTCAAAAGTCTTTAAGAAAAGCAAATTATTCAATGTTTTCCGATTGTCTATGGAGATCTTTTACGAATATTATAATTTGATAACATCAAAGTCATCTTGATACTTCATGACATCTTCTAAACCACATGATGCCCTTCCATGGCTGCGCCCTTACAATTCCAAAGGTCTATTCCGTAGATTGGTTTTAACCAATACTGTTACCTTAGCATTCTTTCATTGACAAGAGGCATAGACAAATATAAACCTACACATAGGTGCATCTGAGCTTAGTCTATAACACCTGTTTGTCAACTTGACAGTAGTCCAGTATAAAATTTATATTTCAAACAAATATTGATCCATAATAACATTTTAGTCCCGTTTTAGTCCTTATATCCCCTAGATATCATGTAGAAAAGGTATAATTCAGGTCCCTAATCATGTTTAACTATCTATATATCTGTGTAATCCCTTGTCAAGCTGTACCCAGAAAATTTCAGCTTTGACAGGAGGTATAGAAAAATATCAGCCTGTACATATGAGTAGGATGGTCTTTGTCTATACCACCTGATTATCCTTTCTAAAGCAGAATAGTTTGGTTACAATATTTTCAAAATAAAAACTGACTCACAATTAGTGAATCAAGTACATGCCGGACTTTCATTTTGATGCAATTTTGCCAAGGTCTTTATTATTTAGCATGACAAGGTTTAATTATTCCATATTTTCTGTATATCTGTGTTAATAAATCAATGTTTAGTGATTGTCTTGTTAGTTATATGGCCCCTCTTTTGTCAATAAATGACTTCATAATGACATCATTCCACATGCTTGACTGTTTGAATATTAGTGTTTATAGTTCCTTGTCCAGCGATAGTCTTGTGAGTTATGGCCCCTGATCTATCAGCCCGTGCCCCTGAACCTGGTCTTACATATTTCCCTGCTATAGCATGGCTCATGGTTTGCTGAAAAATTAAAACTATCGTCCATGATCTGCTAATATCTCCTAACTACAGCTTGTTTAAAGCTGTAGTTACAAGGTTTTGGTAGAAAATCGATGCTATTTTGTTACAAGATGGCAAATATAGACTGATTATTACTTATAAATAGAAGTCTGATTTGAGACTTGGTAAGCAATTCTAAAATGTTTAAATTGTTGACCCAGTGAGACAGCAGTTAACATGCAGCCTAAGGTCAACACTTTACACACAACCCAGTTGGTCCCTTTTTGTTATGGAACTCTTCCCACAAAAAAAAAAAGAATCTACAAGGAAGTAGTGATCAGTGCAGATTGTTAGGTCTGACCGATGCCCAAACTTTCCATTATTCCTAAAATTCACTGAATCTAAAATCAAGACTCTTATTTGTAAATAGATTTATTTTTTAAGCGGGGATGTCTGATTTATCAAATTTTATTTCCTAATTTTTATAACTCATTAAGTTCCAAAAAAGTCATTTTTAATTTTACATATGAAAAGAGCATTTATTAGTTGTTTCACAGTGGAATGAAACTTACCACCAAATCATACTGTATGAATATGAATATGTGAAGTGGGTTCATACATAAGTGTGATTTGGTTTTTAATTTCATTCCTTAGTGAAATTAATAAATACTCTTTTCATTTCTTATAATTTAATATTCTGAATTGAAAATTTCCAAATTTCTACATAAAACGCTTGAATTATTATGGAACTATTTTGTGTTTAAGCTTACAACCTGGCTAGGTACTCAAAAATTGTATTCATTGTGAAATAAAATATGTTTTTCAGCCAATCAGAATGCATGAATCTTAACGAATTCAACTAAGATCAAATTATTTGAAGTCAAATTTAAAATTCAAGTCTTGTAGGAAAATAAGGCCAGAAAGATTATTATATATGCATTGATTCCCTTCTTTAGTTTTTCTTAAATTGCACAAGTGCCTTCTTTCAAGAAAAAAAACTTCAACAACTATCAACCATCTTTTCAATTTTTTTTTTATTATTTCCCAGGATAATATAGAGGATAAACGTTTGTTCGATTTACATTCATTGAATGAAAAATTAAAGCTATACGAGGGTTGTCCCAGAAATTCGTGAACTTTTTCGGTTATTTCGGTATGTGGTGTTTCATACAAATGACATCACATACTGGGCAGTTAAGTAGTTTTGTTATGTCCGAGTGCAAGTCAAACGGTGTGAAAATGGCGACGTTAACGCGAGGCTCGGCGCAATTAAGGAAAAAAAAGGTCGAGAAACAATGCGAGCAGCGTTGAAAAGGGAATGAGACGTTTCGACCGACGTCAATCAGAACGCCTGATTCAATAAACAGAAACTAACAATAAGCAAATTAGCAGTGTATAGTTTTATATGAATTGATCATAAGTCGCGTCAGTATATGATAGGTATCTAGGCCTCAAGGACATATGCAAGCATTTTCGGCACAGGGAGAGATTTGGAAGCGGTTCCCACGAGATCCCAGATTTCTATTGTGGGTCTATCTCGATGAATGAACGCAGTAGTAGTGTATTAGGTATTCAAAACAAACCCAAATTATTATTTCCTGTGAGTATAATAAAGAAAAAGTTCCTCTCCCGAAATAACTAAAAATTTAACGATAGGTTATGAAAAATATCACATTTACTTTACCCATTCCTTCTCTGGTTAAAAGAAAAATACGATATTGCGTACTTACGCAAAAGATTGAGAAAATGGTTTTTAAATGAACTATTTTATTGAATGCATAACAAAGGTCTAATTCAACAAAGATATAAATGTGTCTTGGCAAAGGTTCTTTCTTCGTAACAAGTCCATAGAGCCAGTAAGGACGCCACTTTGATAGGAGATGATTCAGTTTTGAAACGACGTTTCATGTTTTATAAAACGAAGTTGATAGCGTGCGCCGACACACATTTACTAGTGTTGTATTATAAATCATATCTTCGCGAGTATTTTACATAGCCCTATGTAATTACTCAAAAATAAAGAAAAATGATTAAACCATATTACTTGTAATTTTCAGTTTCATCAGACGTTTTATATAAAAGTTATCGCCAAAGTTCACGAATTCCTGGGACAACCCTCGTATTTACACAAGTGGCAGAGCCACGATTGGAACTATAGCTTTTGTTGTTCATGAAATGAAATATTAATCAATCTTACTCGAAAAACAAATGATTATTCTATTTCTTTATTGCAAAAATGAGACAAATGTGAAATTTCTAGGACATATTTTTGTAAAGCGCGTAATTTTGCTTGTGATTGCTATGCAACGTTCATTGTGAAGTCACTTATTTTGCCCCTATAGATGACGTCAGATAAGAGGAAATGCACAAAAGCAGAGTATAAGGTTTTGATTATTTCACTGCTTTTGCAGGGAAAATCTACCTTTATTTTTCGATAAACCAACAAAAAGCATTAAAGAAGATATAATAAAGTATACCTTTGTGACCGGTTGATGCCTCTCCACCACAACTGAGCTCATAGGTGGCGCAAGTGGTCCTTGAAAATGCGATTTTGATTTGCCGCTATCAACTTTTGATGATACTTTGGCTGACAGAACTTTGCTGGAAGTAGGTCTGCTTTTGGACGGCTGAAAAGAATATAAGATTGATATAATGGTCACAGAAGTTCAAAGTTTCAAAGCTTAAGTAGCACAAGCTTAAGAAGCACAAGATGTATTTGTGAAACAGTAATGCTCCCAAAACAGAAGTTTTTCAAACTGTGACCTTGTCACATGACCTTTACCTTGTCACATGACCCTTACCTTGTCACATGACCTTAACCTTGTCACATGACCTTAACCTTGTCATATGACCTTAACCTTGTCACATGACCTTAACCTTGTCATATGACCTTAACCTTGTCACATGACCTTAACCTTGTCATATGACCTTAACCTTGTCACATGACCTTAACCTTGTCACATGACCTTAACCTTGTCACATGACCTCAACCTTGTCACATGACCTTAACCGTGGTATCTGTAGAAGCAATGACAGATATATCTTTAATTATTGCATAAAATGTGCGTTTTCAGGTCATTATAAGCATACATTAACGGACAAAAACCAGGGCGTAAATGAGACAAAACGTGGATTAATAAGTAAATTCACGTGCCCTTAACGCCCGGCTTTTTCTCTTAGATGTTCTCGGTCTGGGCCTTAACACTTTATCAGTTTCCTTGTCCAACATTATTATAGAGCATACCTAAAGATGTTGCTCTAAATCCCGTGAAAATTGTGTGACGTCATAAATTTACCAAGCAACGTCGGTATAAACATGATGGATGGTGTAATGCATGATGGCAAATAAGTAGGTTTGTAACTGAGTTTTTTTATCGATTCGATGAAATTATTTTGCTCTTATCTATCCTTTTTATGCAATAATAGCATTGATTCACGTTTTTGAGGGCGTTAACATTTTCAGAGACCCTCATAATGCTTTAATGCCCTCGTGCTTCACACTCGGGCATTAAACCATTTTTCGGGTCTCTGCAAATGTTAACCCCCTCAAAAATGGGAATTTACTCTATATCGATTGCTACTGACATCTATGTAAAAATTGTAACCTATTATAAAACCAATCTTGTACTTTTGTTTTCCTTTCAGTGTTAAGTGTGTTTTTACTTAGTGGACCTAACCAAGGTTACCAAATGAATTCATTAGGTAACCTTGGTTAACATTGTGAAAGGTCATGAGTCCAGAAGTATTGCTGAACAATCACAGGTCCACTACCTACTAGTGTTCAAATACTGTAAATGGTTTTACATTGGTGGTGTTCACATTTGGCCGTTTTTCAGTTTTTAAAACGCCTATATTAGGTAATTTATAACATTATAATGTTAATATTACAAAGATAAAGAAAATGATTCTCATTTTTTCTTAAGACTCTGTTATAAAAGAGTGTAATTGAAAGCCTTTCAATGAATCAAATAATATATAGTTTTCACAGCTATTGTTTAAGTCAAAGGGTACGTCTTTAACACATTTAGATGGACTTTATTTTGACAACATGATTTGAATTCACTACAAAACATCATTCGTGAGCAGTGAGAAATTTTAAACCAATTTGAATAATTCAAATTATAATCTGTATTTTTCGTATGCTACACTAAAATAAATTATTGAGTAATTAACTACAAGGAGTCATTATATAATTATGAGCCATAATTTAAGCTATTCAATGCAAAAAAAAATCACCAGAAATGACAAATATTTGGCGGTAGATATTTTGCATATCTAAGGGTGACCCCCAATAAAGCCAAAATAAAACCCAGCTTAAATCACCCTGTTAACAGTAAAGTCTTTTCGGTGTAAGGTCACATGGACAAGTACTTCTGGGGTCATTGGGTGCTGAAATAGTCCCTAAAAAAATTTAACCCCATTTTCAAGTGTGTAAGTAGGCATATAAAGAAGAACTTCTACTCTTTTATGGTTAGATCTTTGACAGTGTATTCTTTTGCAGTAAGTAAGCCAATATTTTCTTTATTTTTCAGGACTACTTTTTGTGTTCAGCTGTTTGGGTGTACTCCGACTGTTTTGTGTTGGGATTTAGACGGTACATGTGTTTGAGCTGATTTTGCGGAAAATCCAATGCATCATGATCCGGTTTAATGGGGATTTTTCAAGAGTCCTAGGCACAATCTATTCATATTAGACACTCATATGGCTTAACGAATGTTGTGGAATTTGTCATTGTGTTGAAAATGTGGAATTTACATGTATGTATATAGGAGAAAAAATGAGTGAGCTGCAACCTTTCTAATCAACAACAACAACAGACCAACCTGTGGTTTAGACTGAACTCCTGTAGACTGGGACACAGGTCTGGATCCCTGACTGGTTATAATTCTTTCCTGAACTGTACTTGGAGGTGGACCAGTCTGGGGTAGGGAATCCCCAGGAAGGGATTTCCCTAGACTGTAATCCTTGTCTGGTAGACTAGACTTCATATTGTCAGCAAAATCATCGGGCAGTCTTCCATTTGTCACTAAAAAAAAAGAGTGCCACCTGCAGATGCAACAATCCAATGTAAAAAGGGGCATAATTCTTACAAAAATCTTTCAGAGTTGTCCCTTTTTAATAGTCTGGATAGCTCTTGTGATGGTGAATACACTCACTAAGTTAAGCTGATATCTTAATAACAACAGAGATATGACCAAGGTTAAAGTTTGTCCAGCCAACACCAAGAAAAAACCAGTGACCAAAAGATCAGCTGAGCTAATAAAAAGCAGAATACTCATTTGAGAATTAAAGTGGTTGTCCATTGATTACTTAGAACTGCAAAATTTTGACCACTAACTACATAACATTCAAAAGTTTGTTAAAAATTTAAATAAGTATAGTTAAAGGTGATAAATATACAAGTTTATAAATTTCATTTTACAATGGCACTATATAAATTTCTTGTTAAAACTTTTATCATTATAACTGCTTCAGCCAAATATCAAGCACATTGGATAGATTCTGTATGAGTAGTTAGCTTGTTAGCAAGAGACACGTCAGACATGACCATCCCCCGCCATGAAAGCTTGATAGTAAACTGAAGCCTATTATTACAAATGGCAATAACTCCAAAATTATGCAAGCAAGAGTTGTCATTATTTTGCACTAAGCTTCTCCTCCATGAGATCTATCCACATATAAAGTTTCTTATTGATAGCTTTTAAACTTTAGAAGATATGCTCCTGACAAGTTTAGTGACAGAATGATGGAACTACAGGCGGAGAACATTACTTTATCTCCTTTGCCGAACAGGGGGGGATAAAAAGGCCAAACCAATTATACTTGGGTCTCCTCTATTCTCCTTTTCCTCTCCGTGTTAGAAAATAGTCATAGCCTCGAGGTTGAGTGCGCACACACCGCGCATAAATGCTTTCTTCATCATCTCCTCATAGTGCGCTCTCTCTGCGTGTAATTTAGACATCTCTGTTTGGGCTGCCTCTAGCTCCTTCTTCGCCTATATCAAATAGAGAATATACTCAAAGTGAAGAGATATCAGAGCAAGTGCGTGACACTGACATTTAGAACATGTTATGAGTTTGTAACAATGAGCGGTGTTGAAAGAAGATTGCCTGTTTGTCTAAAGATACTTTCAGACCTAAAATATCTTTAGAGCACAAAGTGCTTTGCACACATTTGCAATTGTTGGAAATGTCACGCACAGGCTCATAAAATATTGAATGATTGGCCAAGTACATGTAATACCAAATTTATGAAATGAGTCATATATAAACAGATAAAAACAAGACTTCGATGAATTTTTATCTTTAGATAAGATGACATATTTTTGAAATTTCTCCAGTAGTTACTATTGAAAAGATTTTCATCAGAAAAAACTGTGATCTTAAATACAGCTCTCTTTGTTTCATATGTGCCAGAGGCTAAAAAGTGAATAAGCAGATTTTTTTTAAAAACATGAAGGCTTGATTTTTAACAAATTTAATTAATTCACATAATATCAAACTCAAAATCCTGTGTCATATTTACACCAACTTCTTGTGCTTTAGCCTGACAAGCCTTCTCATTTCTCTGTTTCCATGTACTCTTTAGAATGCCTAGAATTGGGAAACATAAACTGTATCCCAAGGGTGTAACTACCATTACGCACATTACAAAAGTGCATAATAGAAATAAAACCTCTTTCAATAAATGTTGTCGATGAATGATCATAACATTGTAACTACAGCTTATTGGAGCTGTAGTTACAATGTTTTGATTATTCACCGACGCTCAAATCATAAAAAAGGGGAGGGGATGGTGGACATTTATCTTTTGTTACGGTCAACATACCACCTTTATCCTATATATTCTATAGCGATCGCCATCTGAGTGAGGATAAATTTCAAAATCCTGCTTACGCCTATGGTGTCCTACCTAAGATTAACAGCCCTCATTATCACTAGTAAGCTGTATACAGATTTCTTGTTGATTAGGCCGCCGTCATAGCGCAGTTGGTAGCACGTCAGACTGTCTATCTAGAGATCCCGGGTTCGATCCCCGATGGCGGCACTCATTCTCAGACTATTTGTCTTTCACCCATGGGTTGATAATCGTAGACCTATGTGAGATAGTAGCTGGAGGCTAGGAAAGGATTTGATGGTTGTACTGGTGCGAGAATTACCAGGGATCCAATGCTAGGTGCTCCAGCCGCTGAAAAAAAATCAATCAATCCATTTCATTACTACACGGGAGCTAATCGTGCCTGAATTCAATATATACTAGAAGTCGCGTTGTCGTCCTTACTCTTTTGTCTGTTTGCAAACCATTAGGGTGAAAGAACAAGTAAATCGTGACCCAAACCGGTGAATAAATAGTTCCTTTGAGATTGACTGTGGAGACGATAATTTCGTTTTTTGTTGGATTGTGTATGGGTGGATGGGCTGTCTTAGAAACTACTGTACTGCAAGACTGAAAAAGAATGTGGAGAATTGAGAGTTTAAGGACTTTTGGGATTGCGGACGAATGAGCAGGGTGAGAATCTGAATTGGTTCCTGGGTCGTTGTACCCTCAAATAGTTCCTTATTGGCGGGAAAGTTTTAGAGGGAAAGTAAGAGGGCGCCTTGTGTAAGTTCCTAATTGGCGGGGAAATGAAGCAAGCCGTGTAACTACTATCTATTTTTAGTAACAGATTGACAAACCTCGTGTTATGTTCATGTAGAAGCTGGGCTCCAGATAAAGGGAAGAATTTCGCTCTAAAGATAAAGAATAAACCAACTCCTTTTCGGTGAGTTCTATGGTCGTGGTAGCTCTTTGAAATTGTGTTATTTAGAAAATCGCAAGCAGTACCCGTAGAATGGGGTTTTGTTGTAAAGACACCATTTCGTTTGCCATCAAACCCTCTTATCTCGAACAATCTCTCTTTTTTTTTTGTCTAGAGATCTGGATTCATAATGGACCGTTTATGTGGCGAAACGCTGAATGACAAAATGGGACGGGATTAGTCAAAACGATCGCTGCTTTGGCTCGGTCTTTAATGCCGAGCGCTCCCATTGCTTCTATAAGTCGAGGCACGTGAATTCGGGATGGAGGCGCGAAACTCTGTTCGATTGTAGAGCTGGTCAAGACGAACACAGACACCAAAAATTGTCCCGATCGGCCGAATGGGGGCAGAGCTACGGCCGTAGCGCCCTGAAAAGGGCCGCTCGGCGGGCCCCCTCCCGACAACAGCGCAAAATGCTATAGAGCAGCTACAAATAGCCGCTGCGCCGCAAAACACGCCACGATCGTAGAGCTTGAATGGAGGAACAGGAGCGTACTACGATCATCTTGATCGGCGCCTTGGTGCGGCACAGCGTCGTAAGCCGGCAACAGCAACCCTGTACTCGAGCACCATGGCCTGAATTCGCGTTTCTCCGGCGATAGATGGGCTGGGAACGCTAAACTCGCATCGGGCGGAAAGACCGGACACAAGCGGCGATCGCCGTCGAGCAATCCCGTCCCAGCCACTGCTCTTCCGGTCAGGGCGGTGAAAACACGATTTCGGCCTGTGGATGGGATGGAGACGCGGAACTCTCTCCCATTGTGAGCTTGTCGAGACGAACACACAGACACCAAGATTGGCCCGATCGGCCCACTTTGGGCCGAGCTACGGCCGCAGCGCCCCTGAAAAATGTCGATCGTCGGGCCCTCTCCTGACATGATTCATAACGGATTGCTCTAAACCAGCCTCAGTAGCCGCAGCCCCGACAAACTTGCAACGATCGTAGAGCTTGAGTGGAGGAACAGGAGCGTACTACGATCGTCTTGATCGGCGCTTTGGTGCGGCACAGCGTCGTAAGCCGGCAACAGCAACCCTGTACTCGAGCCCCATGGCCTGAATTCGCGTTACTCCGGCGATAGATGCGCTGGAAACGCAAAACCCCGCCTAGGGGGTAAAGACCGAGCACAAGCGGCGTTCGCCGTCGTGCATTCCCGTCCCAGCCACTGCTCTTCCGGTCAGGCGGCGAAACATGATTTCGGCCTGTGGATGGGATGGGGCGCGTAATTCTCTCCAATTGTAGAGCTCATTGAGACGAGCACGCACACACCAACATTGGCCCGATCCGCAAACTTGGGGGCGAGCTACGATCGTAGCGCCCCTGAAAAGCTCAGCTCGGTGGGCCCCCTCTCGACACCAGCGCGGATTGCTGTAGACCATCCTCGAATAGCCGCTCTGCCGACAAACTCGCCAAGATGTAGGGGCTTGAGTGGGAAGCAAGAGCGTAACACGATCGTCTTAATCGGCGCCTTAGTGCTGCCCAGCGTCGAATGCCGGCAACGGCGACCTTGCACTCGCGCCGCAGGGCCCGAATTCGCGTTTCTCCGTCGAAAGATAGGCTGGAAACGCCAAACTCGCCTCGGAGGGAAGACAGAGCACAGGCGGCGATCGCCGTCGAGCAATCACGTCCCAGCCACTGCACTTCCGGTCAGGATAGCGAAAACACGATTTCGGTCTGTGGATGGGATGGAGGCGCAAAACTCTCCCCGATTGTAGAGCTCATCGAGTCGAACACGCAGACACAAAGATTGTCCTTATCGGCCCTCTGGGAGCCAAGCTGCGGTGGAAAGCGCCCCTTTAATGCGCCGCTCGGCGGGCACCACGATCTTTTTGATCGGCGCCTCGGTGTGGCCAGCATCGTAAGCCGGCAACATCGACCCTGTACTCGCGCCCCAGGTCCCGAGTTTGCGTTTCTTCGGCGATAGATGGGTTGGGAACGCCAAACTCGCCTCGGGGGGAAAGAACGAGCACAGGCAGCAATCACGTCCCAGCCACTGCACTTCCGGATCAGGATGGCGAAAACAGGATTTCAGTCTGTGGATGGGATGGAGGCGCAAAACTCTCTCCGATTGTTGAGCTTGTCGAGACGAAGGCGCAGACACCCAAAGATTGTCCGGATCGGTCCAATTTGGGCCAAGCTACAGTTAACAACATCGTGAAATTGATAAGGTGAATGATTTTGGAATGATTTAGGAATGAAATTGAATGAGTGTGTGGAGCTACTTTTGAGTGAATTTGATGGGAGGTAATCCTATAACGCAAATTTTGTTCTGGGTGAACAAAATTTGCGACATTGATTACCTCCCTTTAATAAAAAACGCATACATGTTCTATACATAGCCTCCTATTTCTTCAAGATCCTATGAGACGCTAACAATTTGAATAATGCCAATGTAATCGCGATTTTTCTCTATCAAAAAATATTTTGAATGACGTTGTTGATTCTATGTTTTTCAATGGGTTTGAGCGTTTTTGAAGGGTTTGAGTGAGTGGTTGGAATGAATGAATTGAGCGTTGAGTGAATGGTTGAGAATAATTTTGACAGGAATGAGTGTCATTTTCACGATGTTTTTAATTGTACAGCCGTAGCGCCCCTGAAATTAACCGCTCGACCGGTCCCTCCCGACATCAGCGTGATTTATTCTAGACCGTCCGCAAACAGCCGCAGCGCCGCCAAACTCGCCACGATCGTAGAGCTTGAGTGGAGGAACAAGTGCATACCTCGAACCTCTTGATCTAAACCTTGGTGTGGCCCAGCGTCGTAACCCGGCAATAGCGAGATTGCACTCGCGCCCAATGTCACGACTTTGCGTTTGTCCGGCGCTAGACCGGCTGAAAACGCCACGCTTATTTTTGCGCTAGTTTTTCTTGTACTGTTTCCGCCTAACAAAATGCACAATTTTGTTATATACCCATCCACCTTATATACATTCGAGGTCTGTTGCAGTTTATGGAAATGGCCGGGTGATGTTCCGAATGACATTTACCTTGATCATAAATATGTCAATACTGAAGATGTTGCCTTGAAACTTGGCAACTGTCACCATCAGAATAGCAATTCATACACTTAAATACATTGTGAAATTGACAAGGTGATTGAGTTTGAAATGAAATTGATTGAATTTGATGATTGAGTTTTGAGTGAATTTCAAGGAAAGTCATCCAATATGGATAATTTCTTTATACAAATAATGAGAAATATCACTTACCCCTCCCATTGTTTATATGTGTATATAAGATTGTGAGATATATATAAAGTTATATAAATATACATTTATCACATATCGGAAACATATGTTTGACCATGTAATGAAGATATGAATTAATAAAAAGAAATATTTTGTGTAACTTTTGAGTTTGTCTTCATTTATCGGACCTTTGTCATAAACCATGACCCCTTAAATGGAACTCAGAATAAATAAAAAGAAATATTTTGTGAAAATTAGCAGACTGTCATATATTAACTTGAAAGTTTTTGGAGAAAAACATCACCTTGGTATTGGTTGTGTTGGTGTTTGTCTTGTTGGCATGACGACCTTTAACCTTTGTTATTGTCATTGAAGATGTCATGAAAATTGGAAAGTGTATTCACCATCACAAGAGCTATCCAGACTGTCAAAGGGGACAACTCTGAAACATTTTTGCGACAGTTGTACCCCTTTTTCAACTTAGATTTTTTTAAATATCCAGCACCTACTGCTAAGTGGTGACAACCCTGGATGGTGCTCTTATTTGACCCCAGTCATGAACCATGACCGTGAAAGAGAAGAAGGCCTGAAATGCACTGTGACTGAGCACTATACATGGTAAAATCACCAATTAAACTGAGACTAGAACAAATACGAGTTCTTGTCTATGTGATGATTTGAGCAATACCGGTTTTCCGTCAAGCATTTGTATGTCTGTCTATCTGTCTGTTAACTTTTGCTTGTTAACACTCTAGAATCCAAAGTTTTTATCTGATTGTCTTCAGACTTGGTCAGAATGATTGGACTATCACAAGGACCGTTCCTTTCTAAAATGGGTCTGATCCATCAAGCATCATGGGAAAAAGAACCTAATGAAAATTAAGAAAGTCCTATTTAATACTTTGAAGTCCACTGTTTTCATCTGATTGTTTTCAAACTTGCTCAGAATGATTGTAGCATCTCAAGCATAGTTCCTTTGAAAATGGGCCCAATCTGTCAAGCTTCACAAGAAGAGGGGCCAAATGAAACTTTAATTAAAAAATCCTCCTTGACACTCTTGAGGGTCCACAGTTTTCCTCTGATTGTGTTTAATTTTACCCAGAATGATTGTACCATAGCAAGGATGGTTCCTTTCGAAAACAGGCAGAATTCATCAAGTGTCACAGGAACAGGGGCCAAATAATGATTAAATTATAAAACCTTCATTTAAGCTTTTAAGTCCAATTGTCTTCAAACTTGCTCAGAATGATAGTACTATCACAAAGCTGGTTCTTTTCTGACAAGGTAAAAATATGCACACAAAGGTTTTCTAAAATTTGACCCGGTGACCTAGTTTTTGACCCCACTCGACCCAAATTCAAATTATTTGAAATTTTATTCAGATAATTATTCTGACCAATTTTCACGTTGATTGGGCAAAACATATGGCCTCAAGAGTGTCCACAAGGTTTTTCTAAGATAAACCCTGTGACCTAGTTTTTGTCCCAATTTCCTAGATTTCTTCACGATAATTTTTCTAATTTTCAGGTAGATTTGGCGAAAGATATCGCCTAGTGTCCACAAGGTAAATGTTGACGATAGGCGACAGACGACTGACATCAAGTAACCCCAAATACTTCGTGCTCAGGTGAGCTGAAAAGTCATATGTTATTCATGATTTGTTTGCCACGAACAGGCAAATGATAAGTTGTAATACTGAATGATAGTCTGACATGCTATCAACTTCGAAAGCCTTGAAGCTCAGACTCATTAACAAACATAAGGAGTCCACTAAGTCCACAGAAGATAGAATTGATGCCTGGGAAGAGTTTTATGACAAACTATAACACTAATCCTTCACACATACTTTTATTGTTATCTCATTTACGTTTCAATCACAGAACAATAGTTATAAGTCCATAAATAAAACGAAATAAAAATGTAGAAAATATTTACAAATATCTACGTTAAAAATACTATTAAAATGCAAAATAAAGTTGTCAGCCACGAGGGATGTTAAAATTGTATCTCACATGTCTAACATCTTTCGACTTGTCAAATTTTTTTGTGTTTGATTTAATGATTTAAACAAAATTCAGACAAATTGTGACAGCTCGGACAATATGTCAATAAATCAGGTCCCTTATTTTTCCCACATTTGGATTAATGCTCATACTTTTCTGAAAGCTTGAAAGTGCCTTGTTCAATGAGTTATAATTTTGAGTTAATATCGCGTTGGTCAAAAGTCTTTAAGAAAAGCAAATTATTCAATGTTTTCCGATTGTCTATGGAGATCTTTTACGAATATTATAATTTGATAACATCAAAGTCATCTTGATACTTCATGACATCTTCTAAACCACATGATGCCCTTCCATGGCTGCGCCCTTACAATTCCAAAGGTCTATTCCGTAGATTGGTTTTAACCAATACTGTTACCTTAGCATTCTTTCATTGACAAGAGGCATAGACAAATATAAACCTACACATAGGTGCATCTGAGCTTAGTCTATAACACCTGTTTGTCAACTTGACAGTAGTCCAGTATAAAATTTATATTTCAAACAAATATTGATCCATAATAACATTTTAGTCCCGTTTTAGTCCTTATATCCCCTAGATATCATGTAGAAAAGGTATAATTCAGGTCCCTAATCATGTTTAACTATCTATATATCTGTGTAATCCCTTGTCAAGCTGTACCCAGAAAATTTCAGCTTTGACAGGAGGTATAGAAAAATATCAGCCTGTACATATGAGTAGGATGGTCTTTGTCTATACCACCTGATTATCCTTTCTAAAGCAGAATAGTTTGGTTACAATATTTTCAAAATAAAAACTGACTCACAATTAGTGAATCAAGTACATGCCGGACTTTCATTTTGATGCAATTTTGCCAAGGTCTTTATTATTTAGCATGACAAGGTTTAATTATTCCATATTTTCTGTATATCTGTGTTAATAAATCAATGTTTAGTGATTGTCTTGTTAGTTATATGGCCCCTCTTTTGTCAATAAATGACTTCATAATGACATCATTCCACATGCTTGACTGTTTGAATATTAGTGTTTATAGTTCCTTGTCCAGCGATAGTCTTGTGAGTTATGGCCCCTGATCTATCAGCCCGTGCCCCTGAACCTGGTCTTACATATTTCCCTGCTATAGCATGGCTCATGGTTTGCTGAAAAATTAAAACTATCGTCCATGATCTGCTAATATCTCCTAACTACAGCTTGTTTAAAGCTGTAGTTACAAGGTTTTGGTAGAAAATCGATGCTATTTTGTTACAAGATGGCAAATATAGACTGATTATTACTTATAAATAGAAGTCTGATTTGAGACTTGGTAAGCAATTCTAAAATGTTTAAATTGTTGACCCAGTGAGACAGCAGTTAACATGCAGCCTAAGGTCAACACTTTACACACAACCCAGTTGGTCCCTTTTTGTTATGGAACTCTTCCCACAAAAAAAAAAAGAATCTACAAGGAAGTAGTGATCAGTGCAGATTGTTAGGTCTGACCGATGCCCAAACTTTCCATTATTCCTAAAATTCACTGAATCTAAAATCAAGACTCTTATTTGTAAATAGATTTATTTTTTAAGCGGGGATGTCTGATTTATCAAATTTTATTTCCTAATTTTTATAACTCATTAAGTTCCAAAAAAGTCATTTTTAATTTTACATATGAAAAGAGCATTTATTAGTTGTTTCACAGTGGAATGAAACTTACCACCAAATCATACTGTATGAATATGAATATGTGAAGTGGGTTCATACATAAGTGTGATTTGGTTTTTAATTTCATTCCTTAGTGAAATTAATAAATACTCTTTTCATTTCTTATAATTTAATATTCTGAATTGAAAATTTCCAAATTTCTACATAAAACGCTTGAATTATTATGGAACTATTTTGTGTTTAAGCTTACAACCTGGCTAGGTACTCAAAAATTGTATTCATTGTGAAATAAAATATGTTTTTCAGCCAATCAGAATGCATGAATCTTAACGAATTCAACTAAGATCAAATTATTTGAAGTCAAATTTAAAATTCAAGTCTTGTAGGAAAATAAGGCCAGAAAGATTATTATATATGCATTGATTCCCTTCTTTAGTTTTTCTTAAATTGCACAAGTGCCTTCTTTCAAGAAAAAAAACTTCAACAACTATCAACCATCTTTTCAATTTTTTTTTTATTATTTCCCAGGATAATATAGAGGATAAACGTTTGTTCGATTTACATTCATTGAATGAAAAATTAAAGCTATACGAGGGTTGTCCCAGAAATTCGTGAACTTTTTCGGTTATTTCGGTATGTGGTGTTTCATACAAATGACATCACATACTGGGCAGTTAAGTAGTTTTGTTATGTCCGAGTGCAAGTCAAACGGTGTGAAAATGGCGACGTTAACGCGAGGCTCGGCGCAATTAAGGAAAAAAAAGGTCGAGAAACAATGCGAGCAGCGTTGAAAAGGGAATGAGACGTTTCGACCGACGTCAATCAGAACGCCTGATTCAATAAACAGAAACTAACAATAAGCAAATTAGCAGTGTATAGTTTTATATGAATTGATCATAAGTCGCGTCAGTATATGATAGGTATCTAGGCCTCAAGGACATATGCAAGCATTTTCGGCACAGGGAGAGATTTGGAAGCGGTTCCCACGAGATCCCAGATTTCTATTGTGGGTCTATCTCGATGAATGAACGCAGTAGTAGTGTATTAGGTATTCAAAACAAACCCAAATTATTATTTCCTGTGAGTATAATAAAGAAAAAGTTCCTCTCCCGAAATAACTAAAAATTTAACGATAGGTTATGAAAAATATCACATTTACTTTACCCATTCCTTCTCTGGTTAAAAGAAAAATACGATATTGCGTACTTACGCAAAAGATTGAGAAAATGGTTTTTAAATGAACTATTTTATTGAATGCATAACAAAGGTCTAATTCAACAAAGATATAAATGTGTCTTGGCAAAGGTTCTTTCTTCGTAACAAGTCCATAGAGCCAGTAAGGACGCCACTTTGATAGGAGATGATTCAGTTTTGAAACGACGTTTCATGTTTTATAAAACGAAGTTGATAGCGTGCGCCGACACACATTTACTAGTGTTGTATTATAAATCATATCTTCGCGAGTATTTTACATAGCCCTATGTAATTACTCAAAAATAAAGAAAAATGATTAAACCATATTACTTGTAATTTTCAGTTTCATCAGACGTTTTATATAAAAGTTATCGCCAAAGTTCACGAATTCCTGGGACAACCCTCGTATTTACACAAGTGGCAGAGCCACGATTGGAACTATAGCTTTTGTTGTTCATGAAATGAAATATTAATCAATCTTACTCGAAAAACAAATGATTATTCTATTTCTTTATTGCAAAAATGAGACAAATGTGAAATTTCTAGGACATATTTTTGTAAAGCGCGTAATTTTGCTTGTGATTGCTATGCAACGTTCATTGTGAAGTCACTTATTTTGCCCCTATAGATGACGTCAGATAAGAGGAAATGCACAAAAGCAGAGTATAAGGTTTTGATTATTTCACTGCTTTTGCAGGGAAAATCTACCTTTATTTTTCGATAAACCAACAAAAAGCATTAAAGAAGATATAATAAAGTATACCTTTGTGACCGGTTGATGCCTCTCCACCACAACTGAGCTCATAGGTGGCGCAAGTGGTCCTTGAAAATGCGATTTTGATTTGCCGCTATCAACTTTTGATGATACTTTGGCTGACAGAACTTTGCTGGAAGTAGGTCTGCTTTTGGACGGCTGAAAAGAATATAAGATTGATATAATGGTCACAGAAGTTCAAAGTTTCAAAGCTTAAGTAGCACAAGCTTAAGAAGCACAAGATGTATTTGTGAAACAGTAATGCTCCCAAAACAGAAGTTTTTCAAACTGTGACCTTGTCACATGACCTTTACCTTGTCACATGACCCTTACCTTGTCACATGACCTTAACCTTGTCACATGACCTTAACCTTGTCATATGACCTTAACCTTGTCACATGACCTTAACCTTGTCATATGACCTTAACCTTGTCACATGACCTTAACCTTGTCATATGACCTTAACCTTGTCACATGACCTTAACCTTGTCACATGACCTTAACCTTGTCACATGACCTCAACCTTGTCACATGACCTTAACCGTGGTATCTGTAGAAGCAATGACAGATATATCTTTAATTATTGCATAAAATGTGCGTTTTCAGGTCATTATAAGCATACATTAACGGACAAAAACCAGGGCGTAAATGAGACAAAACGTGGATTAATAAGTAAATTCACGTGCCCTTAACGCCCGGCTTTTTCTCTTAGATGTTCTCGGTCTGGGCCTTAACACTTTATCAGTTTCCTTGTCCAACATTATTATAGAGCATACCTAAAGATGTTGCTCTAAATCCCGTGAAAATTGTGTGACGTCATAAATTTACCAAGCAACGTCGGTATAAACATGATGGATGGTGTAATGCATGATGGCAAATAAGTAGGTTTGTAACTGAGTTTTTTTATCGATTCGATGAAATTATTTTGCTCTTATCTATCCTTTTTATGCAATAATAGCATTGATTCACGTTTTTGAGGGCGTTAACATTTTCAGAGACCCTCATAATGCTTTAATGCCCTCGTGCTTCACACTCGGGCATTAAACCATTTTTCGGGTCTCTGCAAATGTTAACCCCCTCAAAAATGGGAATTTACTCTATATCGATTGCTACTGACATCTATGTAAAAATTGTAACCTATTATAAAACCAATCTTGTACTTTTGTTTTCCTTTCAGTGTTAAGTGTGTTTTTACTTAGTGGACCTAACCAAGGTTACCAAATGAATTCATTAGGTAACCTTGGTTAACATTGTGAAAGGTCATGAGTCCAGAAGTATTGCTGAACAATCACAGGTCCACTACCTACTAGTGTTCAAATACTGTAAATGGTTTACATTGGTGGTGTTCACATTTGGCCGTTTTTCAGTTTTTAAAACGCCTATATTAGGTAATTTATAACATTATAATGTTAATATTACAAAGATAAAGAAAATGATTCTCATTTTTTCTTAAGACTCTGTTATAAAAGAGTGTAATTGAAAGCCTTTCAATGAATCAAATAATATATAGTTTTCACAGCTATTGTTTAAGTCAAAGGGTACGTCTTTAACACATTTAGATGGACTTTATTTTGACAACATGATTTGAATTCACTACAAAACATCATTCGTGAGCAGTGAGAAATTTTAAACCAATTTGAATAATTCAAATTATAATCTGTATTTTTCGTATGCTACACTAAAATAAATTATTGAGTAATTAACTACAAGGAGTCATTATATAATTATGAGCCATAATTTAAGCTATTCAATGCAAAAAAAAATCACCAGAAATGACAAATATTTGGCGGTAGATATTTTGCATATCTAAGGGTGACCCCCAATAAAGCCAAAATAAAACCCAGCTTAAATCACCCTGTTAACAGTAAAGTCTTTTCGGTGTAAGGTCACATGGACAAGTACTTCTGGGGTCATTGGGTGCTGAAATAGTCCCTAAAAAAATTTAACCCCATTTTCAAGTGTGTAAGTAGGCATATAAAGAAGGACTACTTTTTGTGTTCAGCTGTTTGGGTGTACTCCGACTGTTTTGTGTTGGAATTTAGACGGTACATGTGTTTGAACTGATTTTGCGGAAAATCCAATGCATCATGATCCGGTTTAATGGGGATTTTTCAAGAGTCCTAGGCACAATCTATTCATATTAGACACTCATATGGCTTAACGAATGTTGTGGAATTTGTCATTGCGTTGAAAATGTGGAATTTACATGTATTAATATAGGGGAAAAAATGAGTGAGCTGCAACCTTTCTAATCAACAACAACAACAGACCAACCTGTGGCTTAGACTGAACTCCTGTAGACTGGGACACAGGTCTGGATCCCTGACTGGTTATAAATCTTTCCTGAACTGTACTTGGAGGTGGACCAGTTTGGGGTAAGGAATCCCCAGGAAGGGATTTCCCTAGACTGTAATCCTTGTCTGGTAGACTAGACTTCATGTTGTCAGCAAAATCATCGGGCAGTCTTCCATTTGTCACTAAAAAAAAAAGAGTGGCATCTACAGATGCAACAATCCAATGCAAAAAGGGGCATAATTGTTACCAAAATCTTTCAGAGTTGTCCCTTTTTAATAGTCTGGATAGCTCTTGTGATGGTGAACACACTCACTAAGTTAAGCTGATATCTTAATAACAACAGAGATATGACCAAGGTTAAAGTTTGTCCAGCCAACACCAAGAAAACACCAGTGACCAAAAGATCAGCCGAGCTAATAAAAAGCAGAATATTCATTTGAGAATTAGAATGGTTGTCCATTGATTACTTAGAACTGCAAAATTTTGACCACTAACTACATAACATTCAAAAGTTTGTTAAAAATTTAAATAAGTATAGTTAAAGGTGATAAATAGTTTATAAATTTCATTTTACAATGGCACTATATAAATTTCTTGTTAGAACTTTTATCATTATAACTGCTTCAGCCAAATATCAAGCACATTGGATAGATTCTGTATGAGTAGTTAGCTTGATAGCAAGAGCCACGTCAGACATGACCATCCCCCGCCATGAAAGCTTGATAGTAAACTGAAGCCTATTATAACAAAAGGCAATAACTCCAAAATTATGCAAGCAAGACTTGTCATTCTTTTGCACTGAGCTTCTCCTCCATGAGATCTATCCACCTATAAAGTTTCTTATTGATAGCTTTTAAACTTTAGCAGATATGCTCCTGACAAGTTTAGTGACAGAATGATGGAACTACAGACGGAGAACATTACTTTATCTCCTTTGCCGAACAGGGGGGGGATAAAAAGGCCAAACCAATTATACTTGGGTCTCCTCTATTCTCCTTTTCCTCTCCATGTTGGAAAATAGTCATAGCCTCGAGGTTGAGCGCGCACACACCGCGCATAAATGCTTTCTTCATCATCTCCTCATAGTGCGCTCTCTCTGCGTGTAATTTTGACATCTCCGTCTGAGCTGCCTCTAGCTCTTCCTTCGCCTAAATCAATTAGAAAATATACTTAAAGTGAAGAGATATCAGAGCCGGTGCGTGACACTGACATTTAGAACATGTTATGAGTTTGTAACAATGAGCGGTGTTGAAAGAAGATTGCCTATTTGTCTAAAGATACTTTCAGACCTAAAATATCTTTAGAGCACAAAGTGCTTTGCACACATTTGCAATTGTTGGAAATGTCACGCACAGGCTCATAAAATATTGAATGATTGGCCAAGTACATGTAATACCAAATTTATGAAATGAGTCATATATAAACAGATAAAAACAAGGCTTCGATGAATTTTTATCTTTAGATCAGATGACATATTTTTGAAATTTCTCGAGTAGTAACTATTGAAAAGATTTTCATCAGAAAAAAACTGTTATCTTAAATACAGCTCTCTTTGTTTCATATGTGTCAGAGGCTAAAAAGTGAATAAGCAGATTTTTTTTAAAAACATGAAGGCTTGATTTTTAACAAATTTAATTAATTCACATAATATCAAACTCAAAATCATTTGTCATTTTTACACCAACTTCTTGTGCTTTAGCCTGACAAGCCTTCTCATTTCTCTGTTTCCATTTACTCTTAAGAATGCCTAGAATTGGGAAACATAAACTGTATCCCAAGGGCATAACTACCATTACGCACATTACAAAAATGCATAATAGAAATAAAACCTCTTTCAATAAATGTTGTCAATGAATGATCATAACATTGTAACTACAGCTTATTGGAGCTGTAGTTACAATGTTTTGATTATTCACCGACGCTCAAATCATAAAAAAGGGGAGGGGATGGTGGACATTTATCTTTTGTTACGGTCCACATACCACCCTTATCCTGTATATTCTATAGCGATCGCCATCTGAGTGAGGATAAATTTCAAAATCCTAGTTACGCCTATGGTGTCCTACCTAAGATTAACAGCCCTAATTATCATTAGTAAGCTGTATACAGATTTCTTGTTGATTAGGCCGCCGTCATAGCGCAGTTGGTAGCACGTCAGACTGTCTATCTAGAGATCCCGGGTTCGATCCCCGATGGCGGCACTCATTCTCAGACTATTTGTCTTTCACCCATGGGTTGATAATCGTAGACCTATGTGAGATAGTAGCTGGAGGCTAGGAAAGGATTTGATGGTTGTACTGGTGCGAGAATTACCAGGGATCCAATGTTAGGTGCTCCAGCCGCCGCGATATAACTGAAAAAAAAAATCAATCAATCCATTTCATTACTACACGGGAGCTAATCGTGCCTGAATTCAATATATACTAGAAGTCGCGTTGTCGTCCTTACTCTTTTGTCTGGTTGCAAACCATTAGGGTGAAAGAACAAGTAAATCGTGACCCAAACCGGTGGATAAATAGTTCCTTTGAGATTGACCGTGGAGACGATAATTCCGTTTTTGTTGGATTGTGTATGGTTGGATGGGCAGTCTTAGCAACTTCTGTACTGCAAGACTGAAAAAAAAATGTGGAGAATTGAGAGTTTAAGGAATTTTTGGGATTGCGGACGAATGAGCAGGGTGAGAATCTGAATTGGTTCCTGGGTCGTTGTACCCTCAAATAGTTCCTTATTGGCGGGAAAGTTTTAGAGGGAAAGTAGGAGGGCGCCTTGTGTAAGTTCCTAATTGGCGGGGAAATGAAGCAAGCCGTGTAACTACTATCTATTTTTAGTAACAGATTGACAAACCTCGTGTTATGTTCGTGTAGAAGCTGGGCTCCAGATAAAGGGAAGAATTTCGCTCTAAAGATAAAGAATAAACCAACTCCTTTTCGGGGAGTTCTATGGTCGTGGTAGCTCTTTGAAATTGTGTTATTTAGAAAATCGCAAGCAGTAGCCGTAGAATGGGGTTTTGTTGTAAAGACACCATTTCTTTTGCCATCAAACCCTCTTATCTCGAACAATCTCTCTTTTTTTTTTTTTTCTTTTTTTTTTGTCTAGAGATCTGGATTCATAATGGACCGTTCATGTGGCGAAACGCTGAATGACAATTGGGTCGGGATTAGTCAAAACGATCGCTGCTTTGGCTCGGTCTTTAATGCCGAGCGCTCCCACTGCTTCTATAAGTCGAGGCACGTGAATTCGGGATGGAGGCGCGAAACTCTGCCCGATTGTAGAGCTGGTCGAGACGAACACAAACACACCAAAATTGTCCCGATCGGCCGAATGGGGGCAGAGCTACGGCCGTAGCGCTCTGAAAAGGGCCGCTCGGCGGGCCCCCTCCCGACATCAGCGCAAAATGCTATAGAGCAGCTATAAATAGCCGCAGCGCCGCAAAACACGCGACGATCGTAGAGCTTGAGTTGAGGAACAGGAGCGAACTACGATCGTCTTGATCGGCGCCTTGGTGCGGCACAGCGTCGTCAGCCGACAACATCAACCCTGTACTCGAGCCCCATGGCCTGAATTCGCGTTACTCCGGCGATAGATGGGCTGGGAACGCTAAACTCGCATCGGGCGGAAAGACCGGACACAAGCGGCGATCGCCGTCGAGCAATCCCGTCCCAGCCACTGCTCTTCCGGTCAGGGCGTTGAATACACGATTTCGGCCTGTGGATGGGATGGAGACGCGAAACTCTCTCCCATTGAGCTTGTCGAGACGAACACACAGACACCAAGATTGGGCCGAGCTACGGCCGCAGCGCCCCTGAAAAGTACCGATCGGCGGGCCCTCTCCTGACATGATTCATAACGGATTGCTCTACACCGGCCTCAATAGCCGCAGTCCCGACAAACTTGCAACGGTCGAAGAGCTTGAGTGGGGGGGGCAGGAGCGTACTACGATCGTCTTGATCGGCGCCTTGGTGCGGCACAGCGTCGTAAGCCGACAACAGCAACCCTGTACTCGAGTCCCATGGCCTGAATTCGCGTTACTCCGGCGATAGATGAGCTGGAAACGCAAAACCCCGCCTCGGGGGTAAAGACCGAGCATAAGCGGCGATCGCCGTCGTGCATTCCCGTCCCAGCCGCTGCTCTTCCGGTCAGGCGGCGAAACACGATTTCGGCCTGTGGATGGGATGGGATGGGAGCGCGGAATTCTCTCCAATTGTAGAGCTCATTGAGACGATCACGCACACACCAACATTGGCTCGATCGGCCCACTTGGGGGCGAGCTACGATCGTAGCGCCCCTGAATAGCTCAGCTCGGTGGGCCCCCTCCTGACACCAGTGCGGATTGCTCTAGACCATCCTCGAATAGCCGCTCTGCCGACAAACTCGCCAAGATGTAGGGGCTTGAGTGGGAAGCAAGAGCGTAACACGAGCGTCTTAATCGGCGCCTTAGTGCTGCCCAGCGTCAAATGCCGGCAACAGCGACCTTGCACTCGCGCCCCAGGGCCAGAATTCGCGTTTCTCCGTCTGGGAGCCAAGCTGCGGTCGTAAGCGCCCCTTAAATGCGCCGCTCGGCGGGCCCCACGATCTTTTTGATCGGCGCCTCGGTGTGGCCCAGCATCGTAAGCCGGCAACATCGACCCTGTACTCGCGCCCCAGGTCCCGAATTTGCGTTTCTTTGGCGATAGATGGGTTGGGAACGCCAAACTCGCCTCGGGGGGGGGGGGGGGGGGGGGGAAGAACGAGCACAGGCAGCAATCACGTCCCAGCCACTTCACTTCCGGATCAGGATGGCGAAAACAGGATTTCAGTCTGTGGATGGGATGGAGGCGAAAAACTCTCTTCGATTGTTGAGCTTGTCGAGACGAAGGCGCAGACACCCTAAGATTGTCCAGATCGGTCCAATTTGGGCCGAGCTACAGTTAACAACATCGTGAAATTGATAAGGTGAATAATTTTGGAATGATTTAGGAATGAAATTGAATGAGTGTGTGGAGCTACTTTTGAGTGAATTTAATGGGAGGTAATCCTATAACGCACATTTTGTTCTGGGTGAACACAATTTGCGACATTGATTACCTCCCTTTAATAAAAAACGCAAACATGTTCTATACATAGCCTCCTATTTCTTCAAGATCCTATGAGACGCTAACAATTTGAATAATGCCAATGTAATCGCGATTTTTCTCTATCAAAAAATATTTTGAATGATGTTGTTATGTTTTTCAATGGGTTTGGGCGTTTTTGAAGGGTTTGAGTGAGTGGTTGGAATGAATGAATTGAGCGTTGAGTGAATGGTTGAGAATAATTTTGACAGGAATGAGTGTCATTTTCACGATGTTTTTAATTGTACAGCCGTAGCGCCCCTGAAATTAACCGCTCGACCGGTCCCTCCCGACATCAGCGTGATTTATTCTAGACCGTCCGCAAACAGCCGCAGCGCCGCCAAACTCGCCACGATCGTAGAGCTTGAATGGAGGAACAAGTGCATACCTCGAACCTCTTGATCTAAGCCTTGGTGTGTCCCAGCGTCGTAACCCGGCAAAAGCGAGACTGCACTCGCGCCCAATGTCACGACTTTGCGTTTGTCCGGCGCTAGACCGGCTGAAAACGCCACACTCGCCTCGAAGGAATGAACAGATACAAGAGGCGACCGCCGTCGATCAATCCCGTCACAGCCACTGCACTTCCGGTCTGGGCGGCGAATACACTATTTCGGCCTGTGGATAGAATGGAGACGCAAAACTCTCCCCGATTGTAAAGCTGATTGATACGAACACGCAGACACCAAGATTGTCCCGATCGGTCCGATTGGGGCCGAGCTACGGACTTGGCGCCCCTGAAATGCGCCGCTCGGCGGGCCCCCTCCCGTCATCAGCGCCTTATCGTCTTAATCGGCGCCTCAATACGGCTCAGCGTCGTAAACCGGCACCAGCGACCCTGCACGCGCGCCACAGGTACCGATTTAGCGTTTCTCCGGTGATAGATGGGCTGGAAACGCCAAACTCGCCTCGGTGGTAGAGAGCGAGTTCAAGCGATTTCAGGGCGACGCAAAACACGAATTCGGTCTGTGGATTGAATGTAGGCGCAAAACTCTCCCCGATTGTCAAGCTCGTCGCTACGAACAAGAAGACACCAAGATCGTCCCGATCGGCCCATGGATGTAGCGCCCCCGAAAAGCACCGCTCGACGGCCCCCTCCCGAAATCAGCGCGATTTGCTCAAGAGCGGTCGTCAATAGCCGCAGCGCAGCAAAAATCGCCACGATAGTAGGGCTTGAGTGGAGGAGCAAGAGCTTACCACGATCCTCTTGATTGGCGTCTCAATGCGGGTCAGCGACGTAAGCCGGCACTCGCGATCCTGCACTTGCGCCCCAGGTCCAAAATTTGCGTTTCTCCGGCTGTGGAAGGGATGGAAGCGCCAAACTCGCCTCGGTGCTAATGACTGTTTTCAAAGAAAAAGAGAAAGTGCTATAGCTTTGGTCTTTTCTTCAATACCAATCAATCAATCTACAATCAATCAATCAATCAATCAATCAATCAATCAATCAATCAATCAATCAATCAATCAATCAATCAATCAATCAATCAATCAATCAATCAATCAATCAATCAATCAATCAATCAGCAAACCAATTTACGTTTCAATCTATAATTTCAGGTATCTAATAACCAGCCTGAATACGTCTATGACAATAAAGTAGCTTTACAAGATGAGGGAAATGCTCATTCCGCGGAGATCAAACCTCAGCAAAAGCAGTGAAATTATCAAAATCTTGTACCCTGCTTTTGTGCATTTCATTCTATCTGACGCCATCTATTAGGGGCGAAATAAGTGACGTCACAATGAACGTTGCATAGCAAACACGTGAAAAATGACGCGCTTTACAAAATTTGTCATTGATAAATATTGCAAAACCATTACAGGTCCAATACCTTAAACCAGTTACTGACAAGGTCAGACATACAGCAAGCTTTACAAGAAATGTGTTGTCTCTGATTATCTATACATATTAATGTAAATTACTTTTCTAGACTTATGTAACTAGGTAAGATTTTTATTAAAGCATGATCTGTTAATTTGGTAGTGATTTATTGATAATGCATTTTGGGTTTTATAACCCTGTTGAATGACGGGACGTATATAGAGGATATTGAATGAGTGGTAATTGAATACTGAATTTATTAAACAAGTCATCTATAGTAAAGATAAAAACAAGGCAGTGCCGAGTTTTTATCTGTTTTAGATGACGAGTTTAATAAATTCAGTATCTTATGAGCACAAATTTTATATTCTGTTTATAATACATGTATGACCAGAATTTTAGGGAAAAGTCTTTAAAATTCTTGAAATTCAACGTTTCAATTTTCCGCCAAACTTATAACGCCGTTTTAAAAATGACGTCACAAATCATAGATTATGACGTCATTTTTGCGGTTACAAAATAGCGTTGCTTTTCACTTTGAGCTCATTTGCATAGTTATTCCACTAGTGTAATAACACCCGTGTAATATCAAAAATATTTCCTCCCGCAACGTAGCTCATATTGTAATATGGGATCACCCGTGTTGATGGTTATGTGGCATCCACTTCTGTGTCTCGAGCTTAACTCTGTCACCTTATGTCTGATTAAACTGAAACTTGGTAGTTATGTCCCTCTCTTATGATTAGAGTGAAGTGTGCAAGAACAATAACTCTACATTACTTTATTTTTGAGTTATTTTATTATTTTTCATACTTGGACATCCAGCACTGTAATGGGTGTATCTTGTGACAATTTGCCAACTTGTTAATTCTTTAACTTGTTTTATGATACCCTAGCATGGTAAGAGTTGCTGGTCATATATATTTTTATTTTCTGTTCATTTGTCTATTAGATTATTACAGAGAAAGGTATCATTTACAGTCAAACTTGTTTTAACCCTTTGCTGTTTAATCCCTGCTTTTTACGTACCTGTGATTTTTTGATTGAGAAAACATTGTGAAAAAAGAAGAAATTGCTTCTGACAAGCAATTTCTTCTTTTTCCACACTATTTTCTATCCTACTGAATGGTTATTTTTCAAATTAAATCCACTTTAAATTTTCGTTCGAAAACCTTTTAATTTGGACAGGTCCAAAATTTTGTAAAACAGGAAAGGGTTAAGTGATCACTACAGGGACCACCAAAAAGCGGTTGTTTAAGAAAGTGGTCGCTTATTACAGTTTTTATACACAAATAAGAAACATACTTTTTGATTGAATACGAGGGATGATCCAGAAGTTCGTAAAATAGGCTAATAACTTTCGCATTTCTGGCTTGTTTAGTATATAATTTGGTGAATGTGCAGTTTAGTGACTACAGAGTTCATAAATAGTATTATTTTTGCAGAATTATCTTTAACGGCCTACGAATACGTTACCATAGTAACACATGTATGCTTAGGCGGGGGAGCGTGAAAAATATTGAAAATCTGTGAAATAAATCAGTCTTTTGAAAGTTTGCTGAAAATGTAGTTGAAAATCCTTGGCTAAATTTAATAAGACGCTAATAGAAAATTATTTGTGATATTTCAAAGCTTGTTTGGAGACTTTTTATGGACACAGAAAAAATTAATATACAGACTTTTCTAGAAAAAAATGACAAGACGTCAAAAAACAAAATATGAATGCCGTTTATTTTTCGATTTTTTTTCGTGATCTATGTTATTCACCAACCCAAACATTTCAGATCATTTAGAAAAATGATAAAAATGTGCAAAAAGAGAATTTTTCGTAAAGTTATTTTGAATATTAAAAGAGCGTCAGGCTTCGTAGAAGGATTTAGAATGGTGTAATTGAGCTTGAACGCACGAACTTATCCTAAATGATTCTCATTATTTTCCCAAATAAAATCCCTGTATCTGGATCTCAACTTTACTAAAAATACAATGCATATAGAAATTGTAAACTAATTAAGTACCAATGTTATATGGATAATCTCTCCAAATTGGTGTATCAGGCACAGAAAGGAATAAGAGCTAGAAGAGGCTATATAGAAGAGAGTTAATAATGACGTCGCATTTGACGTTCATGTTCCCCCGCCTACATGCAGGGTCTCTGTCTTGATTTATGCCCTCTACAGCCGCTGTTGAATGTAAGCATTTAAAAATTTTCATGTTTATCACACAGATGATGTATTTAAAGACTGCATAATTTTTATTTTGATATTAAGCTTTTCTGTAGATTTATAACCTCATTATACGAACTTTTGGATCAACCCTCGTATATGCATATCATTGCGTTATCCTTTGTTGTTATAAATCAAGACGATTCTGTCAAGTTTTTAAAACATAAGATTCATTCTCAAAAATATTAAGACCAACAATACCTACTTTTTAGGATATTTTTATTTAAACAAGGGAATTTTAAAAACGGTCACTTTATCGAAAATGGTCGCTTAATCAACGAGGTTCCTCGAGCAAGATTGACTGTATTTGATATGTTGGATTAATTCTATGTTTATTTTATTTGCATCTTTTATTTTGGTCCAAGGTCATCGGTCAAGGTCAAATATCAATTTTATAGGTTTTGAAAATTGATCATGGTTTTTGGACATTAATTTTGTAGCGATGAAAAAAAGTTTTGGCATGGTTTATAAAAAGTACTTTAATCTGCAAATAGTGTCATGATTATTCTTTGCTTTTAGTCATTTATCTTTCTATGTAGCTTGTAATTTTTCTTTCAAATGAATTTAGATTTTTTTGATAGATTAACATCCATTTAAGTTTATGATATTTGTTTGCTGTTGTGAAATATAAAATAGGTTCCACCTCAAGAGTTGTTAGACTTGAATATCTGAAGCAAAAGTAAACTGAAACAGTGAATTCAACTTAACCCTTGTCATGCTGAATAAATTTTGGCTAAAAATTTCCAGCAAAATCAAAGGGCAAAAAGCACTGAAAGTACCAACTGTGGGTCAATTTTTATTCAAAAAACTAAATCTATTGACAATTCTGGTTTGAAAGTGAGAAACAGGTGGTGTAGACTAACATCAGACTGCACACATGTGCAGGCTGATGTTGGTCTATAGCTCCTGCCAAGGCAGGAATATTACGGGTTTAGCATGACAAGGGTTAATTTCGATACTCTGATACATGTATAAGTGATAGCATGTAATGTTTAAGTTTTGCTAAAATTATACAGTAAGAAGTCAGAAAAAAAACTATTGATTAAGAATATTACACACCAGCTTTGCACTAAACCCACCAAACAGATGTACAAATACTATAATATACATCAAAACATTTGGTCTAGGCTGAGATGATTTAATTAAGTCGATAATACGTTAAAGCTCAGTCTGTAATGATAATCCAAGTGCTTAATAGTTTTTGTTTTCGAGGATTTTTTTTTGTTTTTTTAAAAGAAAAATTTGAATACTGTCAACTCAGCATGCTACATCAAATTATTTCTTCCTTTTATTTTCTATTTCAGACTTTGATAAATTTTAACGAATGGCCACCGTCAAACGGTTCCACTAACAGAGCTATATTACAATTCTACGATAATACGAGAACATTTTACGACCGAGAATTTAATTCATGGGAAACCAAAATGTAGAAGGACACTGTGTATGATTGAAGAGACCAGTGAAGTTATTATTCATCACCCAGTTGTTTAAAAGATAGCCATTGGTTAATATTCAATCAATGGGTTTTTTTTTCAACCAATCAGGTTTGTCGTTTCAAATGAACCTGATTGGATGATTTATGGCCAATCAGGTTTATTTTATTTTAAATACACCAATTTATATAATAAAACAGATTTATTGAAAATAACATATATCACACCTGATTAGCTCAAAAATACAAAATTACAGGGATAAATTGACCAATGGTCAACTGCAAAAACTGGGCTTTGGTGTATTGAAAATTTCAAAAAGTGATATTTGACCCTTCTAAGTTTCATAGAATGGATTGTAGATAATTGTTTCAAAATCAATTCAAAACTGTTTTAATTGCCTCTAAAGGCTTAAACATGCTTACATACAGTTTATTACTGAAAAGTCTTGGTCAATATTAAGTAGCCAAGGAGAGATTTTGATGGATCAGTGCAAAATTATTGTATGCCTTTGTATTCATATGCACTTGCAAATATTTTGCGTTGAACTCACAATTTGCACTTGCAAAAAGAAGAGAGTATTATTATTCAAGGGCGTAACTCCCATTACACAATTTATGCAAGTGCATAAAACAAATAATACCCTGTTGAAAAATATTGTTGATAAATGATAAAAACATCGAAACTACAGCTTATTTAAGCTTATTCAGCTTGAATAAGCTGTAGTTACGATGTTTTGATTATTAACCAACGCTCAAATCATAGAAAGGGACCAGATGGAGGGCATTCATCTTTTGTCACAGTTCTCATATGGCCTTTAACCTATGTATTCTTTAAGTGTCACCTTCTGAGTGCGTATAAATTTCAAAGTCCTAGATACTCTTATAGTATAATTCTGTCCATTTATTAATAGTAAAATTTACTATCTCCTATTTTTGGACTTTTCAATACACCAACAACCAACCTAGCCTTTGCTAAGTGTTCAGTGCCTTATGGCATGTTTCTATAGAAAACATTGTTACCCCCCTTTATAACAGGCAATTTATCTACCTTTTATAATTAGAATGATTCGACTTTAGACTGACTTTTGGGAAAATTTGCTAACTATCTAAAGCAACCACAATTTATCAATTCAAAATGAATGAATATCTTTTGGCATCATCAGTACTGACAGTTTATTCTGATGATAGAAATATATAATACATACTTAATGTATTATATTTAAAAAAAAATTCTAATGAGGTTGGGAGAATTGAAAATTGTCGAGGCTCTGCTGAGACAATTATCAATTCTCACAACTGAGTTAGATATTTTTTTCATACAATACACTAAGTGCGTTTAATATTTATCTTAAAACCTCTATTTGTCTTGTTTTTGTCGATGTTTTTAACTGAAATGCAAGTTTCTAAAAATAACTGCATTATATCATTGTTCTTAAAATAACTATATGATATAAAAGAAATATCATACGGGATGTTATTACACCGATATTTGTATAGTTATAAGATAATTTGCATTATCAATGGTCGGAAATTTGTTATCATGATATTGCCTGTTACTAGGGGAGGGAATGAATCAATTGATTTAAATAAATTATGCAAATTAGGTGTACATATTTTAAGAAAATTATTTTGTGATAAAAGATTTAAATGTATCATTCCTTAAGTAGGCCATATGGAGTTAATGCTATTGACAATAAAATTAAACCAATTTTCCAAAATTGCCTATCAATAATACATAGACATTATTGCATGAGTGTTTTTTTAATACCGAAATTATTAATAGCATTATTATTATTATTAATAATAATGAGTTTAATAAATTCAGTAATTGGTGACCACAAATTTGATATTCTATTAATAATAATAGACATTTTTTGTATTAATTGAGGAAATTTCGGAGGGGGCATTGGTGTTTTAAGTGGTCAATGCAACACATAGTAAGTGCTATAGACAGTTACAAGAGTGCTTCGCTGACCCCTCAACATCTTGTCAGTAATATTGACCATATATGTGCCACTTTTCATAAGAATACATTCCTACATTCATACATATCAGATTTACATATGCATAATCATAAGTTTAAATAGACAGGATTTTCTAGGAATGGATGAATTATAAAGTTATTCATTCACCATTTTGTAAATAGATCTATCCCACAATGTTCATTTTATACATTGATGATATTAAAACTTTTATTTTGTGATCAAAAGATATTGTATATTAGTATGCACCCCTTTGAAGAAGAGGGGGTATATTGCTTTGCACTTGTCTGTTGGTCGGTCTGTCTGTCGCTCCGCCAGTAGACCTTTCTTCCGGAGCATATCTCAAAAAGTATGCTAGCTAGAATCACTTATCTTTACAGGTATATAGATCTCATTGAAGAGAAGTGCAGTGCACAAGAACCACTCTACTTATAATATTTTGTGAGTTATTGCCCTTTGTTGATTGACAAAGAATAAGCCATTGACCTGCTTTTATTGGGGACATAAATGTTTTACAAACATCTCTTGTTATGTTTGTGGTATAGATAGGCAGTATTTAATATTAGAGATGTACTTAAATTGCTAGAAATCTAATTGTATGTCGTTTTCTTGACATTGTTTTAAATGGGGAAGGAAAAGACATTGTTTTAAATAGGGAAGAAAAAGTTAGTCAGTAATTATCTTTAATGCGTGCAAATAACTGCGTCATAAAACGAAAAGAATTAACATGCTTAAAGAAAGTGGACACATTGTTGGTTTACAAAATCCTTGTATCTTCAGTTTGGACAAGCTGAAATTAGTAGGGTTTTTCAACCAACCTAAGATTCAAGGTCCCCAGTTATTTATGTCAACTATCAATAAAAGTAAGAAATTGTAAATAAAATCTATTTTACCTCAACCTTAAATGTAACAACATGTTACTTAGGCTCTGCCCTGACAGTGTAAAAATCGTGGATTACAACTTTGTGAAACTCTAATTGATGTACAAATGTGTTAATGTGTTTAATATGTTAATTCCTGAGCATAATGATCTGGGTTGAGGGGTAAGTTACAAGTGCATGTTACCTGTCACACGAAAAGGGACCATCTGGAAACTCCGTAAAATAAACATCTGAAAAGGAACTGGTTCTTGTTCAGGCCAACCAGAGGTCACATTCACAAGAAGGTAGATTTTATATTCAAGATTCAGAAAATTAGTAAAGTGCGAAAAGTTTCAACACAAGTCTGTCGAGGCAGTCTGACTAAGGTCGACACTTTACACACTCCCAAGATGGTCCCTTTTTGTGTGATGGGTCACACATATATTTAACAGTGATATTTGATACAATTATGAACGAGTCCATTTAAGGCCTGTAAGAAAGCATTGGAGTTGATTGGTGTTGTTTTTAGTGTTGGTTCGACAAACATTTACTTTGATGATATTTGGCAATACTAAAGAGGTTGCCTAGAAACTTGGAAATTCTTACACAAAAACATTGTGAAATTGACAAGGTGATTCAGTTTGGAATGAAATTGATTGAATTTGATGATTGAGTTTTGAGTGAAATTCAAGGAAGGTCATCCAATATGGATTATTTCTTTATACAAATAATGAGGAATATCACTTACCCCTACTATTGTTTATATGTGTATAGAAGATTGTGAGATATATATATATTGTTATATAAATATACATTTATCACATATCGGAAACATGTTTGACCATGTAATAAAGAAATGAATTAATAAAAAGAAATATTTTGTGTAACCATAGAGTTTTTCTTCATTTATTAGCTTGGATGTTTACGGGAAAAAACAGGTATTGGCATGATTTGCATTGGTGCTGTTGTTGGCTGACAAATTTTGCCCTTTGTGGTATATCTCATTAGTTATTGAAGAAATCTTGGCATGTGTGTTCACCATCACAAGAGCAATCCAGTTTGTCATGGGGGACAACTTTGAAAACAATTTTGTAACCCTAACCCCTTTTTCAACTTGAGATTTATTGCAGTATCAAGCACCTGCTGCTAAGTGGTGACACCCGGGGATGGTGCTCTTATTTGACCTTATAGTCATGAACCATGGAAAGACGGCCTGAAATTCACTGTGACTGAGCACTATACATGGTAAAACCACCAACTAAACTGAGACTAGAACAAATATGAGTTCTTGATCATGTGAGGATATTAGCTGTACTGACCGAAGGTCAGAAAAGCTTTAGCAGTACCAGATTTCCGTCAAGCATCCATCTGTCTGTCTATCCGTCTGTTAACCTTTGCTTGTTAACACTCTATAGAGTCCAGAGATTTTATTTGATTGTCCTCAGACTTGGTCAGAATGATTGGACTATCACAAGGACTGTTCCTTTCAAAAATGGGTCAGATCTGTCAAGCATCATGGGAAAAGGAGCCTAATGAAAGTTAAGAAAATCCCCTTAAACGCTTTTAAGTCCACTGCTTTAGGTCACCTGAGCATGAAGTGCTCAAGGGAGCTATTGTGATCTATCAATGTCCGGCGTCTGTCTGTCCATCATGGCATCAATATTTTCTTTAAACGACATCTCCTCCTGAACTACTTAGTCAAAATCAACCAAACTTGGCAGAAATATTCCTTGGGTTGTCCCTTGTAAAATGGAAAGGATCCGTGCCATATCACGGGAAAAGTGGCCTTAATGACAAATTTCTTGTTTACACTCTAGAAGCCACAAATATGGTCCAATCTTCATGAAACTTGGTCAAAATAATTGCCAGGTCACAAGAACGTACTCTTTTGAAAATGGGAAGGTTCATGCCATTTCACAGGAAAAAAGGAGTACTTAAAATATTAGGTGAGCGATTTAGGGCCCTCAGGGTCCTCGTCACCTGATTGTTTTCAAATTTGCTCAGAATGATTGTAGCATCACAAGGATAGTTCCTTTGAAAATGGGCCCAATTTGTCAGGCCTCATGGGAAGAGGGGCATTATTAGAATTTAATTAAAAAATACTCCTTGACACTCTTTGAGTCGGCACTTTTCATCTGTTTGTGGTAAATTTTACCCAGAATGATTGTACCGTAGCAAGGATGGTTCCTTTTGAAAAGGGGTCAAATTCATCAAGTGTCACATGAACAGGGGTCATATGAAAAATAAATTAAAAAATCTTCGTTTAAGCTCTAAAGTCCAATTGTCTTCAAACTTGCTCAGAATTATTGTACTATCACAAAAGTGGTTCCTTTTTGACCAGGTTGATTGGGCTAAAAAATATGGAGGCTTTGGTGTCCACAAGGTTTTTCTAAGATTTGACCCAGTTATTGACCAGTGAGATATCATTCAGATAATTATTTTGACCAATTTTCACATTGTTTGGGCTTAAAACATGGCCTCTAGAGTGTCCACAAGGTTTTTCTAAGATTTGACCCTGTTACTTAGTTTTTTACCCCACTTGACCCAATTTCCTAGATTTCATGAAGATAATTTTTCTAATTTTCGGGTTGATTTGGCTAAAGATATGGCCTTTTAGAGTGGCCACAAGGTAAATGTTGACGATAGGGGACAGACAACAGATATCAAGTAACCCCGAATGCATCTTGAGCACTTCGTGTTCAGGTGAGCTAAAAAGTAATTGTGTTTTTCATGATTTGTTTGCCACAAACAGGCGAATGGCAAGTTGTACTACTGCATGGGATAGATAGCTGTTTGCTAAGATGAAATGTTGTAATTGTACTGGTGTAAGAAATACCAGGAACCCATAGCTATTTACACTAACCACCGCAAAGTGGACTAAGCGTACCCTCCTACAAATGCTTGTCAATAATGAATAGCCATTTTCCATGAAAGGACCATGACTGTCAAAAAGCAAAGGATTGTTACCTAAATTTCACTTACACACATCGGCTTGATACTGATCACATAAGTAAAGTTTGACTGAAATTAACCCATCAGTTGCTGAGGAATTGAGTGAACATGAAAAAGCTACAGAAGGACAGACTGAAAAGATGACTCCTATGTACCCTGCAACATAGTTTTGAGTACATGTATAATTTTAAAACACAAATAATTTGTTTGTATTGGGTTTAATGCAGCTTTCAACAATCTTTAAGTTATATCACGCAGCTGGAGCACCTTACAATGGATTCCTAGTATTTCTTGCAGTGTTACTACCATTACATTCTTCCTAGCCTCCAGCTGCTATCCCACATTGGTCTACAAATATCAAACCAATGGTGGAACACAAAATGTCAGAAAGGATAAGTGCCTCCTTCTGGGATCAAACTGGGACATTTTGAATGAAAGTCCAACATGCTATCAACTTTGCAAGCCTTTGAACTCGGACTCCTTGGCTCCTTTATCACAGAAGTTAGAATTGATCCCTAGGAAGAGGTTTATGACAAACTATAACACTATCCACACATTCTTTTTATTATTATCTCATTTAGGTTTAAATCACAGAACAATATTTATAAGTCCATAAATAAAACAAAATAGAAATGTAGAAAATATTATTAAAATACAAAATAAAGTTGTCAGCCACAAGGGATGTTAAAATGGTATTAGTCTAACATCTTTCGGCTAGTCAAATTTGTTTGTATTGGATTTAATGTCACTTTCAATGAAATTAGACATATTGTGACAGCTTGATATCTATAACTGCTCATCCAACTCCAGCCGTATTTTACACGCATCATGACATCATTTTCATGGTAACACACGGCCATAAGTACATGCTTTCAGTTCATTTACCACTTGTGTTATATAAAAAAAATATTTAGCAGGTTTTTTTTACTCCTGCACGTAGGCCGTATTATAAATTAACCCTTTGCTGTTTAATCCCTGCTTTTTACGTGCCTGTGATTTTATGATAGAGAAAACATTGTGAAAAAAGAAGAAATTGCTCCTGACAAGCAATTTCTTCTTTTTCCACACTATTTTCTACCCTACTGAATGGTTATTTTTCAAATTAAATCCACTTTTAATTTTCGTCTGCAAAACCTTTGAATTTGGACAGGTCAAAATTTTGTAAAACAGGAAAGGGTTTAAGAAAACTTTGAAAAACAATTTGAACCACAGTCACTTTTCCATTGCCGTCATCCCTCTGATTTTAAATGTCTTAACCCTTGTCATGCTAAACCAAGATTATTCCTGCTCTGGCAGGAGCCATAGACAATTATCAGCACTAACTTTTCCATTACCTTTTTATCCCTCTGATTTAAAATGTTTTAACCCTTGTCATGCTAAACCCAGATTATTCCTGCTCTAGCAGGAGCCATAGACAATTATCAGCCTGCACATATGTGCAGCCTGATGTTAGTCTACACCACCTGTTTCTCACTTTCAAGCCGGAATTGTCAATATATTTAAGTTTCTTCAAATAAAAATTGGCCTATAGTTGGTACTGATAGTGCTTTTTGCCCTTTGGTTTTGACGAAATTTTTTAGCCAAAATTTATTCAGCATGACAAGGGTTAAGATTGTTTTGCTATGGTCACTGATCTATCAAAATTGGCTTCATAATCACATCATACTTTATGCTTGACTCTTCTTTTGTCAAAAAATGGCTTTATAATGACATCATTCAACATGTTTGACCGTTTGAATATTTGTGTTGATAGTTCCTTGTCCAGCGATGGTCTTATGAGTTATGGCCCCTGATCTGTCAGCCCGTACCCCTGAACCTGGTCTAACATATTTCCCTGCTATGGCATGGCTCATGGTTTGCTGAAAAAATAAAAAAAATGTAGGTTTTCTGCTAAAATCTCGTAACTACAGCTTGTTTAAAGCTGTAGTTACGGGGTTTTGGTAGAAAAATCGATATTTTGTTAACAGATGGCAAAATATAGACTGATCATAACTTTTAAATGGAAGTCCGACTTTAGGCTTTGTAAGCCATTCTAAAATGTTTAAATTGTTGACCCAGTCAGACTGCAGTAATTATGCAGCCTGACTAAGGTCAACACTTTGCACACTACCCAGTTGGTTCCTTTTTGCTAAGGAAGTGAGAGTAGTGATTAGTGCAGAGTGTTAGGTCTGTCCAAGGCCAAAATTTTCCATTTTTCCTTAAATTCTCTGAATCTAAAATCAAAACTCTTACTTGTAAATAGATTTATTTTCTTAATGGGGGATATCTGATTGCATTGTTTCCCTTCTTTAGTTTTTCTCAAATTACACATGTGCCTTCTTTCAAGAAAAAAGACTTCTAGACTATCAAGCATCTTTTTATTTTTACTTGATTATTTCCGAAGATGATATGATAGAGAGACATAGAGGATAATCGTTTGTTTCAGTGTAAGATTGGTTTATATTTCATTGAGTGAACAACAAAAGCTATATTTTCCAATGTTGTGGAGCCACAAGTGAAAATCTAGCTTTTGCTGTTCACGAAATGAAATATTAATCGTACTTACTCGAAAAACAAATGATTATTCTATTTCTTTATTGCAAAAATGAGACAAAATGTGAAATTTCTAGAACATATTTTCGTAAAGCGTGTCATTTTGTGCGTGATTGCTACACAATGATCATTGTGACGTCACTAATTTTGCCCCGCATAGATGACACCAGATAGGATGAAATGCGCCAAAACAGGGTATAAGTTTTTGATAATTTCACTGCTTTTGCGGTGAGATTATCAAGTGTAAATCTACCGTTTTTTTCTCGATAAACCACCGGAAGGCATTAAAGAAAAACTCTTTTTTTTTTCAAAGTATACCTTAGTGACTGGCTGATGCCTCTCCACAACAACTGAGCTCATAGGTGGCGCTAGAGGTCCTTGAAAATGCGATTTTGATTTGCCGCTATCAACTTTTGATGATACTTTGGCTGACAGAACTTTGCTGGAAGTAGGTCTGCTTTTGGACGACTGAAAAGAATATAAGATTGATATAATGGTCACAGAAGTTCAAAGTTTCAAAGCTTAAGTAGGACAAGCTTAAGAAGCACAAGATGTATTTGTGAAACAGTAATGCTCCCAAAACAGAAGTTTTTCAAACTGTGACCTTGTCACATGACCGTTACATTGTCACATGACCTTTACCTTGTCACATGACCTTAACCTTGTCACATGACCTTAACCTTGTCACATGACCTTAACCTTGTCACATGACCTCAACCTTGTCACATGATCTTAACTGTGGTATCTGTAGAAGCAATGACAGATATATCATTAATTATTGCATAAAATGGGCGTTTTCAGGTCATTATAGGCATACATTAACGGGCAAAACCAGGGCATTAACGAGACAAAACGTGGATTAATAAGTAAATTCACGTGCCCTTAACGCCCGGCTTTTTCTCTTAGATGTTCTCGGTCTGGGCCTAAACACTTTATCAGTTTCTTTGTCCAACATTATTATAGAGCATACCTAAAGAAGTTGCTCTTAATCCCACGTAAAATTGTGTGACGTCATAAATTTACCAAGCAACGTCGGTATAAACATGATGGGCGGTGTAATGCATGATGGCATATAAGTAGGTTTGTAACTGGTTTTTTTTATCGATTCGATGAAATTATTTTGCTCTTATCTATCCTTTTTATGCAATAATAGCATTGATTCACGTTTTTGAGGGCGTTCACATTTTCAGAGACCCTCATTGTGCTTTAATGCCCTCGTGCTTCACACTCGGGCATTAAACCATTTTTCGGGTCTCTGCAAATGTTAACCCCCTCAAAAACATGAATTTACTCTATATCGATTGCTACTGACATCTATGTAAAAATTGTAACCTATTATAAAACCAATCTTGTACTTTTGTTTTCCTTTCAGTGTTAAGTGTGTTTTTATGTAGTGGACCTAACCAAGGTTACCAAATGAATTCATTAGGTAACCTTGGTTAACATTGTGAAAGGTCATGAGTCCAGAAGTATTGCTGAACAATCACAGGTCCACTACCTACTAGTGTTCAATTACTGTAAATGGTTTTATATTCGTGGTGTTCACATTTGGCGGTTTTTCAGTTTTTAAAACGCTTATATTAAGTAATTTATAAAAATATAATGTTAATACTACAAAGACAAAGAAAATGGTTCTCTTTTTTTCTTAAGACTCTGTTATAAAAGAGTGTAATTAAAAGCCTTTCAATGAATCAAATAATATATAGTTTTCACAGCTATTGTTTAAGTCAAAGGGTACGCCTTTAACACATTTAGATGGATTTTATTTTGACAACATGATTTGAATTCACTACAAAACATCATTCGTGAGCAGTGAGAAATTTTAAACCAATTTGAATAACTCAAATTATAATCTGTATTTTTCGTATGCTACACTGAAATAAATTATTGAGTAATTAACTACAAGGAGTCATTATATCATTATGAGCCATAATTTAAGCTATTCAATGCAAAAAAAAATCACCAGAAATGACAAATATTTGGCGGTAGATATTTTGCATATCTAAGGGTGACCCCCAATAAAGCCAAAATAAAACCCAGCTTAAATCACCCTGTTAACAGTAAAGTCTTTTCGGTGTAAGGTCACATGGACAAGTACTTCTGGGGTCATTGGGTGCTGAAATAGTCCCTTAAAAAATTTAACCCCATTTTCAAGTGTGTAAGTAGGCATATAAAGAAGAACTTCTACTCTTTTATGGTTAGATCTTTGACAGTGTATTCTTTTGCAGTAAGTAAGCCAATATTTTCTTTATTTTTCAGGACTACTTTTTGTGTTCAGCTGTTTGGGTGTACTCCGACTGTTTTGTGTTGGGATTTAGACGGTACATGTGTTTGAGCTGATTTTGCGGAAAATCCAATGCATCATGATCCGGTTTAATGGGGATTTTTCAAGAGTCCTAGGCACAATCTATTCATATTAGACACTCATATGGCTTAACGAATGTTGTGGAATTTGTCATTGTGTTGAAAATGTGGAATTTACATGTATGTATATAGGAGAAAAAATGAGTGAGCTGCAACCTTTCTAATCAACAACAACAACAGACCAACCTGTGGTTTAGACTGAACTCCTGTAGACTGGGACACAGGTCTGGATCCCTGACTGGTTATAATTCTTTCCTGAACTGTACTTGGAGGTGGACCAGTCTGGGGTAGGGAATCCCCAGGAAGGGATTTCCCTAGACTGTAATCCTTGTCTGGTAGACTAGACTTCATATTGTCAGCAAAATCATCGGGCAGTCTTCCATTTGTCACTAAAAAAAAGAGTGCCACCTGCAGATGCAACAATCCAATGTAAAAAGGGGCATAATTCTTACAAAAATCTTTCAGAGTTGTCCCTTTTTAATAGTCTGGATAGCTCTTGTGATGGTGAATACACTCACTAAGTTAAGCTGATATCTTAATAACAACAGAGATATGACCAAGGTTAAAGTTTGTCCAGCCAACACCAAGAAAAAACCAGTGACCAAAAGATCAGCTGAGCTAATAAAAAGCAGAATACTCATTTGAGAATTAAAGTGGTTGTCCATTGATTACTTAGAACTGCAAAATTTTGACCACTAACTACATAACATTCAAAAGTTTGTTAAAAATTTAAATAAGTATAGTTAAAGGTGATAAATATACAAGTTTATAAATTTCATTTTACAATGGCACTATATAAATTTCTTGTTAAAACTTTTATCATTATAACTGCTTCAGCCAAATATCAAGCACATTGGATAGATTCTGTATGAGTAGTTAGCTTGTTAGCAAGAGACACGTCAGACATGACCATCCCCCGCCATGAAAGCTTGATAGTAAACTGAAGCCTATTATTACAAATGGCAATAACTCCAAAATTATGCAAGCAAGAGTTGTCATTATTTTGCACTAAGCTTCTCCTCCATGAGATCTATCCACATATAAAGTTTCTTATTGATAGCTTTTAAACTTTAGAAGATATGCTCCTGACAAGTTTAGTGACAGAATGATGGAACTACAGGCGGAGAACATTACTTTATCTCCTTTGCCGAACAGGGGGGGATAAAAAGGCCAAACCAATTATACTTGGGTCTCCTCTATTCTCCTTTTCCTCTCCGTGTTAGAAAATAGTCATAGCCTCGAGGTTGAGTGCGCACACACCGCGCATAAATGCTTTCTTCATCATCTCCTCATAGTGCGCTCTCTCTGCGTGTAATTTAGACATCTCTGTTTGGGCTGCCTCTAGCTCCTTCTTCGCCTATATCAAATAGAGAATATACTCAAAGTGAAGAGATATCAGAGCAAGTGCGTGACACTGACATTTAGAACATGTTATGAGTTTGTAACAATGAGCGGTGTTGAAAGAAGATTGCCTGTTTGTCTAAAGATACTTTCAGACCTAAAATATCTTTAGAGCACAAAGTGCTTTGCACACATTTGCAATTGTTGGAAATGTCACGCACAGGCTCATAAAATATTGAATGATTGGCCAAGTACATGTAATACCAAATTTATGAAATGAGTCATATATAAACAGATAAAAACAAGACTTCGATGAATTTTTATCTTTAGATAAGATGACATATTTTTGAAATTTCTCCAGTAGTTACTATTGAAAAGATTTTCATCAGAAAAAACTGTGATCTTAAATACAGCTCTCTTTGTTTCATATGTGCCAGAGGCTAAAAAGTGAATAAGCAGATTTTTTTTAAAAACATGAAGGCTTGATTTTTAACAAATTTAATTAATTCACATAATATCAAACTCAAAATCCTGTGTCATATTTACACCAACTTCTTGTGCTTTAGCCTGACAAGCCTTCTCATTTCTCTGTTTCCATGTACTCTTTAGAATGCCTAGAATTGGGAAACATAAACTGTATCCCAAGGGTGTAACTACCATTACGCACATTACAAAAGTGCATAATAGAAATAAAACCTCTTTCAATAAATGTTGTCGATGAATGATCATAACATTGTAACTACAGCTTATTGGAGCTGTAGTTACAATGTTTTGATTATTCACCGACGCTCAAATCATAAAAAAGGGGAGGGGATGGTGGACATTTATCTTTTGTTACGGTCAACATACCACCTTTATCCTATATATTCTATAGCGATCGCCATCTGAGTGAGGATAAATTTCAAAATCCTGCTTACGCCTATGGTGTCCTACCTAAGATTAACAGCCCTCATTATCACTAGTAAGCTGTATACAGATTTCTTGTTGATTAGGCCGCCGTCATAGCGCAGTTGGTAGCACGTCAGACTGTCTATCTAGAGATCCCGGGTTCGATCCCCGATGGCGGCACTCATTCTCAGACTATTTGTCTTTCACCCATGGGTTGATAATCGTAGACCTATGTGAGATAGTAGCTGGAGGCTAGGAAAGGATTTGATGGTTGTACTGGTGCGAGAATTACCAGGGATCCAATGCTAGGTGCTCCAGCCGCTGAAAAAAAATCAATCAATCCATTTCATTACTACACGGGAGCTAATCGTGCCTGAATTCAATATATACTAGAAGTCGCGTTGTCGTCCTTACTCTTTTGTCTGTTTGCAAACCATTAGGGTGAAAGAACAAGTAAATCGTGACCCAAACCGGTGAATAAATAGTTCCTTTGAGATTGACTGTGGAGACGATAATTTCGTTTTTTGTTGGATTGTGTATGGGTGGATGGGCTGTCTTAGAAACTACTGTACTGCAAGACTGAAAAAGAATGTGGAGAATTGAGAGTTTAAGGACTTTTGGGATTGCGGACGAATGAGCAGGGTGAGAATCTGAATTGGTTCCTGGGTCGTTGTACCCTCAAATAGTTCCTTATTGGCGGGAAAGTTTTAGAGGGAAAGTAAGAGGGCGCCTTGTGTAAGTTCCTAATTGGCGGGGAAATGAAGCAAGCCGTGTAACTACTATCTATTTTTAGTAACAGATTGACAAACCTCGTGTTATGTTCATGTAGAAGCTGGGCTCCAGATAAAGGGAAGAATTTCGCTCTAAAGATAAAGAATAAACCAACTCCTTTTCGGTGAGTTCTATGGTCGTGGTAGCTCTTTGAAATTGTGTTATTTAGAAAATCGCAAGCAGTACCCGTAGAATGGGGTTTTGTTGTAAAGACACCATTTCGTTTGCCATCAAACCCTCTTATCTCGAACAATCTCTCTTTTTTTTTTGTCTAGAGATCTGGATTCATAATGGACCGTTTATGTGGCGAAACGCTGAATGACAAAATGGGACGGGATTAGTCAAAACGATCGCTGCTTTGGCTCGGTCTTTAATGCCGAGCGCTCCCATTGCTTCTATAAGTCGAGGCACGTGAATTCGGGATGGAGGCGCGAAACTCTGTTCGATTGTAGAGCTGGTCAAGACGAACACAGACACCAAAAATTGTCCCGATCGGCCGAATGGGGGCAGAGCTACGGCCGTAGCGCCCTGAAAAGGGCCGCTCGGCGGGCCCCCTCCCGACAACAGCGCAAAATGCTATAGAGCAGCTACAAATAGCCGCTGCGCCGCAAAACACGCCACGATCGTAGAGCTTGAATGGAGGAACAGGAGCGTACTACGATCATCTTGATCGGCGCCTTGGTGCGGCACAGCGTCGTAAGCCGGCAACAGCAACCCTGTACTCGAGCACCATGGCCTGAATTCGCGTTTCTCCGGCGATAGATGGGCTGGGAACGCTAAACTCGCATCGGGCGGAAAGACCGGACACAAGCGGCGATCGCCGTCGAGCAATCCCGTCCCAGCCACTGCTCTTCCGGTCAGGGCGGTGAAAACACGATTTCGGCCTGTGGATGGGATGGAGACGCGGAACTCTCTCCCATTGTGAGCTTGTCGAGACGAACACACAGACACCAAGATTGGCCCGATCGGCCCACTTTGGGCCGAGCTACGGCCGCAGCGCCCCTGAAAAATGTCGATCGTCGGGCCCTCTCCTGACATGATTCATAACGGATTGCTCTAAACCAGCCTCAGTAGCCGCAGCCCCGACAAACTTGCAACGATCGTAGAGCTTGAGTGGAGGAACAGGAGCGTACTACGATCGTCTTGATCGGCGCTTTGGTGCGGCACAGCGTCGTAAGCCGGCAACAGCAACCCTGTACTCGAGCCCCATGGCCTGAATTCGCGTTACTCCGGCGATAGATGCGCTGGAAACGCAAAACCCCGCCTAGGGGGTAAAGACCGAGCACAAGCGGCGTTCGCCGTCGTGCATTCCCGTCCCAGCCACTGCTCTTCCGGTCAGGCGGCGAAACATGATTTCGGCCTGTGGATGGGATGGGGCGCGTAATTCTCTCCAATTGTAGAGCTCATTGAGACGAGCACGCACACACCAACATTGGCCCGATCCGCAAACTTGGGGGCGAGCTACGATCGTAGCGCCCCTGAAAAGCTCAGCTCGGTGGGCCCCCTCTCGACACCAGCGCGGATTGCTGTAGACCATCCTCGAATAGCCGCTCTGCCGACAAACTCGCCAAGATGTAGGGGCTTGAGTGGGAAGCAAGAGCGTAACACGATCGTCTTAATCGGCGCCTTAGTGCTGCCCAGCGTCGAATGCCGGCAACGGCGACCTTGCACTCGCGCCGCAGGGCCCGAATTCGCGTTTCTCCGTCGAAAGATAGGCTGGAAACGCCAAACTCGCCTCGGAGGGAAGACAGAGCACAGGCGGCGATCGCCGTCGAGCAATCACGTCCCAGCCACTGCACTTCCGGTCAGGATAGCGAAAACACGATTTCGGTCTGTGGATGGGATGGAGGCGCAAAACTCTCCCCGATTGTAGAGCTCATCGAGTCGAACACGCAGACACAAAGATTGTCCTTATCGGCCCTCTGGGAGCCAAGCTGCGGTGGAAAGCGCCCCTTTAATGCGCCGCTCGGCGGGCACCACGATCTTTTTGATCGGCGCCTCGGTGTGGCCAGCATCGTAAGCCGGCAACATCGACCCTGTACTCGCGCCCCAGGTCCCGAGTTTGCGTTTCTTCGGCGATAGATGGGTTGGGAACGCCAAACTCGCCTCGGGGGGAAAGAACGAGCACAGGCAGCAATCACGTCCCAGCCACTGCACTTCCGGATCAGGATGGCGAAAACAGGATTTCAGTCTGTGGATGGGATGGAGGCGCAAAACTCTCTCCGATTGTTGAGCTTGTCGAGACGAAGGCGCAGACACCCAAAGATTGTCCGGATCGGTCCAATTTGGGCCAAGCTACAGTTAACAACATCGTGAAATTGATAAGGTGAATGATTTTGGAATGATTTAGGAATGAAATTGAATGAGTGTGTGGAGCTACTTTTGAGTGAATTTGATGGGAGGTAATCCTATAACGCAAATTTTGTTCTGGGTGAACAAAATTTGCGACATTGATTACCTCCCTTTAATAAAAAACGCATACATGTTCTATACATAGCCTCCTATTTCTTCAAGATCCTATGAGACGCTAACAATTTGAATAATGCCAATGTAATCGCGATTTTTCTCTATCAAAAAATATTTTGAATGACGTTGTTGATTCTATGTTTTTCAATGGGTTTGAGCGTTTTTGAAGGGTTTGAGTGAGTGGTTGGAATGAATGAATTGAGCGTTGAGTGAATGGTTGAGAATAATTTTGACAGGAATGAGTGTCATTTTCACGATGTTTTTAATTGTACAGCCGTAGCGCCCCTGAAATTAACCGCTCGACCGGTCCCTCCCGACATCAGCGTGATTTATTCTAGACCGTCCGCAAACAGCCGCAGCGCCGCCAAACTCGCCACGATCGTAGAGCTTGAGTGGAGGAACAAGTGCATACCTCGAACCTCTTGATCTAAACCTTGGTGTGGCCCAGCGTCGTAACCCGGCAATAGCGAGATTGCACTCGCGCCCAATGTCACGACTTTGCGTTTGTCCGGCGCTAGACCGGCTGAAAACGCCACGCTTATTTTTGCGCTAGTTTTTCTTGTACTGTTTCCGCCTAACAAAATGCACAATTTTGTTATATACCCATCCACCTTATATACATTCGAGGTCTGTTGCAGTTTATGGAAATGGCCGGGTGATGTTCCGAATGACATTTACCTTGATCATAAATATGTCAATACTGAAGATGTTGCCTTGAAACTTGGCAACTGTCACCATCAGAATAGCAATTCATACACTTAAATACATTGTGAAATTGACAAGGTGATTGAGTTTGAAATGAAATTGATTGAATTTGATGATTGAGTTTTGAGTGAATTTCAAGGAAAGTCATCCAATATGGATAATTTCTTTATACAAATAATGAGAAATATCACTTACCCCTCCCATTGTTTATATGTGTATATAAGATTGTGAGATATATATAAAGTTATATAAATATACATTTATCACATATCGGAAACATATGTTTGACCATGTAATGAAGATATGAATTAATAAAAAGAAATATTTTGTGTAACTTTTGAGTTTGTCTTCATTTATCGGACCTTTGTCATAAACCATGACCCCTTAAATGGAACTCAGAATAAATAAAAAGAAATATTTTGTGAAAATTAGCAGACTGTCATATATTAACTTGAAAGTTTTTGGAGAAAAACATCACCTTGGTATTGGTTGTGTTGGTGTTTGTCTTGTTGGCATGACGACCTTTAACCTTTGTTATTGTCATTGAAGATGTCATGAAAATTGGAAAGTGTATTCACCATCACAAGAGCTATCCAGACTGTCAAAGGGGACAACTCTGAAACATTTTTGCGACAGTTGTACCCCTTTTTCAACTTAGATTTTTTTAAATATCCAGCACCTACTGCTAAGTGGTGACAACCCTGGATGGTGCTCTTATTTGACCCCAGTCATGAACCATGACCGTGAAAGAGAAGAAGGCCTGAAATGCACTGTGACTGAGCACTATACATGGTAAAATCACCAATTAAACTGAGACTAGAACAAATACGAGTTCTTGTCTATGTGATGATTTGAGCAATACCGGTTTTCCGTCAAGCATTTGTATGTCTGTCTATCTGTCTGTTAACTTTTGCTTGTTAACACTCTAGAATCCAAAGTTTTTATCTGATTGTCTTCAGACTTGGTCAGAATGATTGGACTATCACAAGGACCGTTCCTTTCTAAAATGGGTCTGATCCATCAAGCATCATGGGAAAAAGAACCTAATGAAAATTAAGAAAGTCCTATTTAATACTTTGAAGTCCACTGTTTTCATCTGATTGTTTTCAAACTTGCTCAGAATGATTGTAGCATCTCAAGCATAGTTCCTTTGAAAATGGGCCCAATCTGTCAAGCTTCACAAGAAGAGGGGCCAAATGAAACTTTAATTAAAAAATCCTCCTTGACACTCTTGAGGGTCCACAGTTTTCCTCTGATTGTGTTTAATTTTACCCAGAATGATTGTACCATAGCAAGGATGGTTCCTTTCGAAAACAGGCAGAATTCATCAAGTGTCACAGGAACAGGGGCCAAATAATGATTAAATTATAAAACCTTCATTTAAGCTTTTAAGTCCAATTGTCTTCAAACTTGCTCAGAATGATAGTACTATCACAAAGCTGGTTCTTTTCTGACAAGGTAAAAATATGCACACAAAGGTTTTCTAAAATTTGACCCGGTGACCTAGTTTTTGACCCCACTCGACCCAAATTCAAATTATTTGAAATTTTATTCAGATAATTATTCTGACCAATTTTCACGTTGATTGGGCAAAACATATGGCCTCAAGAGTGTCCACAAGGTTTTTCTAAGATAAACCCTGTGACCTAGTTTTTGTCCCAATTTCCTAGATTTCTTCACGATAATTTTTCTAATTTTCAGGTAGATTTGGCGAAAGATATCGCCTAGTGTCCACAAGGTAAATGTTGACGATAGGCGACAGACGACTGACATCAAGTAACCCCAAATACTTCGTGCTCAGGTGAGCTGAAAAGTCATATGTTATTCATGATTTGTTTGCCACGAACAGGCAAATGATAAGTTGTAATACTGAATGATAGTCTGACATGCTATCAACTTCGAAAGCCTTGAAGCTCAGACTCATTAACAAACATAAGGAGTCCACTAAGTCCACAGAAGATAGAATTGATGCCTGGGAAGAGTTTTATGACAAACTATAACACTAATCCTTCACACATACTTTTATTGTTATCTCATTTACGTTTCAATCACAGAACAATAGTTATAAGTCCATAAATAAAACGAAATAAAAATGTAGAAAATATTTACAAATATCTACGTTAAAAATACTATTAAAATGCAAAATAAAGTTGTCAGCCACGAGGGATGTTAAAATTGTATCTCACATGTCTAACATCTTTCGACTTGTCAAATTTTTTTGTGTTTGATTTAATGATTTAAACAAAATTCAGACAAATTGTGACAGCTCGGACAATATGTCAATAAATCAGGTCCCTTATTTTTCCCACATTTGGATTAATGCTCATACTTTTCTGAAAGCTTGAAAGTGCCTTGTTCAATGAGTTATAATTTTGAGTTAATATCGCGTTGGTCAAAAGTCTTTAAGAAAAGCAAATTATTCAATGTTTTCCGATTGTCTATGGAGATCTTTTACGAATATTATAATTTGATAACATCAAAGTCATCTTGATACTTCATGACATCTTCTAAACCACATGATGCCCTTCCATGGCTGCGCCCTTACAATTCCAAAGGTCTATTCCGTAGATTGGTTTTAACCAATACTGTTACCTTAGCATTCTTTCATTGACAAGAGGCATAGACAAATATAAACCTACACATAGGTGCATCTGAGCTTAGTCTATAACACCTGTTTGTCAACTTGACAGTAGTCCAGTATAAAATTTATATTTCAAACAAATATTGATCCATAATAACATTTTAGTCCCGTTTTAGTCCTTATATCCCCTAGATATCATGTAGAAAAGGTATAATTCAGGTCCCTAATCATGTTTAACTATCTATATATCTGTGTAATCCCTTGTCAAGCTGTACCCAGAAAATTTCAGCTTTGACAGGAGGTATAGAAAAATATCAGCCTGTACATATGAGTAGGATGGTCTTTGTCTATACCACCTGATTATCCTTTCTAAAGCAGAATAGTTTGGTTACAATATTTTCAAAATAAAAACTGACTCACAATTAGTGAATCAAGTACATGCCGGACTTTCATTTTGATGCAATTTTGCCAAGGTCTTTATTATTTAGCATGACAAGGTTTAATTATTCCATATTTTCTGTATATCTGTGTTAATAAATCAATGTTTAGTGATTGTCTTGTTAGTTATATGGCCCCTCTTTTGTCAATAAATGACTTCATAATGACATCATTCCACATGCTTGACTGTTTGAATATTAGTGTTTATAGTTCCTTGTCCAGCGATAGTCTTGTGAGTTATGGCCCCTGATCTATCAGCCCGTGCCCCTGAACCTGGTCTTACATATTTCCCTGCTATAGCATGGCTCATGGTTTGCTGAAAAATTAAAACTATCGTCCATGATCTGCTAATATCTCCTAACTACAGCTTGTTTAAAGCTGTAGTTACAAGGTTTTGGTAGAAAATCGATGCTATTTTGTTACAAGATGGCAAATATAGACTGATTATTACTTATAAATAGAAGTCTGATTTGAGACTTGGTAAGCAATTCTAAAATGTTTAAATTGTTGACCCAGTGAGACAGCAGTTAACATGCAGCCTAAGGTCAACACTTTACACACAACCCAGTTGGTCCCTTTTTGTTATGGAACTCTTCCCACAAAAAAAAAAAGAATCTACAAGGAAGTAGTGATCAGTGCAGATTGTTAGGTCTGACCGATGCCCAAACTTTCCATTATTCCTAAAATTCACTGAATCTAAAATCAAGACTCTTATTTGTAAATAGATTTATTTTTTAAGCGGGGATGTCTGATTTATCAAATTTTATTTCCTAATTTTTATAACTCATTAAGTTCCAAAAAAGTCATTTTTAATTTTACATATGAAAAGAGCATTTATTAGTTGTTTCACAGTGGAATGAAACTTACCACCAAATCATACTGTATGAATATGAATATGTGAAGTGGGTTCATACATAAGTGTGATTTGGTTTTTAATTTCATTCCTTAGTGAAATTAATAAATACTCTTTTCATTTCTTATAATTTAATATTCTGAATTGAAAATTTCCAAATTTCTACATAAAACGCTTGAATTATTATGGAACTATTTTGTGTTTAAGCTTACAACCTGGCTAGGTACTCAAAAATTGTATTCATTGTGAAATAAAATATGTTTTTCAGCCAATCAGAATGCATGAATCTTAACGAATTCAACTAAGATCAAATTATTTGAAGTCAAATTTAAAATTCAAGTCTTGTAGGAAAATAAGGCCAGAAAGATTATTATATATGCATTGATTCCCTTCTTTAGTTTTTCTTAAATTGCACAAGTGCCTTCTTTCAAGAAAAAAAACTTCAACAACTATCAACCATCTTTTCAATTTTTTTTTTATTATTTCCCAGGATAATATAGAGGATAAACGTTTGTTCGATTTACATTCATTGAATGAAAAATTAAAGCTATACGAGGGTTGTCCCAGAAATTCGTGAACTTTTTCGGTTATTTCGGTATGTGGTGTTTCATACAAATGACATCACATACTGGGCAGTTAAGTAGTTTTGTTATGTCCGAGTGCAAGTCAAACGGTGTGAAAATGGCGACGTTAACGCGAGGCTCGGCGCAATTAAGGAAAAAAAAGGTCGAGAAACAATGCGAGCAGCGTTGAAAAGGGAATGAGACGTTTCGACCGACGTCAATCAGAACGCCTGATTCAATAAACAGAAACTAACAATAAGCAAATTAGCAGTGTATAGTTTTATATGAATTGATCATAAGTCGCGTCAGTATATGATAGGTATCTAGGCCTCAAGGACATATGCAAGCATTTTCGGCACAGGGAGAGATTTGGAAGCGGTTCCCACGAGATCCCAGATTTCTATTGTGGGTCTATCTCGATGAATGAACGCAGTAGTAGTGTATTAGGTATTCAAAACAAACCCAAATTATTATTTCCTGTGAGTATAATAAAGAAAAAGTTCCTCTCCCGAAATAACTAAAAATTTAACGATAGGTTATGAAAAATATCACATTTACTTTACCCATTCCTTCTCTGGTTAAAAGAAAAATACGATATTGCGTACTTACGCAAAAGATTGAGAAAATGGTTTTTAAATGAACTATTTTATTGAATGCATAACAAAGGTCTAATTCAACAAAGATATAAATGTGTCTTGGCAAAGGTTCTTTCTTCGTAACAAGTCCATAGAGCCAGTAAGGACGCCACTTTGATAGGAGATGATTCAGTTTTGAAACGACGTTTCATGTTTTATAAAACGAAGTTGATAGCGTGCGCCGACACACATTTACTAGTGTTGTATTATAAATCATATCTTCGCGAGTATTTTACATAGCCCTATGTAATTACTCAAAAATAAAGAAAAATGATTAAACCATATTACTTGTAATTTTCAGTTTCATCAGACGTTTTATATAAAAGTTATCGCCAAAGTTCACGAATTCCTGGGACAACCCTCGTATTTACACAAGTGGCAGAGCCACGATTGGAACTATAGCTTTTGTTGTTCATGAAATGAAATATTAATCAATCTTACTCGAAAAACAAATGATTATTCTATTTCTTTATTGCAAAAATGAGACAAATGTGAAATTTCTAGGACATATTTTTGTAAAGCGCGTAATTTTGCTTGTGATTGCTATGCAACGTTCATTGTGAAGTCACTTATTTTGCCCCTATAGATGACGTCAGATAAGAGGAAATGCACAAAAGCAGAGTATAAGGTTTTGATTATTTCACTGCTTTTGCAGGGAAAATCTACCTTTATTTTTCGATAAACCAACAAAAAGCATTAAAGAAGATATAATAAAGTATACCTTTGTGACCGGTTGATGCCTCTCCACCACAACTGAGCTCATAGGTGGCGCAAGTGGTCCTTGAAAATGCGATTTTGATTTGCCGCTATCAACTTTTGATGATACTTTGGCTGACAGAACTTTGCTGGAAGTAGGTCTGCTTTTGGACGGCTGAAAAGAATATAAGATTGATATAATGGTCACAGAAGTTCAAAGTTTCAAAGCTTAAGTAGCACAAGCTTAAGAAGCACAAGATGTATTTGTGAAACAGTAATGCTCCCAAAACAGAAGTTTTTCAAACTGTGACCTTGTCACATGACCTTTACCTTGTCACATGACCCTTACCTTGTCACATGACCTTAACCTTGTCACATGACCTTAACCTTGTCATATGACCTTAACCTTGTCACATGACCTTAACCTTGTCATATGACCTTAACCTTGTCACATGACCTTAACCTTGTCATATGACCTTAACCTTGTCACATGACCTTAACCTTGTCACATGACCTTAACCTTGTCACATGACCTCAACCTTGTCACATGACCTTAACCGTGGTATCTGTAGAAGCAATGACAGATATATCTTTAATTATTGCATAAAATGTGCGTTTTCAGGTCATTATAAGCATACATTAACGGACAAAAACCAGGGCGTAAATGAGACAAAACGTGGATTAATAAGTAAATTCACGTGCCCTTAACGCCCGGCTTTTTCTCTTAGATGTTCTCGGTCTGGGCCTTAACACTTTATCAGTTTCCTTGTCCAACATTATTATAGAGCATACCTAAAGATGTTGCTCTAAATCCCGTGAAAATTGTGTGACGTCATAAATTTACCAAGCAACGTCGGTATAAACATGATGGATGGTGTAATGCATGATGGCAAATAAGTAGGTTTGTAACTGAGTTTTTTTATCGATTCGATGAAATTATTTTGCTCTTATCTATCCTTTTTATGCAATAATAGCATTGATTCACGTTTTTGAGGGCGTTAACATTTTCAGAGACCCTCATAATGCTTTAATGCCCTCGTGCTTCACACTCGGGCATTAAACCATTTTTCGGGTCTCTGCAAATGTTAACCCCCTCAAAAATGGGAATTTACTCTATATCGATTGCTACTGACATCTATGTAAAAATTGTAACCTATTATAAAACCAATCTTGTACTTTTGTTTTCCTTTCAGTGTTAAGTGTGTTTTTACTTAGTGGACCTAACCAAGGTTACCAAATGAATTCATTAGGTAACCTTGGTTAACATTGTGAAAGGTCATGAGTCCAGAAGTATTGCTGAACAATCACAGGTCCACTACCTACTAGTGTTCAAATACTGTAAATGGTTTTACATTGGTGGTGTTCACATTTGGCCGTTTTTCAGTTTTTAAAACGCCTATATTAGGTAATTTATAACATTATAATGTTAATATTACAAAGATAAAGAAAATGATTCTCATTTTTTCTTAAGACTCTGTTATAAAAGAGTGTAATTGAAAGCCTTTCAATGAATCAAATAATATATAGTTTTCACAGCTATTGTTTAAGTCAAAGGGTACGTCTTTAACACATTTAGATGGACTTTATTTTGACAACATGATTTGAATTCACTACAAAACATCATTCGTGAGCAGTGAGAAATTTTAAACCAATTTGAATAATTCAAATTATAATCTGTATTTTTCGTATGCTACACTAAAATAAATTATTGAGTAATTAACTACAAGGAGTCATTATATAATTATGAGCCATAATTTAAGCTATTCAATGCAAAAAAAAATCACCAGAAATGACAAATATTTGGCGGTAGATATTTTGCATATCTAAGGGTGACCCCCAATAAAGCCAAAATAAAACCCAGCTTAAATCACCCTGTTAACAGTAAAGTCTTTTCGGTGTAAGGTCACATGGACAAGTACTTCTGGGGTCATTGGGTGCTGAAATAGTCCCTAAAAAAATTTAACCCCATTTTCAAGTGTGTAAGTAGGCATATAAAGAAGAACTTCTACTCTTTTATGGTTAGATCTTTGACAGTGTATTCTTTTGCAGTAAGTAAGCCAATATTTTCTTTATTTTTCAGGACTACTTTTTGTGTTCAGCTGTTTGGGTGTACTCCGACTGTTTTGTGTTGGGATTTAGACGGTACATGTGTTTGAGCTGATTTTGCGGAAAATCCAATGCATCATGATCCGGTTTAATGGGGATTTTTCAAGAGTCCTAGGCACAATCTATTCATATTAGACACTCATATGGCTTAACGAATGTTGTGGAATTTGTCATTGTGTTGAAAATGTGGAATTTACATGTATGTATATAGGAGAAAAAATGAGTGAGCTGCAACCTTTCTAATCAACAACAACAACAGACCAACCTGTGGTTTAGACTGAACTTCTGTAGACTGGGACACAGGTCTGGATCCCTGACTGGTTATAATTCTTTCCTGAACTGTACTTGGAGGTGGACCAGTCTGGGGTAGGGAATCCCCAGGAAGGGATTTCCCTAGACTGTAATCCTTGTCTGGTAGACTAGACTTCATATTGTCAGCAAAATCATCGGGCAGTCTTCCATTTGTCACTAAAAAAAAAAGAGTGCCACCTGCAGATGCAACAATCCAATGTAAAAAGGGGCATAATTCTTACAAAAATCTTTCAGAGTTGTCCCTTTTTAATAGTCTGGATAGCTCTTGTGATGGTGAATACACTCACTAAGTTAAGCTGATATCTTAATAACAACAGAGATATGACCAAGGTTAAAGTTTGTCCAGCCAACACCAAGAAAAAACCAGTGACCAAAAGATCAGCTGAGCTAATAAAAAGCAGAATACTCATTTGAGAATTAAAGTGGTTGTCCATTGATTACTTAGAACTGCAAAATTTTGACCACTAACTACATAACATTCAAAAGTTTGTTAAAAATTTAAATAAGTATAGTTAAAGGTGATAAATATACAAGTTTATAAATTTCATTTTACAATGGCACTATATAAATTTCTTGTTAAAACTTTTATCATTATAACTGCTTCAGCCAAATATCAAGCACATTGGATAGATTCTGTATGAGTAGTTAGCTTGTTAGCAAGAGACACGTCAGACATGACCATCCCCCGCCATGAAAGCTTGATAGTAAACTGAAGCCTATTATTACAAATGGCAATAACTCCAAAATTATGCAAGCAAGAGTTGTCATTATTTTGCACTAAGCTTCTCCTCCATGAGATCTATCCACATATAAAGTTTCTTATTGATAGCTTTTAAACTTTAGAAGATATGCTCCTGACAAGTTTAGTGACAGAATGATGGAACTACAGGCGGAGAACATTACTTTATCTCCTTTGCCGAACAGGGGGGGATAAAAAGGCCAAACCAATTATACTTGGGTCTCCTCTATTCTCCTTTTCCTCTCCGTGTTAGAAAATAGTCATAGCCTCGAGGTTGAGTGCGCACACACCGCGCATAAATGCTTTCTTCATCATCTCCTCATAGTGCGCTCTCTCTGCGTGTAATTTAGACATCTCTGTTTGGGCTGCCTCTAGCTCCTTCTTCGCCTATATCAAATAGAGAATATACTCAAAGTGAAGAGATATCAGAGCAAGTGCGTGACACTGACATTTAGAACATGTTATGAGTTTGTAACAATGAGCGGTGTTGAAAGAAGATTGCCTGTTTGTCTAAAGATACTTTCAGACCTAAAATATCTTTAGAGCACAAAGTGCTTTGCACACATTTGCAATTGTTGGAAATGTCACGCACAGGCTCATAAAATATTGAATGATTGGCCAAGTACATGTAATACCAAATTTATGAAGTGAGTCATATATAAACAGATAAAAACAAGGCTTCGATGAATTTTTATCTTTAGATAAGATGACATATTTTTGAAATTTCTCCAGTAGTTACTATTGAAAAGATTTTCATCAGAAAAAACTGTGATCTTAAATACAGCTCTCTTTGTTTCATATGTGCCAGAGGCTAAAAAGTGAATAAGCAGATTTTTTTTAAAAACATGAAGGCTTGATTTTTAACAAATTTAATTAATTCACATAATATCAAACTCAAAATCCTGTGTCATATTTACACCAACTTCTTGTGCTTTAGCCTGACAAGCCTTCTCATTTCTCTGTTTCCATGTACTCTTTAGAATGCCTAGAATTGGGAAACATAAACTGTATCCCAAGGGTGTAACTACCATTACGCACATTACAAAAGTGCATAATAGAAATAAAACCTCTTTCAATAAATGTTGTCGATGAATGATCATAACATTGTAACTACAGCTTATTGGAGCTGTAGTTACAATGTTTTGATTATTCACCGACGCTCAAATCATAAAAAAGGGGAGGGGATGGTGGACATTTATCTTTTGTTACGGTCAACATACCACCTTTATCCTATATATTCTATAGCGATCGCCATCTGAGTGAGGATAAATTTCAAAATCCTGCTTACGCCTATGGTGTCCTACCTAAGATTAACAGCCCTCATTATCACTAGTAAGCTGTATACAGATTTCTTGTTGATTAGGCCGCCGTCATAGCGCAGTTGGTAGCACGTCAGACTGTCTATCTAGAGATCCCGGGTTCGATCCCCGATGGCGGCACTCATTCTCAGACTATTTGTCTTTCACCCATGGGTTGATAATCGTAGACCTATGTGAGATAGTAGCTGGAGGCTAGGAAAGGATTTGATGGTTGTACTGGTGCGAGAATTACCAGGGATCCAATGCTAGGTGCTCCAGCCGCTGAAAAAAAATCAATCAGTCCATTTCATTACTACACGGGAGCTAATCGTGCCTGAATTCAATATATACTAGAAGTCGCGTTGTCGTCCTTACTCTTTTGTCTGTTTGCAAACCATTAGGGTGAAAGAACAAGTAAATCGTGACCCAAACCGGTGAATAAATAGTTCCTTTGAGATTGACTGTGGAGACGATAATTTCGTTTTTTGTTGGATTGTGTATGGGTGGATGGGCTGTCTTAGAAACTACTGTACTGCAAGACTGAAAAAGAATGTGGAGAATTGAGAGTTTAAGGACTTTTGGGATTGCGGACGAATGAGCAGGGTGAGAATCTGAATTGGTTCCTGGGTCGTTGTACCCTCAAATAGTTCCTTATTGGCGGGAAAGTTTTAGAGGGAAAGTAAGAGGGCGCCTTGTGTAAGTTCCTAATTGGCGGGGAAATGAAGCAAGCCGTGTAACTACTATCTATTTTTAGTAACAGATTGACAAACCTCGTGTTATGTTCATGTAGAAGCTGGGCTCCAGATAAAGGGAAGAATTTCGCTCTAAAGATAAAGAATAAACCAACTCCTTTTCGGTGAGTTCTATGGTCGTGGTAGCTCTTTGAAATTGTGTTATTTAGAAAATCGCAAGCAGTACCCGTAGAATGGGGTTTTGTTGTAAAGACACCATTTCGTTTGCCATCAAACCCTCTTATCTCGAACAATCTCTCTTTTTTTTTTTTGTCTAGAGATCTGGATTCATAATGGACCGTTTATGTGGCGAAACGCTGAATGACAAAATGGGACGGGATTAGTCAAAACGATCGCTGCTTTGGCTCGGTCTTTAATGCCGAGCGCTCCCATTGCTTCTATAAGTCGAGGCACGTGAATTCGGGATGGAGGCGCGAAACTCTGTTCGATTGTAGAGCTGGTCAAGACGAACACAGACACCAAAAATTGTCCCGATCGGCCGAATGGGGGCAGAGCTACGGCCGTAGCGCCCTGAAAAGGGCCGCTCGGCGGGCCCCCTCCCGACAACAGCGCAAAATGCTATAGAGCAGCTACAAATAGCCGCTGCGCCGCAAAACACGCCACGATCGTAGAGCTTGAATGGAGGAACAGGAGCGTACTACGATCGTCTTGATCGGCGCCTTGGTGCGGCACAGCGTCGTAAGCCGGCAACAGCAACCCTGTACTCGAGCACCATGGCCTGAATTCGCGTTTCTCCGGCGATAGATGGGCTGGGAACGCTAAACTCGCATCGGGCGGAAAGACCGGACACAAGCGGCGATCGCCGTCGAGCAATCCCGTCCCAGCCACTGCTCTTCCGGTCAGGGCGGTGAAAACACGATTTCGGCCTGTGGATGGGATGGAGACGCGGAACTCTCTCCCATTGTGAGCTTGTCGAGACGAACACACAGACACCAAGATTGGCCCGATCGGCCCACTTTGGGCCGAGCTACGGCCGCAGCGCCCCTGAAAAATGTCGATCGTCGGGCCCTCTCCTGACATGATTCATAACGGATTGCTCTAAACCAGCCTCAGTAGCCGCAGCCCCGACAAACTTGCAACGATCGTAGAGCTTGAGTGGAGGAACAGGAGCGTACTACGATCGTCTTGATCGGCGCTTTGGTGCGGCACAGCGTCGTAAGCCGGCAACAGCAACCCTGTACTCGAGCCCCATGGCCTGAATTCGCGTTACTCCGGCGATAGATGCGCTGGAAACGCAAAACCCCGCCTAGGGGGTAAAGACCGAGCACAAGCGGCGTTCGCCGTCGTGCATTCCCGTCCCAGCCACTGCTCTTCCGGTCAGGCGGCGAAACATGATTTCGGCCTGTGGATGGGATGGGGCGCGTAATTCTCTCCAATTGTAGAGCTCATTGAGACGAGCACGCACACACCAACATTGGCCCGATCCGTAAACTTGGGGGCGAGCTACGATCGTAGCGCCCCTGAAAAGCTCAGCTCGGTGGGCCCCCTCTCGACACCAGCGCGGATTGCTGTAGACCATCCTCGAATAGCCGCTCTGCCGACAAACTCGCCAAGATGTAGGGGCTTGAGTGGGAAGCAAGAGCGTAACACGATCGTCTTAATCGGCGCCTTAGTGCTGCCCAGCGTCGAATGCCGGCAACAGCGACCTTGCACTCGCGCCGCAGGGCCCGAATTCGCGTTTCTCCGTCGAAAGATAGGCTGGAAACGCCAAACTCGCCTCGGAGGGAAGACAGAGCACAGGCGGCGATCGCCGTCGAGCAATCACGTCCCAGCCACTGCACTTCCGGTCAGGATAGCGAAAACACGATTTCGGTCTGTGGATGGGATGGAGGCGCAAAACTCTCCCCGATTGTAGAGCTCATCGAGTCGAACACGCAGACACAAAGATTGTCCTTATCGGCCCTCTGGGAGCCAAGCTGCGGTGGAAAGCGCCCCTTTAATGCGCCGCTCGGCGGGCACCACGATCTTTTTGATCGGCGCCTCGGTGTGGCCAGCATCGTAAGCCGGCAACATCGACCCTGTACTCGCGCCCCAGGTCCCGAGTTTGCGTTTCTTCGGCGATAGATGGGTTGGGAACGCCAAACTCGCCTCGGGGGGAAAGAACGAGCACAGGCAGCAATCACGTCCCAGCCACTGCACTTCCGGATCAGGATGGCGAAAACAGGATTTCAGTCTGTGGATGGGATGGAGGCGCAAAACTCTCTCCGATTGTTGAGCTTGTCGAGACGAAGGCGCAGACACCCAAAGATTGTCCGGATCGGTCCAATTTGGGCCAAGCTACAGTTAACAACATCGTGAAATTGATAAGGTGAATGATTTTGGAATGATTTAGGAATGAAATTGAATGAGTGTGTGGAGCTACTTTTGAGTGAATTTGATGGAGGTAATCCTATAACGCAAATTTTGTTCTGGGTGAACAAAATTTGCGACATTGATTACCTCCCTTTAATAAAAAACGCATACATGTTCTATACATAGCCTCCTATTTCTTCAAGATCCTATGAGACGCTAACAATTTGAATAATGCCAATGTAATCGCGATTTTTCTCTATCAAAAAATATTTTGAATGACGTTGTTGATTCTATGTTTTTCAATGGGTTTGAGCGTTTTTGAAGGGTTTGAGTGAGTGGTTGGAATGAATGAATTGAGCGTTGAGTGAATGGTTGAGAATAATTTTGACAGGAATGAGTGTCATTTTCACGATGTTTTTAATTGTACAGCCGTAGCGCCCCTGAAATTAACCGCTCGACCGGTCCCTCCCGACATCAGCGTGATTTATTCTAGACCGTCCGCAAACAGCCGCAGCGCCGCCAAACTCGCCACGATCGTAGAGCTTGAGTGGAGGAACAAGTGCATACCTCGAACCTCTTGATCTAAACCTTGGTGTGGCCCAGCGTCGTAACCCGGCAATAGCGAGATTGCACTCGCGCCCAATGTCACGACTTTGCGTTTGTCCGGCGCTAGACCGGCTGAAAACGCCACGCTTATTTTTGCGCTAGTTTTTCTTGTACTGTTTCCGCCTAACAAAATGCACAATTTTGTTATATACCCATCCACCTTATATACATTCGAGGTCTGTTGCAGTTTATGGAAATGGCCGGGTGATGTTCCGAATGACATTTACCTTGATCATAAATATGTCAATACTGAAGATGTTGCCTTGAAACTTGGCAACTGTCACCATCAGAATAGCAATTCATACACTTAAATACATTGTGAAATTGACAAGGTGATTGAGTTTGAAATGAAATTGATTGAATTTGATGATTGAGTTTTGAGTGAATTTCAAGGAAAGTCATCCAATATGGATAATTTCTTTATACAAATAATGAGAAATATCACTTACCCCTCCCATTGTTTATATGTGTATATAAGATTGTGAGATATATATAAAGTTATATAAATATACATTTATCACATATCGGAAACATATGTTTGACCATGTAATGAAGATATGAATTAATAAAAAGAAATATTTTGTGTAACTTTTGAGTTTGTCTTCATTTATCGGACCTTTGTCATAAACCATGACCCCTTAAATGGAACTCAGAATAAATAAAAAGAAATATTTTGTGAAAATTAGCAGACTGTCATATATTAACTTGAAAGTTTTTGGAGAAAAACATCACCTTGGTATTGGTTGTGTTGGTGTTTGTCTTGTTGGCATGACGACCTTTAACCTTTGTTATTGTCATTGAAGATGTCATGAAAATTGGAAAGTGTATTCACCATCACAAGAGCTATCCAGACTGTCAAAGGGGACAACTCTGAAACATTTTTGCGACAGTTGTACCCCTTTTTCAACTTAGATTTTTTTAAATATCCAGCACCTACTGCTAAGTGGTGACAACCCTGGATGGTGCTCTTATTTGACCCCAGTCATGAACCATGACCGTGAAAGAGAAGAAGGCCTGAAATGCACTGTGACTGAGCACTATACATGGTAAAATCACCAATTAAACTGAGACTAGAACAAATACGAGTTCTTGTCTATGTGATGATTTGAGCAATACCGGTTTTCCGTCAAGCATTTGTATGTCTGTCTATCTGTCTGTTAACTTTTGCTTGTTAACACTCTAGAATCCAAAGTTTTTATCTGATTGTCTTCAGACTTGGTCAGAATGATTGGACTATCACAAGGACCGTTCCTTTCTAAAATGGGTCTGATCCATCAAGCATCATGGGAAAAAGAACCTAATGAAAATTAAGAAAGTCCTATTTAATACTTTGAAGTCCACTGTTTTCATCTGATTGTTTTCAAACTTGCTCAGAATGATTGTAGCATCTCAAGCATAGTTCCTTTGAAAATGGGCCCAATCTGTCAAGCTTCACAAGAAGAGGGGCCAAATGAAACTTTAATTAAAAAATCCTCCTTGACACTCTTGAGGGTCCACAGTTTTCCTCTGATTGTGTTTAATTTTACCCAGAATGATTGTACCATAGCAAGGATGGTTCCTTTCGAAAACAGGCAGAATTCATCAAGTGTCACAGGAACAGGGGCCAAATAATGATTAAATTATAAAACCTTCATTTAAGCTTTTAAGTCCAATTGTCTTCAAACTTGCTCAGAATGATAGTACTATCACAAAGCTGGTTCTTTTCTGACAAGGTAAAAATATGCACACAAAGGTTTTCTAAAATTTGACCCGGTGACCTAGTTTTTGACCCCACTCGACCCAAATTCAAATTATTTGAAATTTTATTCAGATAATTATTCTGACCAATTTTCACGTTGATTGGGCAAAACATATGGCCTCAAGAGTGTCCACAAGGTTTTTCTAAGATAAACCCTGTGACCTAGTTTTTGTCCCAATTTCCTAGATTTCTTCACGATAATTTTTCTAATTTTCAGGTAGATTTGGCGAAAGATATCGCCTAGTGTCCACAAGGTAAATGTTGACGATAGGCGACAGACGACTGACATCAAGTAACCCCAAATACTTCGTGCTCAGGTGAGCTGAAAAGTCATATGTTATTCATGATTTGTTTGCCACGAACAGGCAAATGATAAGTTGTAATACTGAATGATAGTCTGACATGCTATCAACTTCGAAAGCCTTGAAGCTCAGACTCATTAACAAACATAAGGAGTCCACTAAGTCCACAGAAGATAGAATTGATGCCTGGGAAGAGTTTTATGACAAACTATAACACTAATCCTTCACACATACTTTTATTGTTATCTCATTTACGTTTCAATCACAGAACAATAGTTATAAGTCCATAAATAAAACGAAATAAAAATGTAGAAAATATTTACAAATATCTACGTTAAAAATACTATTAAAATGCAAAATAAAGTTGTCAGCCACGAGGGATGTTAAAATTGTATCTCACATGTCTAACATCTTTCGACTTGTCAAATTTTTTTGAGTTTGATTTAATGATTTAAACAAAATTCAGACAAATTGTGACAGCTCGGACAATATGTCAATAAATCAGGTCCCTTATTTTTCCCACATTTGGATTAATGCTCATACTTTTCTGAAAGCTTGAAAGTGCCTTGTTCAATGAGTTATAATTTTGAGTTAATATCGCGTTGGTCAAAAGTCTTTAAGAAAAGCAAATTATTCAATGTTTTCCGATTGTCTATGGAGATCTTTTACGAATATTATAATTTGATAACATCAAAGTCATCTTGATACTTCATGACATCTTCTAAACCACATGATGCCCTTCCATGGCTGCGCCCTTACAATTCCAAAGGTCTATTCCGTAGATTGGTTTTAACCAATACTGTTACCTTAGCATTCTTTCATTGACAAGAGGCATAGACAAATATAAACCTACACATAGGTGCATCTGAGCTTAGTCTATAACACCTGTTTGTCAACTTGACAGTAGTCCAGTATAAAATTTATATTTCAAACAAATATTGATCCATAATAACATTTTAGTCCCGTTTTAGTCCTTATATCCCCTAGATATCATGTAGAAAAGGTATAATTCAGGTCCCTAATCATGTTTAACTATCTATATATCTGTGTAATCCCTTGTCAAGCTGTACCCAGAAAATTTCAGCTTTGACAGGAGGTATAGAAAAATATCAGCCTGTACATATGAGTAGGATGGTCTTTGTCTATACCACCTGATTATCCTTTCTAAAGCAGAATAGTTTGGTTACAATATTTTCAAAATAAAAACTGACTCACAATTAGTGAATCAAGTACATGCCGGACTTTCATTTTGATGCAATTTTGCCAAGGTCTTTATTATTTAGCATGACAAGGTTTAATTATTCCATATTTTCTGTATATCTGTGTTAATAAATCAATGTTTAGTGATTGTCTTGTTAGTTATATGGCCCCTCTTTTGTCAATAAATGACTTCATAATGACATCATTCCACATGCTTGACTGTTTGAATATTAGTGTTTATAGTTCCTTGTCCAGCGATAGTCTTGTGAGTTATGGCCCCTGATCTATCAGCCCGTGCCCCTGAACCTGGTCTTACATATTTCCCTGCTATAGCATGGCTCATGGTTTGCTGAAAAATTAAAACTATCGTCCATGATCTGCTAATATCTCCTAACTACAGCTTGTTTAAAGCTGTAGTTACAAGGTTTTGGTAGAAAATCGATGCTATTTTGTTACAAGATGGCAAATATAGACTGATTATTACTTATAAATAGAAGTCTGATTTGAGACTTGGTAAGCAATTCTAAAATGTTTAAATTGTTGACCCAGTGAGACAGCAGTTAACATGCAGCCTAAGGTCAACACTTTACACACAACCCAGTTGGTCCCTTTTTGTTATGGAACTCTTCCCACAAAAAAAAAAAGAATCTACAAGGAAGTAGTGATCAGTGCAGATTGTTAGGTCTGACCGATGCCCAAACTTTCCATTATTCCTAAAATTCACTGAATCTAAAATCAAGACTCTTATTTGTAAATAGATTTATTTTTTAAGCGGGGATGTCTGATTTATCAAATTTTATTTCCTAATTTTTATAACTCATTAAGTTCCAAAAAAGTCATTTTTAATTTTACATATGAAAAGAGCATTTATTAGTTGTTTCACAGTGGAATGAAACTTACCACCAAATCATACTGTATGAATATGAATATGTGAAGTGGGTTCATACATAAGTGTGATTTGGTTTTTAATTTCATTCCTTAGTGAAATTAATAAATACTCTTTTCATTTCTTATAATTTAATATTCTGAATTGAAAATTTCCAAATTTCTACATAAAACGCTTGAATTATTATGGAACTATTTTGTGTTTAAGCTTACAACCTGGCTAGGTACTCAAAAATTGTATTCATTGTGAAATAAAATATGTTTTTCAGCCAATCAGAATGCATGAATCTTAACGAATTCAACTAAGATCAAATTATTTGAAGTCAAATTTAAAATTCAAGTCTTGTAGGAAAATAAGGCCAGAAAGATTATTATATATGCATTGATTCCCTTCTTTAGTTTTTCTTAAATTGCACAAGTGCCTTCTTTCAAGAAAAAAAACTTCAACAACTATCAACCATCTTTTCAATTTTTTTTATTATTTCCCAGGATAATATAGAGGATAAACGTTTGTTCGATTTACATTCATTGAATGAAAAATTAAAGCTATACGAGGGTTGTCCCAGAAATTCGTGAACTTTTTCGGTTATTTCGGTATGTGGTGTTTCATACAAATGACATCACATACTGGGCAGTTAAGTAGTTTTGTTATGTCCGAGTGCAAGTCAAACGGTGTGAAAATGGCGACGTTAACGCGAGGCTCGGCGCAATTAAGGAAAAAAAAGGTCGAGAAACAATGCGAGCAGCGTTGAAAAGGGAATGAGACGTTTCGACCGACGTCAATCAGAACGCCTGATTCAATAAACAGAAACTAACAATAAGCAAATTAGTAGTGTATAGTTTTATATGAATTGATCATAAGTCGCGTCAGTATATGATAGGTATCTAGGCCTCAAGGACATATGCAAGCATTTTCGGCACAGGGAGAGATTTGGAAGCGGTTCCCACGAGATCCCAGATTTCTATTGTGGGTCTATCTCGATGAATGAACGCAGTAGTAGTGTATTAGGTATTCAAAACAAACCCAAATTATTATTTCCTGTGAGTATAATAAAGAAAAAGTTCCTCTCCCGAAATAACTAAAAATTTAACGATAGGTTATGAGCCAGTAAGGACGCCACTTTGATAGGAGATGATTCAGTTTTGAAACGACGTTTCATGTTTTATAAAACGAAGTTGATAGCGTGCGCCGACACACATTTACTAGTGTTGTATTATAAATCATATCTTCGCGAGTATTTTACATAGCCCTATGTAATTACTCAAAAATAAAGAAAAATGATTAAACCATATTACTTGTAATTTTCAGTTTCATCAGACGTTTTATATAAAAGTTATCGCCAAAGTTCACGAATTCCTGGGACAACCCTCGTATTTACACAAGTGGCAGAGCCACGATTGGAACTATAGCTTTTGTTGTTCATGAAATGAAATATTAATCAATCTTACTCGAAAAACAAATGATTATTCTATTTCTTTATTGCAAAAATGAGACAAATGTGAAATTTCTAGGACATATTTTTGTAAAGCGCGTAATTTTGCTTGTGATTGCTATGCAACGTTCATTGTGAAGTCACTTATTTTGCCCCTATAGATGACGTCAGATAAGAGGAAATGCACAAAAGCAGAGTATAAGGTTTTGATTATTTCACTGCTTTTGCAGGGAAAATCTACCTTTATTTTTCGATAAACCAACAAAAAGCATTAAAGAAGATATAATAAAGTATACCTTTGTGACCGGTTGATGCCTCTCCACCACAACTGAGCTCATAGGTGGCGCAAGTGGTCCTTGAAAATGCGATTTTGATTTGCCGCTATCAACTTTTGATGATACTTTGGCTGACAGAACTTTGCTGGAAGTAGGTCTGCTTTTGGACGGCTGAAAAGAATATAAGATTGATATAATGGTCACAGAAGTTCAAAGTTTCAAAGCTTAAGTAGCACAAGCTTAAGAAGCACAAGATGTATTTGTGAAACAGTAATGCTCCCAAAACAGAAGTTTTTCAAACTGTGACCTTGTCACATGACCTTTACCTTGTCACATGACCCTTACCTTGTCACATGACCTTAACCTTGTCACATGACCTTAACCTTGTCATATGACCTTAACCTTGTCACATGACCTTAACCTTGTCATATGACCTTAACCTTGTCACATGACCTTAACCTTGTCATATGACCTTAACCTTGTCACATGACCTTAACCTTGTCACATGACCTTAACCTTGTCACATGACCTCAACCTTGTCACATGACCTTAACCGTGGTATCTGTAGAAGCAATGACAGATATATCTTTAATTATTGCATAAAATGTGCGTTTTCAGGTCATTATAAGCATACATTAACGGACAAAAACCAGGGCGTAAATGAGACAAAACGTGGATTAATAAGTAAATTCACGTGCCCTTAACGCCCGGCTTTTTCTCTTAGATGTTCTCGGTCTGGGCCTTAACACTTTATCAGTTTCCTTGTCCAACATTATTATAGAGCATACCTAAAGATGTTGCTCTAAATCCCGTGAAAATTGTGTGACGTCATAAATTTACCAAGCAACGTCGGTATAAACATGATGGATGGTGTAATGCATGATGGCAAATAAGTAGGTTTGTAACTGAGTTTTTTTATCGATTCGATGAAATTATTTTGCTCTTATCTATCCTTTTTATGCAATAATAGCATTGATTCACGTTTTTGAGGGCGTTAACATTTTCAGAGACCCTCATAATGCTTTAATGCCCTCGTGCTTCACACTCGGGCATTAAACCATTTTTCGGGTCTCTGCAAATGTTAACCCCCTCAAAAATGGGAATTTACTCTATATCGATTGCTACTGACATCTATGTAAAAATTGTAACCTATTATAAAACCAATCTTGTACTTTTGTTTTCCTTTCAGTGTTAAGTGTGTTTTTACTTAGTGGACCTAACCAAGGTTACCAAATGAATTCATTAGGTAACCTTGGTTAACATTGTGAAAGGTCATGAGTCCAGAAGTATTGCTGAACAATCACAGGTCCACTACCTACTAGTGTTCAAATACTGTAAATGGTTTTACATTGGTGGTGTTCACATTTGGCCGTTTTTCAGTTTTTAAAACGCCTATATTAGGTAATTTATAACATTATAATGTTAATATTACAAAGATAAAGAAAATGATTCTCATTTTTTCTTAAGACTCTGTTATAAAAGAGTGTAATTGAAAGCCTTTCAATGAATCAAATAATATATAGTTTTCACAGCTATTGTTTAAGTCAAAGGGTACGTCTTTAACACATTTAGATGGACTTTATTTTGACAACATGATTTGAATTCACTACAAAACATCATTCGTGAGCAGTGAGAAATTTTAAACCAATTTGAATAATTCAAATTATAATCTGTATTTTTCGTATGCTACACTAAAATAAATTATTGAGTAATTAACTACAAGGAGTCATTATATAATTATGAGCCATAATTTAAGCTATTCAATGCAAAAAAAAATCACCAGAAATGACAAATATTTGGCGGTAGATATTTTGCATATCTAAGGGTGACCCCCAATAAAGCCAAAATAAAACCCAGCTTAAATCACCCTGTTAACAGTAAAGTCTTTTCGGTGTAAGGTCACATGGACAAGTACTTCTGGGGTCATTGGGTGCTGAAATAGTCCCTAAAAAAATTTAACCCCATTTTCAAGTGTGTAAGTAGGCATATAAAGAAGAACTTCTACTCTTTTATGGTTAGATCTTTGACAGTGTATTCTTTTGCAGTAAGTAAGCCAATATTTTCTTTATTTTTCAGGACTACTTTTTGTGTTCAGCTGTTTGGGTGTACTCCGACTGTTTTGTGTTGGGATTTAGACGGTACATGTGTTTGAGCTGATTTTGCGGAAAATCCAATGCATCATGATCCGGTTTAATGGGGATTTTTCAAGAGTCCTAGGCACAATCTATTCATATTAGACACTCATATGGCTTAACAAATGTTGTGGAATTTGTCATTGTGTTGAAAATGTGGAATTTACATGTATGTATATAGGAGAAAAAATGAGTGAGCTGCAACCTTTCTAATCAACAACAACAACAGACCAACCTGTGGTTTAGACTGAACTTCTGTAGACTGGGACACAGGTCTGGATCCCTGACTGGTTATAATTCTTTCCTGAACTGTACTTGGAGGTGGACCAGTCTGGGGTAGGGAATCCCCAGGAAGGGATTTCCCTAGACTGTAATCCTTGTCTGGTAGACTAGACTTCATATTGTCAGCAAAATCATCGGGCAGTCTTCCATTTGTCACTAAAAAAAAAGAGTGCCACCTGCAGATGCGACAATCCAATGTAAAAAGGGGCATAATTCTTACAAAAATCTTTCAGAGTTGTCCCTTTTTAATAGTCTGGATAGCTCTTGTGATGGTGAATACACTCACTAAGTTAAGCTGATATCTTAATAACAACAGAGATATGACCAAGGTTAAAGTTTGTCCAGCCAACACCAAGAAAAAACCAGTGACCAAAAGATCAGCTGAGCTAATAAAAAGCAGAATACTCATTTGAGAATTAAAGTGGTTGTCCATTGATTACTTAGAACTGCAAAATTTTGACCACTAACTACATAACATTCAAAAGTTTGTTAAAAATTTAAATAAGTATAGTTAAAGGTGATAAATATACAAGTTTATAAATTTCATTTTACAATGGCACTATATAAATTTCTTGTTAAAACTTTTATCATTATAACTGCTTCAGCCAAATATCAAGCACATTGGATAGATTCTGTATGAGTAGTTAGCTTGTTAGCAAGAGACACGTCAGACATGACCATCCCCCGCCATGAAAGCTTGATAGTAAACTGAAGCCTATTATTACAAATGGCAATAACTCCAAAATTATGCAAGCAAGAGTTGTCATTATTTTGCACTAAGCTTCTCCTCCATGAGATCTATCCACATATAAAGTTTCTTATTGATAGCTTTTAAACTTTAGAAGATATGCTCCTGACAAGTTTAGTGACAGAATGATGGAACTACAGGCGGAGAACATTACTTTATCTCCTTTGCCGAACAGGGGGGGATAAAAAGGCCAAACCAATTATACTTGGGTCTCCTCTATTCTCCTTTTCCTCTCCGTGTTAGAAAATAGTCATAGCCTCGAGGTTGAGTGCGCACACACCGCGCATAAATGCTTTCTTCATCATCTCCTCATAGTGCGCTCTCTCTGCGTGTAATTTAGACATCTCTGTTTGGGCTGCCTCTAGCTCCTTCTTCGCCTATATCAAATAGAGAATATACTCAAAGTGAAGAGATATCAGAGCAAGTGCGTGACACTGACATTTAGAACATGTTATGAGTTTGTAACAATGAGCGGTGTTGAAAGAAGATTGCCTGTTTGTCTAAAGATACTTTCAGACCTAAAATATCTTTAGAGCACAAAGTGCTTTGCACACATTTGCAATTGTTGGAAATGTCACGCACAGGCTCATAAAATATTGAATGATTGGCCAAGTACATGTAATACCAAATTTATGAAGTGAGTCATATATAAACAGATAAAAACAAGGCTTCGATGAATTTTTATCTTTAGATAAGATGACATATTTTTGAAATTTCTCCAGTAGTTACTATTGAAAAGATTTTCATCAGAAAAAACTGTGATCTTAAATACAGCTCTCTTTGTTTCATATGTGCCAGAGGCTAAAAAGTGAATAAGCAGATTTTTTTTAAAAACATGAAGGCTTGATTTTTAACAAATTTAATTAATTCACATAATATCAAACTCAAAATCCTGTGTCATATTTACACCAACTTCTTGTGCTTTAGCCTGACAAGCCTTCTCATTTCTCTGTTTCCATGTACTCTTTAGAATGCCTAGAATTGGGAAACATAAACTGTATCCCAAGGGTGTAACTACCATTACGCACATTACAAAAGTGCATAATAGAAATAAAACCTCTTTCAATAAATGTTGTCGATGAATGATCATAACATTGTAACTACAGCTTATTGGAGCTGTAGTTACAATGTTTTGATTATTCACCGACGCTCAAATCATAAAAAAGGGGAGGGGATGGTGGACATTTATCTTTTGTTACGGTCAACATACCACCTTTATCCTATATATTCTATAGCGATCGCCATCTGAGTGAGGATAAATTTCAAAATCCTGCTTACGCCTATGGTGTCCTACCTAAGATTAACAGCCCTCATTATCACTAGTAAGCTGTATACAGATTTCTTGTTGATTAGGCCGCCGTCATAGCGCAGTTGGTAGCACGTCAGACTGTCTATCTAGAGATCCCGGGTTCGATCCCCGATGGCGGCACTCATTCTCAGACTATTTGTCTTTCACCCATGGGTTGATAATCGTAGACCTATGTGAGATAGTAGCTGGAGGCTAGGAAAGGATTTGATGGTTGTACTGGTGCGAGAATTACCAGGGATCCAATGCTAGGTGCTCCAGCCGCTGAAAAAAAATCAATCAGTCCATTTCATTACTACACGGGAGCTAATCGTGCCTGAATTCAATATATACTAGAAGTCGCGTTGTCGTCCTTACTCTTTTGTCTGTTTGCAAACCATTAGGGTGAAAGAACAAGTAAATCGTGACCCAAACCGGTGAATAAATAGTTCCTTTGAGATTGACTGTGGAGACGATAATTTCGTTTTTTGTTGGATTGTGTATGGGTGGATGGGCTGTCTTAGAAACTACTGTACTGCAAGACTGAAAAAGAATGTGGAGAATTGAGAGTTTAAGGACTTTTGGGATTGCGGACGAATGAGCAGGGTGAGAATCTGAATTGGTTCCTGGGTCGTTGTACCCTCAAATAGTTCCTTATTGGCGGGAAAGTTTTAGAGGGAAAGTAAGAGGGCGCCTTGTGTAAGTTCCTAATTGGCGGGGAAATGAAGCAAGCCGTGTAACTACTATCTATTTTTAGTAACAGATTGACAAACCTCGTGTTATGTTCATGTAGAAGCTGGGCTCCAGATAAAGGGAAGAATTTCGCTCTAAAGATAAAGAATAAACCAACTCCTTTTCGGTGAGTTCTATGGTCGTGGTAGCTCTTTGAAATTGTGTTATTTAGAAAATCGCAAGCAGTACCCGTAGAATGGGGTTTTGTTGTAAAGACACCATTTCGTTTGCCATCAAACCCTCTTATCTCGAACAATCTCTCTTTTTTTTTTTGTCTAGAGATCTGGATTCATAATGGACCGTTTATGTGGCGAAACGCTGAATGACAAAATGGGACGGGATTAGTCAAAACGATCGCTGCTTTGGCTCGGTCTTTAATGCCGAGCGCTCCCATTGCTTCTATAAGTCGAGGCACGTGAATTCGGGATGGAGGCGCGAAACTCTGTTCGATTGTAGAGCTGGTCAAGACGAACACAGACACCAAAAATTGTCCCGATCGGCCGAATGGGGGCAGAGCTACGGCCGTAGCGCCCTGAAAAGGGCCGCTCGGCGGGCCCCCTCCCGACAACAGCGCAAAATGCTATAGAGCAGCTACAAATAGCCGCTGCGCCGCAAAACACGCCACGATCGTAGAGCTTGAATGGAGGAACAGGAGCGTACTACGATCGTCTTGATCGGCGCCTTGGTGCGGCACAGCGTCGTAAGCCGGCAACAGCAACCCTGTACTCGAGCACCATGGCCTGAATTCGCGTTTCTCCGGCGATAGATGGGCTGGGAACGCTAAACTCGCATCGGGCGGAAAGACCGGACACAAGCGGCGATCGCCGTCGAGCAATCCCGTCCCAGCCACTGCTCTTCCGGTCAGGGCGGTGAAAACACGATTTCGGCCTGTGGATGGGATGGAGACGCGGAACTCTCTCCCATTGTGAGCTTGTCGAGACGAACACACAGACACCAAGATTGGCCCGATCGGCCCACTTTGGGCCGAGCTACGGCCGCAGCGCCCCTGAAAAATGTCGATCGTCGGGCCCTCTCCTGACATGATTCATAACGGATTGCTCTAAACCAGCCTCAGTAGCCGCAGCCCCGACAAACTTGCAACGATCGTAGAGCTTGAGTGGAGGAACAGGAGCGTACTACGATCGTCTTGATCGGCGCTTTGGTGCGGCACAGCGTCGTAAGCCGGCAACAGCAACCCTGTACTCGAGCCCCATGGCCTGAATTCGCGTTACTCCGGCGATAGATGCGCTGGAAACGCAAAACCCCGCCTAGGGGGTAAAGACCGAGCACAAGCGGCGTTCGCCGTCGTGCATTCCCGTCCCAGCCACTGCTCTTCCGGTCAGGCGGCGAAACATGATTTCGGCCTGTGGATGGGATGGGGCGCGTAATTCTCTCCAATTGTAGAGCTCATTGAGACGAGCACGCACACACCAACATTGGCCCGATCCGTAAACTTGGGGGCGAGCTACGATCGTAGCGCCCCTGAAAAGCTCAGCTCGGTGGGCCCCCTCTCGACACCAGCGCGGATTGCTGTAGACCATCCTCGAATAGCCGCTCTGCCGACAAACTCGCCAAGATGTAGGGGCTTGAGTGGGAAGCAAGAGCGTAACACGATCGTCTTAATCGGCGCCTTAGTGCTGCCCAGCGTCGAATGCCGGCAACAGCGACCTTGCACTCGCGCCGCAGGGCCCGAATTCGCGTTTCTCCGTCGAAAGATAGGCTGGAAACGCCAAACTCGCCTCGGAGGGAAGACAGAGCACAGGCGGCGATCGCCGTCGAGCAATCACGTCCCAGCCACTGCACTTCCGGTCAGGATAGCGAAAACACGATTTCGGTCTGTGGATGGGATGGAGGCGCAAAACTCTCCCCGATTGTAGAGCTCATCGAGTCGAACACGCAGACACAAAGATTGTCCTTATCGGCCCTCTGGGAGCCAAGCTGCGGTGGAAAGCGCCCCTTTAATGCGCCGCTCGGCGGGCACCACGATCTTTTTGATCGGCGCCTCGGTGTGGCCAGCATCGTAAGCCGGCAACATCGACCCTGTACTCGCGCCCCAGGTCCCGAGTTTGCGTTTCTTCGGCGATAGATGGGTTGGGAACGCCAAACTCGCCTCGGGGGGAAAGAACGAGCACAGGCAGCAATCACGTCCCAGCCACTGCACTTCCGGATCAGGATGGCGAAAACAGGATTTCAGTCTGTGGATGGGATGGAGGCGCAAAACTCTCTCCGATTGTTGAGCTTGTCGAGACGAAGGCGCAGACACCCAAAGATTGTCCGGATCGGTCCAATTTGGGCCAAGCTACAGTTAACAACATCGTGAAATTGATAAGGTGAATGATTTTGGAATGATTTAGGAATGAAATTGAATGAGTGTGTGGAGCTACTTTTGAGTGAATTTGATGGGAGGTAATCCTATAACGCAAATTTTGTTCTGGGTGAACAAAATTTGCGACATTGATTACCTCCCTTTAATAAAAAACGCATACATGTTCTATACATAGCCTCCTATTTCTTCAAGATCCTATGAGACGCTAACAATTTGAATAATGCCAATGTAATCGCGATTTTTCTCTATCAAAAAATATTTTGAATGACGTTGTTGATTCTATGTTTTTCAATGGGTTTGAGCGTTTTTGAAGGGTTTGAGTGAGTGGTTGGAATGAATGAATTGAGCGTTGAGTGAATGGTTGAGAATAATTTTGACAGGAATGAGTGTCATTTTCACGATGTTTTTAATTGTACAGCCGTAGCGCCCCTGAAATAAACCGCTCGACCGGTCCCTCCCGACATCAGCGTGATTTATTCTAGACCGTCCGCAAACAGCCGCAGCGCCGCCAAACTCGCCACGATCGTAGAGCTTGAGTGGAGGAACAAGTGCATACCTCGAACCTCTTGATCTAAACCTTGGTGTGGCCCAGCGTCGTAACCCGGCAATAGCGAGATTGCACTCGCGCCCAATGTCACGACTTTGCGTTTGTCCGGCGCTAGACCGGCTGAAAACGCCACGCTTATTTTTGCGCTAGTTTTTCTTGTACTGTTTCCGCCTAACAAAATGCACAATTTTGTTATATACCCATCCACCTTATATACATTCGAGGTCTGTTGCAGTTTATGGAAATGGCCGGGTGATGTTCCGAATGACATTTACCTTGATCATAAATATGTCAATACTGAAGATGTTGCCTTGAAACTTGGCAACTGTCACCATCAGAATAGCAATTCATACACTTAAATACATTGTGAAATTGACAAGGTGATTGAGTTTGAAATGAAATTGATTGAATTTGATGATTGAGTTTTGAGTGAATTTCAAGGAAAGTCATCCAATATGGATAATTTCTTTATACAAATAATGAGAAATATCACTTACCCCTCCCATTGTTTATATGTGTATATAAGATTGTGAGATATATATAAAGTTATATAAATATACATTTATCACATATCGGAAACATATGTTTGACCATGTAATGAAGATATGAATTAATAAAAAGAAATATTTTGTGTAACTTTTGAGTTTGTCTTCATTTATCGGACCTTTGTCATAAACCATGACCCCTTAAATGGAACTCAGAATAAATAAAAAGAAATATTTTGTGAAAATTAGCAGACTGTCATATATTAACTTGAAAGTTTTTGGAGAAAAACATCACCTTGGTATTGGTTGTGTTGGTGTTTGTCTTGTTGGCATGACGACCTTTAACCTTTGTTATTGTCATTGAAGATGTCATGAAAATTGGAAAGTGTATTCACCATCACAAGAGCTATCCAGACTGTCAAAGGGGACAACTCTGAAACATTTTTGCGACAGTTGTACCCCTTTTTCAACTTAGATTTTTTTAAATATCCAGCACCTACTGCTAAGTGGTGACAACCCTGGATGGTGCTCTTATTTGACCCCAGTCATGAACCATGACCGTGAAAGAGAAGAAGGCCTGAAATGCACTGTGACTGAGCACTATACATGGTAAAATCACCAATTAAACTGAGACTAGAACAAATACGAGTTCTTGTCTATGTGATGATTTGAGCAATACCGGTTTTCCGTCAAGCATTTGTATGTCTGTCTATCTGTCTGTTAACTTTTGCTTGTTAACACTCTAGAATCCAAAGTTTTTATCTGATTGTCTTCAGACTTGGTCAGAATGATTGGACTATCACAAGGACCGTTCCTTTCTAAAATGGGTCTGATCCATCAAGCATCATGGGAAAAAGAACCTAATGAAAATTAAGAAAGTCCTATTTAATACTTTGAAGTCCACTGTTTTCATCTGATTGTTTTCAAACTTGCTCAGAATGATTGTAGCATCTCAAGCATAGTTCCTTTGAAAATGGGCCCAATCTGTCAAGCTTCACAAGAAGAGGGGCCAAATGAAACTTTAATTAAAAAATCCTCCTTGACACTCTTGAGGGTCCACAGTTTTCCTCTGATTGTGTTTAATTTTACCCAGAATGATTGTACCATAGCAAGGATGGTTCCTTTCGAAAACAGGCAGAATTCATCAAGTGTCACAGGAACAGGGGCCAAATAATGATTAAATTATAAAACCTTCATTTAAGCTTTTAAGTCCAATTGTCTTCAAACTTGCTCAGAATGATAGTACTATCACAAAGCTGGTTCTTTTCTGACAAGGTAAAAATATGCACACAAAGGTTTTCTAAAATTTGACCCGGTGACCTAGTTTTTGACCCCACTCGACCCAAATTCAAATTATTTGAAATTTTATTCAGATAATTATTCTGACCAATTTTCACGTTGATTGGGCAAAACATATGGCCTCAAGAGTGTCCACAAGGTTTTTCTAAGATAAACCCTGTGACCTAGTTTTTGTCCCAATTTCCTAGATTTCTTCACGATAATTTTTCTAATTTTCAGGTAGATTTGGCGAAAGATATCGCCTAGTGTCCACAAGGTAAATGTTGACGATAGGCGACAGACGACTGACATCAAGTAACCCCAAATACTTCGTGCTCAGGTGAGCTGAAAAGTCATATGTTATTCATGATTTGTTTGCCACGAACAGGCAAATGATAAGTTGTAATACTGAATGATAGTCTGACATGCTATCAACTTCGAAAGCCTTGAAGCTCAGACTCATTAACAAACATAAGGAGTCCACTAAGTCCACAGAAGATAGAATTGATGCCTGGGAAGAGTTTTATGACAAACTATAACACTAATCCTTCACACATACTTTTATTGTTATCTCATTTACGTTTCAATCACAGAACAATAGTTATAAGTCCATAAATAAAACGAAATAAAAATGTAGAAAATATTTACAAATATCTACGTTAAAAATACTATTAAAATGCAAAATAAAGTTGTCAGCCACGAGGGATGTTAAAATTGTATCTCACATGTCTAACATCTTTCGACTTGTCAATTTTTTTTGTGTTTGATTTAATGATTTAAACAAAATTCAGACAAATTGTGACAGCTCGGACAATATGTCAATAAATCAGGTCCCTTATTTTTCCCACATTTGGATTAATGCTCATACTTTTCTGAAAGCTTGAAAGTGCCTTGTTCAATGAGTTATAATTTTGAGTTAATATCGCGTTGGTCAAAAGTCTTTAAGAAAAGCAAATTATTCAATGTTTTCCGATTGTCTATGGAGATCTTTTACGAATATTATAATTTGATAACATCAAAGTCATCTTGATACTTCATGACATCTTCTAAACCACATGATGCCCTTCCATGGCTGCGCCCTTACAATTCCAAAGGTCTATTCCGTAGATTGGTTTTAACCAATACTGTTACCTTAGCATTCTTTCATTGACAAGAGGCATAGACAAATATAAACCTACACATAGGTGCATCTGAGCTTAGTCTATAACACCTGTTTGTCAACTTGACAGTAGTCCAGTATAAAATTTATATTTCAAACAAATATTGATCCATAATAACATTTTAGTCCCGTTTTAGTCCTTATATCCCCTAGATATCATGTAGAAAAGGTATAATTCAGGTCCCTAATCATGTTTAACTATCTATATATCTGTGTAATCCCTTGTCAAGCTGTACCCAGAAAATTTCAGCTTTGACAGGAGGTATAGAAAAATATCAGCCTGTACATATGAGTAGGATGGTCTTTGTCTATACCACCTGATTATCCTTTCTAAAGCAGAATAGTTTGGTTACAATATTTTCAAAATAAAAACTGACTCACAATTAGTGAATCAAGTACATGCCGGACTTTCATTTTGATGCAATTTTGCCAAGGTCTTTATTATTTAGCATGACAAGGTTTAATTATTCCATATTTTCTGTATATCTGTGTTAATAAATCAATGTTTAGTGATTGTCTTGTTAGTTATATGGCCCCTCTTTTGTCAATAAATGACTTCATAATGACATCATTCCACATGCTTGACTGTTTGAATATTAGTGTTTATAGTTCCTTGTCCAGCGATAGTCTTGTGAGTTATGGCCCCTGATCTATCAGCCCGTGCCCCTGAACCTGGTCTTACATATTTCCCTGCTATAGCATGGCTCATGGTTTGCTGAAAAATTAAAACTATCGTCCATGATCTGCTAATATCTCCTAACTACAGCTTGTTTAAAGCTGTAGTTACAAGGTTTTGGTAGAAAATCGATGCTATTTTGTTACAAGATGGCAAATATAGACTGATTATTACTTATAAATAGAAGTCTGATTTGAGACTTGGTAAGCAATTCTAAAATGTTTAAATTGTTGACCCAGTGAGACAGCAGTTAACATGCAGCCTAAGGTCAACACTTTACACACAACCCAGTTGGTCCCTTTTTGTTATGGAACTCTTCCCACAAAAAAAAAAGAATCTACAAGGAAGTAGTGATCAGTGCAGATTGTTAGGTCTGACCGATGCCCAAACTTTCCATTATTCCTAAAATTCACTGAATCTAAAATCAAGACTCTTATTTGTAAATAGATTTATTTTTTAAGCGGGGATGTCTGATTTATCAAATTTTATTTCCTAATTTTTATAACTCATTAAGTTCCAAAAAAGTCATTTTTAATTTTACATATGAAAAGAGCATTTATTAGTTGTTTCACAGTGGAATGAAACTTACCACCAAATCATACTGTATGAATATGAATATGTGAAGTGGGTTCATACATAAGTGTGATTTGGTTTTTAATTTCATTCCTTAGTGAAATTAATAAATACTCTTTTCATTTCTTATAATTTAATATTCTGAATTGAAAATTTCCAAATTTCTACATAAAACGCTTGAATTATTATGGAACTATTTTGTGTTTAAGCTTACAACCTGGCTAGGTACTCAAAAATTGTATTCATTGTGAAATAAAATATGTTTTTCAGCCAATCAGAATGCATGAATCTTAACGAATTCAACTAAGATCAAATTATTTGAAGTCAAATTTAAAATTCAAGTCTTGTAGGAAAATAAGGCCAGAAAGATTATTATATATGCATTGATTCCCTTCTTTAGTTTTTCTTAAATTGCACAAGTGCCTTCTTTCAAGAAAAAAAACTTCAACAACTATCAACCATCTTTTCAATTTTTTTTTATTATTTCCCAGGATAATATAGAGGATAAACGTTTGTTCGATTTACATTCATTGAATGAAAAATTAAAGCTATACGAGGGTTGTCCCAGAAATTCGTGAACTTTTTCGGTTATTTCGGTATGTGGTGTTTCATACAAATGACATCACATACTGGGCAGTTAAGTAGTTTTGTTATGTCCGAGTGCAAGTCAAACGGTGTGAAAATGGCGACGTTAACGCGAGGCTCGGCGCAATTAAGGAAAAAAAAGGTCGAGAAACAATGCGAGCAGCGTTGAAAAGGGAATGAGACGTTTCGACCGACGTCAATCAGAACGCCTGATTCAATAAACAGAAACTAACAATAAGCAAATTAGCAGTGTATAGTTTTATATGAATTGATCATAAGTCGCGTCAGTATATGATAGGTATCTAGGCCTCAAGGACATATGCAAGCATTTTCGGCACAGGGAGAGATTTGGAAGCGGTTCCCACGAGATCCCAGATTTCTATTGTGGGTCTATCTCGATGAATGAACGCAGTAGTAGTGTATTAGGTATTCAAAACAAACCCAAATTATTATTTCCTGTGAGTATAATAAAGAAAAAGTTCCTCTCCCGAAATAACTAAAAATTTAACGATAGGTTATGAAAAATATCACATTTACTTTACCCATTCCTTCTCTGGTTAAAAGAAAAATACGATATTGCGTACTTACGCAAAAGATTGAGAAAATGGTTTTTAAATGAACTATTTTATTGAATGCATAACAAAGGTCTAATTCAACAAAGATATAAATGTGTCTTGGCAAAGGTTCTTTCTTCGTAACAAGTCCATAGAGCCAGTAAGGACGCCACTTTGATAGGAGATGATTCAGTTTTGAAACGACGTTTCATGTTTTATAAAACGAAGTTGATAGCGTGCGCCGACACACATTTACTAGTGTTGTATTATAAATCATATCTTCGCGAGTATTTTACATAGCCCTATGTAATTACTCAAAAATAAAGAAAAATGATTAAACCATATTACTTGTAATTTTCAGTTTCATCAGACGTTTTATATAAAAGTTATCGCCAAAGTTCACGAATTCCTGGGACAACCCTCGTATTTACACAAGTGGCAGAGCCACGATTGGAACTATAGCTTTTGTTGTTCATGAAATGAAATATTAATCAATCTTACTCGAAAAACAAATGATTATTCTATTTCTTTATTGCAAAAATGAGACAAATGTGAAATTTCTAGGACATATTTTTGTAAAGCGCGTAATTTTGCTTGTGATTGCTATGCAACGTTCATTGTGAAGTCACTTATTTTGCCCCTATAGATGACGTCAGATAAGAGGAAATGCACAAAAGCAGAGTATAAGGTTTTGATTATTTCACTGCTTTTGCAGGGAAAATCTACCTTTATTTTTCGATAAACCAACAAAAAGCATTAAAGAAGATATAATAAAGTATACCTTTGTGACCGGTTGATGCCTCTCCACCACAACTGAGCTCATAGGTGGCGCAAGTGGTCCTTGAAAATGCGATTTTGATTTGCCGCTATCAACTTTTGATGATACTTTGGCTGACAGAACTTTGCTGGAAGTAGGTCTGCTTTTGGACGGCTGAAAAGAATATAAGATTGATATAATGGTCACAGAAGTTCAAAGTTTCAAAGCTTAAGTAGCACAAGCTTAAGAAGCACAAGATGTATTTGTGAAACAGTAATGCTCCCAAAACAGAAGTTTTTCAAACTGTGACCTTGTCACATGACCTTTACCTTGTCACATGACCCTTACCTTGTCACATGACCTTAACCTTGTCACATGACCTTAACCTTGTCATATGACCTTAACCTTGTCACATGACCTTAACCTTGTCATATGACCTTAACTTTGTCACATGACCTTAACCTTGTCATATGACCTTAACCTTGTCACATGACCTTAACCTTGTCACATGACCTTAACCTTGTCACATGACCTCAACCTTGTCACATGACCTTAACCGTGGTATCTGTAGAAGCAATGACAGATATATCTTTAATTATTGCATAAAATGTGCGTTTTCAGGTCATTATAAGCATACATTAACGGACAAAAACCAGGGCGTAAATGAGACAAAACGTGGATTAATAAGTAAATTCACGTGCCCTTAACGCCCGGCTTTTTCTCTTAGATGTTCTCGGTCTGGGCCTTAACACTTTATCAGTTTCCTTGTCCAACATTATTATAGAGCATACCTAAAGATGTTGCTCTAAATCCCGTGAAAATTGTGTGACGTCATAAATTTACCAAGCAACGTCGGTATAAACATGATGGATGGTGTAATGCATGATGGCAAATAAGTAGGTTTGTAACTGAGTTTTTTTATCGATTCGATGAAATTATTTTGCTCTTATCTATCCTTTTTATGCAATAATAGCATTGATTCACGTTTTTGAGGGCGTTAACATTTTCAGAGACCCTCATAATGCTTTAATGCCCTCGTGCTTCACACTCGGGCATTAAACCATTTTTCGGGTCTCTGCAAATGTTAACCCCCTCAAAAATGGGAATTTACTCTATATCGATTGCTACTGACATCTATGTAAAAATTGTAACCTATTATAAAACCAATCTTGTACTTTTGTTTTCCTTTCAGTGTTAAGTGTGTTTTTACTTAGTGGACCTAACCAAGGTTACCAAATGAATTCATTAGGTAACCTTGGTTAACATTGTGAAAGGTCATGAGTCCAGAAGTATTGCTGAACAATCACAGGTCCACTACCTACTAGTGTTCAAATACTGTAAATGGTTTTACATTGGTGGTGTTCACATTTGGCCGTTTTTCAGTTTTTAAAACGCCTATATTAGGTAATTTATAACATTATAATGTTAATATTACAAAGATAAAGAAAATGATTCTCATTTTTTCTTAAGACTCTGTTATAAAAGAGTGTAATTGAAAGCCTTTCAATGAATCAAATAATATATAGTTTTCACAGCTATTGTTTAAGTCAAAGGGTACGTCTTTAACACATTTAGATGGACTTTATTTTGACAACATGATTTGAATTCACTACAAAACATCATTCGTGAGCAGTGAGAAATTTTAAACCAATTTGAATAATTCAAATTATAATCTGTATTTTTCGTATGCTACACTAAAATAAATTATTGAGTAATTAACTACAAGGAGTCATTATATAATTATGAGCCATAATTTAAGCTATTCAATGCAAAAAAAAATCACCAGAAATGACAAATATTTGGCGGTAGATATTTTGCATATCTAAGGGTGACCCCCAATAAAGCCAAAATAAAACCCAGCTTAAATCACCCTGTTAACAGTAAAGTCTTTTCGGTGTAAGGTCACATGGACAAGTACTTCTGGGGTCATTGGGTGCTGAAATAGTCCCTAAAAAAATTTAACCCCATTTTCAAGTGTGTAAGTAGGCATATAAAGAAGAACTTCTACTCTTTTATGGTTAGATCTTTGACAGTGTATTCTTTTGCAGTAAGTAAGCCAATACTTTCTTTATTTTTCAGGACTACTTTTTGTGTTCAGCTGTTTGGGTGTACTCCGACTGTTTTGTGTTGGGATTTAGACGGTACATGTGTTTGAGCTGATTTTGCGGAAAATCCAATGCATCATGATCCGGTTTAATGGGGATTTTTCAAGAGTCCTAGGCACAATCTATTCATATTAGACACTCATATGGCTTAACGAATGTTGTGGAATTTGTCATTGTGTTGAAAATGTGGAATTTACATGTATGTATATAGGAGAAAAAATGAGTGAGCTGCAACCTTTCTAATCAACAACAACAACAGACCAACCTGTGGTTTAGACTGAACTTCTGTAGACTGGGACACAGGTCTGGATCCCTGACTGGTTATAATTCTTTCCTGAACTGTACTTGGAGGTGGACCAGTCTGGGGTAGGGAATCCCCAGGAAGGGATTTCCCTAGACTGTAATCCTTGTCTGGTAGACTAGACTTCATATTGTCAGCAAAATCATCGGGCAGTCTTCCATTTGTCACTAAAAAAAAAAGAGTGCCACCTGCAGATGCAACAATCCAATGTAAAAAGGGGCATAATTCTTACAAAAATCTTTCAGAGTTGTCCCTTTTTAATAGTCTGGATAGCTCTTGTGATGGTGAATACACTCACTAAGTTAAGCTGATATCTTAATAACAACAGAGATATGACCAAGGTTAAAGTTTGTCCAGCCAACACCAAGAAAAAACCAGTGACCAAAAGATCAGCTGAGCTAATAAAAAGCAGAATACTCATTTGAGAATTAAAGTGGTTGTCCATTGATTACTTAGAACTGCAAAATTTTGACCACTAACTACATAACATTCAAAAGTTTGTTAAAAATTTAAATAAGTATAGTTAAAGGTGATAAATATACAAGTTTATAAATTTCATTTTACAATGGCACTATATAAATTTCTTGTTAAAACTTTTATCATTATAACTGCTTCAGCCAAATATCAAGCACATTGGATAGATTCTGTATGAGTAGTTAGCTTGTTAGCAAGAGACACGTCAGACATGACCATCCCCCGCCATGAAAGCTTGATAGTAAACTGAAGCCTATTATTACAAATGGCAATAACTCCAAAATTATGCAAGCAAGAGTTGTCATTATTTTGCACTAAGCTTCTCCTCCATGAGATCTATCCACATATAAAGTTTCTTATTGATAGCTTTTAAACTTTAGAAGATATGCTCCTGACAAGTTTAGTGACAGAATGATGGAACTACAGGCGGAGAACATTACTTTATCTCCTTTGCCGAACAGGGGGGGATAAAAAGGCCAAACCAATTATACTTGGGTCTCCTCTATTCTCCTTTTCCTCTCCGTGTTAGAAAATAGTCATAGCCTCGAGGTTGAGTGCGCACACACCGCGCATAAATGCTTTCTTCATCATCTCCTCATAGTGCGCTCTCTCTGCGTGTAATTTAGACATCTCTGTTTGGGCTGCCTCTAGCTCCTTCTTCGCCTATATCAAATAGAGAATATACTCAAAGTGAAGAGATATCAGAGCAAGTGCGTGACACTGACATTTAGAACATGTTATGAGTTTGTAACAATGAGCGGTGTTGAAAGAAGATTGCCTGTTTGTCTAAAGATACTTTCAGACCTAAAATATCTTTAGAGCACAAAGTGCTTTGCACACATTTGCAATTGTTGGAAATGTCACGCACAGGCTCATAAAATATTGAATGATTGGCCAAGTACATGTAATACCAAATTTATGAAGTGAGTCATATATAAACAGATAAAAACAAGGCTTCGATGAATTTTTATCTTTAGATAAGATGACATATTTTTGAAATTTCTCCAGTAGTTACTATTGAAAAGATTTTCATCAGAAAAAACTGTGATCTTAAATACAGCTCTCTTTGTTTCATATGTGCCAGAGGCTAAAAAGTGAATAAGCAGATTTTTTTTAAAAACATGAAGGCTTGATTTTTAACAAATTTAATTAATTCACATAATATCAAACTCAAAATCCTGTGTCATATTTACACCAACTTCTTGTGCTTTAGCCTGACAAGCCTTCTCATTTCTCTGTTTCCATGTACTCTTTAGAATGCCTAGAATTGGGAAACATAAACTGTATCCCAAGGGTGTAACTACCATTACGCACATTACAAAAGTGCATAATAGAAATAAAACCTCTTTCAATAAATGTTGTCGATGAATGATCATAACATTGTAACTACAGCTTATTGGAGCTGTAGTTACAATGTTTTGATTATTCACCGACGCTCAAATCATAAAAAAGGGGAGGGGATGGTGGACATTTATCTTTTGTTACGGTCAACATACCACCTTTATCCTATATATTCTATAGCGATCGCCATCTGAGTGAGGATAAATTTCAAAATCCTGCTTACGCCTATGGTGTCCTACCTAAGATTAACAGCCCTCATTATCACTAGTAAGCTGTATACACATTTCTTGTTGATTAGGCCGCCGTCATAGCGCAGTTGGTAGCACGTCAGACTGTCTATCTAGAGATCCCGGGTTCGATCCCCGATGGCGGCACTCATTCTCAGACTATTTGTCTTTCACCCATGGGTTGATAATCGTAGACCTATGTGAGATAGTAGCTGGAGGCTAGGAAAGGATTTGATGGTTGTACTGGTGCGAGAATTACCAGGGATCCAATGCTAGGTGCTCCAGCCGCTGAAAAAAAATCAATCAGTCCATTTCATTACTACACGGGAGCTAATCGTGCCTGAATTCAATATATACTAGAAGTCGCGTTGTCGTCCTTACTCTTTTGTCTGTTTGCAAACCATTAGGGTGAAAGAACAAGTAAATCGTGACCCAAACCGGTGAATAAATAGTTCCTTTGAGATTGACTGTGGAGACGATAATTTCGTTTTTTGTTGGATTGTGTATGGGTGGATGGGCTGTCTTAGAAACTACTGTACTGCAAGACTGAAAAAGAATGTGGAGAATTGAGAGTTTAAGGACTTTTGGGATTGCGGACGAATGAGCAGGGTGAGAATCTGAATTGGTTCCTGGGTCGTTGTACCCTCAAATAGTTCCTTATTGGCGGGAAAGTTTTAGAGGGAAAGTAAGAGGGCGCCTTGTGTTAGTTCCTAATTGGCGGGGAAATGAAGCAAGCCGTGTAACTACTATCTATTTTTAGTAACAGATTGACAAACCTCGTGTTATGTTCATGTAGAAGCTGGGCTCCAGATAAAGGGAAGAATTTCGCTCTAAAGATAAAGAATAAACCAACTCCTTTTCGGTGAGTTCTATGGTCGTGGTAGCTCTTTGAAATTGTGTTATTTAGAAAATCGCAAGCAGTACCCGTAGAATGGGGTTTTGTTGTAAAGACACCATTTCGTTTGCCATCAAACCCTCTTATCTCGAACAATCTCTCTTTTTTTTTTTGTCTAGAGATCTGGATTCATAATGGACCGTTTATGTGGCGAAACGCTGAATGACAAAATGGGACGGGATTAGTCAAAACGATCGCTGCTTTGGCTCGGTCTTTAATGCCGAGCGCTCCCATTGCTTCTATAAGTCGAGGCACGTGAATTCGGGATGGAGGCGCGAAACTCTGTTCGATTGTAGAGCTGGTCAAGACGAACACAGACACCAAAAATTGTCCCGATCGGCCGAATGGGGGCAGAGCTACGGCCGTAGCGCCCTGAAAAGGGCCGCTCGGCGGGCCCCCTCCCGACAACAGCGCAAAATGCTATAGAGCAGCTACAAATAGCCGCTGCGCCGCAAAACACGCCACGATCGTATGCCTTGAATGGAGGAACAGGAGCGTACTACGATCGTCTTGATCGGCGCCTTGGTGCGGCACAGCGTCGTAAGCCGGCAACAGCAACCCTGTACTCGAGCACCATGGCCTGAATTCGCGTTTCTCCGGCGATAGATGGGCTGGGAACGCTAAACTCGCATCGGGCGGAAAGACCGGACACAAGCGGCGATCGCCGTCGAGCAATCCCGTCCCAGCCACTGCTCTTCCGGTCAGGGCGGTGAAAACACGATTTCGGCCTGTGGATGGGATGGAGACGCGGAACTCTCTCCCATTGTGAGCTTGTCGAGACGAACACACAGACACCAAGATTGGCCCGATCGGCCCACTTTGGGCCGAGCTACGGCCGCAGCGCCCCTGAAAAATGTCGATCGTCGGGCCCTCTCCTGACATGATTCATAACGGATTGCTCTAAACCAGCCTCAGTAGCCGCAGCCCCGACAAACTTGCAACGATCGTAGAGCTTGAGTGGAGGAACAGGAGCGTACTACGATCGTCTTGATCGGCGCTTTGGTGCGGCACAGCGTCGTAAGCCGGCAACAGCAACCCTGTACTCGAGCCCCATGGCCTGAATTCGCGTTACTCCGGCGATAGATGCGCTGGAAACGCAAAACCCCGCCTAGGGGGTAAAGACCGAGCACAAGCGGCGTTCGCCGTCGTGCATTCCCGTCCCAGCCACTGCTCTTCCGGTCAGGCGGCGAAACATGATTTCGGCCTGTGGATGGGATGGGGCGCGTAATTCTCTCCAATTGTAGAGCTCATTGAGACGAGCACGCACACACCAACATTGGCCCGATCCGTAAACTTGGGGGCGAGCTACGATCGTAGCGCCCCTGAAAAGCTCAGCTCGGTGGGCCCCCTCTCGACACCAGCGCGGATTGCTGTAAACCATCCTCGAATAGCCGCTCTGCCGACAAACTCGCCAAGATGTAGGGGCTTGAGTGGGAAGCAAGAGCGTAACACGATCGTCTTAATCGGCGCCTTAGTGCTGCCCAGCGTCGAATGCCGGCAACAGCGACCTTGCACTCGCGCCGCAGGGCCCGAATTCGCGTTTCTCCGTCGAAAGATAGGCTGGAAACGCCAAACTCGCCTCGGAGGGAAGACAGAGCACAGGCGGCGATCGCCGTCGAGCAATCACGTCCCAGCCACTGCACTTCCGGTCAGGATAGCGAAAACACGATTTCGGTCTGTGGATGGGATGGAGGCGCAAAACTCTCCCCGATTGTAGAGCTCATCGAGTCGAACACGCAGACACAAAGATTGTCCTTATCGGCCCTCTGGGAGCCAAGCTGCGGTGGAAAGCGCCCCTTTAATGCGCCGCTCGGCGGGCACCACGATCTTTTTGATCGGCGCCTCGGTGTGGCCAGCATCGTAAGCCGGCAACATCGACCCTGTACTCGCGCCCCAGGTCCCGAGTTTGCGTTTCTTCGGCGATAGATGGGTTGGGAACGCCAAACTCGCCTCGGGGGGAAAGAACGAGCACAGGCAGCAATCACGTCCCAGCCACTGCACTTCCGGATCAGGATGGCGAAAACAGGATTTCAGTCTGTGGATGGGATGGAGGCGCAAAACTCTCTCCGATTGTTGAGCTTGTCGAGACGAAGGCGCAGACACCCAAAGATTGTCCGGATCGGTCCAATTTGGGCCAAGCTACAGTTAACAACATCGTGAAATTGATAAGGTGAATGATTTTGGAATGATTTAGGAATGAAATTGAATGAGTGTGTGGAGCTACTTTTGAGTGAATTTGATGGGAGGTAATCCTATAACGCAAATTTTGTTCTGGGTGAACAAAATTTGCGACATTGATTACCTCCCTTTAATAAAAAACGCATACATGTTCTATACATAGCCTCCTATTTCTTCAAGATCCTATGAGACGCTAACAATTTGAATAATGCCAATGTAATCGCGATTTTTCTCTATCAAAAAATATTTTGAATGACGTTGTTGATTCTATGTTTTTCAATGGGTTTGAGCGTTTTTGAAGGGTTTGAGTGAGTGGTTGGAATGAATGAATTGAGCGTTGAGTGAATGGTTGAGAATAATTTTGACAGGAATGAGTGTCATTTTCACGATGTTTTTAATTGTACAGCCGTAGCGCCCCTGAAATTAACCGCTCGACCGGTCCCTCCCGACATCAGCGTGATTTATTCTAGACCGTCCGCAAACAGCCGCAGCGCCGCCAAACTCGCCACGATCGTAGAGCTTGAGTGGAGGAACAAGTGCATACCTCGAACCTCTTGATCTAAACCTTGGTGTGGCCCAGCGTCGTAACCCGGCAATAGCGAGATTGCACTCGCGCCCAATGTCACGACTTTGCGTTTGTCCGGCGCTAGACCGGCTGAAAACGCCACGCTTATTTTTGCGCTAGTTTTTCTTGTACTGTTTCCGCCTAACAAAATGCACAATTTTGTTATATACCCATCCACCTTATATACATTCGAGGTCTGTTGCAGTTTATGGAAATGGCCGGGTGATGTTCCGAATGACATTTACCTTGATCATAAATATGTCAATACTGAAGATGTTGCCTTGAAACTTGGCAACTGTCACCATCAGAATAGCAATTCATACACTTAAATACATTGTGAAATTGACAAGGTGATTGAGTTTGAAATGAAATTGATTGAATTTGATGATTGAGTTTTGAGTGAATTTCAAGGAAAGTCATCCAATATGGATAATTTCTTTATACAAATAATGAGAAATATCACTTACCCCTCCCATTGTTTATATGTGTATATAAGATTGTGAGATATATATAAAGTTATATAAATATACATTTATCACATATCGGAAACATATGTTTGACCATGTAATGAAGATATGAATTAATAAAAAGAAATATTTTGTGTAACTTTTGAGTTTGTCTTCATTTATCGGACCTTTGTCATAAACCATGACCCCTTAAATGGAACTCAGAATAAATAAAAAGAAATATTTTGTGAAAATTAGCAGACTGTCATATATTAACTTGAAAGTTTTTGGAGAAAAACATCACCTTGGTATTGGTTGTGTTGGTGTTTGTCTTGTTGGCATGACGACCTTTAACCTTTGTTATTGTCATTGAAGATGTCATGAAAATTGGAAAGTGTATTCACCATCACAAGAGCTATCCAGACTGTCAAAGGGGACAACTCTGAAACATTTTTGCGACAGTTGTACCCCTTTTTCAACTTAGATTTTTTTAAATATCCAGCACCTACTGCTAAGTGGTGACAACCCTGGATGGTGCTCTTATTTGACCCCAGTCATGAACCATGACCGTGAAAGAGAAGAAGGCCTGAAATGCACTGTGACTGAGCACTATACATGGTAAAATCACCAATTAAACTGAGACTAGAACAAATACGAGTTCTTGTCTATGTGATGATTTGAGCAATACCGGTTTTCCGTCAAGCATTTGTATGTCTGTCTATCTGTCTGTTAACTTTTGCTTGTTAACACTCTAGAATCCAAAGTTTTTATCTGATTGTCTTCAGACTTGGTCAGAATGATTGGACTATCACAAGGACCGTTCCTTTCTAAAATGGGTCTGATCCATCAAGCATCATGGGAAAAAGAACCTAATGAAAATTAAGAAAGTCCTATTTAATACTTTGAAGTCCACTGTTTTCATCTGATTGTTTTCAAACTTGCTCAGAATGATTGTAGCATCTCAAGCATAGTTCCTTTGAAAATGGGCCCAATCTGTCAAGCTTCACAAGAAGAGGGGCCAAATGAAACTTTAATTAAAAAATCCTCCTTGACACTCTTGAGGGTCCACAGTTTTCCTCTGATTGTGTTTAATTTTACCCAGAATGATTGTACCATAGCAAGGATGGTTCCTTTCGAAAACAGGCAGAATTCATCAAGTGTCACAGGAACAGGGGCCAAATAATGATTAAATTATAAAACCTTCATTTAAGCTTTTAAGTCCAATTGTCTTCAAACTTGCTCAGAATGATAGTACTATCACAAAGCTGGTTCTTTTCTGACAAGGTAAAAATATGCACACAAAGGTTTTCTAAAATTTGACCCGGTGACCTAGTTTTTGACCCCACTCGACCCAAATTCAAATTATTTGAAATTTTATTCAGATAATTATTCTGACCAATTTTCACGTTGATTGGGCAAAACATATGGCCTCAAGAGTGTCCACAAGGTTTTTCTAAGATAAACCCTGTGACCTAGTTTTTGTCCCAATTTCCTAGATTTCTTCACGATAATTTTTCTAATTTTCAGGTAGATTTGGCGAAAGATATCGCCTAGTGTCCACAAGGTAAATGTTGACGATAGGCGACAGACGACTGACATCAAGTAACCCCAAATACTTCGTGCTCAGGTGAGCTGAAAAGTCATATGTTATTCATGATTTGTTTGCCACGAACAGGCAAATGATAAGTTGTAATACTGAATGATAGTCTGACATGCTATCAACTTCGAAAGCCTTGAAGCTCAGACTCATTAACAAACATAAGGAGTCCACTAAGTCCACAGAAGATAGAATTGATGCCTGGGAAGAGTTTTATGACAAACTATAACACTAATCCTTCACACATACTTTTATTGTTATCTCATTTACGTTTCAATCACAGAACAATAGTTATAAGTCCATAAATAAAACGAAATAAAAATGTAGAAAATATTTACAAATATCTACGTTAAAAATACTATTAAAATGCAAAATAAAGTTGTCAGCCACGAGGGATGTTAAAATTGTATCTCACATGTCTAACATCTTTCGACTTGTCAAATTTTTTTGTGTTTGATTTAATGATTTAAACAAAATTAGACAAATTGTGACAGCTCGGACAATATGTCAATAAATCAGGTCCCTTATTTTTCCCACATTTGGATTAATGCTCATACTTTTCTGAAAGCTTGAAAGTGCCTTGTTCAATGAGTTATAATTTTGAGTTAATATCGCGTTGGTCAAAAGTCTTTAAGAAAAGCAAATTATTCAATGTTTTCCGATTGTCTATGGAGATCTTTTACGAATATTATAATTTGATAACATCAAAGTCATCTTGATACTTCATGACATCTTCTAAACCACATGATGCCCTTCCATGGCTGCGCCCTTACAATTCCAAAGGTCTATTCCGTAGATTGGTTTTAACCAATACTGTTACCTTAGCATTCTTTCATTGACAAGAGGCATAGACAAATATAAACCTACACATAGGTGCATCTGAGCTTAGTCTATAACACCTGTTTGTCAACTTGACAGTAGTCCAGTATAAAATTTATATTTCAAACAAATATTGATCCATAATAACATTTTAGTCCCGTTTTAGTCCTTATATCCCCTAGATATCATGTAGAAAAGGTATAATTCAGGTCCCTAATCATGTTTAACTATCTATATATCTGTGTAATCCCTTGTCAAGCTGTACCCAGAAAATTTCAGCTTTGACAGGAGGTATAGAAAAATATCAGCCTGTACATATGAGTAGGATGGTCTTTGTCTATACCACCTGATTATCCTTTCTAAAGCAGAATAGTTTGGTTACAATATTTTCAAAATAAAAACTGACTCACAATTAGTGAATCAAGTACATGCCGGACTTTCATTTTGATGCAATTTTGCCAAGGTCTTTATTATTTAGCATGACAAGGTTTAATTATTCCATATTTTCTGTATATCTGTGTTAATAAATCAATGTTTAGTGATTGTCTTGTTAGTTATATGGCCCCTCTTTTGTCAATAAATGACTTCATAATGACATCATTCCACATGCTTGACTGTTTGAATATTAGTGTTTATAGTTCCTTGTCCAGCGATAGTCTTGTGAGTTATGGCCCCTGATCTATCAGCCCGTGCCCCTGAACCTGGTCTTACATATTTCCCTGCTATAGCATGGCTCATGGTTTGCTGAAAAATTAAAACTATCGTCCATGATCTGCTAATATCTCCTAACTACAGCTTGTTTAAAGCTGTAGTTACAAGGTTTTGGTAGAAAATCGATGCTATTTTGTTACAAGATGGCAAATATAGACTGATTATTACTTATAAATAGAAGTCTGATTTGAGACTTGGTAAGCAATTCTAAAATGTTTAAATTGTTGACCCAGTGAGACAGCAGTTAACATGCAGCCTAAGGTCAACACTTTACACACAACCCAGTTGGTCCCTTTTTGTTATGGAACTCTTCCCACAAAAAAAAAAAGAATCTACAAGGAAGTAGTGATCAGTGCAGATTGTTAGGTCTGACCGATGCCCAAACTTTCCATTATTCCTAAAATTCACTGAATCTAAAATCAAGACTCTTATTTGTAAATAGATTTATTTTTTAAGCGGGGATGTCTGATTTATCAAATTTTATTTCCTAATTTTTATAACTCATTAAGTTCCAAAAAAGTCATTTTTAATTTTACATATGAAAAGAGCATTTATTAGTTGTTTCACAGTGGAATGAAACTTACCACCAAATCATACTGTATGAATATGAATATGTGAAGTGGGTTCATACATAAGTGTGATTTGGTTTTTAATTTCATTCCTTAGTGAAATTAATAAATACTCTTTTCATTTCTTATAATTTAATATTCTGAATTGAAAATTTCCAAATTTCTACATAAAACGCTTGAATTATTATGGAACTATTTTGTGTTTAAGCTTACAACCTGGCTAGGTACTCAAAAATTGTATTCATTGTGAAATAAAATATGTTTTTCAGCCAATCAGAATGCATGAATCTTAACGAATTCAACTAAGATCAAATTATTTGAAGTCAAATTTAAAATTCAAGTCTTGTAGGAAAATAAGGCCAGAAAGATTATTATATATGCATTGATTCCCTTCTTTAGTTTTTCTTAAATTGCACAAGTGCCTTCTTTCAAGAAAAAAAACTTCAACAACTATCAACCATCTTTTCAATTTTTTTTTTATTATTTCCCAGGATAATATAGAGGATAAACGTTTGTTCGATTTACATTCATTGAATGAAAAATTAAAGCTATACGAGGGTTGTCCCAGAAATTCGTGAACTTTTTCGGTTATTTCGGTATGTGGTGTTTCATACAAATGACATCACATACTGGGCAGTTAAGTAGTTTTGTTATGTCCGAGTGCAAGTCAAACGGTGTGAAAATGGCGACGTTAACGCGAGGCTCGGCGCAATTAAGGAAAAAAAAGGTCGAGAAACAATGCGAGCAGCGTTGAAAAGGGAATGAGACGTTTCGACCGACGTCAATCAGAACGCCTGATTCAATAAACAGAAACTAACAATAAGCAAATTAGCAGTGTATAGTTTTATATGAATTGATCATAAGTCGCGTCAGTATATGATAGGTATCTAGGCCTCAAGGACATATGCAAGCATTTTCGGCACAGGGAGAGATTTGGAAGCGGTTCCCACGAGATCCCAGATTTCTATTGTGGGTCTATCTCGATGAATGAACGCAGTAGTAGTGTATTAGGTATTCAAAACAAACCCAAATTATTATTTCCTGTGAGTATAATAAAGAAAAAGTTCCTCTCCCGAAATAACTAAAAATTTAACGATAGGTTATGAAAAATATCACATTTACTTTACCCATTCCTTCTCTGGTTAAAAGAAAAATACGATATTGCGTACTTACGCAAAAGATTGAGAAAATGGTTTTTAAATGAACTATTTTATTGAATGCATAACAAAGGTCTAATTCAACAAAGATATAAATGTGTCTTGGCAAAGGTTCTTTCTTCGTAACAAGTCCATAGAGCCAGTAAGGACGCCACTTTGATAGGAGATGATTCAGTTTTGAAACGACGTTTCATGTTTTATAAAACGAAGTTGATAGCGTGCGCCGACACACATTTACTAGTGTTGTATTATAAATCATATCTTCGCGAGTATTTTACATAGCCCTATGTAATTACTCAAAAATAAAGAAAAATGATTAAACCATATTACTTGTAATTTTCAGTTTCATCAGACGTTTTATATAAAAGTTATCGCCAAAGTTCACGAATTCCTGGGACAACCCTCGTATTTACACAAGTGGCAGAGCCACGATTGGAACTATAGCTTTTGTTGTTCATGAAATGAAATATTAATCAATCTTACTCGAAAAACAAATGATTATTCTATTTCTTTATTGCAAAAATGAGACAAATGTGAAATTTCTAGGACATATTTTTGTAAAGCGCGTAATTTTGCTTGTGATTGCTATGCAACGTTCATTGTGAAGTCACTTATTTTGCCCCTATAGATGACGTCAGATAAGAGGAAATGCACAAAAGCAGAGTATAAGGTTTTGATTATTTCACTGCTTTTGCAGGGAAAATCTACCTTTATTTTTCGATAAACCAACAAAAAGCATTAAAGAAGATATAATAAAGTATACCTTTGTGACCGGTTGATGCCTCTCCACCACAACTGAGCTCATAGGTGGCGCAAGTGGTCCTTGAAAATGCGATTTTAATTTGCCGCTATCAACTTTTGATGATACTTTGGCTGACAGAACTTTGCTGGAAGTAGGTCTGCTTTTGGACGGCTGAAAAGAATATAAGATTGATATAATGGTCACAGAAGTTCAAAGTTTCAAAGCTTAAGTAGCACAAGCTTAAGAAGCACAAGATGTATTTGTGAAACAGTAATGCTCCCAAAACAGAAGTTTTTCAAACTGTGACCTTGTCACATGACCTTTACCTTGTCACATGACCCTTACCTTGTCACATGACCTTAACCTTGTCACATGACCTTAACCTTGTCATATGACCTTAACCTTGTCACATGACCTTAACCTTGTCATATGACCTTAACCTTGTCACATGACCTTAACCTTGTCATATGACCTTAACCTTGTCACATGACCTTAACCTTGTCACATGACCTTAACCTTGTCACATGACCTCAACCTTGTCACATGACCTTAACCGTGGTATCTGTAGAAGCAATGACAGATATATCTTTAATTATTGCATAAAATGTGCGTTTTCAGGTCATTATAAGCATACATTAACGGACAAAAACCAGGGCGTAAATGAGACAAAACGTGGATTAATAAGTAAATTCACGTGCCCTTAACGCCCGGCTTTTTCTCTTAGATGTTCTCGGTCTGGGCCTTAACACTTTATCAGTTTCCTTGTCCAACATTATTATAGAGCATACCTAAAGATGTTGCTCTAAATCCCGTGAAAATTGTGTGACGTCATAAATTTACCAAGCAACGTCGGTATAAACATGATGGATGGTGTAATGCATGATGGCAAATAAGTAGGTTTGTAACTGAGTTTTTTTATCGATTCGATGAAATTATTTTGCTCTTATCTATCCTTTTTATGCAATAATAGCATTGATTCACGTTTTTGAGGGCGTTAACATTTTCAGAGACCCTCATAATGCTTTAATGCCCTCGTGCTTCACACTCGGGCATTAAACCATTTTTCGGGTCTCTGCAAATGTTAACCCCCTCAAAAATGGGAATTTACTCTATATCGATTGCTACTGACATCTATGTAAAAATTGTAACCTATTATAAAACCAATCTTGTACTTTTGTTTTCCTTTCAGTGTTAAGTGTGTTTTTACTTAGTGGACCTAACCAAGGTTACCAAATGAATTCATTAGGTAACCTTGGTTAACATTGTGAAAGGTCATGAGTCCAGAAGTATTGCTGAACAATCACAGGTCCACTACCTACTAGTGTTCAAATACTGTAAATGGTTTTACATTGGTGGTGTTCACATTTGGCCGTTTTTCAGTTTTTAAAACGCCTATATTAGGTAATTTATAACATTATAATGTTAATATTACAAAGATAAAGAAAATGATTCTCATTTTTTCTTAAGACTCTGTTATAAAAGAGTGTAATTGAAAGCCTTTCAATGAATCAAATAATATATAGTTTTCACAGCTATTGTTTAAGTCAAAGGGTACGTCTTTAACACATTTAGATGGACTTTATTTTGACAACATGATTTGAATTCACTACAAAACATCATTCGTGAGCAGTGAGAAATTTTAAACCAATTTGAATAACTCAAATTATAATCTGTATTTTTCGTATGCTACACTAAAATAAATTATTGAGTAATTGACTACAAGGAATCATTATATCATTATGAGCCATAATCTAAGCTATTCAATGCAAAAAAATTCACCAGAAATGACAAATATTTGGCGGTAGATATTTTGCATATCTAAGGGTGACCCCCAATAAAGCCAAAATAAAACCCAGCTTAAATCACCCTGTTAACAGTAAAGTCTTTTCGGTGTAAGGTCACATGGACAAGTACTTCTGGGGTCATTGGGTGCTGAAATAGTCCCTAAAAAAATTTAACCCCATTTTCAAGTGTGTAAGTAGGCATATAAAGAAGAACTTCTACTCTTTTATGGTTAGATCTTTGACAGTGTATTCTTTTGCAGTAAGTAAGCCAATATTTTCTTTATTTTTCAGGACTACTTTTTGTGTTCAGCTGTTTGGGTGTACTCCGACTGTTTTGTGTTGGGATTTAGACGGTACATGTGTTTGAGCTGATTTTGCGGAAAATCCAATGCATCATGATCCGGTTTAATGGGGATTTTTCAAGAGTCCTAGGCACAATCTATTCATATTAGACACTCATATGGCTTAACGAATGTTGTGGAATTTGTCATTGTGTTGAAAATGTGGAATTTACATGTATGTATATAGGAGAAAAAATGAGTGAGCTGCAACCTTTCTAATCAACAACAACAACAGACCAACCTGTGGTTTAGACTGAACTTCTGTAGACTGGGACACAGGTCTGGATCCCTGACTGGTTATAATTCTTTCCTGAACTGTACTTGGAGGTGGACCAGTCTGGGGTAGGGAATCCCCAGGAAGGGATTTCCCTAGACTGTAATCCTTGTCTGGTAGACTAGACTTCATATTGTCAGCAAAATCATCGGGCAGTCTTCCATTTGTCACTAAAAAAAAAAGAGTGCCACCTGCAGATGCAACAATCCAATGTAAAAAGGGGCATAATTCTTACAAAAATCTTTCAGAGTTGTCCCTTTTTAATAGTCTGGATAGCTCTTTTGATGGTGAATACACTCACTAAGTTAAGCTGATATCTTAATAACAACAGAGATATGACCAAGGTTAAAGTTTGTCCAGCCAACACCAAGAAAAAACCAGTGACCAAAAGATCAGCTGAGCTAATAAAAAGCAGAATACTCATTTGAGAATTAAAGTGGTTGTCCATTGATTACTTAGAACTGCAAAATTTTGACCACTAACTACATAACATTCAAAAGTTTGTTAAAAATTTAAATAAGTATAGTTAAAGGTGATAAATATACAAGTTTATAAATTTCATTTTACAATGGCACTATATAAATTTCTTGTTAAAACTTTTATCATTATAACTGCTTCAGCCAAATATCAAGCACATTGGATAGATTCTGTATGAGTAGTTAGCTTGTTAGCAAGAGACACGTCAGACATGACCATCCCCCGCCATGAAAGCTTGATAGTAAACTGAAGCCTATTATTACAAATGGCAATAACTCCAAAATTATGCAAGCAAGAGTTGTCATTCTTTTGCACTAAGCTTCTCCTCCATGAGATCTATCCACATATAAAGTTTCTTATTGATAGCTTTTAAACTTTAGAAGATATGCTCCTGACAAGTTTAGTGACAGAATGATGGAACTACAGGCGGAGAACATTACTTTATCTCCTTTGCCGAACAGGGGGGGATAAAAAGGCCAAACCAATTATACTTGGGTCTCCTCTATTCTCCTTTTCCTCTCCGTGTTAGAAAATAGTCATAGCCTCGAGGTTGAGTGCGCACACACCGCGCATAAATGCTTTCTTCATCATCTCCTCATAGTGCGCTCTCTCTGCGTGTAATTTAGACATCTCTGTTTGGGCTGCCTCTAGCTCCTTCTTCGCCTATATCAAATAGAGAATATACTCAAAGTGAAGAGATATCAGAGCAAGTGCGTGACACTGACATTTAGAACATGTTATGAGTTTGTAACAATGAGCGGTGTTGAAAGAAGATTGCCTGTTTGTCTAAAGATACTTTCAGACCTAAAATATCTTTAGAGCACAAAGTGCTTTGCACACATTTGCAATTGTTGGAAATGTCACGCACAGGCTCATAAAATATTGAATGATTGGCCAAGTACATGTAATACCAAATTTATGAAGTGAGTCATATATAAACAGATAAAAACAAGGCTTCGATGAATTTTTATCTTTAGATAAGATGACATATTTTTGAAATTTCTCCAGTAGTTACTATTGAAAAGATTTTCATCAGAAAAAACTGTGATCTTAAATACAGCTCTCTTTGTTTCATATGTGCCAGAGGCTAAAAAGTGAATAAGCAGATTTTTTTTAAAAACATGAAGGCTTGATTTTTAACAAATTTAATTAATTCACATAATATCAAACTCAAAATCCTGTGTCATATTTACACCAACTTCTTGTGCTTTAGCCTGACAAGCCTTCTCATTTCTCTGTTTCCATGTACTCTTTAGAATGCCTAGAATTGGGAAACATAAACTGTATCCCAAGGGTGTAACTACCATTACGCACATTACAAAAGTGCATAATAGAAATAAAACCTCTTTCAATAAATGTTGTCGATGAATGATCATAACATTGTAACTACAGCTTATTGGAGCTGTAGTTACAATGTTTTGATTATTCACCGACGCTCAAATCATAAAAAAGGGGAGGGGATGGTGGACATTTATCTTTTGTTACGGTCAACATACCACCTTTATCCTATATATTCTATAGCGATCGCCATCTGAGTGAGGATAAATTTCAAAATCCTGCTTACGCCTATGGTGTCCTACCTAAGATTAACAGCCCTCATTATCACTAGTAAGCTGTATACAGATTTCTTGTTGATTAGGCCGCCGTCATAGCGCAGTTGGTAGCACGTCAGACTGTCTATCTAGAGATCCCGGGTTCGATCCCCGATGGCGGCACTCATTCTCAGACTATTTGTCTTTCACCCATGGGTTGATAATCGTAGACCTATGTGAGATAGTAGCTGGAGGCTAGGAAAGGATTTGATGGTTGTACTGGTGCGAGAATTACCAGGGATCCAATGCTAGGTGCTCCAGCCGCTGAAAAAAAATCAATCAGTCCATTTCATTACTACACGGGAGCTAATCGTGCCTGAATTCAATATATACTAGAAGTCGCGTTGTCGTCCTTACTCTTTTGTCTGTTTGCAAACCATTAGGGTGAAAGAACAAGTAAATCGTGACCCAAACCGGTGAATAAATAGTTCCTTTGAGATTGACTGTGGAGACGATAATTTCGTTTTTTGTTGGATTGTGTATGGGTGGATGGGCTGTCTTAGAAACTACTGTACTGCAAGACTGAAAAAGAATGTGGAGAATTGAGAGTTTAAGGACTTTTGGGATTGCGGACGAATGAGCAGGGTGAGAATCTGAATTGGTTCCTGGGTCGTTGTACCCTCAAATAGTTCCTTATTGGCGGGAAAGTTTTAGAGGGAAAGTAAGAGGGCGCCTTGTGTAAGTTCCTAATTGGCGGGGAAATGAAGCAAGCCGTGTAACTACTATCTATTTTTAGTAACAGATTGACAAACCTCGTGTTATGTTCATGTAGAAGCTGGGCTCCAGATAAAGGGAAGAATTTCGCTCTAAAGATAAAGAATAAACCAACTCCTTTTCGGTGAGTTCTATGGTCGTGGTAGCTCTTTGAAATTGTGTTATTTAGAAAATCGCAAGCAGTACCCGTAGAATGGGGTTTTGTTGTAAAGACACCATTTCGTTTGCCATCAAACCCTCTTATCTCGAACAATCTCTCTTTTTTTTTTTGTCTAGAGATCTGGATTCATAATGGACCGTTTATGTGGCGAAACGCTGAATGACAAAATGGGACGGGATTAGTCAAAACGATCGCTGCTTTGGCTCGGTCTTTAATGCCGAGCGCTCCCATTGCTTCTATAAGTCGAGGCACGTGAATTCGGGATGGAGGCGCGAAACTCTGTTCGATTGTAGAGCTGGTCAAGACGAACACAGACACCAAAAATTGTCCCGATCGGCCGAATGGGGGCAGAGCTACGGCCGTAGCGCCCTGAAAAGGGCCGCTCGGCGGGCCCCCTCCCGACAACAGCGCAAAATGCTATAGAGCAGCTACAAATAGCCGCTGCGCCGCAAAACACGCCACGATCGTAGAGCTTGAATGGAGGAACAGGAGCGTACTACGATCGTCTTGATCGGCGCCTTGGTGCGGCACAGCGTCGTAAGCCGGCAACAGCAACCCTGTACTCGAGCACCATGGCCTGAATTCGCGTTTCTCCGGCGATAGATGGGCTGGGAACGCTAAACTCGCATCGGGCGGAAAGACCGGACACAAGCGGCGATCGCCGTCGAGCAATCCCGTCCCAGCCACTGCTCTTCCGGTCAGGGCGGTGAAAACACGATTTCGGCCTGTGGATGGGATGGAGACGCGGAACTCTCTCCCATTGTGAGCTTGTCGAGACGAACACACAGACACCAAGATTGGCCCGATCGGCCCACTTTGGGCCGAGCTACGGCCGCAGCGCCCCTGAAAAATGTCGATCGTCGGGCCCTCTCCTGACATGATTCATAACGGATTGCTCTAAACCAGCCTCAGTAGCCGCAGCCCCGACAAACTTGCAACGATCGTAGAGCTTGAGTGGAGGAACAGGAGCGTACTACGATCGTCTTGATCGGCGCTTTGGTGCGGCACAGCGTCGTAAGCCGGCAACAGCAACCCTGTACTCGAGCCCCATGGCCTGAATTCGCGTTACTCCGGCGATAGATGCGCTGGAAACGCAAAACCCCGCCTAGGGGGTAAAGACCGAGCACAAGCGGCGTTCGCCGTCGTGCATTCCCGTCCCAGCCACTGCTCTTCCGGTCAGGCGGCGAAACATGATTTCGGCCTGTGGATGGGATGGGGCGCGTAATTCTCTCCAATTGTAGAGCTCATTGAGACGAGCACGCACACACCAACATTGGCCCGATCCGTAAACTTGGGGGCGAGCTACGATCGTAGCGCCCCTGAAAAGCTCAGCTCGGTGGGCCCCCTCTCGACACCAGCGCGGATTGCTGTAGACCATCCTCGAATAGCCGCTCTGCCGACAAACTCGCCAAGATGTAGGGGCTTGAGTGGGAAGCAAGAGCGTAACACGATCGTCTTAATCGGCGCCTTAGTGCTGCCCAGCGTCGAATGCCGGCAACAGCGACCTTGCACTCGCGCCGCAGGGCCCGAATTCGCGTTTCTCCGTCGAAAGATAGGCTGGAAACGCCAAACTCGCCTCGGAGGGAAGACAGAGCACAGGCGGCGATCGCCGTCGAGCAATCACGTCCCAGCCACTGCACTTCCGGTCAGGATAGCGAAAACACGATTTCGGTCTGTGGATGGGATGGAGGCGCAAAACTCTCCCCGATTGTAGAGCTCATCGAGTCGAACACGCAGACACAAAGATTGTCCTTATCGGCCCTCTGGGAGCCAAGCTGCGGTGGAAAGCGCCCCTTTAATGCGCCGCTCGGCGGGCACCACGATCTTTTTGATCGGCGCCTCGGTGTGGCCAGCATCGTAAGCCGGCAACATCGACCCTGTACTCGCGCCCCAGGTCCCGAGTTTGCGTTTCTTCGGCGATAGATGGGTTGGGAACGCCAAACTCGCCTCGGGGGGAAAGAACGAGCACAGGCAGCAATCACGTCCCAGCCACTGCACTTCCGGATCAGGATGGCGAAAACAGGATTTCAGTCTGTGGATGGGATGGAGGCGCAAAACTCTCTCCGATTGTTGAGCTTGTCGAGACGAAGGCGCAGACACCCAAAGATTGTCCGGATCGGTCCAATTTGGGCCAAGCTACAGTTAACAACATCGTGAAATTGATAAGGTGAATGATTTTGGAATGATTTAGGAATGAAATTGAATGAGTGTGTGGAGCTACTTTTGAGTGAATTTGATGGGAGGTAATCCTATAACGCAAATTTTGTTCTGGGTGAACAAAATTTGCGACATTGATTACCTCCCTTTAATAAAAAACGCATACATGTTCTATACATAGCCTCCTATTTCTTCAAGATCCTATGAGACGCTAACAATTTGAATAATGCCAATGTAATCGCGATTTTTCTCTATCAAAAAATATTTTGAATGACGTTGTTGATTCTATGTTTTTCAATGGGTTTGAGCGTTTTTGAAGGGTTTGAGTGAGTGGTTGGAATGAATGAATTGAGCGTTGAGTGAATGGTTGAGAATAATTTTGACAGGAATGAGTGTCATTTTCACGATGTTTTTAATTGTACAGCCGTAGCGCCCCTGAAATTAACCGCTCGACCGGTCCCTCCCGACATCAGCGTGATTTATTCTAGACCGTCCGCAAACAGCCGCAGCGCCGCCAAACTCGCCACGATCGTAGAGCTTGAGTGGAGGAACAAGTGCATACCTCGAACCTCTTGATCTAAACCTTGGTGTGGCCCAGCGTCGTAACCCGGCAATAGCGAGATTGCACTCGCGCCCAATGTCACGACTTTGCGTTTGTCCGGCGCTAGACCGGCTGAAAACGCCACGCTTATTTTTGCGCTAGTTTTTCTTGTACTGTTTCCGCCTAACAAAATGCACAATTTTGTTATATACCCATCCACCTTATATACATTCGAGGTCTGTTGCAGTTTATGGAAATGGCCGGGTGATGTTCCGAATGACATTTACCTTGATCATAAATATGTCAATACTGAAGATGTTGCCTTGAAACTTGGCAACTGTCACCATCAGAATAGCAATTCATACACTTAAATACATTGTGAAATTGACAAGGTGATTGAGTTTGAAATGAAATTGATTGAATTTGATGATTGAGTTTTGAGTGAATTTCAAGGAAAGTCATCCAATATGGATAATTTCTTTATACAAATAATGAGAAATATCACTTACCCCTCCCATTGTTTATATGTGTATATAAGATTGTGAGATATATATAAAGTTATATAAATATACATTTATCACATATCGGAAACATATGTTTGACCATGTAATGAAGATATGAATTAATAAAAAGAAATATTTTGTGTAACTTTTGAGTTTGTCTTCATTTATCGGACCTTTGTCATAAACCATGACCCCTTAAATGGAACTCAGAATAAATAAAAAGAAATATTTTGTGAAAATTAGCAGACTGTCATATATTAACTTGAAAGTTTTTGGAGAAAAACATCACCTTGGTATTGGTTGTGTTGGTGTTTGTCTTGTTGGCATGACGACCTTTAACCTTTGTTATTGTCATTGAAGATGTCATGAAAATTGGAAAGTGTATTCACCATCACAAGAGCTATCCAGACTGTCAAAGGGGACAACTCTGAAACATTTTTGCGACAGTTGTACCCCTTTTTCAACTTAGATTTTTTTAAATATCCAGCACCTACTGCTAAGTGGTGACAACCCTGGATGGTGCTCTTATTTGACCCCAGTCATGAACCATGACCGTGAAAGAGAAGAAGGCCTGAAATGCACTGTGACTGAGCACTATACATGGTAAAATCACCAATTAAACTGAGACTAGAACAAATACGAGTTCTTGTCTATGTGATGATTTGAGCAATACCGGTTTTCCGTCAAGCATTTGTATGTCTGTCTATCTGTCTGTTAACTTTTGCTTGTTAACACTCTAGAATCCAAAGTTTTTATCTGATTGTCTTCAGACTTGGTCAGAATGATTGGACTATCACAAGGACCGTTCCTTTCTAAAATGGGTCTGATCCATCAAGCATCATGGGAAAAAGAACCTAATGAAAATTAAGAAAGTCCTATTTAATACTTTGAAGTCCACTGTTTTCATCTGATTGTTTTCAAACTTGCTCAGAATGATTGTAGCATCTCAAGCATAGTTCCTTTGAAAATGGGCCCAATCTGTCAAGCTTCACAAGAAGAGGGGCCAAATGAAACTTTAATTAAAAAATCCTCCTTGACACTCTTGAGGGTCCACAGTTTTCCTCTGATTGTGTTTAATTTTACCCAGAATGATTGTACCATAGCAAGGATGGTTCCTTTCGAAAACAGGCAGAATTCATCAAGTGTCACAGGAACAGGGGCCAAATAATGATTAAATTATAAAACCTTCATTTAAGCTTTTAAGTCCAATTGTCTTCAAACTTGCTCAGAATGATAGTACTATCACAAAGCTGGTTCTTTTCTGACAAGGTAAAAATATGCACACAAAGGTTTTCTAAAATTTGACCCGGTGACCTAGTTTTTGACCCCACTCGACCCAAATTCAAATTATTTGAAATTTTATTCAGATAATTATTCTGACCAATTTTCACGTTGATTGGGCAAAACATATGGCCTCAAGAGTGTCCACAAGGTTTTTCTAAGATAAACCCTGTGACCTAGTTTTTGTCCCAATTTCCTAGATTTCTTCACGATAATTTTTCTAATTTTCAGGTAGATTTGGCGAAAGATATCGCCTAGTGTCCACAAGGTAAATGTTGACGATAGGCGACAGACGACTGACATCAAGTAACCCCAAATACTTCGTGCTCAGGTGAGCTGAAAAGTCATATGTTATTCATGATTTGTTTGCCACGAACAGGCAAATGATAAGTTGTAATACTGAATGATAGTCTGACATGCTATCAACTTCGAAAGCCTTGAAGCTCAGACTCATTAACAAACATAAGGAGTCCACTAAGTCCACAGAAGATAGAATTGATGCCTGGGAAGAGTTTTATGACAAACTATAACACTAATCCTTCACACATACTTTTATTGTTATCTCATTTACGTTTCAATCACAGAACAATAGTTATAAGTCCATAAATAAAACGAAATAAAAATGTAGAAAATATTTACAAATATCTACGTTAAAAATACTATTAAAATGCAAAATAAAGTTGTCAGCCACGAGGGATGTTAAAATTGTATCTCACATGTCTAACATCTTTCGACTTGTCAAATTTTTTTTGTGTTTGATTTAATGATTTAAACAAAATTCAGACAAATTGTGACAGCTCGGACAATATGTCAATAAATCAGGTCCCTTATTTTTCCCACATTTGGATTAATGCTCATACTTTTCTGAAAGCTTGAAAGTGCCTTGTTCAATGAGTTATAATTTTGAGTTAATATCGCGTTGGTCAAAAGTCTTTAAGAAAAGCAAATTATTCAATGTTTTCCGATTGTCTATGGAGATCTTTTACGAATATTATAATTTGATAACATCAAAGTCATCTTGATACTTCATGACATCTTCTAAACCACATGATGCCCTTCCATGGCTGCGCCCTTACAATTCCAAAGGTCTATTCCGTAGATTGGTTTTAACCAATACTGTTACCTTAGCATTCTTTCATTGACAAGAGGCATAGACAAATATAAACCTACACATAGGTGCATCTGAGCTTAGTCTATAACACCTGTTTGTCAACTTGACAGTAGTCCAGTATAAAATTTATATTTCAAACAAATATTGATCCATAATAACATTTTAGTCCCGTTTTAGTCCTTATATCCCCTAGATATCATGTAGAAAAGGTATAATTCAGGTCCCTAATCATGTTTAACTATCTATATATCTGTGTAATCCCTTGTCAAGCTGTACCCAGAAAATTTCAGCTTTGACAGGAGGTATAGAAAAATATCAGCCTGTACATATGAGTAGGATGGTCTTTGTCTATACCACCTGATTATCCTTTCTAAAGCAGAATAGTTTGGTTACAATATTTTCAAAATAAAAACTGACTCACAATTAGTGAATCAAGTACATGCCGGACTTTCATTTTGATGCAATTTTGCCAAGGTCTTTATTATTTAGCATGACAAGGTTTAATTATTCCATATTTTCTGTATATCTGTGTTAATAAATCAATGTTTAGTGATTGTCTTGTTAGTTATATGGCCCCTCTTTTGTCAATAAATGACTTCATAATGACATCATTCCACATGCTTGACTGTTTGAATATTAGTGTTTATAGTTCCTTGTCCAGCGATAGTCTTGTGAGTTATGGCCCCTGATCTATCAGCCCGTGCCCCTGAACCTGGTCTTACATATTTCCCTGCTATAGCATGGCTCATGGTTTGCTGAAAAATTAAAACTATCGTCCATGATCTGCTAATATCTCCTAACTACAGCTTGTTTAAAGCTGTAGTTACAAGGTTTTGGTAGAAAATCGATGCTATTTTGTTACAAGATGGCAAATATAGACTGATTATTACTTATAAATAGAAGTCTGATTTGAGACTTGGTAAGCAATTCTAAAATGTTTAAATTGTTGACCCAGTGAGACAGCAGTTAACATGCAGCCTAAGGTCAACACTTTACACACAACCCAGTTGGTCCCTTTTTGTTATGGAACTCTTCCCACAAAAAAAAAAAGAATCTACAAGGAAGTAGTGATCAGTGCAGATTGTTAGGTCTGACCGATGCCCAAACTTTCCATTATTCCTAAAATTCACTGAATCTAAAATCAAGACTCTTATTTGTAAATAGATTTATTTTTTAAGCGGGGATGTCTGATTTATCAAATTTTATTTCCTAATTTTTATAACTCATTAAGTTCCAAAAAAGTCATTTTTAATTTTACATATGAAAAGAGCATTTATTAGTAGTTTCACAGTGGAATGAAACTTACCACCAAATCATACTGTATGAATATGAATATGTGAAGTGGGTTCATACATAAGTGTGATTTGGTTTTTAATTTCATTCCTTAGTGAAATTAATAAATACTCTTTTCATTTCTTATAATTTAATATTCTGAATTGAAAATTTCCAAATTTCTACATAAAACGCTTGAATTATTATGGAACTATTTTGTGTTTAAGCTTACAACCTGGCTAGGTACTCAAAAATTGTATTCATTGTGAAATAAAATATGTTTTTCAGCCAATCAGAATGCATGAATCTTAACGAATTCAACTAAGATCAAATTATTTGAAGTCAAATTTAAAATTCAAGTCTTGTAGGAAAATAAGGCCAGAAAGATTATTATATATGCATTGATTCCCTTCTTTAGTTTTTCTTAAATTGCACAAGTGCCTTCTTTCAAGAAAAAAAACTTCAACAACTATCAACCATCTTTTCAATTTTTTTTATTATTTCCCAGGATAATATAGAGGATAAACGTTTGTTCGATTTACATTCATTGAATGAAAAATTAAAGCTATACGAGGGTTGTCCCAGAAATTCGTGAACTTTTTCGGTTATTTCGGTATGTGGTGTTTCATACAAATGACATCACATACTGGGCAGTTAAGTAGTTTTGTTATGTCCGAGTGCAAGTCAAACGGTGTGAAAATGGCGACGTTAACGCGAGGCTCGGCGCAATTAAGGAAAAAAAAGGTCGAGAAACAATGCGAGCAGCGTTGAAAAGGGAATGAGACGTTTCGACCGACGTCAATCAGAACGCCTGATTCAATAAACAGAAACTAACAATAAGCAAATTAGCAGTGTATAGTTTTATATGAATTGATCATAAGTCGCGTCAGTATATGATAGGTATCTAGGCCTCAAGGACATATGCAAGCATTTTCGGCACAGGGAGAGATTTGGAAGCGGTTCCCACGAGATCCCAGATTTCTATTGTGGGTCTATCTCGATGAATGAACGCAGTAGTAGTGTATTAGGTATTCAAAACAAACCCAAATTATTATTTCCTGTGAGTATAATAAAGAAAAAGTTCCTCTCCCGAAATAACTAAAAATTTAACGATAGGTTATGAAAAATATCACATTTACTTTACCCATTCCTTCTCTGGTTAAAAGAAAAATACGATATTGCGTACTTACGCAAAAGATTGAGAAAATGGTTTTTAAATGAACTATTTTATTGAATGCATAACAAAGGTCTAATTCAACAAAGATATAAATGTGTCTTGGCAAAGGTTCTTTCTTCGTAACAAGTCCATAGAGCCAGTAAGGACGCCACTTTGATAGGAGATGATTCAGTTTTGAAACGACGTTTCATGTTTTATAAAACGAAGTTGATAGCGTGCGCCGACACACATTTACTAGTGTTGTATTATAAATCATATCTTCGCGAGTATTTTACATAGCCCTATGTAATTACTCAAAAATAAAGAAAAATGATTAAACCATATTACTTGTAATTTTCAGTTTCATCAGACGTTTTATATAAAAGTTATCGCCAAAGTTCACGAATTCCTGGGACAACCCTCGTATTTACACAAGTGGCAGAGCCACGATTGGAACTATAGCTTTTGTTGTTCATGAAATGAAATATTAATCAATCTTACTCGAAAAACAAATGATTATTCTATTTCTTTATTGCAAAAATGAGACAAATGTGAAATTTCTAGGACATATTTTTGTAAAGCGCGTAATTTTGCTTGTGATTGCTATGCAACGTTCATTGTGAAGTCACTTATTTTGCCCCTATAGATGACGTCAGATAAGAGGAAATGCACAAAAGCAGAGTATAAGGTTTTGATTATTTCACTGCTTTTGCAGGGAAAATCTACCTTTATTTTTCGATAAACCAACAAAAAGCATTAAAGAAGATATAATAAAGTATACCTTTGTGACCGGTTGATGCCTCTCCACCACAACTGAGCTCATAGGTGGCGCAAGTGGTCCTTGAAAATGCGATTTTGATTTGCCGCTATCAACTTTTGATGATACTTTGGCTGACAGAACTTTGCTGGAAGTAGGTCTGCTTTTGGACGGCTGAAAAGAATATAAGATTGATATAATGGTCACAGAAGTTCAAAGTTTCAAAGCTTAAGTAGCACAAGCTTAAGAAGCACAAGATGTATTTGTGAAACAGTAATGCTCCCAAAACAGAAGTTTTTCAAACTGTGACCTTGTCACATGACCTTTACCTTGTCACATGACCCTTACCTTGTCACATGACCTTAACCTTGTCACATGACCTTAACCTTGTCATATGACCTTAACCTTGTCACATGACCTTAACCTTGTCATATGACCTTAACCTTGTCACATGACCTTAACCTTGTCATATGACCTTAACCTTGTCACATGACCTTAACCTTGTCACATGACCTTAACCTTGTCACATGACCTCAACCTTGTCACATGACCTTAACCGTGGTATCTGTAGAAGCAATGACAGATATATCTTTAATTATTGCATAAAATGTGCGTTTTCAGGTCATTATAAGCATACATTAACGGACAAAAACCAGGGCGTAAATGAGACAAAACGTGGATTAATAAGTAAATTCACGTGCCCTTAACGCCCGGCTTTTTCTCTTAGATGTTCTCGGTCTGGGCCTTAACACTTTATCAGTTTCCTTGTCCAACATTATTATAGAGCATACCTAAAGATGTTGCTCTAAATCCCGTGAAAATTGTGTGACGTCATAAATTTACCAAGCAACGTCGGTATAAACATGATGGATGGTGTAATGCATGATGGCAAATAAGTAGGTTTGTAACTGAGTTTTTTTATCGATTCGATGAAATTATTTTGCTCTTATCTATCCTTTTTATGCAATAATAGCATTGATTCACGTTTTTGAGGGCGTTAACATTTTCAGAGACCCTCATAATGCTTTAATGCCCTCGTGCTTCACACTCGGGCATTAAACCATTTTTCGGGTCTCTGCAAATGTTAACCCCCTCAAAAATGGGAATTTACTCTATATCGATTGCTACTGACATCTATGTAAAAATTGTAACCTATTATAAAACCAATCTTGTACTTTTGTTTTCCTTTCAGTGTTAAGTGTGTTTTTACTTAGTGGACCTAACCAAGGTTACCAAATGAATTCATTAGGTAACCTTGGTTAACATTGTGAAAGGTCATGAGTCCAGAAGTATTGCTGAACAATCACAGGTCCACTACCTACTAGTGTTCAAATACTGTAAATGGTTTTACATTGGTGGTGTTCACATTTGGCCGTTTTTCAGTTTTTAAAACGCCTATATTAGGTAATTTATAACATTATAATGTTAATATTACAAAGATAAAGAAAATGATTCTCATTTTTTCTTAAGACTCTGTTATAAAAGAGTGTAATTGAAAGCCTTTCAATGAATCAAATAATATATAGTTTTCACAGCTATTGTTTAAGTCAAAGGGTACGTCTTTAACACATTTAGATGGACTTTATTTTGACAACATGATTTGAATTCACTACAAAACATCATTCGTGAGCAGTGAGAAATTTTAAACCAATTTGAATAATTCAAATTATAATCTGTATTTTTCGTATGCTACACTAAAATAAATTATTGAGTAATTAACTACAAGGAGTCATTATATAATTATGAGCCATAATTTAAGCTATTCAATGCAAAAAAAAATCACCAGAAATGACAAATATTTGGCGGTAGATATTTTGCATATCTAAGGGTGACCCCCAATAAAGCCAAAATAAAACCCAGCTTAAATTACCCTGTTAACAGTAAAGTCTTTTCGGTGTAAGGTCACATGGACAAGTACTTCTGGGGTCATTGGGTGCTGAAATAGTCCCTAAAAAAATTTAACCCCATTTTCAAGTGTGTAAGTAGGCATATAAAGAAGAACTTCTACTCTTTTATGGTTAGATCTTTGACAGTGTATTCTTTTGCAGTAAGTAAGCCAATATTTTCTTTATTTTTCAGGACTACTTTTTGTGTTCAGCTGTTTGGGTGTACTCCGACTGTTTTGTGTTGGGATTTAGACGGTACATGTGTTTGAGCTGATTTTGCGGAAAATCCAATGCATCATGATCCGGTTTAATGGGGATTTTTCAAGAGTCCTAGGCACAATCTATTCATATTAGACACTCATATGGCTTAACGAATGTTGTGGAATTTGTCATTGTGTTGAAAATGTGGAATTTACATGTATGTATATAGGAGAAAAAATGAGTGAGCTGCAACCTTTCTAATCAACAACAACAACAGACCAACCTGTGGTTTAGACTGAACTTCTGTAGACTGGGACACAGGTCTGGATCCCTGACTGGTTATAATTCTTTCCTGAACTGTACTTGGAGGTGGACCAGTCTGGGGTAGGGAATCCCCAGGAAGGGATTTCCCTAGACTGTAATCCTTGTCTGGTAGACTAGACTTCATATTGTCAGCAAAATCATCGGGCAGTCTTCCATTTGTCACTAAAAAAAAAAGAGTGCCACCTGCAGATGCGACAATCCAATGTAAAAAGGGGCATAATTCTTACAAAAATCTTTCAGAGTTGTCCCTTTTTAATAGTCTGGATAGCTCTTGTGATGGTGAATACACTCACTAAGTTAAGCTGATATCTTAATAACAACAGAGATATGACCAAGGTTAAAGTTTGTCCAGCCAACACCAAGAAAAAACCAGTGACCAAAAGATCAGCTGAGCTAATAAAAAGCAGAATACTCATTTGAGAATTAAAGTGGTTGTCCATTGATTACTTAGAACTGCAAAATTTTGACCACTAACTACATAACATTCAAAAGTTTGTTAAAAATTTAAATAAGTATAGTTAAAGGTGATAAATATACAAGTTTATAAATTTCATTTTACAATGGCACTATATAAATTTCTTGTTAAAACTTTTATCATTATAACTGCTTCAGCCAAATATCAAGCACATTGGATAGATTCTGTATGAGTAGTTAGCTTGTTAGCAAGAGACACGTCAGACATGACCATCCCCCGCCATGAAAGCTTGATAGTAAACTGAAGCCTATTATTACAAATGGCAATAACTCCAAAATTATGCAAGCAAGAGTTGTCATTATTTTGCACTAAGCTTCTCCTCCATGAGATCTATCCACATATAAAGTTTCTTATTGATAGCTTTTAAACTTTAGAAGATATGCTCCTGACAAGTTTAGTGACAGAATGATGGAACTACAGGCGGAGAACATTACTTTATCTCCTTTGCCGAACAGGGGGGGATAAAAAGGCCAAACCAATTATACTTGGGTCTCCTCTATTCTCCTTTTCCTCTCCGTGTTAGAAAATAGTCATAGCCTCGAGGTTGAGTGCGCACACACCGCGCATAAATGCTTTCTTCATCATCTCCTCATAGTGCGCTCTCTCTGCGTGTAATTTAGACATCTCTGTTTGGGCTGCCTCTAGCTCCTTCTTCGCCTATATCAAATAGAGAATATACTCAAAGTGAAGAGATATCAGAGCAAGTGCGTGACACTGACATTTAGAACATGTTATGAGTTTGTAACAATGAGCGGTGTTGAAAGAAGATTGCCTGTTTGTCTAAAGATACTTTCAGACCTAAAATATCTTTAGAGCACAAAGTGCTTTGCACACATTTGCAATTGTTGGAAATGTCACGCACAGGCTCATAAAATATTGAATGATTGGCCAAGTACATGTAATACCAAATTTATGAAGTGAGTCATATATAAACAGATAAAAACAAGGCTTCGATGAATTTTTATCTTTAGATAAGATGACATATTTTTGAAATTTCTCCAGTAGTTACTATTGAAAAGATTTTCATCAGAAAAAACTGTGATCTTAAATACAGCTCTCTTTGTTTCATATGTGCCAGAGGCTAAAAAGTGAATAAGCAGATTTTTTTTAAAAACATGAAGGCTTGATTTTTAACAAATTTAATTAATTCACATAATATCAAACTCAAAATCCTGTGTCATATTTACACCAACTTCTTGTGCTTTAGCCTGACAAGCCTTCTCATTTCTCTGTTTCCATGTACTCTTTAGAATGCCTAGAATTGGGAAACATAAACTGTATCCCAAGGGTGTAACTACCATTACGCACATTACAAAAGTGCATAATAGAAATAAAACCTCTTTCAATAAATGTTGTCGATGAATGATCATAACATTGTAACTACAGCTTATTGGAGCTGTAGTTACAATGTTTTGATTATTCACCGACGCTCAAATCATAAAAAAGGGGAGGGGATGGTGGACATTTATCTTTTGTTACGGTCAACATACCACCTTTATCCTATATATTCTATAGCGATCGCCATCTGAGTGAGGATAAATTTCAAAATCCTGCTTACGCCTATGGTGTCCTACCTAAGATTAACAGCCCTCATTATCACTAGTAAGCTGTATACAGATTTCTTGTTGATTAGGCCGCCGTCATAGCGCAGTTGGTAGCACGTCAGACTGTCTATCTAGAGATCCCGGGTTCGATCCCCGATGGCGGCACTCATTCTCAGACTATTTGTCTTTCACCCATGGGTTGATAATCGTAGACCTATGTGAGATAGTAGCTGGAGGCTAGGAAAGGATTTGATGGTTGTACTGGTGCGAGAATTACCAGGGATCCAATGCTAGGTGCTCCAGCCGCTGAAAAAAAATCAATCAGTCCATTTCATTACTACACGGGAGCTAATCGTGCCTGAATTCAATATATACTAGAAGTCGCGTTGTCGTCCTTACTCTTTTGTCTGTTTGCAAACCATTAGGGTGAAAGAACAAGTAAATCGTGACCCAAACCGGTGAATAAATAGTTCCTTTGAGATTGACTGTGGAGACGATAATTTCGTTTTTTGTTGGATTGTGTATGGGTGGATGGGCTGTCTTAGAAACTACTGTACTGCAAGACTGAAAAAGAATGTGGAGAATTGAGAGTTTAAGGACTTTTGGGATTGCGGACGAATGAGCAGGGTGAGAATCTGAATTGGTTCCTGGGTCGTTGTACCCTCAAATAGTTCCTTATTGGCGGGAAAGTTTTAGAGGGAAAGTAAGAGGGCGCCTTGTGTAAGTTCCTAATTGGCGGGGAAATGAAGCAAGCCGTGTAACTACTATCTATTTTTAGTAACAGATTGACAAACCTCGTGTTATGTTCATGTAGAAGCTGGGCTCCAGATAAAGGGAAGAATTTCGCTCTAAAGATAAAGAATAAACCAACTCCTTTTCGGTGAGTTCTATGGTCGTGGTAGCTCTTTGAAATTGTGTTATTTAGAAAATCGCAAGCAGTACCCGTAGAATGGGGTTTTGTTGTAAAGACACCATTTCGTTTGCCATCAAACCCTCTTATCTCGAACAATCTCTCTTTTTTTTTTTGTCTAGAGATCTGGATTCATAATGGACCGTTTATGTGGCGAAACGCTGAATGACAAAATGGGACGGGATTAGTCAAAACGATCGCTGCTTTGGCTCGGTCTTTAATGCCGAGCGCTCCCATTGCTTCTATAAGTCGAGGCACGTGAATTCGGGATGGAGGCGCGAAACTCTGTTCGATTGTAGAGCTGGTCAAGACGAACACAGACACCAAAAATTGTCCCGATCGGCCGAATGGGGGCAGAGCTACGGCCGTAGCGCCCTGAAAAGGGCCGCTCGGCGGGCCCCCTCCCGACAACAGCGCAAAATGCTATAGAGCAGCTACAAATAGCCGCTGCGCCGCAAAACACGCCACGATCGTAGAGCTTGAATGGAGGAACAGGAGCGTACTACGATCGTCTTGATCGGCGCCTTGGTGCGGCACAGCGTCGTAAGCCGGCAACAGCAACCCTGTACTCGAGCACCATGGCCTGAATTCGCGTTTCTCCGGCGATAGATGGGCTGGGAACGCTAAACTCGCATCGGGCGGAAAGACCGGACACAAGCGGCGATCGCCGTCGAGCAATCCCGTCCCAGCCACTGCTCTTCCGGTCAGGGCGGTGAAAACACGATTTCGGCCTGTGGATGGGATGGAGACGCGGAACTCTCTCCCATTGTGAGCTTGTCGAGACGAACACACAGACACCAAGATTGGCCCGATCGGCCCACTTTGGGCCGAGCTACGGCCGCAGCGCCCCTGAAAAATGTCGATCGTCGGGCCCTCTCCTGACATGATTCATAACGGATTGCTCTAAACCAGCCTCAGTAGCCGCAGCCCCGACAAACTTGCAACGATCGTAGAGCTTGAGTGGAGGAACAGGAGCGTACTACGATCGTCTTGATCGGCGCTTTGGTTTGGCACAGCGTCGTAAGCCGGCAACAGCAACCCTGTACTCGAGCCCCATGGCCTGAATTCGCGTTACTCCGGCGATAGATGCGCTGGAAACGCAAAACCCCGCCTAGGGGGTAAAGACCGAGCACAAGCGGCGTTCGCCGTCATGCATTCCCGTCCCAGCCACTGCTCTTCCGGTCAGGCGGCGAAACATGATTTCGGCCTGTGGATGGGATGGGGCGCGTAATTCTCTCCAATTGTAGAGCTCATTGAGACGAGCACGCACACACCAACATTGGCCCGATCCGTAAACTTGGGGGCGAGCTACGATCGTAGCGCCCCTGAAAAGCTCAGCTCGGTGGGCCCCCTCTCGACACCAGCGCGGATTGCTGTAGACCATCCTCGAATAGCCGCTCTGCCGACAAACTCGCCAAGATGTAGGGGCTTGAGTGGGAAGCAAGAGCGTAACACGATCGTCTTAATCGGCGCCTTAGTGCTGCCCAGCGTCGAATGCCGGCAACAGCGACCTTGCACTCGCGCCGCAGGGCCCGAATTCGCGTTTCTCCGTCGAAAGATAGGCTGGAAACGCCAAACTCGCCTCGGAGGGAAGACAGAGCACAGGCGGCGATCGCCGTCGAGCAATCACGTCCCAGCCACTGCACTTCCGGTCAGGATAGCGAAAACACGATTTCGGTCTGTGGATGGGATGGAGGCGCAAAACTCTCCCCGATTGTAGAGCTCATCGAGTCGAACACGCAGACACAAAGATTGTCCTTATCGGCCCTCTGGGAGCCAAGCTGCGGTGGAAAGCGCCCCTTTAATGCGCCGCTCGGCGGGCACCACGATCTTTTTGATCGGCGCCTCGGTGTGGCCAGCATCGTAAGCCGGCAACATCGACCCTGTACTCGCGCCCCAGGTCCCGAGTTTGCGTTTCTTCGGCGATAGATGGGTTGGGAACGCCAAACTCGCCTCGGGGGGAAAGAACGAGCACAGGCAGCAATCACGTCCCAGCCACTGCACTTCCGGATCAGGATGGCGAAAACAGGATTTCAGTCTGTGGATGGGATGGAGGCGCAAAACTCTCTCCGATTGTTGAGCTTGTCGAGACGAAGGCGCAGACACCCAAAGATTGTCCGGATCGGTCCAATTTGGGCCAAGCTACAGTTAACAACATCGTGAAATTGATAAGGTGAATGATTTTGGAATGATTTAGGAATGAAATTGAATGAGTGTGTGGAGCTACTTTTGAGTGAATTTGATGGGAGGTAATCCTATAACGCAAATTTTGTTCTGGGTGAACAAAATTTGCGACATTGATTACCTCCCTTTAATAAAAAACGCATACATGTTCTATACATAGCCTCCTATTTCTTCAAGATCCTATGAGACGCTAACAATTTGAATAATGCCAATGTAATCGCGATTTTTCTCTATCAAAAAATATTTTGAATGACGTTGTTGATTCTATGTTTTTCAATGGGTTTGAGCGTTTTTGAAGGGTTTGAGTGAGTGGTTGGAATGAATGAATTGAGCGTTGAGTGAATGGTTGAGAATAATTTTGACAGGAATGAGTGTCATTTTCACGATGTTTTTAATTGTACAGCCGTAGCGCCCCTGAAATTAACCGCTCGACCGGTCCCTCCCGACATCAGCGTGATTTATTCTAGACCGTCCGCAAACAGCCGCAGCGCCGCCAAACTCGCCACGATCGTAGAGCTTGAGTGGAGGAACAAGTGCATACCTCGAACCTCTTGATCTAAACCTTGGTGTGGCCCAGCGTCGTAACCCGGCAATAGCGAGATTGCACTCGCGCCCAATGTCACGACTTTGCGTTTGTCCGGCGCTAGACCGGCTGAAAACGCCACGCTTATTTTTGCGCTAGTTTTTCTTGTACTGTTTCCGCCTAACAAAATGCACAATTTTGTTATATACCCATCCACCTTATATACATTCGAGGTCTGTTGCAGTTTATGGAAATGGCCGGGTGATGTTCCGAATGACATTTACCTTGATCATAAATATGTCAATACTGAAGATGTTGCCTTGAAACTTGGCAACTGTCACCATCAGAATAGCAATTCATACACTTAAATACATTGTGAAATTGACAAGGTGATTGAGTTTGAAATGAAATTGATTGAATTTGATGATTGAGTTTTGAGTGAATTTCAAGGAAAGTCATCCAATATGGATAATTTCTTTATACAAATAATGAGAAATATCACTTACCCCTCCCATTGTTTATATGTGTATATAAGATTGTGAGATATATATAAAGTTATATAAATATACATTTATCACATATCGGAAACATATGTTTGACCATGTAATGAAGATATGAATTAATAAAAAGAAATATTTTGTGTAACTTTTGAGTTTGTCTTCATTTATCGGACCTTTGTCATAAACCATGACCCCTTAAATGGAACTCAGAATAAATAAAAAGAAATATTTTGTGAAAATTAGCAGACTGTCATATATTAACTTGAAAGTTTTTGGAGAAAAACATCACCTTGGTATTGGTTGTGTTGGTGTTTGTCTTGTTGGCATGACGACCTTTAACCTTTGTTATTGTCATTGAAGATGTCATGAAAATTGGAAAGTGTATTCACCATCACAAGAGCTATCCAGACTGTCAAAGGGGACAACTCTGAAACATTTTTGCGACAGTTGTACCCCTTTTTCAACTTAGATTTTTTTAAATATCCAGCACCTACTGCTAAGTGGTGACAACCCTGGATGGTGCTCTTATTTGACCCCAGTCATGAACCATGACCGTGAAAGAGAAGAAGGCCTGAAATGCACTGTGACTGAGCACTATACATGGTAAAATCACCAATTAAACTGAGACTAGAACAAATACGAGTTCTTGTCTATGTGATGATTTGAGCAATACCGGTTTTCCGTCAAGCATTTGTATGTCTGTCTATCTGTCTGTTAACTTTTGCTTGTTAACACTCTAGAATCCAAAGTTTTTATCTGATTGTCTTCAGACTTGGTCAGAATGATTGGACTATCACAAGGACCGTTCCTTTCTAAAATGGGTCTGATCCATCAAGCATCATGGGAAAAAGAACCTAATGAAAATTAAGAAAGTCCTATTTAATACTTTGAAGTCCACTGTTTTCATCTGATTGTTTTCAAACTTGCTCAGAATGATTGTAGCATCTCAAGCATAGTTCCTTTGAAAATGGGCCCAATCTGTCAAGCTTCACAAGAAGAGGGGCCAAATGAAACTTTAATTAAAAAATCCTCCTTGACACTCTTGAGGGTCCACAGTTTTCCTCTGATTGTGTTTAATTTTACCCAGAATGATTGTACCATAGCAAGGATGGTTCCTTTCGAAAACAGGCAGAATTCATCAAGTGTCACAGGAACAGGGGCCAAATAATGATTAAATTATAAAACCTTCATTTAAGCTTTTAAGTCCAATTGTCTTCAAACTTGCTCAGAATGATAGTACTATCACAAAGCTGGTTCTTTTCTGACAAGGTAAAAATATGCACACAAAGGTTTTCTAAAATTTGACCCGGTGACCTAGTTTTTGACCCCACTCGACCCAAATTCAAATTATTTGAAATTTTATTCAGATAATTATTCTGACCAATTTTCACGTTGATTGGGCAAAACATATGGCCTCAAGAGTGTCCACAAGGTTTTTCTAAGATAAACCCTGTGACCTAGTTTTTGTCCCAATTTCCTAGATTTCTTCACGATAATTTTTCTAATTTTCAGGTAGATTTGGCGAAAGATATCGCCTAGTGTCCACAAGGTAAATGTTGACGATAGGCGACAGACGACTGACATCAAGTAACCCCAAATACTTCGTGCTCAGGTGAGCTGAAAAGTCATATGTTATTCATGATTTGTTTGCCACGAACAGGCAAATGATAAGTTGTAATACTGAATGATAGTCTGACATGCTATCAACTTCGAAAGCCTTGAAGCTCAGACTCATTAACAAACATAAGGAGTCCACTAAGTCCACAGAAGATAGAATTGATGCCTGGGAAGAGTTTTATGACAAACTATAACACTAATCCTTCACACATACTTTTATTGTTATCTCATTTACGTTTCAATCACAGAACAATAGTTATAAGTCCATAAATAAAACGAAATAAAAATGTAGAAAATATTTACAAATATCTACGTTAAAAATACTATTAAAATGCAAAATAAAGTTGTCAGCCACGAGGGATGTTAAAATTGTATCTCACATGTCTAACATCTTTCGACTTGTCAAATTTTTTTGTGTTTGATTTAATGATTTAAACAAAATTCAGACAAATTGTGACAGCTCGGACAATATGTCAATAAATCAGGTCCCTTATTTTTCCCACATTTGGATTAATGCTCATACTTTTCTGAAAGCTTGAAAGTGCCTTGTTCAATGAGTTATAATTTTGAGTTAATATCGCGTTGGTCAAAAGTCTTTAAGAAAAGCAAATTATTCAATGTTTTCCGATTGTCTATGGAGATCTTTTACGAATATTATAATTTGATAACATCAAAGTCATCTTGATACTTCATGACATCTTCTAAACCACATGATGCCCTTCCATGGCTGCGCCCTTACAATTCCAAAGGTCTATTCCGTAGATTGGTTTTAACCAATACTGTTACCTTAGCATTCTTTCATTGACAAGAGGCATAGACAAATATAAACCTACACATAGGTGCATCTGAGCTTAGTCTATAACACCTGTTTGTCAACTTGACAGTAGTCCAGTATAAAATTTATATTTCAAACAAATATTGATCCATAATAACATTTTAGTCCCGTTTTAGTCCTTATATCCCCTAGATATCATGTAGAAAAGGTATAATTCAGGTCCCTAATCATGTTTAACTATCTATATATCTGTGTAATCCCTTGTCAAGCTGTACCCAGAAAATTTCAGCTTTGACAGGAGGTATAGAAAAATATCAGCCTGTACATATGAGTAGGATGGTCTTTGTCTATACCACCTGATTATCCTTTCTAAAGCAGAATAGTTTGGTTACAATATTTTCAAAATAAAAACTGACTCACAATTAGTGAATCAAGTACATGCCGGACTTTCATTTTGATGCAATTTTGCCAAGGTCTTTATTATTTAGCATGACAAGGTTTAATTATTCCATATTTTCTGTATATCTGTGTTAATAAATCAATGTTTAGTGATTGTCTTGTTAGTTATATGGCCCCTCTTTTGTCAATAAATGACTTCATAATGACATCATTCCACATGCTTGACTGTTTGAATATTAGTGTTTATAGTTCCTTGTCCAGCGATAGTCTTGTGAGTTATGGCCCCTGATCTATCAGCCCGTGCCCCTGAACCTGGTCTTACATATTTCCCTGCTATAGCATGGCTCATGGTTTGCTGAAAAATTAAAACTATCGTCCATGATCTGCTAATATCTCCTAACTACAGCTTGTTTAAAGCTGTAGTTACAAGGTTTTGGTAGAAAATCGATGCTATTTTGTTACAAGATGGCAAATATAGACTGATTATTACTTATAAATAGAAGTCTGATTTGAGACTTGGTAAGCAATTCTAAAATGTTTAAATTGTTGACCCAGTGAGACAGCAGTTAACATGCAGCCTAAGGTCAACACTTTACACACAACCCAGTTGGTCCCTTTTTGTTATGGAACTCTTCCCACAAAAAAAAAAAGAATCTACAAGGAAGTAGTGATCAGTGCAGATTGTTAGGTCTGACCGATGCCCAAACTTTCCATTATTCCTAAAATTCACTGAATCTAAAATCAAGACTCTTATTTGTAAATAGATTTATTTTTTAAGCGGGGATGTCTGATTTATCAAATTTTATTTCCTAATTTTTATAACTCATTAAGTTCCAAAAAAGTCATTTTTAATTTTACATATGAAAAGAGCATTTATTAGTTGTTTCACAGTGGAATGAAACTTACCACCAAATCATACTGTATGAATATGAATATGTGAAGTGGGTTCATACATAAGTGTGATTTGGTTTTTAATTTCATTCCTTAGTGAAATTAATAAATACTCTTTTCATTTCTTATAATTTAATATTCTGAATTGAAAATTTCCAAATTTCTACATAAAACGCTTGAATTATTATGGAACTATTTTGTGTTTAAGCTTACAACCTGGCTAGGTACTCAAAAATTGTATTCATTGTGAAATAAAATATGTTTTTCAGCCAATCAGAATGCATGAATCTTAACGAATTCAACTAAGATCAAATTATTTGAAGTCAAATTTAAAATTCAAGTCTTGTAGGAAAATAAGGCCAGAAAGATTATTATATATGCATTGATTCCCTTCTTTAGTTTTTCTTAAATTGCACAAGTGCCTTCTTTCAAGAAAAAAAACTTCAACAACTATCAACCATCTTTTCAATTTTTTTTTTATTATTTCCCAGGATAATATAGAGGATAAACGTTTGTTCGATTTACATTCATTGAATGAAAAATTAAAGCTATACGAGGGTTGTCCCAGAAATTCGTGAACTTTTTCGGTTATTTCGGTATGTGGTGTTTCATACAAATGACATCACATACTGGGCAGTTAAGTAGTTTTGTTATGTCCGAGTGCAAGTCAAACGGTGTGAAAATGGCGACGTTAACGCGAGGCTCGGCGCAATTAAGGAAAAAAAAGGTCGAGAAACAATGCGAGCAGCGTTGAAAAGGGAATGAGACGTTTCGACCGACGTCAATCAGAACGCCTGATTCAATAAACAGAAACTAACAATAAGCAAATTAGCAGTGTATAGTTTTATATGAATTGATCATAAGTCGCGTCAGTATATGATAGGTATCTAGGCCTCAAGGACATATGCAAGCATTTTCGGCACAGGGAGAGATTTGGAAGCGGTTCCCACGAGATCCCAGATTTCTATTGTGGGTCTATCTCGATGAATGAACGCAGTAGTAGTGTATTAGGTATTCAAAACAAACCCAAATTATTATTTCCTGTGAGTATAATAAAGAAAAAGTTCCTCTCCCGAAATAACTAAAAATTTAACGATAGGTTATGAAAAATATCACATTTACTTTACCCATTCCTTCTCTGGTTAAAAGAAAAATACGATATTGCGTACTTACGCAAAAGATTGAGAAAATGGTTTTTAAATGAACTATTTTATTGAATGCATAACAAAGGTCTAATTCAACAAAGATATAAATGTGTCTTGGCAAAGGTTCTTTCTTCGTAACAAGTCCATAGAGCCAGTAAGGACGCCACTTTGATAGGAGATGATTCAGTTTTGAAACGACGTTTCATGTTTTATAAAACGAAGTTGATAGCGTGCGCCGACACACATTTACTAGTGTTGTATTATAAATCATATCTTCGCGAGTATTTTACATAGCCCTATGTAATTACTCAAAAATAAAGAAAAATGATTAAACCATATTACTTGTAATTTTCAGTTTCATCAGACGTTTTATATAAAAGTTATCGCCAAAGTTCACGAATTCCTGGGACAACCCTCGTATTTACACAAGTGGCAGAGCCACGATTGGAACTATAGCTTTTGTTGTTCATGAAATGAAATATTAATCAATCTTACTCGAAAAACAAATGATTATTCTATTTCTTTATTGCAAAAATGAGACAAATGTGAAATTTCTAGGACATATTTTTGTAAAGCGCGTAATTTTGCTTGTGATTGCTATGCAACGTTCATTGTGAAGTCACTTATTTTGCCCCTATAGATGACGTCAGATAAGAGGAAATGCACAAAAGCAGAGTATAAGGTTTTGATTATTTCACTGCTTTTGCAGGGAAAATCTACCTTTATTTTTCGATAAACCAACAAAAAGCATTAAAGAAGATATAATAAAGTATACCTTTGTGACCGGTTGATGCCTCTCCACCACAACTGAGCTCATAGGTGGCGCAAGTGGTCCTTGAAAATGCGATTTTGATTTGCCGCTATCAACTTTTGATGATACTTTGGCTGACAGAACTTTGCTGGAAGTAGGTCTGCTTTTGGACGGCTGAAAAGAATATAAGATTGATATAATGGTCACAGAAGTTCAAAGTTTCAAAGCTTAAGTAGCACAAGCTTAAGAAGCACAAGATGTATTTGTGAAACAGTAATGCTCCCAAAACAGAAGTTTTTCAAACTGTGACCTTGTCACATGACCTTTACCTTGTCACATGACCCTTACCTTGTCACATGACCTTAACCTTGTCACATGACCTTAACCTTGTCATATGACCTTAACCTTGTCACATGACCTTAACCTTGTCATATGACCTTAACCTTGTCACATGACCTTAACCTTGTCATATGACCTTAACCTTGTCACATGACCTTAACCTTGTCACATGACCTTAACCTTGTCACATGACCTCAACCTTGTCACATGACCTTAACCGTGGTATCTGTAGAAGCAATGACAGATATATCTTTAATTATTGCATAAAATGTGCGTTTTCAGGTCATTATAAGCATACATTAACGGACAAAAACCAGGGCGTAAATGAGACAAAACGTGGATTAATAAGTAAATTCACGTGCCCTTAACGCCCGGCTTTTTCTCTTAGATGTTCTCGGTCTGGGCCTTAACACTTTATCAGTTTCCTTGTCCAACATTATTATAGAGCATACCTAAAGATGTTGCTCTAAATCCCGTGAAAATTGTGTGACGTCATAAATTTACCAAGCAACGTCGGTATAAACATGATGGATGGTGTAATGCATGATGGCAAATAAGTAGGTTTGTAACTGAGTTTTTTTATCGATTCGATGAAATTATTTTGCTCTTATCTATCCTTTTTATGCAATAATAGCATTGATTCACGTTTTTGAGGGCGTTAACATTTTCAGAGACCCTCATAATGCTTTAATGCCCTCGTGCTTCACACTCGGGCATTAAACCATTTTTCGGGTCTCTGCAAATGTTAACCCCCTCAAAAATGGGAATTTACTCTATATCGATTGCTACTGACATCTATGTAAAAATTGTAACCTATTATAAAACCAATCTTGTACTTTTGTTTTCCTTTCAGTGTTAAGTGTGTTTTTACTTAGTGGACCTAACCAAGGTTACCA